>JAODXP020000020.1:23027180-23089680 GCA_027497455.2 Sardinella longiceps
ACTTCATCATCATCATCATCATCACCATCATCATCACCATCAGCTTAACTATAACCACTATCACCAGTCCTCAAGACCTCAAACCCACAAACAGAACATGCCTGTTCTACTTCACAATCATCATCATCATCATCATCATCATCACAACCACCATCACCACTTCTGAGGTCCTCAAACCCACAAACAGAACATGCCTGTTCTACTTCACAATCATCATCATCATCATCATCATCATCACAACCACCATCACAACCACCATCACCACCACCAGTGCTAAGATGTTCAAACCATCACACATGCCTGATCCTCCTCCTCATCGTTATCGTCATCATCATCATCATCACCATCATCATCATCAGAGCAGAGTTGCTAAAATCCTCATAATGTCTTCTCTTCATCCCCCTCCTCCTCTTCCTCCTCCTCATTATCTATCCCCAGAGCAGAGGTGCTCAAACCCGCAGACACACAGCACAGTAAAAGTCTGCTTCCCCTCCACAACACTACAGTTAGGTGCTAAAAGCCCTACAGTAAAACACAGCAACAACACACAACAGCGCTAAGGTGCTCAAAGCATCACACAACACAGTACAATATATGCACCGCTCTGCTGTGCTGTGCTGTGCTCCCAGGTACTTATCACCAGTGCCGAAGTGCTTTGACACAATCTGCTGCTACACGCTATGGGTGAGAAGCTCCTGTTATGACAGCAGCCACCTTCTTCTTTGCATCCAACCACCTACATACAGTAATAAAGCACCCCGCACAAGAATGACACTGTGACTAGGACTATCGTGTAGTCATTTGTATCCGTGTACATGTACTGTCACTTTATCTCTCTCTCCCTCGCACACACACACACACACACACACACACACACACTATGTCTGTTGCTCGCTCTCACATACACACACAAACACATAAACAACTTCAAAAACACAAAGCGACTCTCTCACTCTGTCCACCGTGCATTCTCCATACCAACACAAACACCTCTCCATCGTACCTGCTTGAAGCTTCTTGATGTTGAGGTGGACTGGCGAGGAGAGGCGTGGGGTGTGTGTGTGCGTATGTGTGTGATGTGTGGCACTCTCAGCAGGTCATGGTAGTGGCGTTCCTCCCCGCGAGCGATGGTTCCGTCTCTGGGTTCTTCTCAGCTCACTCCTGCTCTTGCCCCTACGATGAAGGGAGAACACAGCATAGCACCACAGGGAGAGATTAGACGGCAACGCAGGGCTGAGTGAGTGAGTGAGTAAGCGAGCAAACAAGAGTGTGTGCGTGTGTGTAGTGAGTGTGTGTGTGTATTGAGTGTGTGTGTGTGTGTGTGTGTGTGTGTGTGTGTGTGTGTGTGTGTGTGTGTGTGTGCTTGTGTGTGAGTGTGAGTGTGTGTGTGTGTGTGAGTGTGTGTGTGTGTGTGTGTGTGTGTGTGTGTGTGTGTGTGTGTGTGTAGTGAGTGGGAGGCTATGCCGCCGCTGCTGTTTCTCTACCTCTCCTTCTCTGGTTACCTTCAATCCCACACAGGTGGGTGAAAGCAGCCTTACTCAGAGACCAGTGGTCCCCCCGCCGGAAAGGTAAAAACTCCCAACATGGTCGACAGCGGAAGTGAGCAATAAGCGCTTGCGTCCGTTAATTCAGAAGTTTGTTGGATGACCTGAGATGCATGCATCTCCCAGCCAGCAAGCTACTTGAGTTCAACTCTCAGCATTATGTAACAACCAATGTGTTTAATTCATTTTGTTCAGGTGATATGCAGTAGGAGTCAGGTAATAACATGCAATTAAAACAAGCCAGAGAAAAGTACTTAATACTCACAGTAAAAATAGCAGCTCTCCAGTCCCTGTTGTATTCCTCCTCCGTAGTCCGACTTGGCTGTGGTTTTCACGGCGTGGCACTTCTGCACCGACTCCTCTTCAATGGAGCAAGAATGCTGTTGATGCGCAGGATCTTGCAACGTCGCTCCTCTTCAAAAGGTAAACGTGAAAGACTCTGTTAGGCTACAATTGTGTTTGTTTGGGTTTTTTTTTTACCAGCGCCTGACCACCTAACCAACCAATTTCACAACTCTCTCGCTATGAACCATTGGCAAATGCCAACGTGAGAGAAATTCTTACTAACAACGATATTCGACAAAGTGGGAAAAATCTCGGGATGAAAAAAAAAACGCTTTCTTGGCTAAGAGATTTTGATATTAAAATGATCACAAATACTGTCCTACTTGTTGGCTATGTCGATACTAATGACGGTCGTTGATGGATGATTAAGGATGCTCCATACCTTATGAATGATCATTCACAGCCCATTCTGAAACCCACACAATCACAATTCCCCAAAGTGTCTTGGACGAGAAAAAATGGGCAGAATAATATAAAAAAAAATTCCGAATTTCAAATACTAGAGCAACAGAAAAAATAAGCTTTCCACGTTACGCCACGGACTGGAGGAATGTTGGTATTTTTCAGCGAGTGCATTCTGTGTGGGAGATGAGACAGCGGGAGAGCAGGTCCGGAGGAGCGCGTGCACTGCTCGAGTGAGTGAAAGACGCTAACGATGCTCTCGCATCAGCATCAGCACAGTAGCGGCGGAGGAGCCATGAGGACGAGGGGATGGGGAAAGTAGGTGGGAGAATGAAGCTATGTAAATGGACCCCCTCCTCTTTCTCATTCTTGTTCTGCTCTCTCACTCCGTCTGTCGGTGGATTGGCTCTGGCGGAGAGCAGAAGCACAGCGCAAGAAAAACGGTCGTTTTGGTTTTCAGCAGTGTCGACTGCAGCAGCAGCAGCGGCAGCGGCGGCAGCGCGAGGGGTGGGAGGGGATGGGAAGGGAATGGAATGGACTCGAGCCAGCCGAAGACGCGCAAGAACAAGCCCGCGAATAAGCCAACCGTAGCAAGAGCGAGACCCCTCAGGTTAACGTCGAACTGCAATAAAGGTCCCCAAGAATTGAATAAATAGAAATCGAAACCCAATAAACTTGCAAATGGTTTTGAATTGGTTAAGTCACACAATTGACAGAATCTCCAATTAGGTCCGGTGGAAAAGCACCCTGTCTGCATGTAGAAGAACTTACCCCCCTCACACACGGACACACACAGGTGCGAAGCAAACATTTATTAGCCTACAGGCAACCAAAGCATTTCCAGTGGGCACTTTAAATTTCGCATTCACTACCAACTGCATCGATTTAGGTTTAATGGACCATGTTAAGACCATCATATTTAACGAGTGCCGAGTAAAATCCATTCTTCCATAGCTCTGGGTTCCCGGGGAAATGGAGGGCTAAATTTAGATCAGCCCCTCTGTGGTCTACAGTGCCACAGTGATCAGCTTAAACGGTGTTCTGTTCAATAACAAGGAAATTCTCACCTGGAGATCTAGCCTACACCATTTGCAAATTTGAATTGAGAACATTTTCTAGGCAACAATTTCCCTTCATTAAGAAACATAATTCCCATGATAAGCAAAACCTAAACAGGCTGATAGAAGTCTGTCAATGGTTACCAATATTTCTACATATAAAGGATGCAATGGCAAAGGGAAAAAAAAGTAAAAAGAAACACAGTTCCCTAAGGCAGTGATATGGACTGGCCCTGAAGGATAGGCATGCATAGTCCTTGTTCACAAACAACAAATAGCTACAAATAACATGAACTAATCTGAAAATGAAACAAGAACATAATGCACATGAAAATGTATGTCCAGAATTGTAGCTCTTTATAGTCTCATTCCTGGCCTCCTACACACCCACAGACCCACCCACACACTCATGAAGCCAGCATAGTACAATATGACATACTAACACACACACACACACACACACACACACACGGGGGATGGGGAAACTCACATCGAAAATAAGTATGGATCAAACACAGTCATGCTATGGCCAATAAGCATTACAGCCTATTATTCTTCAAAGCATGTTTTTTTCATCTAATGCAATATAGGGTGCACATGTAGGCCTATATACATGTATGTATAATTGTGTAACAGCAGATATTGCAACCTTCAATTGGCAACTCATTTAAGATTAAACCAGGCTACTTTTTTAGATTAATAAGCTTCGTAGTCACTTCAATGAATAAATGGCTCATTATGGAGTGAATGAAGGCTCAGTTGTCTGCCTAGTGTAGATTCCACGGTTGTTACACTTGCAAGATCTATGAAGAAAGCTCCCGCACATTCTCATCATTTGCAGTACAAAAGCTTTAATATGTAAAATCAAACGTTGCATATTAAACCCTTTGTATTGCAAATGATGACAGTGTGCGGGAGCTTGCTTCTTACATGTTGGGGACCTTGTGGATCTTCTCCAACTCAGGTGTGCAAAAGTACTTGCAAGCATAGATATCATATAAGTGATTCTATATATAATATCTATGCTTGCAAGGCCTGAAACACCGGGTAGGAGGAAACAAAACAGAAAACTGAACATTACCCAAATCACTGTTATTACCGGTTTGTTAGACAATGTAATACACATAAATGATCGTTGTTGGTTCCCATTCTTTGGTTTGCGATTAAATTCACATGGATTGGTGAATTTGTTGTTCAACTGTAGCCTAGTGGAAGCCCAAGAGATAAAGAAAAAAAAAATCAGTCTTGCCTTTAAATAAAACTGACACTGCACCATACCCTTGAATAAAACTGCACCAACTTGATTAACAATAGAAATAGGTGCAGCAAACCGCCCATATAGCCTAAACCCATCTGAGTTTCATCCCTAGACCTAGTAATAAAATATTGCTTAGGGCCTTTATATTTTACTCAATATTTTACTCCTTTTATTCAATATCTGGAGCTGTATGATTTTCTTGGTCAAGGCACTCTTGGGGAAAAAAAATTAAGACGAGACTTGGGGAAAAAAATTAATTGAGACGTGCCTTTTTTACATGTGATAAATGAAAACAAAAACAAACAAATAATGTCACCATGAAGTGATTAGGGAGGCCCTTAATTAAAATGTTAGAGTAGAGTTAGCATAGGCCTAGTCCACAAACAAACAAACAAACACACACACACACACACACACACACACACACACACACACACACACACACACACACACACACACACACACACAGAGAGAGAGAATAGCAAACAAACAAACACATTGCAGGAGCACATGGCTCTAACACACATATAACATCGCACCATATTGATTTCAGAGCCTTAGGGGCTTATGGGGCTTAAGTGTGGGAAAGTGGAGAGCCAAGAGAGGAGTAGAGAAGAGCCGGTGTGATAACCTCTGTGAGGCACTACACTCCACTCTGCTCTGCTCCGCTGGCACCGGCCCTGATGACTGCAGCTTGGGCCCCAACCAAGTCAATTTGGAACGGAGAGCAGGGAGATTTCACCGTCCTGTGTGTCCTCGTTAGGCACACATAGCACAAGGGGGACAACTTTAGGGGACAAAACACTTCTCCATAATCTCCTCCCCTAAATTAGATGGCCCCACTCTCCACACACTTAACAATAAAAGCAACTGTCAAACTTAACATCGCTTCCTGTCTTACAAGGATACTACACAAGGATCATGGCTGGGTGTTTATGGGGAGAAGCCTCAGCTACTGGAAGTTTCATCACCATTCTGCACATGTCCCTGCACAAGTGCTGGCAAGGGCAAGTGAGGACTGAGGATAGTGCCAGTAGTGTTAGGGGTTAATGTCCAGTAAACGTCTATCAATTTGAGAGAGTTTAGGAGCTGGCTCAGAGAATGCTGCTTTGGAGCCAAAGATAAATCAAGAGAGATTTTCCTCATCTTCTCCAGCCAGTGCTCTCAATGGAACTATAGCCCCCTCTAGAGGACAAAGCCTGACACAGGCGAGACGGGTCATGTCCGGACTTGGCCCACTTCCTCACTGTAGCACCATGCTGTTTCTTTAAAACCTGCTACCTAGGTGACGGCCTTGTCATTCAAACTAGCCATTGTTAACAGATCCATCAGCAGAACAACTGAACAAGAGGAAACCAAGGGGGCCCATTGTTAATTCAACTCAGTGAACCAAAAGCAATCCTCTTTACATCCTCTCTATGCATGCATTTGCTGTAGACATATACACTATACAATGACTTCTGCAGTGTCTACAGGTCTGGCTCTGGTTTCACAGCTATTTGAAGCTGATCAAAGTTGTACACTTAAAGGCATCTACAGAGAGTAGGGTAAACCCCATCTTTTACTGTCTGGTAGAAACTTGTCACTCAACTGTCGCCCGACAACTTGTGTCAAGCCGGCGATTGCCCTAAATAGTGTTGGAGAGTAATTCACACCTGATGACTTGCAATCGCAGATCAATTGCCGAGTTTCCCCACGAGTACCTGTGATTTCTAATCGACCCTGCGACCTAGGAATCGTCTCTAAAATCGCCAAGGGTGAACTTGCCATTAAGCTGCCAGGTATGCTGTAAAACTACGAGAAGTTACAGTAGCCTATGCATAACCAGGAAACACTGTTCCAGCATTATGCACAGTGGGAAACAATGTAAAGTGTCTTTGGCTGTAGCAAAAGAACACATGTATGCTTAAAGGGCTTTCATGACACAGCTGGGATTGAATGATATTCAATTTGAGGCTACTGGAGATTTCTCATCTTAGGCCTTTGATGTTGATCACAGCTGTGTTATTGATTACAAAAGCAGGAAAAAATAGGCCTAAACATTTATTTTCTGCTAAAAAAAATAATTTGCTCTCTATTTTTCTCTCTCTCTAGTTTCAATGTACTACCAAAAGGGCCTTCTAACCATAAAGCGCACAATGCATAATTGGATTACAATGAAAATGCTGGAGGATCACTATCATAATTTCTAGAGGACAGGAATGTGGAGCATCATCATGAATAGTGTTTGAGTGCTGTGCTCAGCAATTAGGAATTTGTTTGTGTGTGTGTGTGTGTGTGTGTGTGTGTGTGTGTGTGTGTGTGTGTGTGTGTGTGTGTGTGTGTGTGTGTGTGCCATTTCCTTCTGTTTCCATTAGACTCTTGAGCATTCTGGTTCAGGCATGTGCTACAGTACATTAAAGGCTACATTATGGTGGCATATTTTTATAAATATTTTATTAGTCTCAGAATATAAAGGTATGCTCACTTTATTGAACCCTTCCCTTCTGATATTTAGCACAACTCTGACAGCCCTGATTAAAGATTTTGCAGGGAACTTACAATGTGCTGAACCTGCTTTTTTTGCTCTGCATGCATTATGCCTTAGGCAACTAACCCGCATGAGCAGTGTGTGTGTGTGTGTGTGTGTGTGTGTGTGTGTGTGTGTGTCGTGTGTGTCTGTGTTCACTCACAGCAACATCAATTATGATGTGATATTTTACACAACTCTGTGAAGATCATTGATTAGATCTTAAATAAAACTGCTCATGGTGCCGATATAATCAATTGTGTTTCTTGCTGACTACTTTCTGACGATTTTATTTCCTTTAATTAATAATGGAGCTCATAATACTGTGCCTTAAAGCAACATATGGCATTTTTGTTTTAAAACTAGGCACACAGAACTTTCCAAACATTTTCCAGAGTCTATTGGCATATTTGGAACATGTTTATGCATGTTTGATGGCATTACAGTTACCATACTGAGAACAAGTACCTGTATGATGTTAATACCATCATACTGAGAGCAAGAGTGGGGTCTCCTCTGCTTTGTGGTACGCAGTGCATATCCTAGATGGGTAACACTTTATTTGAAGGTACTGTCATAAGACTGACATGACACTGTCATTAACTAGGACATGACGTTGTCAAGAATCTGTCATAAACTTTAAAAACCTGTCATGACTTCTGTCATACTAACCCTAACCCTAACCATGACAAATACCGGGTGACACTTAATGACAGAGGTCATGACAGGTGTATAAAGTTTATGACAGATTCATGACGACGTCATGTCATAGTTAATGACAGCGTCATGTCAGTCTTATGACGGTACATTCAAAGAAAGTGTAACCCCTAGATGGCTGGTGGGAATAAAACTGGCGTTCATTCATCCCTCGTATGACTGAATGTCATCCATATTAATTTGGAGTTGGTACCAATGCAAATTCTCTGACCCAAAGGATACTTCAGAGAGTGGTGAAAAGTTGCATTAGTTGTTCCTTTAACAACTAACAGTGACCAGGACATCAAAAGACTGAGCACAAGTTATATTAAAGACATCTTGACTTTATCCAGTGTGGGTGAGAGGTGGCTATGTTACTGTAGGGTGACCAGATGTCCCCAGATTCAATTAGCATGGAAGCTAATAAGGTAGGTGTCTGAATCAATAGGTATGGTGATGCAGTCCAAAGAGTGCAATGGCCAGGAGCTACTGTAGGAGCAGGCCTTGATGATTAACCCAAATCATGATTTGGCCTACTTTGCTCCGCAACCTGCTGTGCTGACTGGAACTCAGGAGTCTAGCAATGCATGTCAAACTGACAGCCCTGCTGCCTGTAGTCCGCAGGGGGCTCCCATCCACCTACAGCATATGAAAAACTCACTTGGACATGATGAGTCTAGGCTCTGATCTCGCTCCCGTCTGGGCCAGAGGAGGACCGGATGCGGACCGGATGCGTTCACAGAGATCTCAGCATCCTAATGAGCTTGTCAGTGTCTCTAGAGAGACTGATTGATCAAAGGCCTGAACAGCAGTAGCCTACTCTTGTCAGCAGGACATCATCGACTGTCAGTCGCTCAGGGTCATAACAAACAAGTGATGATCAGTCAGGCTATGCGAGAGCCATAAAGAGGCAGGCACAGCGCAGGCCTTGGAATTAGGAGTTATGTTCCGGAACACAAGACAAGCAAAAGAACGGAATTTACTGTCCAATTAAGAGGTTGAATAAGCTTATTGTGCAAGCGTGAAAGAGTCTTCAAGGACAAGACTTGCCCACATCTGCAAAACAACTTGTCGATAACCCCCTACTTCTGCCTCACACCCTCACCCCCCCCCCCCTCTCTCTCTCTCTCTCTCATACTCACACATACACACACACACACACACACATACACATACACACACAATGCACACACACACACTTCCAACCCATCATTCTGAGGCCCTCTCCAGGGGCTTGTTCTTCTCCCTGTAGTCTTAGTCAGTTAATGACTAGGCTGTAACTTCTGCTGCAGACCACGATCTATTAAGGCACTTACCAGTCTGCAACTTACTGTCTCAGCCTCATCCAGACATTAAAGGCTAGATGAAACAAATGTTTTAGCTACTAGCGCACATTCATTCACTTAGAGTTGAAGGATAAGCAAAAAGTTTTCAGTAGTCTTGAGAAGATATTTTGCCAATAAAATGGACACTTTTCCAGTGTTCATTCAGGGATAGTCTAGCCTACTTTAGGTAAGAGACCATCACACATCCAGGGACGTCATGGTGGTGGTGGTGGTGGAGGGCCCGAGGGCTGATGATTTGCAGTAAGGGCCCTTGAGGAAGTCTGGAATGGTGCTACGCCCCTGCACACATCAATGCAATTTTATGATTGATCAATGATTTTATGATCTTGGTCTGGCACCCAAACATGCACCTAAAACATTTAGATGAATGGTCGTGAATGGTGAGTGTTGATCGCCATCTAGAGGAAATTAAAAGATATTGCACCAATTAGAAATTCCTCGACGCAGCTCGACCTGCAAAGCCTGGATGGTAAAACCATCAATTTTCTAAATTGACTATATTGTTTCGGATTAACTGGTTGGTTTGTACGATTATGGCCTTAGATAGATTACAAAACGAACTGAAATTAATTTTACCGAGGCCAAAATGATCATAAATGTATTATAAATGGCCTTTTGCAGTCGTATGTTGGAAAATATTAACGTAGTGTCGCTGGCCATACATAAAAGTATCTAATGTCAGGGAATCTAGAATGTTCTGTACCTAAATAACATCATTTTCTCACGCTATGTGGGAAAATGGTGCCCTCCATGCGCACTTTCGTAGCGCGCGCCCAAGCACAGCGCTTCCCAGGCAAAGTAAACAAGTCACGAGACCGCACGAGCTCGAGAACCCTATCGCAACAGTGACGTTGAGATGAGAGAGCGGCTGAAAACAGGCCAATCGCGCTCGGTTATTGGCTGCCAGGGCGGATACATTCTCACCTGATTGGCTGAGAAGGTGCAACGGTGTTGTCGATGTACTGAACAACGATAGACAACAACAATACCAAAGCTGAGATCATACTCGCGCTAGCTCGTGGCAGTAGGGTATTTGATAGTGCGAATTAGCACTAATAATCGATTTTATTGCGAAGACAATCATTTAAAGTCGATGTTTCTTGCCAGGACCAACTCAGGACGTAATCATGAGTGTTTAGCTCG
Source organism: Sardinella longiceps (assembly GCA_027497455.2). Classification (NCBI taxonomy): domain Eukaryota; kingdom Metazoa; phylum Chordata; class Actinopteri; order Clupeiformes; family Clupeidae; genus Sardinella; species Sardinella longiceps. The sequence goes on from JAODXP020000020.1 coordinate 23,037,482, forward strand.
TTTACTTAAGCCAAAATGAGAGTTAAAGCAATTAGCTTTTGTCGCTACTATTGTTGTTGATTGCTGGGTGTGTCATTACCATGAGGCAATCAATATCGATCGTGACTTGGAGAAATAATTTAAGATAGACAAGAAGAGGGAAAGTTGAACACCACCGACTCAACGAACCTGAGGTCTCGACACCTTCAGTCCATTGTCCAGGATTTTTGTCCGGACACAAGAGGTATGTTGGATGAAGCAAATAGCGATGACCAGCATCAAGCTAGCAGTAAATGAACCGCGGCTGCATGACTTAAATTTACAGTGTTCTAAACGGAAAATAACATTATTCTTTGACGAAGTGTTATACATAGACATGTAATAAACAAGTTATATGCATGCTACATGAGTTATTTTGCTTGTATAACTAGTGTTACCGTCCTAAGTCCCTGCAGTCATGTCAAGCTGCAAGCATCAACATGTTCATTTTTGACATCTTCTGCCTTGAACCAACCAGGTTTCACCATGGAAAACACCGGTTCCAGTACTGACCCGGCACATCTGGACGAGAGGGTCCTTCCTGCAGATACAGAGACAGAGAAAGAAGCTGACCTGAATTTTCCTCAAGACAGTGAACCATCCACCATAAAATCAGGTGAAATGATTATCAGATAATGTAACCACACACATATGTTGAATGATCTTCGCAAATTTCACTAAGTAAATGCTTATGGTGATCATGGACTTTGCTTTGTCCCCAAAAGAGCAGTAGGTGAATCATGAAATGAATCATAACATGTGCAGAGACCTTATCAACGTCATCACCCTCTGTGTGTGTGTCATCACCCTCTTCTTACACCTGCCTATCTGTGTTCTCTGCCTGCAGTAGGGGGACGCGTCCGACTCTACTCCGAGTCTCAGGTGTACACCATCAATCGCTACGAGGAGTCAGACCCTGCGGATGGGGGCCCAGCATCGGAGGAGGGGACGGGCGACGGTGCTCCGTTCCGCGGGAGGTCCCAGTCGGCGCCCGCAGCCCTCTGGGCGGCCAAACGCTACGGACGCCAGCTTCGTAGGATGAGCGACGAGTTTGACACCTGGCTAGACCGAGGGGTGAGTGTAGTGTGTGTGTGTGTGTGTGTGTGTGTGTGTGTGTGTGTGTGTGTGTTTGTACTTATCAGGAGAGTGCCTTGAGAGTGTGCTATACTTCATGGTTGTATGATTGTATTTATAAAGGCAAGAAAGGCATCACCAACAGAATGTACAGTACTTAGACAGTGAAGTGTGTAACAGTGAGTGTGGATAAAGGTAAGAGTGTGAGAAAATGATGGTGATGTGTGTGTGTGTGTGTGTGTGTGTGTGTGTTGTAGGCAAAGAAGCTGAGTGAGAGAAGTGGTGTTGAGGGAAACAGATAGCTGGGCAGATGAGATGAGGCACGTGGGCGAGACAAGCAGAGGTAAACAGGAAGTAGATGAGAACAGTCACGGGTCACGCACCCATGAGAACGTCCTGAACTTTCTAAAGTCAACTACAGTACAGAACACCAGCGGCCTCATTAGCTTGCAACCACTTCCTGGATCAGTTCTTCCTCTCACCATGTGAAAATACTGTGCCCTTCTTACACTTAAGTCTCCACCACATCTGCCATGTCTTTTTTTGCTTGTCTCTTCCTTTTTCTCTGTCCCTTTCCTCACACTCTCTCCATCTGTCTCTTTCTGAACCTTTGTTCTTGTCATCCTGTCATTCCCTTTGAATCTCTTTGACACTCAATGCCCCTATTCTCTGTGTCATTCTCTCCCCAGGAGCAGAAGAGAGGAGGGGTTTCTCTCCCCCACCGGCAGGGGCTCCGTGGATGGTTCTCTTTCCTGTGGAGCCCGAAAGAGGAGGAGGGCAGAGAGTGAAGCAGGGTGGGGGATTGGGGATTGGGGATCGGGGGGGGGGGGGCATCCACCCCCCCTAAATCAACCTGGATGGGGGGAGTACACTGTCTTGTCTATACTCAGCTACAGTCGCTGTTCTAAAGACTGAGCCATTAACGTGGATTCATGTACAGCCACAATGCCTTTTCTTACCTGTGTAGAGCACACACACACACACGAGCCCCTGGTCGGACTGGAGTCAAGATGAAACCAAGTTGAGTCTGAAGACGAGAGGGAAAGAATTTATGTCTTGCAATAATTAGTGGATGAGTCTATTTTCCAAAACCGATAACTGTTAGGTCAATCTGACAATCTCCCAAAGTGACAATCTCTCTTTACTCAAACAGATAGCATTTCTCAAGATATTTAAAAAAAATATTTATCAATATTTACAATTTAAATTATAAAAATAATATTTGTACCATAAGTGTTATTTTGTTCAATGTCCTTTTTCTAGTATAAAGTATAGATATGAATCGCTAAATGTGTATGTACAATCAAAGGTTAGATAATCTGTTGACCAAAACCCAAATAACTGTTGAAAAGCAACAGACTTGTGTGGATCTGCGGAGGGCATCCATTGATTAGTGACGACTGATTTCTTCCGAGGATAATGATAAGAGTGGAGTAGAGTGTTGTGTAGTCGCATCTTCCTTACCTGGCTCAGGATCGTTGTTTTCGCCCTCACCTTTGCCGTTGTGATCTACCTGTAGTTGAACTTTACCTGTGCGTACGTATGTCGCTTTTGAATGCCTACCTTCAAAGACTGCCTGAATCATTCCGCCTGCCCAACATTGTGCAGTTGGATTGGGATGACTCACTCATGCACATTTCTTCAATTATTTAAATATTTATGGCAAAAAAAATGCATTAATGTTATTGCTGTTTGTTGTTTGTTTTAATTTTATACATTTCTCATGTGTGAATATTTGGTGGGAGACTCTGCTGTTGTTGTACATAATTCCTATAGACACCCTTAGTGTGTTCAGTAGTATTGTTACCTGAAGCCTCTTCTTATTGCCTACTGTGCTTAGCCTACAGTAAACGTTACAGTACGCACAGACTGTGCCTAACAAACTATTGCTGACAAAGCTACCCAGGTGGTGCAGGACTGGAGGTGGATTTGGCCCTCGTCCGGCTGAGACGAGGGCCAGATCCGGCGCAGAGTCCAATGCTAGCTGGGAGCTATGAGGTGAAGAAAGGGCTTCTTGAGGTAGTGTTTCAGCGATCAGCCATACCGCTGGTGTCGTACTTGAAATTACAGCGTACCTGGAAATGTTTAAACAATGCTGGTTTTTACCACTCTTTATAGATATTTGTAATTTCATACGTAATTGATGACATGTTTTTACTCATTTGTACGTTTTTAGTCATTTTTTTTACTTTATTTTGTATGGAAATATTGATCTGTGTTTGTATTTCTTTTATACCATTTGGTCAAATAAATGAATTTCATGGACTGCAGAAGTTGTCTGTGTAGTTTATACACTTCTAGATCTAGATCTACCCTAAACATGTAAATATCCAGTGAACGTGGATCTTACCATAAGGGTATATTCTTTAAAGAATAGTATTTGAACAGGATTTTAAGTTTTTATGTACTTGGTAATGGGGGCCAATGTCAGTAGTAACTAACAGACTTAAAGCAATAACAAACAAAAACTTCTCAAGTTCTTACAAACTGATCATGGGCAAATGCAAAGATACCTTTGGTTCTAGGTTCTGAGTCTGACAACATTCCAGGCAGGGGCATCATAGTGGGGGGAGAAGGGGGACTGAGTTACTAGGGCCCCCATGTTGGGGCAAGGCCCTAGAAGAGTCTGGAAGTGTATTCAAGGGGGTGATGAGGGAGTTCCTGCCCACTGGTTGTGCATAGGGCACAGAATTTGGTGCTAGGCCCCCAGTTCTAGGCCACACATGATGGGTCTCTCTTACAGAACCTCCTGGCACAGTCCAGACTGCTGAGTCTCTCCATGTCCTGTGAGCTCAACTCAAAGTCAAACACACGTGCGTTCTCTTGCACCCGCTGGGCATCCCGTGACCTCGGCAGCACGGGCACCCCCTGCTGCAGCGCCCACCTCAGCAACACCTGAGCAGGTGTGCGTCCACGTTCACGGGCCACAGCCTGCACCTGGGGCTCCTGAAGCAAAGCTCCCTTACCTAGAGAGGAGTAGGCCTGGAAACACACTCCTGCTTCTCTACACATCTGCGTCAGCTCTCGCTCACACAGCCAAGGATGGAACTCAGTCTGCAAGACAGCAGGTGGTACGCGGCAGCTCCCCAGGAGCTCCTGGAGATGCAGTGTGGTGTAGTTCGAGACACCAATGGCCCGGAATTTTCCAGAGCTGTACAGGTCCTCCAACACAGCCCAGCTCTGTGTGCGGTTGACGGCGTTTTGTGCGTCTCCTGTGTCCAAGCCCTCTGTGCCTGGCCAGTGAATGAGGAAGAGGTCGATGGGGCCGCAACCGATCCGGTCGAGACTCCTTAGGCAGCCGTCAAGCGCTCGGGGACCGTGGTCTGCTGGGTCCAGTTTACTGATGATAAAGACGTCGGCCCTTGTGAGACCATGCTGAGGGAGGAGTTCTCGAAGCGCTCTTCCCAGGTCGCTCTCGTTGCCGTACACTGCAGCGGTGTCAAAGGCACGGTACCCTGCCGCCAGTGCTGCGTTCACTGACGCGTGCAGCTCTTGTCCGAAGAGTTTGTAGGTCCCGAGGCCCAGGAGTGGCATCTCAACTCCACAGTTCAGCTGAACTCCGTCAGGCAGGGAGGGCATTGTGACGTCCCTTGAAGAGTCGTGGTCAATCTAACAAGACAGGGGGTATTCCATCAACGGAGCTATTCGCTAAGCCGCGCTAATTTCGGCAAGCGGCGCTAGTTTTAGTGTGAGTTCAGTTCCATTACTCTCGCTAATAGTAATCGCAGCTGAGTTGCTGGGGTAACATATGCTCCCAAACTAACCAGCTCCGTGGCAGGTTAACTGCAAGGCTTAATAAAGCGGTGTCTCAGAAAATGCAATCAGTCAGAAACACAAGTCACCCAAAAAGGTTCCATACACCTGCTTTATAATCTTTCCCACCAAATAAAGGTTGATAGGTTTTGCAAACACTGTGATCATGCATGAATTCCCCTTTTTACTAAACTACTATTGATATTTTGATGTATCTATTAGGAATAATTTTAGTTACGAATTAAAAACAAATGCATGCATAATCAAAGACGTGTCACATGCCGGCCCATCACGTGGTGTCTGGAGTTGTAGGCTACGTCTTAATTGAATGATTGATTGATTTCAGTTGCAGGTGCAAGTCTGCTGTGGCAGAACAATGAGACTGGCAATTTGCTCCAACAAGCAATGGCCAAACATTATGATTCAAAATATAATTTCAATCACCTTTTCCACTTTCTGCATTGCCAGTAGGACTACTACTATAAAACATGTGATATTCAGTTATTTCACACAAAATCCAACAGATGACGTATGCATATCGAAGTTTCTTTCTTGTAATTCTTTTATTTCTGCCTTAATTTTACGACAGTTCATCAGGTATTCCTAAATCACCTATTTAGGTCTAGTGTTGAGCTCGTGCACGCAGCCTTGTTTAAGTTAACGAGAGGCAGACGCAGCTAACTTGCGTTGATGGAATGGCTTCAGCCTCATCTCTGAGTTGACGCTACTTCAAACGAGGCTTAATCACATAAGCGCCGATATCATTAGCGACTTTGCAGGAATACCCCCCAGGATGGACAAATAATAATAATGTTATTGTTAGACATGTTGAAAAGACATTATAGGCCAGTGCATGATGCTAATTACGTAGGGTCAAGCAGCCATACTCAACTCTGGACTATGTTAGGAGATTCTAATTTAAACTATTAATGACCTCAGCCAGGAAGGTTATGTTTTCGTTGGAGTTTGTCTTTCTGTCTGTTTGCAACCAATACGGAGAAAAGTTACAGACAGATTGTAATGAAATTTGCCCAAGTAAAATCCAATTAAATCGAGATCATAATCTGGATTCCTCACCACTAAGGGAATATTATATGGTGTCAGTGACTCTATGGGTGGGTGGGTGATGAAGGTAAGCAACCTTGGATTGACTTTAAAATGTAGGCTACTGGTAGGCCTACCTATAGACAACTTAAGACAGAAGCTTTTCAAAGAATAATCAGAACTATTTTAAAACTTTGCTGCAAAGCCTATATGTCAAGCACATAAATTAAATGTATTAAAAGTAGGCTAAAATGATGTCTTTTATTTTGGCTAGTTCTTTCCCTAGCAACCCAGAACTGCACACAGGCTGTTATAAATGACACTGTTCATCTGCCCTATATTTGTCTATCCCATCAAAATTGAATTGAAGATGGTACCAAAATGAGTTGTCTGATGAAAAGGATAGCCGAGGGCTACCTCAAATATTGACAAGTTCACTCCACGTGGTTATCTAGCTGAGGCACATTCTGAAGCCGGTTTAGATTTCTGACTTTTCTGCTGCGTGTTTAATTTGGAAATACCTGTGTTTTCATGCTTACGAGAGAAAATATTACATTCGCGTTATATTTCATGCATAACCTTACCGTTTGTGTGCAGACTATAAAGAGATTTTCGAGTTTCCCGCTGAGTTGGTTTTCATGACAACATTGGTTCACAAAGGGTTAATAATTATTTTCTTTCTTTTTTGATGATGCTGCACATTGTAACCTCCGTAGCGCCGCCTTGTGCAAAGGAGTGTAATATCAGTTGGTTTAACCTGTGTAATTATTTTCTCCCTGACAGCAGGTAGGGTAATCTATTTCTGTCATCAGTATTTGTTTTACACAAATGTTGGCTACTTTGTGAAAATAGTAACTCTGAAAGGGTTGATGCCTTGTTCACTAACCCAGGTCAGGCCTTTGACAGGAAACATCCGAGGTTATGGGTCAGCCCTCCCATTAGAATAATAGACCTTTAAACCAAGCTCTCAAGTTAATGGTAGGTATAAGGGATGAAATATTATTAATGCAACAAAATTTGCGAATGTCTGACAGAAATAGCATAGGCCTACTGGTATGCCATTTGGTTGGCCTCGCGGAATATAAACCAGCTTCTGCAGTATGCAATCTTTTTATGGTTTATGAAGCTCTTTCTCCTTTTGTCCAAAAATACACATCTGCCTTGAGGAGGGGAGGCAAGTCAGAAAAAAGATGTCTCAAAAAGCTATGTTTGGCATTGACTTTAGTGCTTGCCAACCAAAATATAACAGCAAAATCTAATTTTGCCAGTAGATGAGTAGATTACAACATCAGTAGACTACAACAGCAGTCCTATGGGATGTCTTTTCAAGAGACCCAGACAAAGACAGAGCAGAGAGAAGTCCTTTACTTCAGAAGAGTTGAAAGTTACATCCACTGCACATACAAATGAAGTCATGACCCGTATTGCTAAAATAACCCACCCACCCAACTCTCATTTCAGCATATCTGTCGGTGATATATTCTTACTTACATCATCTATATGAAATCACCATTTCAACCAATAATAATAATAATAATAATAATAATAATAATAATAATCATAATAATAATATCAATGACAAAATATTAAATTACAGGGAAGGTTTCGTTAATGCACCATAAATGTTTTCATATACATCAGGATTACTATCATTACCATCGTCATCATCATCACCGTTACAGTCATATTCCTCCTTCACCAGCTCAATGGGATAGTCAGAGAGCAATAACATGTAGAAGATCCAGCTCAAATTGGTGTGTGTGTGTGTGTGTGTGTTTGACGGTGTGTGTTTGACGGTGTGTGTGTGTGTGGATAAGTGAGTGTATGTGATTTGAATCAGGGCTTTTGTGATGGGTGAGTGTTATTGAGTGTCTTTGTCATTTGTTTTGTGTCTTTGTTATTTTTTCTTTCTTGTTTGTTTGTTTGTTTGTTTGTTTATCTTCTCCCCCCCACCCCCATCCCTTTCCCCCCCATCAGGGCCAGATCTGGACCGGATTTGAGCCATAGTCTTCTGGGCTCTGAGTTTGCTCTGGTGCCTGTCTGTCTTGCGTGCTCTAGGAGGTGTTAGTGGTGCTGGGGTCATGCGGAGTGTGTGTGTGTGAGTGCAGAGCGTGTGTGTGTGCGTGTGTGTGGTGCTCCTGCAGATTCTTGCGGTTCAGACTGGCCTCCTGCATCAACTGTTGTCTGCGGTCGCTCTCTTGCTCCAGACGCCGCCACAGCTCCTGACGATCGCGCTCACGTCGCTGCTCCCTACACACACACACACACACACACACACACACACACACACACACACACACACACACACAGAAGCACAAATATAAATCAATCTCAAACTAACAAAAGGAGAACATACATCAACTCACGTAGAACCACAAACTCATGGTGGTACTGCAAACACACTCACACACACACACACACACACACACACACACACACTTACTTCTGTTTTTCTAGCTTGTAGGAGGACGTGAGGTCATCGAACAGGGTGCTGTTCATCTCCATAAAGGTCTTGAGAACGTTGTAGATCAGAGACACGATCATCCTGTACAGCAAAAACAGGGTAACAGGCAGAAAACAAAACAGTGATTGCCAAAGACCACACATGGTCTTCACTCATTGGCTAATTGTAGTGTTTATTCATTTAGAATGTGTGTATAGAGCTTGGGAACATGACGTCACTCAATCACAAAATCGCCTCCATTTTAAAAGGCCGTGCTGCTGGCCTTCCATTGAAATCCGATACGACAATAAGACTGATAACCAACAACTGTTCATCTTACACCCTGGCCATTGAGAATACATTGATAACAGTGGTAAGTGGTAAGTATGGTGGCCAAATTGGGCCAAAAAACCCTGGAACGTCTACTTCCCAAGCTCTACATTATAGTTGAAATCATAGTTGAATCCTTTGATTCTCTTTCCAAAAGATCATCAGAGATAATAAGTGTTTCTCAAAGTCAAGGAAGCATGCTTGGAAGGCTGCTTTTCCGAGTATTCCACGTCATTGTCTGTCGCCAAGCACTGTTCCAGTGTCAAGGATAGTTCTAAATTCAGTCGAGGACAGAGTCCTTTATTCACAGATTTTTCAATGATGCCCTGATGGAACCTCGTCTTTGTAGTGTACGACTTCCAAGGCTAGCGTTCTACCTAGGAAGCATTCTCGACTTTGAGAAACAGTCACTATGTGAGCTTGGGTTGAAAGGTCAAAGGTGAGGGGTTACTGACTGGTTCCAGTGCTCTTTGGAGACTCTGTAGAGAGTGGCGAAGACCAGAGGCAGGATCACCTGGCAGTTCTCCTCGATCAGGCTCAGAATGTACTCATTATTCCAGAAATACAGGGCCCTCTCCGCAACCTGTGACAGACAGACAGACAGACAGACAAAGAGAGAGAGAGAGAGAGAGAGAGAGAGAGAGAGAGAGAGAGAGAGAGAGGTTATAATATTGTCACTTTGCAATGCTTTGGCAATACTGTATGACATTACGGTCATGCTAATAAAGCTTCTTGAATTTAAATGAGAGAAAGAGAGAGAGAATGGGGGACAGAAAGAGAAGGTGTAATAAATGAAAGGAGGATACAGGTGAATAGAAAAAGGGTCATTGATTCTGAATCTTCATCAGGAAAAAACAAAACAAAAACAAAACTCTACTGACATCTGACCCTGACATCATGTGACACTCTTCCTCCTTGTGACATAACATGTTGACTGAGTGACAACAATGATTGGAGACTCAGACTGGAGAGAGAGCTACTCTGTTTGTTTCCCATTAGCGGAGCTCCAGTGACTGAGGGCTCTTCACATAGTGAGCCGTGCAAACAGTAGGAGGATTGTGCCACAGGGAGACAGAGGCAAGGCCGGGACAAAGGTCTACTGCATTACAATGGTAGAGGAGCCCTTTAACAGAAGCCCATTGAAAATTAAATAGAAAGAACATAAATAAGACAGAGAGGAAGAGTAAGAGATACTTACTTTCTCTCTCTATGTGTGTGTGTGTGTGTGTGTGTGTGTGTGTGTGTGTGTGTGTGCGCGTAAGGGGTGGTACCTGGAGCTTGAACTTAAGGTGCAGAGGGCGATCTGGTTGTAGAGTTTCAAGTGTACAGTATGTGTGTGTGTGTGTGTGTGTGTGTGTGTGTGTGTGTGTGTGTGTGTGAGTATGTGTGTGTGTGTGTGTGTGTGTGTGTGTTTGTGTGTGGATGGTACCTGGAAGTGAGGACTGGAAATGCAGAGAGCGATCTGCTTGAAGAGTTTCTCCTGCACGCGTTGGAACTGGGTCGGTTCTATCACGTCTAAGATCTCCTCCATCTCCCCCAGCAGCATCACCTGGACACAGACAGAACGTTCTAGAACACACCCATGCAGAGCCACTAGAAGGAACAAGGCTACGTTTTAAAAATATAATATTTAGCTATAATATAATATTTACATATTTAAATAAGTTGAATGTTTATTATTCTTAAAAGTAGCAATTTAGTAGAATAGATCCTTCAAACAAAATTTTAGGAACAATTATTTTGACTTCTTCTTGTGTTATGGGTCCTTTCACTGAAGCTCTGATTCACCACCTACTGTCCGGGCATGTGTATTACATCGTTTTCACTCTCCGATTCCGTTGCCATTAGTACAGAAATTTGTAGTGATCCGTTGCCTGTATAGACGCCTTTTTTTTCCAGCCAGCTAAAAAAAAAATCCAGGAGTGTTGCTGTGTGGACTTATTCATAGAGATATATTAGAAGGTTGTTTTGCCTTGTAACTAGCCTGACAATCCAGATTATAATGTATAGTGGAAGGATGGATTGTAGCTTAATGAAGGATAGATTGTGGCTCCATCCTAAGGGCGGAATCAGCGTTGTCTTTCAAGAGGCTTCTGCATGCAACAGGATAGCCCTATGACTACCGGTAATCAGAGGAATGAAATAAATGACAATGCTGATTCAAACAAACGCTGTTCTTAGCTGACCCCGCCCAATGACTCGTTACACAGAGCGTTATGATGTCAGGCGATGTCAGACCAATCACAAATCCCTATGACTCGAGGATAGATGTACTGGCTGAGCAAAACTATTTGTTTCGCCTAGAGTAGGTCTACATTTCTAGGCTACCTTGTTACTAGACAACGTAGATAAACAATATGTGGGCATTAATTTGGCCGTAACAACCTCTCCTATATGGCTACAGTATGCATGCACCTCATTCTAGAACTCTACCCCTCACTTCAACTTTCATACTAACATTCTAGAACTATCTGTGTTAAAGGGTAAGTCCCTGTCCTTTTTCTTAGCTTTTTAGCGTGTGCATCTTTAGTTTTGATTTAAGTTTTGAAACAGGTATAAAATCACTCTAAAACAGCACTAGCCTCCCTCTTTACTCAGAGAGACTTCCTACAACACAAGACTTCCAGGGGTACACAGGGGAAATCCAAAGAACACACGCCACCCTACACACACACACACACCCCACCCCACACCCGCTCTAGAATTAACATGTCACAAAGGTGATGATCCGTGGTAATCAGGTGATCGCTATGGCAACGGTGCAAGAGAGCACCAATGGCGGCCCATTCGGCCCCTCACCTCCTTCTGGGTGCACGTCTTTGGCCAAAACTTCAGCAGACCTTCAATAATCTAACGGGAGACAGACAGACAAACAGACAGGCAACGTCTAAGTGACTTCAGTCATTACTGACATTCTTTCAAACAAAAGGGCTTCAACATTGACAATGCTGTGCAGTTATGTGCTGCACGCCACGTACCCTTTCTGTGTGCTATGCATTGTGTTTCATGCAATGTCAGGCATGTTCTGCGTGTCAGATGTGCATGTTTAAGTGCATTTGGTTTGGGCATGCTCTGTAAGACAAGGGGACTTACGTATTCCGTGACTGTGGCGTCTTTTTCCATGAACTGGACCACACAGTATGCCAGCTGAAACGAGAACCCAACAGAAAACAGATTTTGGGATGAGATTTCATACTGCAAGTAAAACATAAATAAATACAGGCAGTTTCACTTGCCAAAAAATGGCATGATATTTGTATGATGTGAATGATGTTTCCTACAACTTTTTTTATGTTGAGTTCTACTTTACTGCAGGTTCTACCAGCTAGTGGTTCAACTACCTAAACACTCAACCGTGCTAAGATCACTGTGCTTATAGGGAGCTGAAGTCACGCCCTCTTCCGTGTTAGCCTAGGGACCTATCGAGCCCACTAACATGAATGAACAGATACATATAACTTCTGGTCCGCTTTGGTATGCGCCGGTTCCCTATTGTGCTATTAGCTAAAAAACAAAGTAACACACTTAGGCTACTACACGTGAGTGTCTATAGAGAGTAGTGTCTGTTTGCCTGACATTGGTTCTGACATGCAGGTTCTACCAGCTAGTGCTCCTTACTAAACGTAAAATTGAGCTCGGATTAAACATGCTTATGGTGCTATTAGCAATAAAACAATGCAACACATTAGTTTTAGAGAGTAGTTCTATAGAAAATAGTGTGTCTGTATTTGTTTGACCTGTATGCCTGCTTGCCTGACATTGGTTCTGACAGGCAGGTTCTACCAGCTAGTTACTAAAGCTTCAACCAAACCTCACTAAACTTCCAACCAAGCTCAGATCACTGTGTTTTTTGTGCTATTAGCTATAACAAACAAACAAACAAACACAATAGTAGGTCTATAGAAAATAGTGTTCCTGTATTTGTTTGACCTGTATGCCTGCTTGCCTGACATTTGACATTCTGCACTCCGTTAGTCACCCGGAGCAGGCTACAGTTACACCTATATGTTCCTTTAATGGGGGGATCAGTGACAGCCTAACAAGAGATGGTGGTTGTGATGGGGAGGCTCATCTTGCAGTGCATCTCTGTGGCCACTAGAGGGGGCTCAGGAGGGGCGCAGTGCTGCAGCATCGGCCTGAAGGCTGAGTGAGCGGAACACTGGCAGTGCTCTGACCTCACAGTCACACGCCCCTCATGATCGGGCAGGCAGGCAGGCAGGCAAGAGGCTCCGCAGGGGGGAGGGTAGTGTGTGTGTGTGTGTGTGTGTGTGTGTGTGTGTGTGTGTGTGTGTGTGTGTGTGTGTGAGGGAGTTTGACCTCTCATTCAGGCAAGAAAGAGAGAGTGAGAGGGAGAAAAAAACAGGTCTGAGAGCATTAGACATGCAGCTACTCCTGTTCCTCTCTCTCACTCTCTCTCTCTCTCTCTCTGCTCCTCTCTTCCCCTCTCCTCTCAGAGTGTCTCTCACTTTCAATCTTTTCACTGCTGTCTCTCTCTTCTCTTTCATTCTCTCTCTCTCTTTCACACACACAGACTCTCTCTCTCTCACACACACACACTCTCTCTCTCTCTCTTTCTCGCACTCATTGACTTTCATGCTCTCGTCTGCCTCTCTCTCTCTCTCTCTCTCTCTCTCTCCTGCTGAATTATGTATACAGCGAGAGGAACAGGAGAGGGAGATGTGGTGGAATGTAGGCCACTTTGGCACTGAGTACTTTCTCCCTGCACCAAAAACACTGACTGTCAGAATCACTCACACTCTCTCTTTCTCTAACTCACTCACACACACACACACACACACACACACACACACACACACACACACACACACACACACACACACACACTCCACGCCCGCTGACTGTTGTCTTTCCCAGTGTTTACGATCATGGTAGGCATAACAAAGGGGCTCAAAGGCACACAAACAAAGACACAAACACAAACACTCATAAATCCAAGCAATTACAGTTCACTAAGGTGACAGTATACTACAGTATACCTCCAGACAGGTTGACAGTCACCTACTCTGTCACTGGCCATTACATTAAAGGTGTAGTCAGAGAGGGATGCTATGCAATGTCACTACCACCTTGATCCTGTGCCTCTTCATTATCAAAGCACTATCCTGGCTCAGACAACCAATCTTGTCCCCCCAGAACAAAAAAAAAAAAAGAACGGATGAACAAAGAGGTGAGCTACCTCTATCATGTTGTGTTTAGTCCTTGGTTCAAATACTAGTGTAGTTGTAGCCAGTGGTTAAAGGAGAGTACCGGAGTGAATTCAAACATAGCCCTGTTGAAAGAGCTTGCTAAATGCGCTAGTTAGCGAGTGGAACAAAATAATTTGGTACAGCACAGACCGAACGCGAACGCAGAAGCGAACAGGCACTTTACACTGAATCAATGGGACCTGACTGTTGGAAACCGAAAGTAAGATCTGAGGTTACATTGACTCAATGTAAAGTGTTTCGCGTTCGCGTTAGGTCTGTGCTGTTCTAAAATCTTTCATTTCATGTGAAATATATTGCTGTTAGAAGGCTCGTGCAGCAGGGCTATGCTTAAACTTACTCCGGTATTTTGTTTAAAGTGGGGTGTGGCAGGGGAACTGTCAAATTTTGTGTTGGCGCAACAAAGAAAAATGACTCGTCCTGTTCGGCTATGATAGTGTCATTGATGTTCCATTAGGCCTGGTGCCCTTTTAATCATATTTATTTATTTATTTTCATTTTTGCAGATATCTCACCATTGGAAGATATATGACTTTAAATCAATCTTAATTTATCTGAGGTGCCGGAACTGCGTTCCCCCCACTTCAACCTAGCAGTATTTAATAAAGGCTTTTAAAATTCAGTCTCAATTTTCAATTGTGTCTCATTTTTTTCAATTTCTGTATAGTGTAAGTTGTGTTGGACAAAGTGTAAACAAATACAATAAACATAAACAAACGTGACCTCATCCCTGCAAATGGCGGACTGTACTGTACCTTTAACTGATGTGGCCCACTTCCCTTCTGCTAAACTTGCCCCAACACAGACTCCCCTCAAACGCCTCCGACAAACAAGCAAATTAGCTAAAGCCCCGCTCCACATCCATCTCATTTAGGCTTCTCCGCACTGGTCAATCTCTCAATTCGGCCTCTCTCTCATTCTTTCTCTCCCTCCCTCTCTCTCTCCCTCTTCTTCTGTTTCTTTCCTGTCTCTCTCCCTCCATCTATCTTTCTCTCTTTCTGTTTCTTTCTCTCTCCCTCCCTCTCTCTCCCTCTTCCTCTGTTTCTTTCTCTGTCTCTCTCCCTCCATCCATCTCTCTCTCTCTTTTGCTCTCTCTCTCTTTCCCTGTTTCTTTCTGTCTCTCTCCCTCCATCTATCTTTCTCTCTTTCTGTTTCTTTCTCTCTCCTTCTCCCTCCCTCCCTCTCTCTCTCTCTCTCAATCTGTTTCTTTCTTTCTCTCCCTCCCTCTCTCTCCCTCTTCCTCTGTTTGTTTCTTTCTCTGTCTCTCTCCCTCCATCTATCTTTCTCTCTTTCTGTTTCTTTCTCTCTCTCTCCCTCCCTCTTTCTCTCTCTCTCAATCTGTTTCTTTCTCTCCCTCCCTCTCTCCCTCTCTCTCCCCCACATCACTCCATTCAGCTTGTGTGAAACCATGCAGTTAATGTGTTTTCATGCATCCTTGTTAATTGGGTCCTCAGTAGCGCCTGTGACTGGTGGATTGTTTTGCTCACAATGGCCTGGAATGGCTCAGGGCTTTAACATGACAAACTTGTGCATGGGGCACGTACAGTAGTAGCCTAGAGCTGCTCCACTACTTACTACTGTTTAAGCCTCAAAACTCAACTCCTAATTCAACCCTAATCCAAAATGTACAAGTTAAATGATCATGACTTTATAAAGAAACTATGTTTGAATAATTATTAGTTATGCAATTATCATTAATTTATAGAGGAATGGTGTTTTGAATAATCATTAGTAGCCTATTAAATTATCATGAATTTATAGGGAAACTATGTTTAAAAAATGATTGGATATTAATACTTTAAATCAAACCCAAACAGTTTTCCTGTGCTGGTGGACAGGAACCAAAGACAGACAGAGGGACTAATTGTGTGTGTGTGTGTGTGTGTGTGTGTGTGTGTGTGTGTGTGTGTGTGTGAGAGAGAGAGAGAGAGAGAGAGAGAGAGACAGAGAGAGAGAGAGACAGAGGATGATGTCCCAGTATCACCCAGTGATGTAACACTGTTACGCCACCATAACTAGTCATGGCTATGACTGTAATTCTATACCAGCTTCCCAACATGACGACACATTGACGTTTATCAGCAGGTTAGTCAGCCAGCACAATATTGAATGCTGTTATGATTCATATGGGAGACGTCAGCCACAACCCTCTTATGCCCTGACTTCATTACATTGCCACCCCCTGCTGCTTGAGGGACCCCTGTTCTTCTTCGAGCCTTAACTTTACAATCTCCTTCAAAAAACCATCAGGGAGCACTGTGATCGAGCAGCCATCTTAGATTTCAGCCAACCAGAAGACCCTTGACTTATGCCCTGGCTACACTGCAACTTCGCTGAAAGTACTACTTAGCCTGCTGTTCGTTCAGACTGCAAGCAATAAAAGTGTCAGTAGTGTTGCTGTAGAATCCCAAAATGCTACACTGGACACAATCTGTGTTTGCTGATGTTGCTCTCGTTCATGACGCGCCCATTGACACTTCCTTTATTGCAGAAGTGTGTCAGAGCTAATTTGCATAAAGTTGCAATGTTTTAAACTTTTGTTGCCCAAGTTCTTTGCTCGCTGCTTTTGGCACTTTTATTTGCCTTTTTTTTGCTCATGTCCATGCAAAGTGAAGTCGGTCTACTTCCGCCACTTCTTTCGCTTCTATCGTTTGTGGTCTCATTGTCAGAACTCAAAAGTTCATCCTTCATGGAACTAGACTAGAGTTTGCTGAGAAATGTATCCCTAGAGGAACCCGTCTGTGTGTTCCGAAAGGTTCTCCCTTGGTGGAACTCGTCTATATGTTCTGAGAAATTCATCCTCCATGGAACCAGTCTGCGTGTCCTGAATAGTTCCGTGTTATTGGAACTATTCTGCCTGTTCTGAGAAATCCATCCTCTGTGGAACCATTCTGTGTTCTGAAAGATTTATTCTCATTGGAACAGTGGTCAAGAGAACTACTCTGCCTTATTTCGAGAAATGTATCGTCTGTGGAACTTTATGAGCACATGGGGTGGCCTGGTGCAGCGTGGTTTGGTTTGGTGCGTAGTGATGCAGTATGGTTCTGTGCGGTGTGGTGTGGCGTTGTGTGATCACTGGTGTGGTTGTGTTGTGAATCAGTGTGTCTGATCTATGCCTCCTCATTCCTTACTTCATTTATTGCAGAAACGTGTCATAGCTAATTTGCATAAGGTTGCCATGCTTTCAACTTTTTTCTGTTGCTCATGTTGCTCAAGTTCTTTGCTCGCTGCTTTTGTCACTTTAGTTGTTTTTGTTGCTCATGTCCATTCAAAGTGAACTACTTCCGTCGCTCATTTTGCTTTAGTCGCTTGTGGTCTGAGCATAGACTACAGTCAGAGGTTCCATCCTTCATGAAACTAGACTAGAGTTTGCTGAGAAATTTACCCCTCAAGGAACCAGTTTGCGTGTTCTGAGAGGTTCTCCCTTAGTGGAACTCTTCTATGTGTTCTGAGAAATCCATCCTCCGAGGAACCAGTCTGTGTTCTAAGAGATTTATTGTCATTGGAGCAGTGGTGGAGAGAACTACTGTACTCTGCCTTATTTTGAGAAATGTATCTTTTGTGGAACTTGTCTGCATTTTACGAGGACACGGTGTGGCCTGGTGCAGTGTGGTTTGGTTTGGTGCGCAGTGATGCAGTATGGTCTGGTGCAGTGTGGTGTGGCGTTGTGTGATCAGAGAGGGTTGAAGCGGAGAGAGAGGTCTAAACGCTTGTTAAGTTCCTGGTTCTGTTTTTGTAAGGGTGAAGGGGGGGGATGGGATCCCCCTTTATGCAGACTAATAGTATAAGTCCAGCTCTTGGTCAGTATTCTACGATCTTTGGTGTGGTGTGGCGTTGTGTGATCACACACTGGTGTGGTTGTGTTGTGCACCAGTGTCTCTGATGTATGCCTCCTCATTCCTTCACGCATTCAGCAGTGTGTGGAGTGTGGAGGTTTCACATGTTTGCCAGTGAGCGAGCGAGTGAGTGAATGAGTGAGTGAATGAGTGAGCGAGGGGTAGAACAGGGTAGCGCGGCGGCAGAGTGTTTGATGAGCGCCCAGGGCCTTTATTTCTCAGCAGCCAGCGCTGGGCTGAGTCGCGTTGTGTGTGTGTGTGTGTGTGTGTGTGTGTGTGTGTGTGTGTGTGTGTGTGTGTGTGTGTGTGTGTGTGTGTGCGCGCGCCGAACGAAGCAGACAGACAGACAGACAGACTGAGGAGGCTTTGTGAGACCACACTCACATGTCTGGCAGCCTCTGCACCAGGGAACACCGTGAGCCCAGTCAGAACAAATATACTCACACTGTCACATGGCCACATAAACAGAGACACCCACCCACACACACACACACACACACACACTCACACACGTGCATGCCAGTTTACATCCAATGAATACACATACACAAATCATATCCAGTCTTAAAATATAACACTAGTATAAACTTCACTTCTACCAACACATACAGTACACACACAGACATTTAGATTCACATTCACATACACACCAACACCATCACATGCACAGTACACCCAATGAATGGTGGATATGTATATATATATCCACCCCAACACAAATACTGACCTCTTTCCTCACACACACACACACACACACACACACACACACACACACACACACACACACACACACACACACACACACACACACACAAACAAACAAAATGTTTTCCAGTATCTGTCTGGCCTTAGGCTTCATAGCATGTGGGTTTACTGTGTGTGTGTGTGTGTGTGTGTGTGTGTGTGTGTGTGTGTGTGTGTGTGTGCACGCACATATGTGCTTAGAGCATGTGTGTGTGTGTGTGTGTATGTTTTTAGACTAGAGCATGAGTGTGTGTATTTGGGGTGTATTGACTAGTTGTCCAGAGACTGACCTGTGCATGGAAGACGGACAGGGAGCGGGCCTTATGCAGTGGAATCAGAACTCTCACCAGGAACTGCTTATGCTCCGCCTTCAGCGGCAGGGCAAATCCATTGATGATGCTGATGGGGGGGACAGACACAAGAAAAGACATGGGTCAAACCATCACAACTGACACTTCACATTGAAACTTTGCAAATCCTGTACCCCAGAGTAGTAGAAATATATATTTTATATTCTTACAATTAAACATAGGCCTATATATTTTAAGTCAGTTATAATGGACTCCTTTCTTGGCCCTATACTAGGACCTACATCACACTTGATATGGATCTCATAGGCAAGACTTTTACTCTAACAGACATCATAAGTTTGGATTATTTATTCTAGAATGGAAATAAATATGTACACATCAACCCTTTCTGTTCCTCACACACACACACACACACACACACACACACACACACACACACACATACACAGCAACTCTCGCTGTTTCTCTTCAGCGCTGCCTAGTCTTCCTCCTCTCCCCTGTTCCTTATTCCTCTGCTCTGTTTCTCTATTTACACAAGTCCCCAGACACACACACACACACACACACACACACACACACACACACACACACACACACACGCACACACACTGCACTGACATGTATGCACAACCATAAACACATACACACTCTGTTTCTCAGTATCCTCCTCATCCTCTACCCCACCCCCCATATTTTCTTCCCCCCACTCTGTTTTCACCATCTCACCCCTTTCTCTTTCTCCCTCCATCTCCATCTTTCTTTCTTCCTCCTTCCCTCTCTCCCTGCTTTTCTCCCTCCATCCCCTCTTCACTCTCTCTCCTACATTCTCTCCAACTCTCCTTCCTTCTCTCTTCCTCCATTTCTCTATCTCTTTCTCTCTTCCACCCCTTCCTCTCTTTCTCCATCTCCCTCTCTTTCTCTCTCTACCCTCCCTCCTCTCTCTCTCTCTCTCCCTCCACCTCTCTCTCTCCTTCCTCCCTCTCTTTCTCTCTCTATCTCTCCCTCCCTCAATCTCTTCCTTCCCTCCATCCCTCCCTCTCTCCCTCCATCTCTGGTTCTCAGAGGAGAAGGTGAGTTTCTCTGGGTGAGAGAAGCTGTGTGGGCGGTGCTAAAAATACAACCAGCATAAATCAGAGTATTAAAGCCCCATACACACACACACACACACACACACTCACACACACACACACACACACACTCACACTCACTCACACACACACACACACACACACACACACACACACACACACACACACACACACTCACACACTCACACTCACTCACACACACACTCACACACACACACACACACACACACACACACACACACACACACACACATACACAATTGCAGAGGCAGTCACACACACTTGCACAGAAGCACACATCTTTCTCACTCATACATACATCACATGCACAAAAACTCACATAGAGCTGTGCACGCATACGCATACACAAACACACACACACACACAACCACACAGTCTTATAAACAAACACAGTCAAACTTAGACTTGTATGGACAATCACAAAAGCATACAGTTGGACAGACAGCACACACACACATACACACACACACACACACACACACACACACACACACACACACACACACACACAAAACACTACCTCCTACCCAATGAGTCATCTTCCTCCCCTGTCCTTCTTTTCTCAATCCAAACACAAGCTGGCTGATGTGCGGTGCCTGTCACCCTCTGCGTGGGCCCTATATCCCCACCCACCCACCCATCCCAGACTGCAGCCGCACGCGGGCCACACCACACCCGCACCTGAGCCGTATACGCCCCTAACTAGGTCAAGACTGGAGGCATCTACTGAGCAGAGCTCAAACTCTGCTACTGCTGCCGCTGCTGCTGGAGTCTGATAAACACACAGAAGCCCACAGCAGCAGCCTCATCCACCACGGGAGAGGGGATTCCGGAACATGCTCCCAGCACCACGGAACAGAACACAGCAGCACCACGGAACAGAACACAGCAGAACAGAACACAGACGCACAGGAGAAGGGATTCCAGAACATGCTTCCAGCACCACGGAACAGAACACAGCAGAACAGAACACAGACGCACAGGAGAAGGGATTCCGGAACCTTCTCCCCCTCACCATGGAACAGAACTTAGCAGCAGAGCAGAACACAACAGAACAGAGGCACTGCAGAGGTTGTTTGTGTTTGTGTTTGTGTGTTTGTCACAAACACCCATTAAGAGAAAGGCTGAGCTGTAGCTCTGTAGGGGCTGCACAGGTGTGTCTGCTGATACCTGTTATGTGGTACATATACACAGGTGGGTTTGATCTCAGCCTCTGGCTAACTGCTGTTTCAGACTGTAAACATCCTTCGACGGATCCCATTGACTTTGCATTGTGGGTCCGTCCGTCCCAACGGCTCTGTTGCGTCCGTCGAAAAGTTGAAAAATGTTCAACTTTTCAGGTAGAAATGGATCTGTCAACCAATCAAAATTGACTCCCCCTCCGTCAGACACGCCCTCTGACGTCCGTCAACGGACGTATGCAGTCTAAAACAGGGGTTAAGACACTGCCTTACTGTAAAGCAATGTATTCTTCACCTGAAACAACGCTGTTGGCAGGAAAAAGAACATGCAAATGTGGAATAACATGAGCCAAATAAAGAAACTAAAGTAACATTAGCTAACACTCACTCAAACTTCAGTTTCACTTTCATCTTCCCTGTCCATATCAGTTAGTATTCGCTGCCGCAAATTCAATCTGTGGTGAACAACATTTTCCTCTTTCTTTTTCCTACCAACAGACAGACAGCACTCTGAGACCTCCAACAACAGAGCTATTGATTGAAATATGCCAGAACGTCCCTGCCACCCATGTCCATCACCATTCTCACCCTTAACCCAGCACTGGTTCTGTTTCTGGGCTGTGCTACCTGTTTGGTGTTGGTGCTACCGGTTAATTACCCATAAACCAGCTTGTTTTGGAGAGGAGAGGAGAGCAGAGGAGAGGAGGGGAGGGGAGAGGGGAGGAGTCGTACTGTAGGTACCTGTTCATTGGTCTAGAGGAGAGGAGAGAAGAGGAGGGGAGGGGAGAGGAGGAGAGAGTCATAGCCATGGAGGTATTAATAAACCTGGAGAAACATACTAAGTCCCGCCTCCCATTCATTCCAATGTGGAATGCTAGGCTAGTGAATTCATCCAAAATTTAACAAAATTTTCAATTGTCAAGATGGCGTTTCATGGAGCTCACTTCCGACTCCATTTCATTAGGCCAATGAGGGCTCATGTTACTAATGGAGATGAGCTACAGATGGCAAGTCTGGGCACGCCCACAAAAGTTTGTGCACAGGGAGCTCGTTCACATGAGCTGAAAGTGTAGCATTAACCAATCAGCATATGTCAAATGGAGTCGGATATGATGTAATTTCTGGAAAATGGCGACGAGGAAGTGCAATGCTAATTGGCAAAGCTAACCGGCCAAATCCTGACCCCCTGGTCATAGCTCCCTTTCCTTTCAGTGACAGAAGAGAGATGAAGGGATGGGAGGGGAGGGGAGGAGAAGAGAAGAGAAGAGGAAAAGGGAGGGGAGGAGAGAGGAGAGGAGTAGAGAGAGGAGAGACATAGTTACCTGCCCAAGATCTCCAGCAGTTCTGCCACTCCATTAAAGTGTTCTGTTTCATAGATGAACCTGCAGAGAGGGAGAGAGAGAGGGAGAGAAACAAAAGAGAAAGAGAGAAGAATAAAGAATAAAGGAAGTAAAAGATTACAGAGAAATGGAGTGAGAAAGAGTGTTACAATTACAAGCATTACAAGCATGCATTACAAAGCCCTAAAACAACAAAGCAATACAACACATGAAGTATATAGTTACAAGCATAACATAAACAATAATTAAAAGAAAGTAAGGAGAAAGTAAGGAGAACTCAAAGATAGAGTTGGTCATTTCAAGTCCATGAGTAGCCTACATTGAGCAGAGGTAGCAAATAATAGGTAACGAGTAACAACATTAAAGACACACACAGACACACACACACACACACACACACACACACACACACACACACACACACACACACACAGACACAAGCCCTCACCTCAGAAAGATGTTGTTGATCTGTTTGCGTATGTATGCTCTGAGGCCCAGCATTTTGCCATAGACACGGTGAAGGATGGTCTTAAGGTACTCTCTCTCCCGAGGGTCCTCTGTGTCAAACAACTCTAAGAGCTGCAAACATCAACACACACACACACACACACACACACACACACTCACACACAGACACACACACACAGAGACACACACACACACACACACACACACACACACACACACACACACACACTCCTGTGGGTAAGGTACTTTCTTGCAGTGAAGTTATTTCAACTTCTTTGTCAGTGTGTGTTAAATGAATAATGAAATACTGAATGTTGTGTTTAGTGTGTTCTGTAGACTCTCTTGGTTGTTTACCTGCAGGACAAACCTCTGGTCAAGGTATCGCTTAGCAACTGAGGGCTGGAAGTCTGGACACTCCACAAAGCGCAGGAAGAACTCATACACCAGCTGGAGACACACACACACACACACACACACACACACACACACACATGCATAAGTCATTGAAACAGGTAACACATAAAGCATAGCTGTCCTGAACTGTTAGTGCTGATGACCTCTCCTGTGATTGGTTAATCTCAGGGGAGGTGCTCAGGTGAGGCCCATTGCACAGCAGGTCAAGTTAGCCAGTGTAACAGTGTAACTACCAGCGACCAGTGACTGGTCCAGGTGTGCTCCAGGTGTACGTGGACACTCAGGAGTACCTAGGTCTGGTCACTTAGGTGTACCTGTAGGTGTGGCCAGGTGTGTGAAGTCACTCAGGTGTACCTATAGGTGTTGTCAGGTGTGTGTGCTCACTCAGGTGCAACTGTAAGTGTGGTCACTCAGGTGTACCTAGGTATGGTCACTCAGGTGTACCTGTAATGTAGGTGTGGTCTCTCTTGTGTACCTGTGTGGCCAGGTGTGTGAGGTCACTCAGGTGTACCTGTAGGTGTGGCCAGGTGTGTGTGAGGTCACTCAGGTGTACCTGTAGTGTACCTTCAAGTGTGGTCACTCAGGTGTACCTGTGGGTGTGGCCAGGTGTGTGTGAGGTCACTCAGGTGTACCTGTAGTGTACCTGCAAGTGTGGACACTCAGGTGTACCTGTAGGTGTGGCCAGGCGGCCTCCAGAGTGGGCTCGTCCTCCTCAGGGTCGTACTCGGCGTTCTCACTGGGCGGCAGCGTACGGAAGATGTTCACCGAGATCTGAGAAGGTAAGGACAGTGGGTGTCATTAGACACACACACACACAGGCATACGATACACACACATATAGCACATATTGTACACAAACACACATTCACAAACAAACATCCAAGCATACAGGTACTATGACATACACAACACACACGCAAACATACAGAAGCATGCACACACACACACACACACACACACACACACACACACACACACACACACACACACACACACACACACACACCATTTGTCAACTTGTGAACTTTTATTCCCAGATTAAACACCCACTTTCCGCACTCTTGGAGACGTGACAGAGAGGAGCAGCAGCCCTGAGCTCCAGGGGGTAAAGGAGTGTGTGTGTGCGTGTGTGTGTGTGTGTGTGTGTGTGTGTGTGTGTGTGTGTGTGTGTGTGCGCGTGCCACACTGCCTCACTGATGAGAGAGAGTTCCACCAGGGAATTAAAGTAGAGGAGACCGATCACTACTGATAAACTTCAACAATTAATACTTAGTGGCCCTATCTCTTTCCTTCTCTCCATCCCTCCTTCCCTCTCTCTCTCCTTTTGGCATGTCTCTATCCTCACTTCTTCTACAAAGTACTTTCTGTCACTTTAACTCCTTTTCTGTGCCCTCTCTTTCTTTCTCTTCTTTTCTCTCTGCCATGATGCCTCCCCCCTTCTCCATCTGCCAAACTTTCAGCCTCCCTGCTGACACTTCCCTTTCCCCTGCTGTTGCTTCTCTCTCTTGCTCTCCCTCTCTCTCTCTCTCTCTCTCTTTTCCTCTTTCTTTTCCTCTACCCCTCTCTCTTTCTGTCTTTCTCTATCTCTCTACCCCCTTTTGTCTCACACACTAACTTTCTCTCACTCTCCTTCCCTCACTCTCTCACTCTAATTCTCTTCCTGTCAAATTTAATTTTTCAAATTCATAGGAGCTTTATTAGTATGACTGTACTGCTATGGAGTACTAACAAAACACTGGAGTCTAAATACACCAACAGAGAATGACACCTGTGTGTGTGTGTGTGTGTGTGTGTGTGTGTGTGTGTGCACGTGTGTGTATGTCTCTCACCATCTTGATGGCCTCTGGGTAAATGGGCTCGATGAGGATGCCCCTGCTAGTTGCCATGGTTTCCACCAGCTCGTTGAGCGCGGCGCGTTTGATCTCCTTGCCCTTCAGGTCCGCCACGCAGTCCAGGAAGTCAAAGAGGACGCAACACTGCTGCAGTTTCTGGACAAACAGCTCGTGGAGCTCCCCCGCAGCCACGTCTGGGGACACACACACACACACACACACACACACACACACACACACACACACACACAGAGTCAGCTTGTAAACAAACAGCTTATGAAGCTCACCTGTTTTTACACACACACATGGTCATGTTGTTCTAGGCATACAGTACATACAGTATCATAATACACACAGTTGTCTTCTGAGAGTTGTCTTCAAAATTCAAAAATTATATTTACATTGTGTTTCTTCAAGTATAGATCATGGGAAATGGGCGTGCCATCAGTTATTTGCATATAAACACGTTGAACTGCTTCTATGTATGAAATGTGCTATATAAATAAACTTGCCTTGTCTTATTTGGCTTATTTATTTTTGTTGGAAAGTTGTCAAAAGCACTTTCCCTTCTACAATGATGATGGCAAGAAATGATGTCTATAGCGACCTGAGGCCAGTAACAGAGACTGTAGCTGTGAGTATTTTTATGGGATTCCAATGGAGAGCCGGCAGCACTGTCTCAAAAAATGTCAGCAATTTTAGGTGTGACGTCAGGTGATTTTGATTTTTTATACATTAAAGTCAATATAGTTATTGAAATATGCACTTTAACAAACTTAATTTTCAAAAACTGATTCCTAGAATTTTGGAACTTCAAGAATGTACACACACACACACACACACACACACACACACACACACACACACACACACACACACACACTGTCCTACACATGTCCTTTCCACAGGGTCACATTGTTCAAGACATATCATATCCACATATCATACACACACACACACACACACACACACACACACACACACACTCACTCACTCACTCACTCACTCACTCTCACACACACACACACACACACACACACACACACACACAAACATCCACACAACAAAAATCAAGGTTTCAAAAATGTTAGGCTTAAACTGAGACTGTGTTATCATTTACTTTCATGTTCACAAGCCACTGGTTTATGTTACCAAACTTTGGGACTTGCAAACATAACTTTTTAGAACATTTCAGCCTCCAAGCAGAGGTTTCAGATTTGAAATGAAAGAAAATGAGACCACTGTTGTTTTTGTCAGGCTTTTATGAAACCCTTTTCCCTTTTGAACCTTGCTTTCTGTTGTCAAAGCTTTTGTATAGATTTAGTTTTCTTCGCTTGAATAAAAAAAACAAACATAAAATGATCTCCTAACTATATCCAGCTAGAGAAATAACAAAATAATGGCTCCTTTTCAGTCTTTCTCTGTCCGTAAAAGACTGTGAAACACACGTGCCTGTTAGCTTGGGCAGCTGCAGGAAACATATCTGATGTCCACCATCTTCTTTTTGATCATCCCCCGAGAGCTGCCAAATTGATCTCTCTCTCTCTCTCTCTCTCTGTGTTTGTGTGTGTGTGTGTGTGTGTGTGTCTGTGTGGCAGAGAGACAATGTGTGCATATGTGTGTGTGTGTGTGTGTGTATGTGTGTATATGTGTGTGTGTGTGTGTGTGTGTAAATGCACTACTTTACTTTACTAGCTTCAGGCTTCTTCTCTTATGCCGTATCTAATGAAATAAAATAAAATGTTTATGAGAATCACTCCATACACTTCTGCCAGTAGCTCTAAAAGGTGCTGGAGGTTTGATAGTGTGGTCATAGTAGGCCTATATGCCCATCCATTGACACTAACAAGATCCAAATTGTTGTACAGTTGTACAGAGCAGGAAGAATTTCGTATTTTATATAATGGTCTTATAGCAGTTCACAGACTAAATAATCACTCACACCCTCTCAGGGTTTTGACTTGTGCTTGGCTAGTCAAAAAAAAAGTTTACATCCAGGCAGCATTTTTAGGTGAATTTATCAGCTTTGTGGTCATATTTGAAGGATAAATGGGTCATTACAGGGTGAATGAAGTTGTGACATTTATTATAGTCACCAACGTGATAGTTGTACCTGGGGGTGACCTGTCCATTATAGAGCTCCAAGGGGCTAATATCCCAGGCTCAGAAAGCGTGTACAGTAAGTGTGTCTGTATGTGTGTGTGTGTGTGTGTGTGTGTGTGTGTGTGTGTGTGTGTGTGTGTGTTATATGTGTGTGTGTGTGTTTGTGTGTGTGTGAGACTTTGCCTGCAGGTGAGTGCCTGTCAGTCATATTGATATGTGCAGCATTACCAGTCCATAGAAGGCAATGGCATTATGAGGGCGTCAGTGCTGAACAGTCACATCCTTAGCTTCTTCTGCTAACGACACTCAATGTTATGTTTTCGCCCTCAGCAGCACCTTCCAGACAGCACTGCCTGAAGGCCCTGCCCTAATCCTAACACTAACCCTAACGCCCTAAACCCTAGCCCTAGCCCTAGATTTAGGGGGGATAGTGCCTTGAAGGCAGAGTTGGCTTGAAGGCGCTGCTGAGGCCAAAAAAGACCAAAGGCCCCTAAGGACTCATTTGGACGTCCCACAAACAGGCTGCAACCACAAAGGCCTTGATTCTATTCAATTAAATTCAATTCAATTTTATTTGTAGAGCGCTCAAATACAGTGCATTGTCTCGCGGCGCTTTACAGACAGTAAGGGAAGGATCCATGAGTAACAGGGGCAAGGAAAAACTCCCTTCGCTTTACTAATAATTCATTTTTAGGAAGAAACCTTGGGCAGATCCGCGCCTCATGGCCTCGGCCTACCTGCCTGGGGCCTAATAAAGTATCCGTACAGTCAGTAGTCTAATGCATAGATTGACCATGCTTTACGCAGAACAGCATGGTCTGTATGATTCTCACACAATATCAACAGACCTCCAACAGTGAAGGTTATCAGCAGCCTGAACTACTGCAGTTCAATTCCATTAGTCCTTACTTACATGTCACATACTGTATATTCAAATTTGTTTTGTTCAGAAATGAACTTGTGGGGCCGCCGTGGCTCAGCAGGCTAGTGTGTCATATCATAACTATGGGGGCCGGTGTTCAATTCTGACCCGAGGTCATTTCCTGATTCTTACCCATCTGTCTCGCCCACTCATTTCCTGTTGCTCTCTCTACTGTCCTTTGATAGTAAAGGTAAAAGCCCCAATATATATATATACACAGTATTTATTTATTTTATTTTTTTTAAGAAATGAACTTGTGTCTGTCTATACAAACCCTGGACTACATGCCTTCAGCAGCCATTTTGTCATTTTGGTCCTTCAAGTCAGAAGATGGTAAGAGAAGCATCATGTTGGAACACCATGGACTCTGACGCTGGCACACATGCAGGCCGTTTCTGGGGCAATATACCCACGCCTTCCTGACTGAGACTGGTGTTTGTGTTTGTGTTTTAGGGGCCACTGTGTCTCATGTAGGCTGAGAAACACCCAGCCACTGTGTCACTCATGTCTACCATGGCAAGCTTAAAACACCTCTGTGTCTCATGCCTACTGAGTCTCACCAGAGATGTTTATGGTGCTCAAACAAGCTCTGTGTCTCATGCCTACTGTATCTCATATCTACAATAATGAGCAGAAAACACCTCTGTCTTATGTAGTGAGTTTTAATCACCTGTCTCACGTCTACCACAGTGATCTTAAGTCACCACTTTGTCTCATATTTACCATGATCTAAATCCCCACTGTGTCTCATGTAGTGAGCTTTAATCACCTGTCTCACGTCTATACCACAGTGAGCAGAAATTACCACTGTGTCTCATGTCTAATGTGTCTCATGTCTATCATAGTGATCTTAAATCACCACTGTGTCTCATATTTACCATGATCTAAATCCCCACTGTGTCTCATGTAGTGAGTTTTAATCACCGCAGTGTCTCATGTCGACCATAGTGATTTTAAATCTCCACTGTGTCTCATGTCGACCATAGTGAGCTTTAATCACAACTGTGTCTCATGTCGACCATACAGTAGTGAGCTGAAATCACCACTGTCTCATATCTACCATAGTGAGCTGAAATGCCCACTTTGCCTCATGTCTACTGAGTCTTGCCAGAGACGTTTGTGGTGCTCAAACAAGCTGAAATCACCACTGTGTCTCATGTAGTGAGCTTTAATCAGCTCACGTTTACTGTGTCTCATGCCTTGTCTACCGCTGTGATCTTAAATCACCACTGTGTCTCATGTAGTGAGCTTAAATCACGTCTACACGTCTCATGTCCACTGTGTCTCATGCCTTGTCTACCGCAGTGATCTTAACTCAACTCTGTGTCTCATGTCCACCATAGTGGTCTTAAATCACCACTGTGTCTCGTGTCTACTGTGAGCTGAAAGCACCACTGTGTCTCATGTAGTGATCTTAAATCACCACTGTGTCTCATGTCTACTGTGAGCTGAAATCACCTCTGTGTCTCATGGCTACCACCGTGAGCTGAAATCTGCACTGTGTCTCATGTCGACAACAGTGAGCTGAAAGCACCACTGTCTTACGTCTACTGTATTAACTCACCTGTGTCTCATGTCTAGTGTGTTTCATATCTACCATAGTGAGCTGAAATCCTAGCCTGATTGCCATCAACTTTCAAAGCTCTACGAGACTTTGGTCTGACCAAGAGCCCATATAAAATAATAATTTTTCAAAGCGCATGGTTGACCCGCCTCCCTGAAATGCCTCGGTTTGCTACTGGTTGATGTTAGAAAATGCGGTGCCGAAGCAAAACCAATCACACCACTCTTTCCTCTGACGTATGTGACGCGAAGGGAATTGCCTGAACAGGACTGAGAGCCGTTGGAGCTGCTCAAAGTTGATTGGTTCTCGACCAAGGGGTGGGGTAGTTCCCCAGTTTGGGGAAATTCAGAAGTCCTGCCCGATCAGCAGCTGGCCAGACCAGCAACAGTAACGCCGAAGGTGTTACGTCACTGGAAGGGCGTGCCAGGCTAGTGAAATCCCCACTTTGCCTCATGTCTACTGAGTCTTGCCAGAGACGTTTGTGATGCTCAAACAAGCTGAAATCCCCACTGTGTCTCATGTCTTCTGTATCTCTACCACAGTGAGCTGAAATCACCACTGTGTCTCACGTCTACCATATACTGTACATAGTCAGTGGTTAAAGTGGGATTTGGCAGGAGGGGGAACTTTCATATTTTGTGTCGGCACCTACAATGCAAAATGTATAGAAGTAGAATGGGGTGATATTCTTCATTTATCTGAGGTGCCGGTACTGCATACCCCCGCATTCCCCCCGACTTTAACCCCTGTACATAGTGATTTTAACATAGTGAGCTGAAATCACCACTGTGTCTTATGTAGTAAGCTTTAATCACCTGTGTCTCATGTCCACTGTGTCTCATGTCTCCCATAGTGAGCTGAAATCTCCACTGTGTCTCATGTCCACTGTGTCTCATGTCTCCCATAGCGAGCTGAAAGCAGTGCTGTGTCTTTGCGGTTCTCTAACGAGCTGAAAACAGCCATGACTGTGGAGCGCCCTTCTTGCCTCTCTGTTTGGTTTTCTACTCCTTCACACGTTCCTCTCCCTCGCTTTCTTTTCTTCTCCCTATAGTCTCTCTCTCTCTCCCTCTCTCTCTTCAAATCCCCTTCAATCCCTTTATTTTTATCAGTCTTTAATTCCTCTGTGTGCTCTCTCTCTCTGTCTCTCCTTGCCGACACACACCAGAGCGCCGCCGCAGAGTGTTGCTTAAATCACATGTGACGTGGAAATGTGTCGGAGTGTTTGATGCACACACAGCTTTGGCGTTGCTCTTGTTTTGGCTGTTTAGATTCTTCTGTGTGTGTGTGTGTGTGTGTGTGTGTGTGTGTGTGTGTGTGTGTGTGTTCTGACTCACTGCTGCAATGGAAAAAGAACTGCAGCGTTTTCCACTCTAAGCATAGGCTATGGCCAAGCCAATACTGACACTTACTGTATAAACAACGCTAGACTTTGCCATGGTAGGCCACTTTTACCCATATATCTAGTCCTTCAACAACATATCCTACTTGGTGAATATGATGTTGATTATCATTTTTGTACTTAGTTTAGTTCAGTTTGTTTCTTTATAGGGATCATGTACAAATACATTAATCACTTAAGAGGGAGAAGATACATTGCACCAGATTTAGCAGCTTGCTAATCTCCATCCACATTTAACAACACTTAACAGTTTCATGCCTCTATAATTAGTGGTTTCTCTAAAACTACTTATGTTTTTTGTATCATCACTTTAGATTCCATAACTCTGTTGTTTGTAGTTTCTTCTCAAACCTACTTCTGATCTTCTAATACACTGAACCTCCATTGCAGTCAGATTATTGCTCAACTGCATACAGCAAATACAAAATGCTAATTTTTTCACACCAGTCTGACGCTCACTTACAACTTGTAGCTTGCAGCTTGTAGCTTGTGATGCTAAGTTTGTGATGCTAAACTTTCTCTTCGTTTGGTGGCAGGGGTGTTACTTATCACTGCCTAATAAAATCACCAATATGGCACCATGTGCACTCGACATCAAAGTAGGGTACTGTGTATGTGTGTGTGTGTGTGTGTGTGTCTGAGTGTGTGAGACTGTACTGTATGTGTGAGAGAGTGGGTGTGTGTGTGCATTCATGCGTGTGTGTCTGACTGCTGTATGAGGACAGGACACAATACCACTACTGTTACTTGTGCTAGATTCCTGGTGCTGTTTTGCATCCCACCTGTTTTATGTGTTTTATGAAATGTGTAAACAGGCATATATGCGCAGTGTGTGTGTGTGTGTGTGTGTGTGTGTGTGTGTGTGTGTGTGTGTCACATACAGCAAACCTCTGCGGTATTGCTAACAAGCTTATGCAGCCTTGTGCTATTTCCATCCCCTCCCACTCATCCACCTTGTAAAAAACTACAAAGAGAGAGGGAGAGACAGCGGCTTCATCAGCATCTTTGACTTAATACCAGCAGGAGAATTGAAGAAGAAGAAGAAGAACTCAATTATTCATCATGATCTTAGTCATAGGAAGATTGCAGCCGCACTGAGAAGTGTGTGTGTGTGTGTGTGTGTGTGTGTGTGTGTGTGTGTGTGTGTGTGTGTGTGTGTGTGTGTGTGTGTGTGTGTGTGTTTGTATGTGTGTGAATGTGGGGGTGCGAGCGAAAGTGAGTCACTTCTCATTGAGTTTTAGGGGAGCACAGAAGAAACGAACAAATCGAGTGTCAACCTGCTTAATCCTCCCTCTCTCTCTCTCTCTCCCTCCCTCGCTCTCTCTCCCTCCCTCCCTCCCTCCCCTGGCAAATAAGGGACTTATTTTGGAACGCCACACAATCATGTTGACAACCCAAATGACCAAAGATGGGCCGACATTTAGATCTCTCTGTCTCATTGCTCACACTTTCTCTCTCAAACAAATACACAGTATCTTTCTCTCTCCCTCTTTCTCTCAAATACACACACACAAATTCTCTCTCTCTCTCTCTCTCTCTCTCTCTCTCTCTCTCTCTCACACACACACACACACACTTCCTCTCTCTCTCTCTCTTTCACACAAGCAGACTCACACACAATTCATAAAACACATATATGCACACTCTCTATATAACATCACTTCTCTCTCTTTTTCACACACACACACGCACACATCGATAGTTACAAATGCAAACTAGTCTGGACTAGCTGGCGGCAGTCCAGTCCATGGTAAATCCTCTCATCTCTAGCCTTAAGAATGCTTCTAACCACTGAGTTGGAAGCCTGGGTTTTTAGCTCAGTTGCTAAAGCGTTCATCATCTCTTGTGCAGTAGGTGTGTTTCAGTTGACAAGGAGGCGGGTTGGAGACCCGTAAGCAACCGAACCGACCTTGGCTACACACACACACACACACACACACACACACACACACCCTTTCCATTTCAGAGTGCAGTAGCCACTCCTAATCTATGTGATATCATCACTCTGTTCCATATCTCTCTGCCTCCCTCTCTCCATCTCTTTCTCTCCGTCTGCTTCTCTCTCTTTCCCTCACTTTTTTGCTTTCCCTCTATCTCTCCCTATCTCTCTCTGTGACAATCTACTCTCTCCTCCTCAACTCTCACCATCACCTCCCCCTATCTCTCTCTCTCTCTCTCTCCTCACTCTCTCCTTTCAAACCCCCTTCTCTCTCTCTCTCTCTCTCTCTCTCTCTCTCTCTCTCTCTCTCTCTCTCTCTCTCTCTCTCTCTCTCTCTCTCTCTCTCTCTCTCTCTCTCATAGCCCCTCTGGTGCTCCTCTTTGCCATCTCTTTGTTCTCCTGTATGGATCTGGATCATCTTACACATGTTACACTCTCTCTCTCTCTCTCTCTCTCTCTCTCTCTCTCTCTCTCTCTCTCTCTCTCTCTCTTTTACCCCCTGCCTCCCTCTCTCTCTCACCCCACTCCCTCTTTCGTTCTATTTATCTCTCTATTTATCTCTCTCTCTCTCTCAAACACACACACACACACACACACACACACACACACACACACTGATAGCAAATTTGCTGCACATATGCAGACACACACACACACTTATGGCACATTCATGCAGACACAAAAACACACTCACTCTCTCTCTCTCTCTCTCTCTCTCTCTCTCTCACACACACACACACACACACACACACACACACACACACACACACACACACAGCTGTGTGCTGTATTGATTTCTGAGAGAGAAATAAGAGCAAATGTCTCTAAATGTAACCAGAGACTCCCATCAGAACAAAGCAGCAGCACACACACATGAGGAGAGGAGAGGAGAGCACAGAAGGCAGACAGATAGATAGATAGATAAATAGAGGGGTAGATAGATGGATGGATAGATAGATAGATAGATGGATAGATAGATGGACACAAAGAGGGAAAAAAGAGAGAAAGACAGGTGATGAAAGGATGAACTAAGGCATGAGATGAGGGAGAGAGACAAACAAAAACAAAAACATGGATGACCAAAGAAAGTGTATGAGAGAGAGATGAGAGATACAGTGTGAATGAACAGAGAGGATAAAAGAGAGATAGAGAGAGAGAGGGCAGGATAGAGAGAGAGAGAGAGAGAGAGAGAGAGAGAGAGAGAGAGAGAGAGAGAGAGAGAGAGAGAGAGAGAGAGAGAGAGAGAGAGAGAGAGAGAGAGAGAGAGAGAGAGAGAGAGATGGATAGAGAGAGCAAGAGAGAGAGAGAGAGAGAGAGAGAGAGAGAGAGAGAGAGAGAGAGAGCATGGATGATGCCATAAGCCTATGCTGAGTCAGCAGTTCTGCTCTGGTAACAATCAGGAGCTCTGTGGTCCAGCCTGTCCCACTTTCCTTCTCACTTTTACACACACACCCCCGCACACACACACACACACACACACCCCACTAGACTCACCCTAAGGGTAAGTGTTTATTTACAGACGCATTACAGACATGCTCACGAGGTTCACTTCAAATGAGCACACTACTGTCTCTGACTGAACACCACTCTCTCTCTCTCTCTCTCTCTCTCTCTCACACACACACACACACACACACACACACACACACACACACACACACACACACACACACACACAAACAGAGCACTGTGGGAAACACCTTCAGGCTTTGGCTAATTATAAAATTAACACTCATATAACCAGGGAAAGCCAATAAACAGGTCAGGGCCCAAGCAAGCACACAGAGAGACTATTCTTCAGAGTGCATCTGGTTTCACTAGTGCAGTAAATAAGGCCATGTTTGATAAGCTATCTTCCATATTGGATGGACCAATCTACAGTACAAACACATCCAGGTATCTGTCTACATCACATGCACAAGCTAGATGCCAGAGATTCTTAGAGATCTGATAGATCTCTGTAGATACAGTAGATGAATATTTCTGCATCATCTCTCTCTACTGTGTATGTTTCTTGATATGCTTCACTGTAGGCTACTGTGTGTATTGGGACTCTAGAGTCCCTCTCAGACATGTTTAGCCCTGTGTGTGTGTGTGTGTGTGTGTGTGTGTGTGCCATTCCACTCGACCTCTCAGTGTTACACTCTCCTGACCTCCAAGTGCCCAGTAAACTGAGCAGTCTTTCTCCTGCACAAACCCTCTGTCTCTGTCACAAATACACACTCTCTCTGCTTCTCTCTCTCTCACTCACACACACACACACACACACACACACACACACACACACACACACACACACACACACATGCACACACACACACACACACACACACACACACACACACACACACACACACACACACGGTGGTTAGGCTTGCATGACACAGGGAGGTCAACCCCATCAGTCCTCTCCTCTCCTCTCCTCTGCGAGCGAGTCCTTCCTTGAGTACCTGACCAGGGACACAAGTCTACAGCCTGCTCAAGATTTATACACACCGCCCTGGCCTGAGAGAGAGAAATACACAGCATACTGTAGGCTGTCTCTTCTTTCTTCAGGCCAAGCTTTAACAGAAACTAATTAAAGAGTTCTGCTATGATGTGCTTAAAGAATAGGCGACACATGTAAATAATTGCATCCCACACCACCAAGTCTGCCATTTCGCACCAAAAAAAAAAAGAGAGAAAAAAAAAAAACTGAACATAATGCGCTAGTGACAGATTGGAAAAACACCGTGAAAATCATGACAGATGGTATCAGGCCTAATGTACCACTTAGTGGCTTCCATCAGATCAGTGCCATATTTGCATTAACAGCAAGGAGATTAGCTTCTGGGTGTGGGCCACAGGGTTATGGGGCCTATGGGCCTACAGTACACCGCTGGGCTGGGACTGGACTGGGACTGGGCTGACCAGGGCCAGACGACCTACCCAGAGCTAGCCTTCTAGCCTTTTTGGTGCCCTAGCTAGGCCAGATTTGAGTTTTGCCCCAGCTTTTCTAACAAATACACGAGAAAAACTGGAGAAAAAAGGTAAATAATGTATTGTGATGCCCCCCTGATATTTGATGCCCGAGGCGACCGCCTGGTTTGTCTATGCCTAGAACCGGACCTGGACCTACCTTTGAGGAGTGGCAGTGGCGTGAGTTCCACCTGGGAACTCTGGTACCGGAACTGGGAAGAGCTGTGTGAGCGCCGCTGCCGGGCCCTGCGCATAGAGCGCCGGGGGAAGCCATCGATTTTCTCGGCATTTGGAACAGAAAAGCCGGTGGTTGGCGAAGTGGGGCTGGACGGAGGAAGTTTGGTGTTCTCCATAATTATAAATCACCACCAGGGTGTGCAACTAAATTGAGTTTAGTTTAATTGACCGTTTTCTGTCGTATGGTCAAGCTGTAGAATAAACATAAAACAGGTTAAGAATAACAATTCAAATAGACAATGAAAAGGTTATTAGGAAAAAATATATATAAAGAGTGATCTGAACTGCTTTGATAATGAGTTTAACATTATCTATGGACTATAGCACGGGGCCTAAATAATGCGCGTAACAGGCAAGATGCAACATCAACTTAATTGGTTAGGCATCAGATAGGCTACTTCTAGACACGTGGGCTCTATCTGCTTCGGCTGCCGTTGTGTCATCCCGTTGCCCGTACAGCCACTCTGACATTTCATTCTCATTGGCAAATTCTCACATATCGCTATACAATACACACCTGAAAAGACACGTCGTGCAAAATCCTCATGAAACTGGCCACTTTAGAAGCTGTCCTTAAACTCCATATCCATTTTGTAAACGAAAGTTTATAGGTTTCGAGGCGTACAGCCCAGTCGCGGTCTCCGGGTTTATTAGTGCTATTGCATCAATATTTCACCAACAAGAGCATATCTTGCTTAGGCTGCTGTCTGCTGATGAACCGTATTTAAAACTCCTGCTCTTTCCGGAGGTTGTGCATCTGTAGCGCTCTTGAGAATGGATGCCGTACTGTACCGCCCGTCCTAGCGGGTGAATTGTGATCTCATACCATGATCCTTGCCATCCCTTTACCGACGGCGCCCGCCTTGTCGACAGAATATGTAATTGGTTATGCCCAAAAGAAAAATAGCCTTGAGCATACAGAAACTGCAATAAAAATGATGTTTCTTCCCCAGGCAGAGATTGAACTCTAGCTAGATTTTACGAACCGCAGCGTGGTGATGAATATCCCGGGGAATAAATCCATTTTGTTCATTCTTTCTCTTCCATTAAGTACACCGCTCAAGAGGACCACCCTTTCGTGTATCATCCGCACTCCGTTGACAAGTGTAACGTACGTAGCTCTGTCATCCAGCTGTTTGCGTTCTCCTCACATCCCTCCCTATACCGAACCTCCCTCTGCCGGTTGCTCCATCTCATTCAGACAAGGAAAACGCCGTTGATTTTCAATATCTTCTATTTTTTGCCTTACTTATTTATTACTTATGTGGGCTATTTACCTCGACAAAGTAGCCACCTTGTGCAGGGCGCTTACATAAATATGATTTATTTATTTTTGACGCATATAGGGTGTCGTCATTCTGGTTGCGTCTCTCCTCCCCTTCGCCTTCTCCCCAGTGGGAACGGTGAGCGAGCGTTGTTACGTTGGTTTCAGCGTGCGCAGCTTCGGGACCGGAGTAGCGCGCTCCATTCCTTGGTGAATTTGCTGTAAATGGCAAATTGGTAAACGGAGCTTCTGTGTGTTATTGCACACAAAACAACACCCAGGACGCAGATGTTTGTTTTAGGCAAAGACAAGTGAAACGCATAGCCTATAACCTACCCATAACGTACCTTATGGTGAATATGTAGGCAGGCATATATAATAATGATGTTAATTATACGGAAAACAAATAAAACATACCTATATGATTCTTAATAGCCATGTGTAAAGTTTAAGGTTTTTATATTTGTGATGGTCTCATTGTGAATGTGGTGAAGTTATTCCACAAAAACAGAAATAGGCTAAATGTTTCTTCAGTTAATTGCATTAAATAAACCTGGCAATATGGGTTCTTGCACTGCATTTGAATGTACCTTCTTGTAGGCTCATCTATGGCATTCCTGCCTTCCCTTGCAAATAAATGCTTAAGTAGACTACAGTTAGATTAATAGTAATATGGAACTGTGGAGTTGTCACAAACAAGTGTAAATAAATGGTATTATGACTACTGTCCAGGAGTCCTGCCCATAGGTTACATTGGACAACAATATTGCTTATAATGATGCAAGTTTTGTGTTTGTATGGGCTATAGCGCCATCTTATGGCTCGATGTGAGAAACACACAGGAGGTTAAGGTTGAGAGGTAATTTAATGACTGATTTCAGAGGCAGTCTGTATATTAACTTTTCCACAGGTTGCATACTTTTAAAAATACTAATACATATTAATTACATACATATAATTAATTAAATACATATTACATATAATAGGTTAAATACATATTAATTATATGACAGTATTGCTCGTCTGCTCAAACACATCTGAAATGACATCAAACTGGCAGTGAGCACACACACACACAAACACATAAATACAGATACAAAGACAGATGCACACACATACATACACACACACACAGACAGAGAGAGAGTCACAGACACACAAACACATAAATACAGATGCAAAGACAGATGCACACACATACATACACACAGATACACACACACACACACACACACACACAGAGTAAGCAGCCTGTCCCTCTGTTTAATGCCTGTTTAAATAGCTTTAATGGTGGCTTGCAGTAATATTTTATACACATATTTATTTTATACATAAAGCAACACTTCAGGTGAATTTAGGATTAACTTGCTTTAAAAATCTCTCTAAACCTGTTACCAAAGTTGACAAAGAGAGAATATTTCCACTGAGAATGAAGCAATGCAGTCAGTCATGTTATGAAAATTCTCCAGTTTATTGTATTTTTATATCACTGAAACATCCAAATACATTTAACTCAAATACACACTTTTTCAAGTTTGTTTTTCAATACTGCAAATGTGATGCAGCTGGACACTACCTTGTGCACTATGCAAACTCCAACGTAGGATGCAAATGTCTTTGTTGCAAGACACACTCTTCATGTTGTGTGATTATTTCCATACACAATCTAATTTGAATACAAGTCTGGCACTTTTCAGTCAGGTGGAATGCTTGTGGATGTGGAAGTCACAGATTGGTGTCAGTCATTATTTCAAGTAGAACTACATTACTACAGCTAGCTTTGCAAAGGCCACACATCACATGCATATTGGCAATGTGTACCTTACTAAAGCTGCTGTGATTGTTCCTCACAAATTACAGTAGTTTGACTGGGCAAAATGCAGGTAAAATACCTAAGTGAGACTGGGGAGGCACTGGTGGCTTATATACCTGGAAAGATTCCTCTTGCACCAGGACATCAACCCACAGACAAAGTGATTGCTGGAGGACAGAAACAGGGAGAGAGAGAGAGAGAGAGAGAGCAAGGACAAACAGACATATGAACACAGACATATGAACACAGATACTACTGAATCAGTGCACATCATGTTCAGCACACACACACACACACACCATCTAACCTCCTTCAAGTCTCCATGGACTCTTAACTGGATGTCTCAAATGCTAAAACGGTGCTCTGCCTTGCCTCTCTAGGATACATCTCACAAGGAAGCGCTCTATCTAGGAAACATTCTCGACATGGAGAAACAGCATGTATGTATGCATGTGTGTGTTTCTAGGTTGCTAATACAACATTATAAAGCATAATAGAGTACAATAAAACTTGTGGTTATGTTAAAACATGCAAACTTCCTGTTTTGCACTTAACCGGAGCTCAGGGGATATAGCTCTGTGGCAACACTGCACCACTGCTGAGGGAGTCGCTACTGAGCTGAGCTCCTCCCGTCTCTAGGCTAAGGGCTGGTTAGGCCCTGCCTGGGGCTCCAGGGAGTTAAGAGCACATGCACCTCCACAGCGACAGAAATATATAGGCCACTGTATAGTTAAACAGGGAAGAATTCATACAGTACACTGCTCAGAACTGAATGGAAGATGGAATGTTTAGGAAGAACATCTCCAGACATTTGTAAAACTAGAATGTGTCTGTTTTGATGGCTGAGGAATGAGTTTAAAAGTGCAATCTGGTGCACTAGGGGAAAACCCGTGGCGCTGCTGAGCTAAAGTTAAACATTCTGGGACTTTTCAGGAGCACACCCAGTAACTGCAGAGTAGTGGGAGAAACTGGTGCTCACAGACATCTCATAGTGCTTTTCTAAAAGAGGGAAAAAACCCCGAATGTCTCGCATGATTTGGGGCCCTGTTGGCTCCTGAATAGTTTAAGAGATATAACCTGGTTTGCTCAAAACATTAGCTCAAAAAGCTCCAGTGTAGAAAACTTGCCCCTAAGCACCATTCTTTTTTTTATTGTTCCTTTTCACAACTATTTATGTCAATTCTCCAGAAAAAATATTGCTATCTGAAGCAGTTTATTCCAACTATATTATAATACCTTTCCTCACCTCTGCATGCGATCTGTGCTTGTTTTTCAGCAAAGGAGGCAATAAGGAAATAACTGTCTGCAGAAGTTGAACTGACCATAAAGGGCGAACCAAACAAGCGCCCAGAGGACAGTATTATACTGTACATATCCAGTGAGCTCATTTTCATGCTGTTTTAGAGGAAGCAAACACTGCTGTTCCTCATTGTTAACAGAAAGCAGAGTTTTTGCATAGCTAATCAGGCGCCTGTTTCCCGAATGCATAGTTGCTAACCAGTTGGCAACTTAGAATATGGTAGTATTCCCCCAGGTGCTTAAGTTAAAAAAAAAAAAAGTGCTTACGTGTAGGCTGAAATGCATGGAGCTAAGCACTTTTTTGGACTTAGGCACCTGTGAGAATACTGACCTTAGTTAGTTGGCAATGGGAAATGGCATTGCAAACAAATGCTTTTGGGAGACGGACCCAAGATGTAAAGAATGCAGTGAAATAATAATCATTTGCATTTAGGAAACCCAAAACCTAAAAGAGACAATACAATTATCAATACTGACCAAGAACGTGCATTCAAAATCCAGTCCTTAATTTGATAGAAAGAAAATGACTTGAAATACTTACCTTGTTGTATGACCAATCACTTCTCATCATGTATTACACCTGAGTGAAGTCTACAATGTTACTGTTGACTGAGAGGGAGGCCATTTTGAAGGCCTCTGTTCTTACCTCTGTGAGGATGGCTTGTGTTTAGGGAAACGAGAGGAGGCCTTTGATGGCGGAGAGCAGTGTGACAGGATCCATCTTACACACAGACCAGTTAGTGGTAGGAATCGGCATACTCTACATTCCCGGGCATCAGTAATGCACAAAGCTATTCCACCTGATACAGTACATCAGGTGCCCAGACTAATTTATTAGATCCGCTCAGTGTGGAATGGCTGTAAGGTGCCTGGATTTCTCAGAGCATGCGGATAATAAGAAATGCTGTTGGTCTTTTTCAGAAAGTGATACAATTTGCAAAATGTATAGCCATACATAGACTTATTCTGAGAGTTGCAGTTGAAAATGCTGATTGATATTCAATCCATGCATTTTACTTTTGAGTAATTGCAATCACAAAGTTTATTTTTCTAATGGTAAATCTAAATGTTATTATTTTACATTCAGAAAAATCTTAATTATGACATAATAAACAGTAAAATCTTAATATCCCTCCTACTTTAAGTACCATTTCCTATCTACAGTATTATACTGTATTATACTACTGATTTTGATTGATGTAAATGATTCTGGTGATTGTTGTAATATGTGAAAGAGTGGTGCGGCTATCTGATATATCAGGCGGACTGCAGGAGGCCATAGTACAGGAGTGTAGAGGACAGATAATCTGATTATTTGAGAGAATATTCCATTTCAGTCGGAGTTTATCAATGCATCTCCTTGGATACTGTTCTATAGAATGCACCTTGGAATCTCTATAATTGGATTAATGATGTCCATGTAAGAGCTCTCAATGGTTTGGCGTTCTTGTGCTAGTTCAGCATTAATCTACGCATCAACTCAAGAGAGGAGGAAAGGAGTAGTGAGCGGCAGCAATGGCTAAGAAATTGCAGTTTTATTTGGGGCACTCAAGAGAGAGAGACAATGGCGGAAAAAACACAAAAAATATTTTTGTTTTCTTCTTTTTTTTTTCCAAAGTAAATTAACAGACAAACAAAATGTGCTATATAAGTTAACGGTTATGGTTAGCCCCTAGACGTTGTAGGCGTCTAGGATTCAGGTGCAAGATGGACAAAAAACAATTACAAAGAGAAGTGAAACT
Source organism: Sardinella longiceps (assembly GCA_027497455.2). Taxonomy (NCBI): domain Eukaryota; kingdom Metazoa; phylum Chordata; class Actinopteri; order Clupeiformes; family Clupeidae; genus Sardinella; species Sardinella longiceps. Next base: position 23,079,844 of record JAODXP020000020.1, read on the forward strand.
AGCGGAGGCCCACTAATAGCAAATTCTGCGATACACACTGTATGTATAATTAACAATCTTACCCGTAAAATGCGTAGTTCATAAGCTAAATTAGTTCATTGATTTAATAGTTTGCACTTATTTCATGATTTTGTTTTTTTTCCCCGTTTTACTTTTTTTTGTAATATTACTTACAAATTCAAAAGTACACTTGGTTTTACTGCAGCAATGATCGAGTGGAGCTTCTAGCATGTTGTTATTAGTCTTAGACACAAGCAGACAGACATCAAATTTCATCAGATTTCAAGACTAATAATAATAATAATAATAATAATAATAATGACAGACAGGTGAGGCTGAGCCTGGCTAGGCTAGACTGTCGTTAGCTAGCGATAGTACTCATCCTGATCGAAGCGAGCGGCGCCAGCGTAACGCTGGTACGGCGGCGGGCCCGATCTGCCTATGGCAGCGACTGGCGGAGGTGGCATGGGTCGGCCTCGGGCGAGCGGGTGGCGTGCGGACGGCATGGGCGGGCCAGGCATGGGGCGAAGCGGGCTGCGGTCCCGGTAGAGGTGCGCAGGCGGGGGAGGAGGGGGCAGGCGGCGCTCGAGAGGCGACTCGTAGTGGCTCATGGCGAGGGGGCGGCGAAGGGGCCGGTCGTACCCATTGCGGTCGTAGAGAGACGGGGGAGGCGGAGGGGGTGGCGCTGGCAGGTCGTACGGGTCGTCGTAGATGGAGCGAGGCGGCCGCAGGCGCATAGGGTGGGGCGGGGGAAGGGGTGGGGGCCGCAGGCGACCAGGTGGGGGTGGGAGGGGATGGTTTAGGGGGCGATTTCGAAGAGGAGGGTATGGCCGCATGTGATCAACTGGCGGAGGATACGGCCGGGGAGGGCCAGGTGGATAGGGATGATGACCTTCGAAGTGGTCAGGTCCTTTCTTTCCCGGGTTGGTGTGCGAGAGGGACACGAAAATGGTCTGTCCCTCCAGACGAGAATGGTTGAGCTTCTCGATGGCCTCCATGGCTTCCTTGTGTCTCTGCATGTGGACGAAGGCGTAATTCTTCAGCACGTCACATTCTAGAACCTTCCCGTACTCCTGGAAGAGCTCGCGGATCTTCAGCGCCGTCACGCCCTCGGGCAGGTTACCCACGTGGATCTTGGTGGCGTTGCGCACCCTAGTGGTGGCAAACTGCACCGTCATGCTGAAGCCATGGAGCTTGTGCTTGTTTAGCTCGGCTACGGCTTTCTTGGCTTCCTCCTCCTCGCTCATGTGCACGAAGCCGTAGTTGGAGATAATGTCGCAGTCGATGACGGCGCCATACTTCTCGAAGAGCTCTCGCAACTCGGCCTCTGTGGTGGAGGAGCTGATGTTTCCCACAAACACTTTCACCATTGTGGACAAACACAAACCCAGCTGAGCTCAGTCCAGAGGGGCTTGCTCTCGACTCACCCTCCCACACCTCTCTTGGGGCTGAAGTAGGTTGGTCACAGTCAGCAAGGGTCTTCTCAACATAAAGAATGGATCCTACAAACGAATGGGGGGGGAAAAAAGAAAAGAAAAAAAGATTTAGAATTGTGGCTATAATAATTATGACACAGAAGTACAGTACGCACAATAATAATAAACACTGGTAAAATTAAAGCAGGTTTTCTAAATGAAAACCTTGGAGTAAAGCTTGTTATATAATTTCGAATAACAGGATATTCATTCTGCGTCAAGTGTGTGAAACCCTTTCACTTTCAGAATCATCTGAATCACTTCCTTGTTTAAAAGAAACCTTGAACTGTGTCCGTTGAAGACACTTTGCATTGCAAAAAGGCAGTTGCACATAAAAAAAAATGAACTGGCGTAGTGTTTTCTTGACCTGTCGTAACAAGATAGCTACAACTATGTGACCCAGTGAGGAACAGCCTTGTAAATGTGATAACATTGAGATGGCTGGCAAACCTGTCTGTCTTTTAGAAGCACATTACTTTAAAATGAATTATCTTTTTGGTTGAAAGGGGGCTTCTGTGGCGGCGAAACTTGGCACAAAACAAAGTCCAGTGTTTGTGTAGTCAAGGTAACACCCTCCCAAAACAGGCTGAACCTTTAGTTGACCGTCTGTCTGTGAATAACAAGCTAAAGCTATTTCAGGACCAATACTATCCGTTGCCAAGGAAGCTAATTTGCCAAGTCTAGATGTAACGTTACTGAGAAACATGCAAAATACATACAGACAGACAGCTGCATGGTTCGTCTTAAAACTAAATTTAAAAATAATTTGCTGAAAATTTGTCACGACTGTCCATAAAATAGTTGTTTACCAGCCAGAAGGTAAAATTAGAGCTCCAAGTTAACGTTAGTTCAAATTAGCAAGGGAAGCTAGTCTTAGCATAGATTAGAATTCCTTTTACATGTGCCGACCTACGTGACCCACAGTAACCTTGAACGTTATTGCAAACAAATATCTTAAACAACGACAGCACCATTTCCACATTGAGATACAAATAAGTTCATAATAATGAAAGAAAACCAGACTGTACCTTGGACATCCGACTGAGGTCTAGAGGCTGGCAGTAGCCGACTGAACTTCCGACTGATGTCTACGCTAAATACCTCAGACTAGCCTGTAGCGCCCCCTTACCAACTGGAGTATAATAACAACTGGTCACAAACAATCACAAAAGTGTGACTGCTCATTGTAAAATGCTTTAGTCAACTACTAGACCTGTTGGATTAAAAGCTAAATCTTAAAGGCCTCCGTTCTGCTTTTCAATCAATAAATACCTGAATGAGTTACTTTCTTAACAAAATGCATTTATACGTAGGCTAGATATTGCAGTGCCACCACACAAACAGACCATGTCACCTACTTTTGTGTGACATGACCATGTCATTCTGTATTTTCTTCATTTATTATTTCTTATGTTTGTGAACATGCACTAATCTTATTCATTATTGTATTCATCATTGTTTCTTCTGTTTACATGCAGTCAAAATTAAAGAGATAGCATTATGATACTGGGAGGATGTTTTTGAATGGTGAGTCTGACACTGACCTCGTAATGTAATCACATAGTATCTTTCAACAGTAGATAACAACATTATTGGCATAATGACCTTCCTAAACAGTAGCATACAACTGTGTAATCTCTATAGACCTATCATAGTATCTCTCTATTATGCTGTTATAGTCTGGGTGCCTTGGCTGCTTTGTCATAGAGTCGTCAGAGAGGGCTGGGTGGCGTCTCGGTGTCTGGGAAATGTACTGCGATGAGGGATGGACTGTACTTTACTTTAGTCAGAACAGACTGTACTGAGGCCAGTGTTAGTGTAACCAATCAAGTGTTCAGTCGGACAACGTCCCACTTAAAACATTATCAGAGCCTGTCAGACACTGGCTTGAATGTCTTTCAGTTGAAAATGTGTGTGTGTGTGTGTGTGTGTGTTTTCATGACTAGACTGACTTGACAGAGATTCATTACCCAGTGTGCAGTATGCATGTGAGATGTGAGAAGTCTCCTGATTTTCAAGAGGGGGGGGGACCAGTTTCATTCCCAGTCCTCCATTGAAGTGGAGATTTGTAGCTACGCAACTCTCAGCCAAGATCCCTCCAAACGGTTTCAGCATGGAGGAATCAGCATGACGAAGTAGTGTGTGTGCTTCTGGGTTTGCGTGTGTATGTGTGTGTGTGTGTGTGTGCGTGTTTCTCAAACTCTCAGACATAAGAGTGCAAAATATGACGTGACTCGACAAGAGAACTCGTTCAAACATATTTATTCATATAATAATATTAATAGTAATGATAATAATCATTATCATTATTTTCTCCAGAGAAAGGCAACGAAACTCACTCCAGTGCAGCACAGTAACTCCCCCCCCAGCAACTCGTAATTACATTAGAATTCACCAATAATTCATTAATTGGCCCTTAATTAGTATCTCAGATATATGACCCCCGCACGGTAGGACGAACAAAAAAAAAAAAGAACAAAAAAAAAAAGAGGAAGAGAAAATAAAAAGAAAGAGAACGAGAAGAAGAAGAAGATGAAACTAAACCAACTGGTTTGGGGTGCAGAGAGGAGGAGGAGTTCGGGTTTGAGTGTCACAGGGCGTGTTGTCTCAGGTTAGAGACAGGAGTTCAAGTTCCACCAATCAGCAAACAAAACCAGCTACTGAGTGGCACCCATTGGTTGGATAAAGAACCACTGGAAGCGTGATATGCGTTTACAAAAAAAAAACAAAAACAAAAACAAAACAAAACAAAAAGACAGCTCTGTGAGAAAAATTGTCCAGCCTGTTTGTCTGGTGTCATACATGACAGGTAAAGGGTGGGGGGTGGGGGTGGGTGGTGAAGGTCTACATTCAGGACACAGAGCACTCTGTGTCATAGACACTGGGTGGGGGTGAGACTGGGGGGTGGGAGGTGAAGGAGTGAAGTTGCTCAAGTCAGAGTCTGTCCAGAAGGGGGGATTGGTTGGTTGGTTGGTTGGTTGGGTGAGAGGCAGCTCAAGCTGTGATGAACTGTGAAGACTTTTCTTCTTTTTTTAACGACAAAAGAAAACCAGACAGCACTTTTTTTTCATATATATATATAAAAGTTCCTGTTTGTATCTGTGTGTGTGTGTGTGTATGTCTTGAAGTACATAATATGCACAAACAAAAATCAGCACTGTACTTTTCTCTTAACAGAGAATTATTGTGAAGTCCAACAAAAGAAACAAGAGAATCAGAATCAGAACTGAACAGTGAACAAACACAAACTCACAAAATAATAAACGGAGGGAGAGACAGAGAACCCAAACCGGAGAGAGGAGAGAAAAATAGGAGAGCTACAAGAACCCTTCCTCCAAAAAAAAAAAAAAGATAATTGTCAAATATCTTTACACACACACACACACACACACACACACACACACACACACACACACACACACACACACACACACACATTCATACACACACACACACACACACATTCATACACACACATACACAACCTGACCCAGCATATGTCCATCTTCTTACAGTGCATCCTCTCAATCACCTCCTACTACTGATGATGACGATAACGATGATATCATAACAAAGGTCCACCTGTCTCATTGAGCGTCCTCCACAGGTACACCCTTTTCTCTCCCTCCTTATCTCCTCCTCTTCCTCTCTCTAAGAAAGCTATCCGACCATCAGGGGAGGTCAGATCCTCTTCAGGCACCTCTATCCATACGTCCATCCATCCGTCCGTCCCTCCTCACAGCTTGAGCTCGTTGGCGATCTTGGAGGCGATGTGCTTGAAGGCGATGGAGGTGCCAGCGATGCGCTTGAAGCGCACTCCGTTGAGCGATAGGCGCGGCAGCTTGCACACCTCCATCTCCCACTGGACGAAATCTTCGCGCAGCGGGCTGCCGCTGATGCACTGCAGCAGGAAGCGCTCGCGCGACTCGTACTCGCAGCTGTTGGCGTCCAGCACCTTGCGGATCTCCTTCATCATGTCGCCCGGCTCCATGGACGAAGTGGTCTTCATGTTCCAGGTGAAGCGCAGCGAGCGCGGCTTGTCCTTGGCCAGGTGGGGCCCGCCCGGGGGAGCGCCCATGCCCGTGCCGGGCGAGCGTGTCAGTGTGTCTCTGTTCTCGTCGCCCAGGGTGCCGCCTTTCTCGATCTTATCTGCAGTACTCAGCATGGGTCTGAACGAGGGAGGAGAATGACAGAGGAGGAGAGAGAGAGAGAGAGAGCGCAAGAGAGAGGAAGAGGAAACATGAGGAAGAGATGAATATCAGGGAAAATAAGGAGGCCAGGAAGAGAGATGAGAAAAGAGCTGATCTCTGTGTGGGGGTAAGAGAAGGATGGGGGTGTCCCTCTTAGGGCTTCTGCTAGGGCCTTAGTCTGTGACAGACTTCACTGGCTGAATACCAGTGTCCACCCTAAGCCCTAAGCCCTGAAGCCTCAAACACTTAACTGGCATGAACTGGCCAATCACAAGGCAGACTCATTCTAGTTAAGTCTCTGAGGGTTCAGGGCTTAGGGCTTAGGGTGGTCATTGGGATTCAGCCACTTGCCACATTTACATGGACACTTCTAATCTAATTATTTAACTCAATATTCTATTTCAGATGGCATTTATGAATACATCTCCTTGGATACTGTTCTATAGAATGCACATTGAATCTTTCTAATCAGATTAGAAGTGTCCATATAAACCCGCCTACTGTGTTACTTCATATGCCCAAAGCCTTCTCTTACTCCCGCACCCTCTCTTTGCTCTCTCCGTCTCTCACAGCCATCATACACATTTTATACATTTCAAAACAAAAACACACAATCAACACAATCAGCAACTTCCACAAAATGCAGTATGAACAAAACAATGGGGCTTCTTTTCAACACAAAGCTACAATGCAGTCAAATTTCAATGGCTGTAATTTCACACTAAAATATAAATTACTTTGCCTCTGTGTGTGTGTGTGTGTGTGTGTGTGTGTGTGTGTGTGTGTGTGTATTTGTGAAGTTAATTGTGCAGCATATGATTTGCGTGCAAAGTAGTGCAGTGTGCAATTTGATCAGTGAATATGCAAATGAGATCCTATTTACATAAGGGCTGATGACCAGGACTATATCAGCAATTCAATATGGACAGACATGCTTGATTAAGTGACAAAACTGCTGAAAGCTTTAAATTATCTGGACCAATCAACACTTCCTACACAAGTGTTGTCTACTGATTACATGATTGGCTGACTGAGTGATTTGCTGGCATTTGATTGGTTTATTGGTGTTTATTATTAGCGGACGGGAGTTCTCACCTGCAGGCCTCATCCCGCCCCTCGCCCTCATAGGGGTTCCTCAAAGAAAACCAGTACAAGTTTAGTACCCTCATCTCACAATCTGTACCTAGTATACTCAGACCTTTCACTCTCTTATTAACTTATCTCAAAGAAAACCAGTACAAGTTTAGTACCCTCATCTCACAGACCTAGTATAGTCTATCTGCTAGTTAGTAATTCACTCTTCCCACCAGCGTCATACAAAACAGCTGAAGATTCCATCACCAGTTCTAGAATGTGTGGGTTTGGGTTCCAAGCGTTCCCATTGAGCTTCTCAGATGGCACCTGTTGCCACAACTCATGTTCCACACTGATTGGTGTATTATAATAGCTAGACCTGGCTATGTGTAGCATCTAGCCTAATTCCCTATTAGTGCCTATGTGTTCTGGTATTGTGTGGTTCCAGAGAGGGAACCATATTAAATGTGGTATGTGTTTCTCAAGGAAAACCAGGTGAGAATGAACCCAGGTCATCAAGCGCCGATGGTAGGAAAAAGAATGACAACATTCGATACAACATAGAACAAATAGAGAATCGGCAGTTAAAACAAACTGGATGGGGCATAGTAACTAACTTTTGGTTTCATTTTTTTTCTTATGCATCCATTCAGTTCATGCTAGCTGTCGATTTGCTATTTAATCTGTGCTGTATCACATTTTCTCATTTTGTGTCCTACAGACAGCACTCAGTGACCTCAACCAACAAGGCTATAGATAGATTCTCACCGGACTTCCCCTTTAAAGGAATATTCCACCATTTCATGAAATTGGGTTTTTCACCGTCTTACCTGGAGTTATATATGAGCGTAAAAGCATTTTGATCTTAGTACATGTGTTTTCCTAGACCAGCAACCCAAATTTTAACTTTAGCTTAGCCTAGGCCATGAAATGTAATGTAGCCAAAGAGTTGCTATCTGGTTACTTTACATTCTCACAACTATGCTAGGCTAAAGCTAAAAAAGAGCTAAAATTGGGATCGTCAAACTAGGAAAATGCATGCACTGAGACCAAATTGCTTTTACCCACATATGTACAGTAACTCCAGGTGAGGGGGTGAATAATCTATTTTCATATGAAGGTGGAGTATCCCTTTAACAAAATCTATATCTGACTGACACTGGAAGAGTTAGACCCCCTGGACTGATCCTAAACTGTACTAGTGTCCCTCCACCAATGTGAGCAAAACCAAAAGAAACAACAACAAAATGAAAGCAAGTGTTAGATAAAGATGCTACAGTATCCCCGCTCCAAGAGCTGTTTATTTGCCCCCTCTCCATCTAGTCTGCATAGCAAGAGCAGTCAGCCTGCGCGCGCACACACATTCTCTTACGCACCCACACACAATCTCTTGCGCACACACACACTCTCACACAGAAGTAAGGTAGCAAGGCTAAAGAGGCTTAGCTCCATTCACTGCTGCACCACTGAAAAAGACTTGAGTCTTTGATAACAATGGGACTCTAGAATCCTACTACTAGAAGCCTAAAACAATATTGGTGCATCTCCAGAACCAACAAGGGTGTCCCTGAATCCCTGATTCCTGAATCCCTGAGCCAGTTCCTCATCTGGTAATTCGGGTTGGCCTGAATCCACTTAATTCCAGTGTAATGCGCAGTTTCACCACCAGGGGTCACCTGTGCACCTCACTGCAGAGGGACCTTACTGAGATCCTCTATCTACTCTGAGTGGCATACAAAGCCAACCTGGGCAGACAAGCAAGGCCAAGACAGATCAGATTCAGCCTGACTTAAGAGAGGGGGTGCCTAGCATCAGTTTGGCCTAAGGCAGAAGGTAGCTAGCATCCGCTTGGCCTGACACTGAGGGAGCCTGGTGTTAGCCTAGCATAACACTGAGGTTGGCTATCATTAGCTTCCTGGAGGCATTATGTAACAGGTGACAGATTAGGAGTTCTGGCCACAATCATTTTGATAGTAAGTAGCATGATAATAAAACCAGCCCTTTGTCCAACAGGTCTTTTCGGACAGAGTGCCCGGACGTGCTGCAGTGAGAAACGATTGATTGCTGGAGGTGTAACTTTAAAAAGATTTGATTAGCCCTTGACTGATAAACTGCTTTTACTGATAGCATTCTAGCTCTGCATTCAAAACTCCCAAACTCAACTGGATCAAATCCAGACTAGCATTGTAGGGAGAAGATAGTCGAGCAGGAAGTGTGTAAGAAGGTATCGCAAGGTTTCTTCCTAAAAATGAATTATTAGTAAGAGTAGGGAGTTTTTCCTTGCCCCTGTTACTCATGGGTACTCCCCGTACTGTCTGTGAAGCGCCGCGAGACAATGTACTGTATTTGAGCGCTCTACAAAATAAATTGAATTGAATCGAATTGAAGGTATGGCCACACTAATAGCAGAGGCTAGGCTAGGCTAGACAATTCAGCTCAAAGTCTACAGTGTTGGCTGCTACCATTTTAAAAATGGCACCCATCCTGTGCTCAATAATAGTCCCTAGTTTCTCATACAAGCCAAACAGGTTTGCCTGATTCTCCCAGTACAAGATTGACAGGTCATCCACCAACCCAGATGAGTGTCACCAATGATGAGTGTCAACCAGCAACGACTTGCTCCAGATTCAGGCACCCAGGACCCCATTTTATAAAAATGGTGGATGGTAACAAGTTGAAGAAAAACCTCAAAATCCTAACCCTCAGAATAAATAAATACAAAAATAAATCCTAGCCCTAGCAGATAATCCTAGAGGCTTCGCCAATCCATTCAACCAATACTGGATTGCATAATAAAGCAGCCAGGTCAGTTTCACTCCTGGTCATCAATCTATCAATCATGCTAGACATCACCGACCAGCTCACCCTTAAGCTTATGAACACACTGCCCCTCCCACACATCACTGTGTCTTTCCTCTATGATGTCAACTCCTGTCACTACATGACTAAGGCCACTGACTTCTCAATACACAAACAGACCTTTTGAAGTTCATCGACCTGCACAGTCAGGTCTCAACGTGCCGTAATCTCCCTGTGACGTCACTGCTAAACAAGTTATTCTATCGGTGGCAGAATTTATCACCTCTGAACACACCCAC
>JAODXP020000020.1:23094680-23097180 GCA_027497455.2 Sardinella longiceps
AGGCAGCCAGGCAGGGCCGCCTCTCAGCTTCAAACAGCAGGCACAGATACAGAGGAGAGACCATAGCCACAGCTACAAAAGCAAGCACAGCTACAAACGCAGGACCAGAGCTCACAGCTACAAACACACGCCAACCAGCCAGACTCTTAGCTACTTTACTCTGCCTCAGCCTCCACTGAAATACACGGATGGATGGATGGATGGATGGATGGATATATAAATGGAATGGAGGCATCATGAATGGATAGATGGATGGACTGATAGATAGATAGGTAGATAGATAGATAGATAGATAGATAGATAGATAGATAGATAGATAGATAGATAGTTGGAGGGATAGATGGAGGCATCATGGATGGATGGATAATCACAGTACATAGATAGATAGAGGGAAAGATCACAGATAGATGGATAGACAGACATATAGATAGATGGATGGATGGATAGATGGATGGAGGGATCATGGATGTATGGACGGGTATAGATGGGTAGATAGATATATGGATGGATGTATTAATACAGATTAGACAGACAGATGGAGAGCTACTTCATTACTCCTTCGATAGTGAACACATCCTTACACATGTCCACATGCATCCTGAATGTGTATGTGTGTGTGTGTGTGTGTGTGTGTGTGTGTGTGTGTGTGTGTGTGTGTTGCAGAGAGTTTCTCTCAGTGAAGTAAAGGCTCTGAAATGTCTAATGAACATGGATAGGTAGATGGATGGAAGGATCATGGATGGATGGACAGATAGATAGATAGATAGATAGATAGATAGATAGATAGATAGATAGATAGATAGATAGATAGATGGACGGAAACGTAGATACAGTAGCTTTATGGATGGATATATTAATAGACAGACAGATTAGACAGACATATGTAAAGCTATCTGATTGCTCCCTAAGGAGATTTAACCCACAACATGTGCATCCTCAGAGGTCTGTTTCTGAGCGCTACATGTACATTCATATTTCCTCCTCCAAGAAATACAAGGCCAGCAGAGACTGCATCCCCCTATACTGGGCCAGCATTAGTCAGCACAGCCCTCAAGGATTAATGGATATATGGCCCAGTCCCACTAATGGATAAGGTATTAAACTACAGATTAGTGAATAAGGCTATATGTGCTTTTGTGTGTGTGTGTGTGTGTGTGTGTGTGTGTGTGTGTGTGTGTGTGTGTGTGTGTGTGTGTGTGTGTGTGTGTGTGTGTGTGTAAATGTGCTTCTGGCCCACGCACGTCTGTCTGCATGCGTGTGGTTTTGTGTTCACATGTGCACGTGAGCATCTGAGTGTATGTGTGCATGAGTGTATTTGAGTAAGCATGTTTGTTTCTGTGTGTGTGTGTGTGTGTGTGTGTGTGTGGTGGATGAGTCACACATTCTGTGCGCAGCATGGTGCAGTGGGTTCAGAGAGGGACTTCACAAACAGGAGAGCGACTGCAGCAATACCACAAACACCAAACACACAGAGAGAGAGAGAGGGAGAGAGAGAGAGAGAGAGAGAGAGAGAGAGAGAGAGAGAGAGAGAGAGAGAGATGAAGAAAAAGAAAGAGAAACAGAGAAATTTGGGGAAGAGGAAGACATTTAAGGAAGAGGAAGAGAGCAGAGAAGTAGTAGTAGCGACGAGGATAGAAAGTAAATAAAACTGAAAGAGGGAGAGGGAGAGAGAGGAGAGAGAGAGAGAGAGAGAGAGAATAAGAGAGAGGAAGAAAACACTAGAGTGAGAAAGAAAGAGAGAGAGAGGGGGAGAGACAAAGAGAGGGAGAGAGGGATGAATAGAGAGAGAGAGGGAGAGAGAGAAAAAGAGGGAGAGTTAAGGACAGAGAGAGAGAGAGAGAGAGAGAGAGAGAGAGAGAGAGAGAGAGAGAGAGAGAGAGAGAGAAAGAGAGACAGAGGGAGAGAGCAGAAAGAGTCCAGTACTGAGAAGTGGAGATCAGCATACAGTATAAATCAGGAACAGGAGGAACAGAGGCCATAATTATTATATTAGCCCAACTGCACTGGAGCTCTGACCAATGCTAAGCAGTACTATACTAGACCCATTGGCAACAGTAAACAACAAATGATTAACCAGATATCTTATCATATACTGTATCTTCGCTACACAAGAGGGAAGTGGTGTGAGTGTGTGTGTAGAGTACTGTATGTTTATGTTCCTGTGAAGTTGTGCAAGTGTAGCTGTGTGTGTGTGTGTGTGTGTGTGTGTGTGTGTGTGTGTGTGTGTGTGTGTGTGTGTGTGTGTGTGTGTGCTGTTCTGTTCTGTTCTGCAGAGTGTGTTAGATGAGGCCAGAGATGGGCGCCGGTGGTTAAGCAAGCAGGCGGATCAGGGATGTTAATGCAGATTGGAGTGATATTGGAGTGATACTATCGACATATCACAGGAGCTGTGTGTGTGTGTGTGTGTGTGTGTGTGTGTGTGTGTGTGTGTGTGTGTGTGTGTGTGTGTGTTGCAAAGGCTTTTTCACAGTGAAGTAAATGTCCTGAAATGCCAACTGAA
>JAODXP020000020.1:23102180-23104680 GCA_027497455.2 Sardinella longiceps
GCTCACTGGTGGCCAGGGGGCTGGCCTGCACTTTGGTGGAGCTGCCAGTTTTCCTCCCATAATCCTCAGTGATGTGCTTACTGTCTCCCTGGATATGCTTGGGAGAGGACGAGGAGCCTGGGAGAGGGGGATAGAGAGAGAGAGAGGGAGAGAGAGAGAGAGAGAGAGAGAGAGAGAGAGAGAGAGAGAGAGAGAGAGAGAGAGAGGGAGAGAAAGAGGGAAGAACAGTGACAGAGAGAGAGAGGAAGATGAGAGGACACGGACAGTATAAGAGAGAGAGAGAGAGAGGAAGAGAGAGGGAAAGATGAGAGGACACAGACAGTATGAGAGAGAGAGAGAGAGAGAGAGGGGGGGGGGGGAACCGCATTAAAGAGACATACACCGAAAGAGAGAGGGAGAGGGGAAAGGATAGACAGAAAGAGAAAGGGAGAGAGAGGAAAGGAGAGGAGAGGGAGGTGAAGATGGACAGACATGAGGACAAGTGGGGAAAGAAAAGGGTAAATAAAGAAAGAAGAGGGTAAATAAACGAGTCAAAGGAATATCTATCAGTATATCAGTATATCAGCAGAGCAAAGACCTTAAACACTCACAGAGAGGACATGCGACACGGACATGTGAGGGGGGATTGGATGGTCTGAGTGTGTGTTTGTGTGTGTGCTGTGTGTTGCTGTGGAGCGCTATGTGTAACCATGTTTGGGGCGGTGTGTGTCTGTGTGTATGTGTGTATGTATGTGTGTGGGCGGTGGTCAGAGTGGTGTACGTTACTAATGTGGGAGCAGTGTGTGTGTGCGTGTGTGTGTGTGTGTCAGCATGGTTGGAGGTGTGTGTTACCATGTTCAGGGTGGTGTGTGTGTTAGTGTGTTTGGAGATGTGTGTGCATTACCGTGTTCTGTTAGTGTGTTTGGAGATGTGTGTGTGTTACCGTGTTCTGAGCGGTGTGTGTGTTAGTGTGTTTGGAGATGTGTGTGTGTTCCTGTGTTCAGAGCGGTGTGTGTTAGTGTGTTTTGAGGTGTGTGTGTGTGTTAGTGTGTTTTGAGGTGTGTGTGTGTGTGTGTGTGTGTGTGTGTGTGTGTGTGTGTGTGTGTGTGCGTGTGTTACCGTGTTCGGAGCGGCGGCTGTTGGGTTTGGAGGAGGTGCTGCGCTGCATCTTGTGAGAAGGTGATTGGGCGTTACTGATGCTGAGGTCATTTCCTGTGTGGGGCTTCAGGGACAGATTGATGGTCTCATCCTGTCATTAGCACAGACAAATATACAACACTTCAGCACTCTGGGAGGGCCTGTGTGTGTGTGTGTGTGTGTGTGTGTGTGTGTGTGTGTGTGTGTGTGTGTGTGTGTGTGTGTGTGTGTGTGTGTGTGTGTGTGTGTGTGTGTAAAAATGTGAGAGTATGTTGTGCATATAGTGTGTGTCTTTGTGTCTGAGAGTGTAATATCCTGTATGTAAACAGGCTTGTTTGTGTGTGTGTGTGTGTGTGTGTGTGTGTGTGTGTGTGTGTGTGCGTGCTGACCTCTGAGTTCTTGTAGTCCAGTAAGAGATATGTGGCCATGATATCGTTGTATTTTTGGTGGACGAGGGAGTCTTGGATAAGCTCCTGGCTGAAGCCCATCTTTATCATCAGCTCTGCAGGACACAAACAACAAACAATTCAATAAACACCACACACACACACACACACACACACACACACACACACACACACACACACACACACACACACAAAAACACACTTATGCAATGACCAGCACATACGTTATCAGTCCAGATGTAACAAACACAACGAGAGAGCCTGACGGAATCTTTACAAACACCTGCACTGCACACACACTCACACAGACAGCACACACAATCTTACAAACACCTGCACACACCGCACACACACACACACACACACACACACACACACACACACACACACACACACACACACACACAGGCATGTGTTGTATCTACAGTGTATGTGTCATGCAGCCTGATAGACAGACAGACAGAGCGAGCCATAAGGAGAGCGAGTGTGACAGAAGCAGGAAGTGAAAGTCTGTAAACACAATTACACCAAACCTCTTCCTGTGTTTGGGAACCACAGACTGCACCTCACTTCTGCTCACACTCAACTAGTCAGCACTGGTTTCATTATACTGTATGTGTGATATACAATGGCTTATTCACGTGTGTGTGTGTGTGTGTGTGTGTGTGTGTGTGTGTGTGTGCGTGTACACAAACATGCAGTGTGTGTCACACTGTGCAGTTTTGTTTATTTTGTGTACATTTTGAGTGCATATTGTGCGTGTCTGAATATGTGTTTGTGTGTGTGTGTGTGTGTGTGTGTGTGTGTGTGTGCCCAAACATACCCAGTTTGTATCACACTGTGCGGTTTTGTTTACTTTGTGAATGCGTGTGTGTTTGTGAGAACATGCGTGTTTGCAGGCAGCTACTGCACTAATAACAGAGAGGATTCAAGCGGAGCGAGAGGTGTCAACGCTGGTTCAGTTCCTGGTTCTATTT
>JAODXP020000020.1:23112180-23114680 GCA_027497455.2 Sardinella longiceps
AAAGCCAACCCAAGGATTTGAAGCTCACACACACACAACAGCCTTTGGCAAAATTGCTGAAGACTAATTTCTGCTCTCTCTCTCTCTATTCCTCTCTCTCTATTCCTCTCTCTCTCTCCCTCTCTCTCTCCCTCTCCCTCTCTCTCATACATCAGGGTTACATCCAGACCAGGAGCGGAGGAGGGGCAGGCGGGCGGACAGAGGCGTTCCGCTATCAACTGCCATCTGGGGATTCCATTCCATTCCTTTGTTTGAAGTGTTCTGTGACGGTGAAGAACTAAATGACTTGGTTGACTGATTAAAGCCTGAATGGCAGCGCTGTTTTCCAAAGAAGGCTGTAAACACCAAAATAGGCCATCTCTGATTCATGCGCTTTCTGTAGCAAGAGCTTTTGCTTTATACAGTAGATGCCTTCAATGAATGACCGTCCGTCCTTGCACTAAATCACTTAGGCTTTAGAATTCTCTACCAGATCACTGTCTATAGCATTAGCTTGTGTGAATTGTGTTTTTCTGTGTCTATGTGTGTGTGTGTGTGTGTGTGTGTGTGTGTGTGTGTGTGTGTGTGAATCCCATACTGCAGAGGGTCCAGTGTGGTCGGAGGGGATAGAGGCGGCTGGAACAGGTTTTTTTTTTGTTTTTTTTTGAAAACACACAAATGACAGGACACAGGAGGTCACATGACAGGAAGCAGGAAGTCACCCCATTTTTCCTGATGATGATGTCATTTTCATTTCCTGAGACTGAGCCGGTGTTGCCCTTCAGCAGCCTACATTTATATCCCCTCACTAAGCCCCCCGCCACACACACACACACACACACAAATACACAAATACACACACACAAACACACACACACACACACACACACACACACACACACACACACACACACACACACACACACACACTGTAGGCCTATCCATACATAGACAGTAGCATGCACAAACAAACACACAAACACACAAATGCACATGTGCAGAGTGCAGCAGTGGCATCACACACACAATGACACTCCCACACACATCCTTGATCGATCAAAGCCATATGCTCTCTTACCTTTAGGTCTCTGTGAACGATGCACTTCTGGTGGCAATACTGAACAGCTGAAACTATCTGTGGGCACACACAAGAGCACGCAGAGGCAGCAGTTTTAGATTCTCTATTTCAAATCTACCCACCATTTCTCACACACATACAGTACAGCACACTCCAATTACACTGATCAAGAAACTGATCTTGACTGAATTGGGCCAAGAGCTGCAGTGATCGCTGGGCTCATAAGTTTTGCTGTTTCTATTCAAACAGACAGAAATGGCCAAGGAGCTGGGAGATCAATAATATGGGGTGGCAAACGGGTTACTTTTCTTTAACCGTTTAAGATTAAGGCTCAAATCACTGCTAATCTTGGCACTGGGCCGATATGACGGCCACACACACACACACACACACACACACACACACACACCTGTGTAAACACACTCGCACACACAAGCTCAAACAATCTCTCTCTCACACACACACACACACACACACACACACACACACACACACACAGTCTCTGGGGACAGAGGCGGTTCAAAAGTGCTACTGTAAGAGTACATGCAGTAAATCAATTCCTATCCAAACATTATGAAAAAGCAAAGCTTGAGAAAGACAAATACACACAAATACACACACGCGCACACACACACACACACACACACACACACACCACAGGCACACACATGAACACTCAAACAAACACAGGTTTGGTCTCACCTGTCGAAACTTGGCACGGGCTTCCTTTTCTTTCATTCTTCCGTGAGCAACAAGGTAATCAAAGACTTCTCCTGCAGAGGACAATAATAGAGAGACAGAGAGAGAGAGAGAGAGAGAGAGAGAGAGAGAGAGAGAGAGAGAGAGAGAGAGAGAGAGAGAGAGAGAGAGAGAGAGAGAGAAAGCAAAGGATTATGATAGTACATAAATTAAAGAAAATGAAGAAAAGAAATATAGCTGAGACTAAACAACAAAATTGACAAAGAAATGGGCCAATTAGGTTCACCTACTGTATCAGTGCTTATACTTAGAAATGGCAGTGTAACCATAGAAACAGCAAACTCAGAAAGAGTTGCATGAAAAAAAAAAAAAATAGAATTAAGAAAAAAAGAAGAAAAAAGGCTTATGGCTTAAGTGCTTACACATATTACACTTTACTCTGTAACCATAGAAACCGCAGCTGAGCAACGGGCACAGCAGGTGCATTATGTACCTGTGTCACCATAGACCACTGGAGGAGACCACACACACACACACACACACACACACACACACACACACACACACACACACACACACACACACACACACACACACACACACACACACACACACATTCTGCAGCCACATAGAAAGCAGAATGCAGCCAGAGTCACCAACAGACTCAAGTCTTATACCACATGCTAACACTCCAAGTTTCTATGGATCACCAACGTTGTGTTCACACTGTGTGCTTAACCTGTG
>JAODXP020000020.1:23119680-23122180 GCA_027497455.2 Sardinella longiceps
ATTGTATTTTTATTTTCTTATTTCCTATTGTTTCCTGTATTGTATTTGTTTGTGTTGTTACTTGTCATCGTCTGCTCTAGACGCAGAGGGGAACTAATGAGTCCAGATAGATGCTAGATTACGGAAACTCCAACTACTGTTATTTATGCCACAGTATACATGGCTCTTCCTCTCGGACTTCTCTCCATTACCACACACACACACACACACACACACACACACACACACACACACACACACACTACAGTATACATGGCTCTTCCTCTCGGACTTCTCTCCATTACCACACACACACACACACACACACACACACACACACTACAGTATACATGGCTCCCTCTTCCTCTTGGACTTCTCTCCATTACCACACACACACACACACACACACACACACACACACACACACTACAGTATACATGGCTCTTCCTCTCGGACTTCTCTCCATTACCACACACACACACACACACACACACACACACACACACACACACACACACACGCTACAGTATACATGGCTCCCTCTTCCTCTTGGACTTCTCTCCATTACCACACACACACACACACACACACACACACACACACACACACACTACAGTATACACGGCTCCCTCTTCCTCTTGGACTTCTCTCCATTACCACACACACACACACACACACACACACACACACACACACACACACACACACACGCTACAGTATACATGGCTCCCTCTTCCTCTTGGACTAACTTTGACCTCTGCTCATTTGCCTTCTTCTCTCCATTACTACACATACACACACGTGGACATGCACACACACACACACACACACACATTGTATACACCACACACACACAAGGACACGTTTGAACGCAGACATACACTAGGTATGCATTGACTTTTTCCATTTGTCATTTTTAACCCACTTTATAATACCAGCAACTCTCCTTCATCGTCTCTCTTTGCAGTTCTGAAGTTCAGTTGCAGTTCGACAGACCAGAACTTTGTAAAGAACAGCTTGCGTGTGTGTATGCGCCTCTGTGTGTTTTTGTGCCTCTGTGTGTCTGCCTCTGAGTGTGTGTGTGTGCGTGTGGGTCAGTGACGTTTTAGGTTTTCAAAACCTCAAAAAAATAAAAATGCAATAGCAAGTCAATTTCAACATTTTTTGAATACTTTAAGATGTTAACTTTTTGATTTAGTATGTGCCCACTCAAAAATATATATATTTTTGTTGTTTTATTACAATTAATTGTATTTACACCATAAAAATGTCATTCGGTAAAACAGATTGTTTTCCATAGATATTAAAATCAGCATTAATGACCCAATCACAAAAAATCCATAATGAAGATGTTGATGTATACTGAATTTATGGCTAGCAAAAAAATATCCATATTATTAAAGCATTTATATAAAATTTTGTCTTTTAAAGATAAAGCGCCCCATCTGTCAACATTTTTTCAGCATTTTTCCTATAAAAAGTAAAAAATGCTGTCAAATTATGTAAAACTTCATATAATATAACATTTCATGCAGTAATTTTGTTGTGTATTTGAATTATTACAATATGTTATAGATTTTGTATTCAATTTTGAATAATTTCCCTGTTTTACCATATGACGTTTTGTTTTACCAAATGACAAGACTGCTTTGATTCAGTTTTCTATTTAATTTTTGAACTTGTGCACTGATATAGGCTAATTCTGCATCTAAAGGGGTTCAAGAATGAGGAATGTGGCTGTTGATCTTCAAATCATAACTTGCATTATCATTTGTTTGTAAAGTTGTAATTGTAAAATCCCCCTTACAGCTATCATTATATGGCGCATTTCCCAATCAGACACTGGTTGAATCAGTTATGTGATACTGCTTAGCAATACAAAAGATACAAAAGGCTTCTTAAGTGAACTTTTAATTGAGAAAAAATACTGATTCCAGTTTCAGACACTGGTGTGAGGTTCATCACAGTTTCCACAGAAAGACATTATGCAACCTTGAAACTGCGATTTGACATGTTGAATGTTTAGCGGCTTGTAACTACTTGCAACTACATGAAAACTTTGATTCACACCACTGCAGTTGTCTCATGTTGTCTTAAATCTTTGGTCTAAATTTGAATAAGCTTTAGATTACGCTCTTCCATAGCTGCACTGAAACAGCTGCCCTTATAGTGTATTTGCACAGAAACGTGCACCCCTCTCTTCGTTGGAAAGAGGCATCTGTTAAAAAAGTAGTATGTGTTACAACTAGCAATGCTGAGTTGGAGCATTTTTAATAAACTTTGCATATGGTTCAGGCAGCTAACTTATGTATTAGGCCTAAATTTAGCTGCAAGCAGCACAGTTAGTGCCTGTTAGTGGTCAAACCTAACCAAACTTGCAAGCGTCCTCAGAAGGAGGTCCTTCATCTATTTACCAAGTTTCGACGTAATTTGCCAATGCATCACTTATATACGAGCTATGTAAGCAAATTATAGCGCCCCCATAGGTCAAGTCAAGCAATTAATTGTATCCTCCTCAGGA
>JAODXP020000020.1:23127180-23132180 GCA_027497455.2 Sardinella longiceps
GTGTGTGTGTGTGTGTGTGTGTGTGTGTGTGTGTGTGTGTGTGTGTGTGTGTGTGTGTGTGTGTGTGTGTGTGTGTGTGTGTGTGTGAGTGTGTGTGTGTGTGTGTGTGTGTGTGTGTGTGTGTGTGTGTGTGTGTGTGTGTTTGGGGAGGGCAGTCTGTTCTGATGCATGGCAGGCCGCTGTGATGATCACTTGTTCTTTACCCCAGCAGATGAGCAGTGTGTGTGTGTGTGTGTGTTGTGTGTGTGTGTGTGTGTGTGTGTGTGTGTGTGTGTGTGTGCGTGTGTGTGGGTGCTTCTAATGCATGACGGGCCCCTGTGATGATCACTTGTCCTCTACTCCAGCAGATGAGCAGTGTGTGTGTGTGTGTGTGTGTGTGTGTGTGTGTGTGTGTGTGTGTGTGTGTCCTGCAGTGGAGCAGTGGGGAGGAACAGTGTGTTCTGATGCATGACAGACTGATAGCCACCACTACACTAATAGAATATAAGGAGTAATGGACAGAGCCACAGAGCCACAGAGCCACAGAGCCAGCCTTGGCTTGGCACCAACACAAACCTCTTCAAAATCTTGCAGTGAGAGGCAAGCAAAGTGACAAAGGAAAGAGAGAGTGTGAGTCATTGTGTGTGTGTGTGTGTGTGTGTGTGTGTGTGTGTGTGTGTGTGTGTGTGTGTGTGTGTGTGTGTGCGTCCGTGTGTGTGTGTGTGTGCGCTTTCCTTTACTTGCTTTATGAAAATTCTGCCGCAAGAGGCTACCAATGCATTACCATTCAGCAAAGTGACAAAGGAAGGCTAACAAACACACACACTCACACAAAATAAAACACACAAACACACACACACAAACACACTCATCTAGGCAATGTTGCTCTATACCCGTACATTAATTTAGACAATTTTTGCTGTAGGCCATACACTTAAACATTCGCACACACTTGTCTAGGCAATGTACCCTCTATATACCCACCCATACACTTAAACATATTAACACACTCACACTCACACTCAAACACACACACACACACACACACACACACACACACACACACACACACACGTACTGTACACACACGTGACTGCTCAGTGGGGAGGTCTGTGCTTATCTGAATAGATTAAAGCTCCATTAAAGTAAAGCCATTTAGGCTCTGGATGCAGAAACATGCCAGTCTAACTGGTTAGCCATGCTACTGTGTGTGTGTGTGTGTGTGTGTGTGTGTGTGTGTGTGTGTGACAACACGATTGTGTGTGAGATCAGACTGTGAGCGTGTGCGTGAGCGTGTGCGTGTGTGTGTGTGTATGAGCGTGCATGCATGTGTGTGTGTGTGTGTGTGTGTGTGTGTGTGTGTGTGTGTGTGTGTGTGTGTGTGTGTGTGTGTGTGTGTGTGCATGCATGTGTGTGTGTGTGTGTGTGTGTGTATGAGCATGCATGCATGTGTGTGTGTGTGTGTGTGTGATGAAGCTGAAGTGTACAGCAGTGAGTATAATACAGCGAAATATTGCACTCTTACCCTCACCACACACACACACACACACACACACACACACACACACACACACACACACACACAGCACTGACCTTCACTGCCTAAGTGCCACTAAAATATACACACACACACACACACACACACACATTCATATTTCAGCTGGCAGAACTCTAAGCTCCCAGTGCCAAATCTTAAGAGCTGATTCAGTCTCTACACACACACTCGTACACACACACACACACACACACACACACACACACACACACACACACACACACACACACACACACACACACACACACACACACACACACACACACACACACAAAAGCGGATGCAAAACACACTCCAAAGCAAAACATATCTTGGGGATCCGCACGTGAAAACTTATGAGAACAAAGAATGGTATATGCACTGTGTATATTAAAATGACAAACCTAAATGTCAGTGTAGCTTGTGGGTCATGCATCGATGAGAGAGCGTGTGTTATTGTACCGAGTGAGTCAGTGTGAGTGTGTGCGTGCATGTGTGTGTGAGTGTGTATGTGCGTGTGTGTGTGTGAGTGTGTGGGTGGATGAAAATGGAGATTGACTGGAAAGAGTGTTTTAAGCAAGAACAGGTTTGCCCAGGAGACAAGTAGAGCCTGTTCATCACTGCTTTTAAATACTAGTGTGTGTGTGTGTGTGTGTGTGTGTGTGCACGTCAAATGTGTGGGTGTTTATGTGCATGTGTGTGCATGTGTTCGATGCCTGTCAGAGTGTGTGTGTGTTGGTTCAGGTTTTATCTAGTGATAAAAGTATTTGTGGCAGTTACCAGGTAACAAGCCCACACAACTCCAAGTAGAACAGGGGACTGTGTGTGTGTGTGTGTGTGTGTGTGTGTGTGTGTGTGTGTGTGTGTGTGTGTGTGTGTGTGTGTGTGTGTGTGTGTGTGGAAAAGACTATAATAAAACCACTACAGGTGATTACTTAACATCAGCTCACCGGTGACACATACCATCTTGTCATGGCACTGTGAGTGTGTGTGTGTGTGTGTGTGTGTGTGTGTGTGTGTGTGTGTGTGCTGTGAGAACTATTTTGATGCAGAAGGAAAGATTTTATCACACTGTTTTTCATATTGCCCTAATGAGTCTGTCTTCTATGTCTCTACCTTGTAAGTGTCATGTAGAGGCTGTGTGTGTGTGTGTGTGTGTGTGTGTGTGTGTGTGTGTGTGTGTGTGTGTGTGTGTGTGTGTGTGTGTCTGCCAATCACTCTTGGAATTTATTACTCTTTCAGTCCATCTCCTTCTGTCACTTCTCATTTATCTCCGTCTGAAATTCTTCCCTCTCTTTCTTCATCGTCCCTTTCTTTCTCTACCCCTCTATCTTTGTCCCCCTCTTCTTCCGTCTTTTTCCTCTCCCCATCTTTGTCCTTCGTGTTCCATGTTATCAGAAAACTCACGTTAAAGGTAAAACTACCAGATAGCGAAGCCCACACAACTGCAAGCAGAACAGGGGACTGTGTGTGTGTGTGTGTGTGTGTGTGTGTGTGTGTGTGTGTGTGTGTGTGTGTGTGTGTGCGTGTGCGTGGAAGAGACCATAATAAAACCACTACGAGTGATTACTTAACATCAGCTCATTAGTGACATACAGTATGCCATCTTGTCAAGGCACTGTGTGTGTCTCTGTCTGTCTGTCTGTCTGTCTGTTTGTTGTTGTGTGTGTGTGTGTGTGTGTGTGTGTGTGTGTGTGTGTGTGTGTGTGTGTGTGTGTAAATGCCCACCCAAGGTAAAACTAGAGGCCATGTAGATTATCAGTGTACATAAACCCACCTTAAAGTGTGTGTGGCAGGTTAAATTTTCAGTGAATTTAGACATTATATTGTTCATTAACGTACGTAGAAACAATTTTGTATCATTTTGTATTTTTTTTATGGACGCGAATGGGGAAAAAACGGTTTTAATAGCCATTTTTATGCAGTATTCATGAACATTCTAAAGGTGGTGCTACGTCACGTAGGGGAGTCGTGGCTGCCTCTACTTACTTTTGCATGGTGTATGAGGCATAACTATTTCACCTACAGTTACATTACAGTAATTTGTAAATGTACAAAACATTACCAAAATATGTCTGCATTGTTTTTGCAACTTAATAATAGGCCAGATTGCTATAACATGATTACAGACAGACTCGGGTCAAATCGGTTCCCATGACGAGACGAGTATCTGTTTTGCACAAGTATCCGCCGGGTTACTGGCTCAGAAAAGTGCTACACGGCAAGTCATAAATGAATCAACAGAAAATTCACCGTGTCTGTATGCAATAGGCTATTTATCAAACATGGGCTACTTCATAGACAAACATAGTAGCTTGTAACATCTGCAATAGCCTGGAAGTTCGATGCATGCATGAGACTGCTAATCTAATGTGTAAGAACATGAAAACAGCTGAAAGCAATATGGAAAATTTACGCACTTGCTGACAAGTCTTTTCAAAGATCACTGCCTAGATGCGATAGCCTCGACTGTTTGTATTAGTCTGACAATGATCTCAGGTAAAAATCATGGACTAGACTATAGAAATCATAATGTTTTGCACGACAGGCTACAGGTTAGGAAAAGCACGTCAACTAACTCATAAATTAATCGGCAGAAAATACACCATGCTTGTATGTCCATCCATGCCCATCAAACTAGCCAGCTAATACCAAAGCCAACTTCAATTTCATTGCGCTAGCCAGCGAATATCAAAGCCAACTTCCAATTTCATCGCGCCAGCTGCATAACCAGCCTGAACTTTATTGCAAGAAGTTCGAGATATGACGATAAGACAGCAAAATGCGAACGGGGACGAAATAACAATTAAAGCGTTATGACAAATCTATACATGCTGATAGTCAGCAAAGCGACTATCTGGTCCCGTCATGTGGACACGGTGCTTGAGTGATTCATAGCCAGTTAGAGCTCAGCTGTAGGCTAATAGGCCGATGGAGCGGTAGACAGACTAACTTGACTGTGGTAGATTTGGGAAGATTACGTCCTCTACGTCGGTCGTAACACAGACTTGATTCTGTTAAAAACTTCAATGTATATTCTGATGTGATGGCAAACTAATAGCCTAATAATTAACCTATAGATTATGTTAGCTCAGCAAGCCTACTCACCAAGATTGTACACTGTCCACTTCACTGCTTGAACAATAAATGAATTATTTGCTGATGGAGTTATTTATCCAAATCCTTCTCGGTTAGATGCCAGAAAAGTTCATAATTACAATTCATAGGAATGCATATGAGTTTAGGCTATGTTTTTTGCCCAAACCATGTCTCAAAGATACTATTATAATCAATTACTCTCTACCAGAAATTTTCACCGTCTCCCCTGCGTGACCTATGGTTCTATTTTGGAATGTTCATTAAGTCAGTTAAAAAATGGCTGTTTATGTTATTTAAATTTTTAATTTTAATGAAATTCAGGTCATTGTGAATCTCTTTACAGCATATCAAAAGTAAATGTTAACCTGCCATATGCACCTTAAGCTGA
>JAODXP020000020.1:23134680-23139680 GCA_027497455.2 Sardinella longiceps
CCAGCATGTCAGCACTTGTCCTCTCCGCCTCCTCTCTCCCTCCATCCCATCAGCCATCTCTCTCTCTCTCTCTCTCTCATCCTTCCTTCCTCCCTCTCTCTCTCTGTCTTTCTTTCCCTATTCTCTCTCTCTCTCTCTCTCTCTCACTCTGCCTGTCCTGACCCCCCCACACACACACACACACACACACACACACACACACACACAGACACACTCTCACACACACTTTGCCTCTGCCCCGTTTCCCACTCTCTCCTGATTCTCTTCCCTCTCTCCACTCTCCCGCTCTCACTCCTCTTCCTTCCTTCCTCTATCCCCCTCTCCCAAGCTGTTCCCTGGCCTTTTTATTTTCATCCTATTCCCTTATCCTACAGCAACCACTTTTTCTTCTCTCTCCCTCTCCTCCTCATTTCTCTGTCTCTCTGTCCATCCATCCCTTCCTCCCTCTTCTTCTGTCTCTATCTTTCTCTCGCTCCCTCCTTCTTCTTCTATCTCTCTCTTTCTCTACCTCTCTCCCCTCCCTCCCTCTTCTTCTTCTTCTCTATCTCCCTCTAATTCTCTCTATCTGTCTGTCTCTTCATGCCACCCCCTCCCTGCCCTGCCCCCGCAGCCTCTCTCTAGCCAAGGCAAGGCAAGGCCGCTCCCTGGACAGACTCAGACATGTCTTGTCTCTGCTGGATTATCCACTGTGAACATGACTTCATTTGGGCCATTTTTTGCTCCATTATCCACTTCACCTACCCCGCCACACACACACACACACACACACACACACACACACACACACACACACACACATAGATACATACATAGCCTAAACACACACACACACACACACACACACACACATACTTTCAATCTCAGTCTGTGTTTTTTTGGCCCCTTTCAATTTTTTTGGGTTGTTTAACTGCTACATTTCCGCTAATCTCCTACTCTTCCTGTGGAGCCCCTGGCGTTTTGTGCGACATGAAGGCTATGGTCTCTCTCTCTCTCTCTGTGTGTGTGTGTGTGTGTGTGTGTGTGTGTGTTGGATAGGGGTGGGGGGTATCAGGGCAGCATGTGTGTCCTATTTTCAGGAAGGCTTTTCTGCCCCCATAACCTCTTCCTGTGGCTTTACTGTCCAGGCTATCAGCACCACTGTGTGTGTGTGTCTGTATACGTGTGTGTGTTCACATGCTGTCAGTGTGTGTGTGTGTGAGAGAGAGAAAGAGTGAAAGATAGACAGAAGGAGAGAGAGAGAGAGAAGGAGAGAGAGAGAGAGAGAGAGAGGGAGAAAGCCGGTGCATTTATGTGTGTGTGTGTGTGTGTGCGCGTGCGTACGAATGTGACTCAGGGCAGAGCTAAGCCTATGCTACTTCTGACCCATAAACTGTAACCTGAAACAAGCTTCGCCACCGGCTACCGGAGCTCTCTCTCTCTCTCTCTTGCTAGTCAACTTCAGTAGATTCCCAGCAACAACTGGTAGAACAAGTGTTCTGTTCAAAACACTTGTTTTTGACGTAAACCACCTCTCCCTAGCTTTTCTTCAGTTCGTCACAGTGTCTGAAGTTACTGCTGAAAAGACTGCGTCTCTGCGTATGTGGTATCAAGTGTGTTTGTTTGTTTGTTTGTTTGTGTGTGTGTGTGTGTGTATGTGTGTGTGTGTGTGTGTGTGTGTGTGTGTGTCTATGTACAGTATTTGCGTGCATGGAGGTGTGGGATCTTAACAGCTCTGTGGTAGTGCACAGCGATGTTGCAATGTTTTGCCCGTGACCTTTCACTAAACACTGATTTAAAGTGACGAATTCCAGCAGCGCCATCACAACAATCAAACCCAACAGCCTGAAGGGACCCTCCCTGGGAGAGACAGAAGCTAAGGGGGGAGAGAGAGAGAGAGAGAGAGAGAGAGAGAGAGAGAGAGAGAGAAAGAGAAACAGATAGAGGGAGAGAGAGAGAGAGAGAGAGGAAGAGAAAGAGAGAGAAAGAAAGATAGAGAGAGAGAAAGAGAAACAGATAGAGAGAGAGAGCGAGAGAGAGAGAGAGAAAGAGAAACAGACAGAGAGAGAGAGAGAGAGAGAGAGTACATGCAAGCTTTTTCAAAGGGGGTCTGTGTGTGCATGCATTTGAGTTTTTGTGTGCATACGTGTAAATTTATCTGTACATTTTTTTTTCAGTCTGTCTATCAGGGTGAGAAGCACATATGAGGTTTTGTCATTGTGTATGTAGGGAGTGTGTGTGTGTGTGTGTGTGTGTGTGTGTGTGTGTGTGTGTGTGTTTGTGTGTGTGTGTGTGCGCCTACAGTATGTGTTTGAGGTTTTGTTCGCATCTTCTTCTCTTGTGACCTTTCCCTTAAAACCCCTCCTGTGTGAATAACACCTCGGTCACAGCTCGAGAGCTTGGGCTGGCTGCAGGAAATCAAGCTGATACTGCAATAATAAAAAGCCTAATTTTGGCACAAGTCGTGAGAGCACTCTCTTTTATACATAATGCCCTCAATGACTCCTTCATCTCACTCCTCTCTCTCTCTCTCTCTCACACACACACACACACACACACACACACACACACACACACACACACACACACAGTGGACAGCCACCTGGCCAGACAGAGTGAGGCGTTTTCATTCACACATTTGATTTATCTCACTTTCTGACTGCGTCCACGATTCGAGAGTATGGTCAATTCGCTAGCCAACCATATCACATGCCTCCCTTTGCCTGATCGACGCACTTTAAGACACTTTGTTTACCCTATTTACACAT
This sequence comes from Sardinella longiceps, assembly GCA_027497455.2. Lineage (NCBI taxonomy): Eukaryota > Metazoa > Chordata > Actinopteri > Clupeiformes > Clupeidae > Sardinella > Sardinella longiceps. The sequence goes on from JAODXP020000020.1 coordinate 23,137,425, forward strand.
TTGCAAAGCCAGACTTTGTACACAACAGTTTCTTAATTGATCAAGAAACACACACACACACACACACACACACACACACACACACACACACACACACACACACACACACACACACACACACACACACACACACACAGAGCAGTGGGTAAGTACCAAATCTGAATTTAGAAAAGTGTGTTCATCAGTCAAAATGACAGATCAGATGAGCAGCACGGCTCGGATGCAGGGTAGATTATAATCTGATCTGTGACAACTGACAAGGGTGGCTATCCTCATTCACAATCCTCATGTACAATGAAACACACACATACACACACACACACACACACACACACACACAAACACAAACAAACAACCCTCATGCCCTGTCCTCTAGTGCAATCAGAAGCACTAGACTGAGGTCATCATCACAGGAAACACAGCAAGGGCTCGCTAGTTCACTTTATTTGAAGGTGTCTAGATATAAAAGTGACATTAGCATGCCATGATACATATCACGCACAATAATAACACTGTAGTGATTTAGTGTCGTTCAGTTTATGTGATGTCTGTTCAGTTTTTGTAATGTCTTTTTATAACTTTATTTAACTTAATAACTCCTGAAAAAGCACAGGGTCATTAGTGTCATTAATTTCCATGATACATCATGTCATGTCATGTCATGTCATGCCATGCTAATCTCTCTTATGTAGACACCTTATAAAGTTAGTCTACTCTGAGCTCTTTGGCTTATATTAGGCCTTCTGGACAATACAGGAGGGTCATACAGAGAGCTGATAGGAAGTGCAGGACTACTTTACTTCCTTGTTCTTTCCTCCATGTTCCTCTCTCTCTCTCTCTCTCTCTCTCTCTCTCTCTCTCTCTCTCTCTCTCTCTCTCTCTCTCTCTCTCTCTCTCTCTCCCTTCAACAAGTGGTGTGAAGGGGGCTTGTTGCTCCAAGCCATTTCCTGAGCACCCCCCCCCTCTCGCACACACACACACACACACACACACACACATACACCTCTTCCTCACAGTCTGTCTGGTCTTCCTGTCACCTTCTATCCCATTCACTTCTCCAAACACGGAACAAGGGACAACAGGACAAGAAAAACACACACACACACACACACACACACACACACACACACACACACACACACACACACACACACACAACTCACAGCAATGTTAGAGAATCACAGTTTGTTAACAAGACAAACAGAGGCAGGGAACTCCCTCTCATGCCATCTTCCCCTAATTCTGCTCAGTGAAGTTCTCACAACCTGAAGCCTAGCGGCTAGCAGCATCAGAACTCAGTGAAGTTCTCACAGCCTGTAACCTAGCAGCTAGCAGCATCAGAACTCAGTGAAGTTCTCACAGCCTGTAACCTAGCACCTAGCAGCATCAGAACTCAGTGAAGTCCCCACAGCCTGTAACCTAGCAGCTAGCAGCATTAGAACTCTGTGAAGTTCTAACAGCCTGTAACCTAGCAGCTAGCAGCATTAGAACTCTGTGAAGTTCTCACAACCTGCTAGCAGCATCAGAACTCAGTCTCAAATGTCTCAAATGGCGCACTTGAACACTTCAAACATTTATTTCAGTGCATAATGCGTCCACACTGACAACCACTGCAAATTAACTACAGTCATCAAACTGAATGCTTGTTTGAATTGGGGATTAACAGCAGTTAGGCTACGTCTGTTACAGTACCTCCGCTAACCTAGTTTTACAAAGCAGTGATCCATAAGATTACTTTGCAAAGGGCTAAACTCAGATTTCAGAGACTAACCAAATTGTTTACATGTTTCAAAGTAACCCCTGAACTAGCCTTGCTATGCAATTCCACTTGATTATCATCTCCCTTCAGTGTTATCTGTGGGGTTAGGCTAGTTCCATTGAGCTTGCTTTCTTAGGAGACATTTCAACCTGACCTATCAGAAAACAGGGAGCTGTTGTCAGAACTCTACAGGCAAGAGGTCAAGGGGTGAACCAATCTTTTTTTATGTAGGCTAGTGTAACGGAGGCCAGCTAGCGCGGCTAGCTCGGTGGTAGTGTGTAAATCCTCATCACCCAATTCCATGGGCCTCCAACACGCTGAGTTAGAAGCTCGGGCTTTCAGCTCAGTTGGTTAGAGCGTTCCACTCCCACGCCGGGAGTTTGTAGCTTGCGGGGTGGCGGGTTCGAGACCCGTGTGCGGTGCGGACCGCCACCGGCTACACTAAACATCTCCAGCAAACAATCGTTTCTCAATACCTTGATGTCCAGACTGTATAA
>JAODXP020000020.1:23144680-23154680 GCA_027497455.2 Sardinella longiceps
GGCTGGCTGGCTGGGTGGCTGGCGGGCCGACTGATCTAGGCTGGTCGGCCGGTAACGTAATCCCGTCGTCAGGAAGCGGTCCAAATGCAAATTAGGTTAAGTGTTCATTCATTCAGTCAATCCCTAATTCAGCGTCATTATTTCTGCTCCCTGTCTGTGAGAAGTCAATGTGGGTTCAGTACAAGGCATGGAAATAGGCCTTATACTTTTTTTCTATGTAGCCTATAACCCTATATTATTGACCTGGATCAGAATATTAGAACCTATGAGATCATGTGATGTTGTTACATCATCATGCATCTTTTACTCTGTGCAATTGCACAAATCGGTTTTAATATCAATTTGTTACATAGCTATTAGGCATTCAAAATGGCCATTGGCAACAAGTAGATGGCAACACCGGCATTTTCATTTAGTTGGACTCTGGATGACACACAATTTCAAAATATTTTAGCTAGTTAGGCTATCTTGATGATCAAGTGAGTAAATCAGAAAGCAAAGTGTAACAGGTGGCAAACAATGATGTTGCACAAAACATGACTGGACTACAAGTCATTACTGCCAACGCCCTCGGAAACCCTGCAAGGCAGGCCCCGGTTTCAAGGGGTTATTTGTTGGCTGTGTAATTAAAGATCTTCCGACTCTACCACCCCATTTGCGGGCAGACGATTCTTCGGAGGAAACAGAAAATAATCTCTATGCTTCTCCAGGGGATATGTAGCTCGTCTTCAAGGCTAAAGTCAACTACTAGTTAACTCAAGGATGGGGAAGACCCAGGCTTGATTTGCCAAAAAGTTCGACCAAGGCAAGTCAAGCCCTGACCAGCAACTATCCTTCAATCTAGCTGTGGAAATAATATTATTGTTCCATAGACTTGGCTATAGTACTTAAGTGTTTAGATCTGACGCAACGGCCATACTTTCTTACCAATCGTGCTGTCAATAACAAGATAAATGTTTTGCTGACGCCCAAGGGAAAACAGACTTCGGTCGTAAAGCTCTACAGCAAAGTTACAAATTCCCTCATGTGACATGAGACAAAAAAGTAGCCTAACTAACTATGGCTAACCTAATTTCGCCAGGAATTAATGTAGTTTCATTGGCCTTGTTGCCTTGAGAAGAACTAAATCAACTTAAAGACAATGCAAACCACAAAATGTAAAGGCTCTCTATGCTTGCTCTATTGAGTACATTTTGAACATTGCTTGCAGACTGCAGCACGGCTCACTTGATTAATGTTATTTTTACCAAGCTGGGATTTATGTTGATTTGCAGAGAAGTTACACCAAAAACAGTTGGCATTAAGTACAAGGAGCTAACGTAAATAAAACATTCATTGTCCCCCCCTAACACCGAGTAATATCTTTGAACAGATCTTAAAAAGCAAATACCTAACCAACGCAAACTTTATGTTAACTCTGTGAGTGGATATCGATAACAACTTAAGAGAGCTAACGTTAGCCTTCTGAGATGGTATCAGAGGCATTAACTTAACATTGATATTGTTGCTATTATCATATCGATATTGTAATATGGAACAAGTTAACTTGGTAAACTCAGACCAAGCTAATGAAAACATACAAGTGCCATAATGGTTACAACAACATTGGTTAGCTGAGAAAACTGCAATGCAAACGGATCTCAGCTGCTTATCGAGCTTCAATTGAAAAAGTTCGTTGTTAACTAGTTCTTACATTTCTATTAACATTAACAATGTAGTTGTGTTAAACGTCAACTAACATTAATTCATGTATCGATAGCTAACTAGTTAGCAAACAAGCTTACCTGCTGGCTGGCCGAGTAGTCATTGACTGGTAACAATGGCGTCCGCGTTGACATTTTCAGAGTTTTTCAAGAGGGGAATGAACTCAGAATTCCGTTCAAATCTTAATACACATCGGTCATTACTGTCCAGTCCGTTTGTGTAAAACAGATTGTTTTCCAGAAGAAGTTAGAAGTTTGTGTGGCTCATTGGACTTCCAAGGATACGTGTCGCTTTTGACTTGCTAGCTTGGGCTAGCAGACTGGCTAAAGTTTTCAACCGTCAATGGAAAAAGTCATGGCTTGCAAGCTAGGTGGCTAGTAAGTTTAGACTAACTCCACAAAGTTTCTAATTCAAGTTTAGTTCGCAGGTTTTGCACTCCTTTGTATCTAATTCTCAAAGGGACAATCGACACGAAACTTACTTAAAATCCGTCAATGGGTTTCCCCTGAAACCCCCTTCCTTTCTCCCACATAAAATGAGAAGATAAGGCTCGGTTTCGACAACACCGCTTCAGCAATGCAATGCAGTCTGTCGATGACTAGAAAATCCAAGCACAGACGACAGCAAAGCTTGTTCCCACAAGTCAGAATGGCAAATCGAGCCCGGGGTCTCCAACGAGGCCAGGTAGAGGTACAACTAGGGCCACTTCAGGACGACAAAAATATCACTTTTGTAATATTTCTAAATGAACAGAATGAAAAAAGAAAACAACGTTCTCCAGCAGAATTGTTAACGTTACACAGGCGAAATACCTTGAGATACAGGTAGCGTCAACAGTTCGTTTGACCTGCGCCTTGCCAAAAACAACAGCTTTGTTTATCTCAGTCACAAGCAGTCATTTGTGCTTTATCGGGGCACAACCTTGGTAGTCCGTCTGCGTCCAGGAGTTTATAAACAGGAACAATAACATCTGACGGAGAGCTCGCGGTCCAACGTTAGCTGAGAGGTGTTGATATGTCCAACAACTCCGAAAGGTAGGCTATCTGTTTTGATGCCGATTTCGTCGGTTCGTTGTAATAGGCTTCATAGAATTTCCAAGTTTGAAGATGAAACGTCTTATTTCGTGCCCTTGATCCGGTGATATGTCTCCCCGTATCGGCGAAACCCTGGGTGCGGGCAAGAGTTGGTGCAGCGCCCGCGTACGCCGACACTGTCTGACAGCTGATTCTCGCTCCGTGTTGCCTAGACGGCGATCTGCGCAATCCTACGCATATGCAAGAGGCCTCTTTACCTGGGCGTGAGTGCAGACTGCTGACATTTCTGATAGGTGGGGCTTTGACACACACAAACCCAGTTATTACATTGTAGCCTACATTCATGTTAAAATCGACTAGTTGGATAAACACAGTGATCTAGGCCTAGACAATGGCCCAGATCACTGAGATCCACGCAGATTATATTATGCCATATTTATCTGCAGGGCAGAAATGTAGGCTAGATGTTGTCATCATTAACTACAACAGAAATGTATAAATTCTGCATGGAAATCCCTAAACAGACTCTGGTTTCTACTCTGCCTTCCAACACACCTGTTACATGCAAGCAAGCAACATGCAAGAGTGTGATCTAGCACTGAATGTGTCTCAATTTTTTTTGTGGAAACAGAACTTAGGTTCATAAATGAAAACCTTAAACTTTCAGTCCTTATATCTCCATCAGGCAAACAGCCATCAGTAGTAGCCCATCCTTATGTCCTTGAAGCCATTGATTGATCAGTGGAAACATGAATGATCAGTAGGAAAGTTTAAGATTTGGATCATGAAGAATAGAACATAAACTAATAGGCCTACAGTTCTTCTACAGTTACTTTAAGCTAGTGTGTGCCTCCGAGGCAAAGCATGATAAACATCCCACCAATTTGTTGTTGGCCTGCTATGAGTCCACTATTAAATTGCCAATCAAAGCCCGATAACACAGGACACTTTTTGCATAAAGACTTGGCATTGTAAACTGGAAACAAAAGAGGACCAGGTCATAAACAATCCCAGTAAATCTGCGCACTGCCTGAGGAGCAGGAAAGTGAGGTGTATAATTTAATAATTAGCTGTCCTGCATGCAGATATCCTGCATCTTTAAATGTTAGTCAGAATAATCTGCTCTCACACTCTGTATGCGGGTATTAACATTACTGAGTCCTTGAGATACATTGAAACTGGTAATGTTGTTTATGCACTTTTATTTATTTGTTTGTTTGTTTGTTTTTGTTTGTACTTGCACTGTGAAGTGGGGTGAGAGGGAGATGGACAGAGGTGAAGAATGCACAGGGATGGATGTACTGTATGAGTTTGAAAATAATAAAGTATAAAAAAGAGAGAGATTGAAACTTGGCCAGCTGGTGTGTATTTGTGCATGCGCTGATCTGTCCTGACTGAACCTTCGTTTTCTTGAGTTCTCGCCTCAGCTGCTCCAAATGCTGCCATCCTAATGTAATATTCTGTCTTATCAACACCAATGGAGCGCCTGCTCTTCATCAAATTCCCCCTAGTGGCTCCCACAAAGAAAACAAGTTTGACTAAGGAGAGAGAGCGGGAGACAGATAGACCCAAGCCTAAAATACTCCCCCTTCCATCTGCCTTCATCAGAATCCTTTATCAATATGAGCTTATGTAACAGATGCCAACTAGCTCGGCTAGCTGGCGGCAGTATGTGTAAATCCTCACAACTCAATTCCTCAATGGGCGCTTCTAACTGCTGAGTGGCTCAGTGGTTAGAGAGTTCAACTGGGGGTGCGAGACCTGTGTGCGGTGCGGACCACCCTCGGCTACAGTTAGAGCAGATGAGGAACCAGGTATGTGCGTGACCAATGCCCAATCTCCATTTCCCCCACTACTTCCATAGGCCAAAGGCCTTTTGTTCCCAGGCAAAGACTGCAGTCAGCAGGAAAAAGAATGGAAAAATTTTATACAGTATAGACTGAATAGTGAAACAGCAGATAACACTAACTGAATGGGACACAGAAACTCTCTTTCAGTTTAATTTTTATATGCGTCATTCAGTTAATGTTAGTCAGGGCCTAGGGTTAGAACTAGACAATCTCCTAGGGCACCAAATATTAGGGGGGCATCACAATGCATTTATTACTTTTATTTTCAGTTTTCACTTGTATTTCCAGAAAAGTGGGGGCAAAACTGGCCTAGGGTAGCAAAAACGGCTAGAACCGGCCCTGATGTTAGTTGTGAGTTTGCTATTCCGCTAGCCTGGTCATGGCCATCCCCTGTTGGTCTACGCTTCGCTTTGCACAAGGGTCTGTGATCTCAGCTATTGACGAACAGTTGCAAACTGGAGGCGTGAACTGTAGAAGTTTGAAATGATTGAATCTGATTTCACCCAATCACTAACTTTTGGCCGTGACATAGCCAACTTGGTTGTGAAGTAAGCTACACTACAACAGCAGAAACTTGGACAGATGAATATTGAGCAGGAGTACGTAAGGCCAGGCAACTATTCCGTTTATATCTCTATCAAATTTTCTCATTCTTTTCCCCACAGACACACAACACTCACTGACCTCGAACACCACAGTTATGGATTGAATCACACCAGATTTCTCCTTTTAAGAATCTGGAACTGATCAGTTCAGGCGTGGACTAATCGCTGTATGAGTCATAATCTGGGGTGGACCGCAGAGTAGACTCTGATGTGATGAAATGATGAAAAAGACACGCAAGTGCAAGACTAAGTAGGTTTTGGGTCTCAGTTCTCTGATGGAAGGAGAGATATTTATATTGCAGCAGCTCTGCAGTACTTCTACTACTTCTATCTGTAGCAGGATAAAAGATAAATAATTCACTCAACACTACTATTCCTGAAGCCTTTCTAGTAAAAGCATCATAACACAGTAATACAACAAGCTGTGTCACTGTCTTAGTATATTTCCAAATGTTTGCTCTTGAAATGGGTCATGCCATAAATAGCCTTGGGATGAATTGTGTGATGTAAAATTCTTCAGTTTCCCACAGAAGTGCTTGATCAATCTTATTAACATAATCTCAATGTCACGTGAACCTCAACAAGGTCATTGCTGTTATACAGTGTATTTTACTGTGTATTTTATTATTAGACTGTGTTCAAAATATGACACATGTTTACTGTCTTTGTGTACGTGCTATGATTGTAAATGTTCACTTGAAGTTATCTGAAGGGGTAAAAATGTGGTGCAGTCTCTGTCAATGCACTAGTCAATGTTATGCTGCCACCTATTGGCAATGTGTTGCAGTTCATTGATTTCTTTACTAGTGTTGCTGTCGCTCCTCACCAACCAGTCCCAGTGAACTGGCCTGTCTCCTGGCATAGACAAACAAGGCAATCACAAAGGTTACAAAATATTTAAAAAATATATATATTATTATTGAGTTTTTCACACGCATGTTCTAGAAAAGAGAGGGCAAAACTCAAATTTGGCCTAGGGCAGCAAAAGGTTTAGAGCCGGCCATGCAGCGAATATCAGCCTGAATGATTTTTCTTGCTTCAGATCATGTTACATCATTGTAAGTCTGTATTGGATGCCACAAGCAAACCAGAGTCTTGTTTCAGTTCAGTCTGGCTATTCTCTCTCTCTCTCTCTCTCTCGCTCTCTCTTTTTTTTCACATCAATCGATGGAGTGGAGACATAGCCTAACAATAGTACTGCCATATGTCCAGCTGTTTTTGACCTTAGCTGAAAGTTGGTTTTGAATTGAATTTTTAAGCAAGACATATAGCCCCAACAAGAGTAGGCCTAAATGATAAATAATGAGTTAATCGTTCAAACAGTAGGCTTGTCTAAATAAACGTTTTGTTGGAAAATGTTCAAATTAAAGTTTTATTATTTGAATCCACTGTAAACATTTTATGTAACCAAGGCTACAGTAGGCCAGGCTATGAGTAGGTTATGAACTGTGTGGCATAATATAGGCTATTTGTAGGCCTAGGCTATAATACATTTTAAAATAAATTCCAACAACCAACAACAACAACACGACATGGTGTGAGGGTCTGCTTTTCAGCAGACGTGACACATGACATGACGTCAGTCCATTCATAAATGGACACCGGTGGTCGGATGTTTAGAGGTTGGGCGCATTGCCCCCACTCCTGGTCCTCGTGCGAACGCACGCGCGCATGCTCAGAGTTTATGTGGTTTTCTTTATCCTCCCCAACATTCAGCCTGCTCAAAAGACGCATGTTTCCATGCCCAATCAGTCATCTCACAAACAATCACCAACTAGCTATAGGATCTTCCTTTACAACAATTGGAGTCTATTTTTTCATGCACTTATACCCTGTGTTGTACATCACTTAGGTCACATGACCTGTGTGTCAGTGAGCTATGAACCGTGCTAAAATTGGCTCTAAAAATAGGCTGTCATTGGCTTCTCCGCACGCCTACTTTTCTTGTGTAGAATCCACCGACAGCTGAGGCAGAAGGAGGAATGACCAAATGGCACACAGGCTATTAAGAATATTCTGCCAATATTTATTACACAGCAGCCCTATAATTTCACCCAATGAGGCCATACAAGCCAGTCATACAATGTGCACGGCATGTAACCTATCGTTCATCATTCGCTTCATCTGGGTCCAGTAATACTTTACACACGTGCTCCATTCGAAACTTTATTTGCTGGCTCACTTCATCGTGTTTTGATTGCCATTGGTTTGGGATGATGTCATCCACTGTACAAATCCCACCCTCATTTAACCCCCTCCTCTCCTGCCTGCCTCCCTCTCACGCAATTCATACACAAGCGCACATTGACACGCGTTGGTACCGTCATTGTTGGAGCTTTACGTTATCGACTGGGGGCCAAGGTGTTCTCTGTATTTTGTTTGGTTTGCAGGATAAAGCTCCCACTTGCAGCGCATTTTTTGGACTGCTCTTGACAACGATGACACGAAAACACAGCCAATAGGCTAGATCTCCATAGCGCTGTTCCTTTCATACTAGCAGAATGTAAGAATAAACAGCATACAAATGCTCCACGCAGCAATTGTGCGGGATCGTCGGCGCCAACCGCCAGCATCGGAATAAATAAATAGTATGACGATACAACGGAAATACCTATTATAACGTAAGTATTTTTGTTGAATTATGACTTCAAATAATACATTGATATTTACACTGAAGACAGTAGACTTTTGCATGGATTGAGCAACATGTTTTTATTTCGCTATACAGAGTCCTTATTTTACGGTGGTATATGCTGGATGTGTCACCCATATCCTGAAGCGCACACACGCGCCATTGCGCTTATTGTAGGCCTTGATCATCACAATGTATAGTTCTGATTTTGTCTGTCTCCCTGGAGAATGGATGCTATTTAGCTTGCTATCCGTGCAATGGTGTCTCTCTCGGCAGCTACGAATATAAATTGCAGCCTACCTTCATCATTTTTTAAAGACAGAGGTTCATTCATTCCACTGTAAGCCCTGGTTATTTCATCCTCTCCAACCTCTTGGGGACAATTCTCTGCAGCGCAAATATGATCTATTATTTATTCGTACAAACCACCGGGGTGATAGTGATATGACAGGCTTTCACAGCTACTACTGCTGACAGTGTTTGCCAAAGCGCTGGGCCATCGAGGTTGACAGCGTGACTTGGGAAAACAACATATTTTAGTCAACTGTCAACTGACGTGCGAACCAGCAAGCAGACAAAGAGCGATCTTTCTACTTCAGCAGTTTCACCTCGGCTCTGAATGTCCCATTTGGTGTCCTGCGTGATGGCCTTTCTAAATCAGCGGCGGTATCCAAACCCGGTCCGACTGTTTTCGCTCTCGGCATGAACCTGACCGGGTATGATGATTAAAAAATCGAATTCAATCCTGTGGCTCGAAAACAAACACATGAGGAATGGAGTGTGATTCATGTGGCTCTGCATAAACACTGATACTGTCAACAGACAATGCATGATGCATGCGCTCATCTTACTGCTAAGGATGCCACAGGTCGGGGCCCAGGTCCCCAGGTGTTACAGGCCAGCCTACCTGCCAAGACAGTGAGTCTTCCAGTGAGTTAGGCCTATATGCTAGTTTGCATGCGTCACTATTCGGCAAATACAACGATGACGCTTCAACTTTTAAATGCGTAAAAAGCTGCATGTTCCCCAGCATTTGTTTTACGTAAACGTAGTGGGCAAGGTGAATTATGACCTGTCTGCATCCAAAACTAACTTACATGATGTGCCAAAAACGCTGCTGGAAAGTACCAGCATAATATGTTATAACTATTTTAAACACATTGGGCCTATAGGTAGCTTATAACCAAGTGCATAATGATATTTAGGCTTCATCGCACACTATAGCCTACAATTAGAATGACTTCTAGTGACAGAATAACGCGCAGTCTGGACAACATTGGTTTTAAGTTAGTTCTTTTTATGTCCTCATTTAGACCTTGAAATTTTGGAAATATTGAAGCTGAAGTCTTCCTCTGATTGCCGCACTTGTTTTAGAGTTTGTGCAGCGCGCTGGTGAGGCGGTTATTTTAGTGGGCTAGTTCTAAGATCAAAGAGGCAGCCATGATTAAGACTCAGCGAGATGAGAAGCGACTGCTGCTTGCTTGCCGCCAGTGACACACACCGACCGAGAGTGGGACCATGAACGTAATCATGTGTGACGGAGCGCGAAATAATTTCAGTCTCTTATGATTCCACCTAATTTAACGCAGGGCCTTCCACTTTGATTGCTGAAAACGATATAGGAGCGTTTTCTTGCATCATAGATTTTAAAAGACTGAGAAAATACACTCCTCACAAAAGTAGCCTTTACTTGGCCCATGGATAGCAAAGCAGTGGGTCTTATGTGAATGCTGACAAACAACATGACCTCTCTTGGCAATGGACTAAAACAAGATGGAGGAAAAGAGCCTGGCCAGTGCTCCTCAACCAATACTGACATAGCTGAATGAAGAAAAAAACTGACATAGCTGAATGAAGAAAAAAAAAGAGAGTTAGAACTGCAGTTCTAGACAGAGCATCAAAGGGCCTTCAGCCTCACAGATGAACATCCTACAGCAAAGAGCTCACCACCCGGGATTAGCTGCATTAAATATACCACGAGAAATTCAGAACTTAAAGCTCAGTCTCAAGTAGCTGGCACTGAGGATGCCAAGTCATCTCTTGCCTGCCTTACTGTCAGTGTGAAGCAGCTCATATAACTACCCCAACCAGAGTATATATCCTCTTGGGGATTTCTTCCGGGATGGATAAAGTATTATCTTATCTTATCTTATTTTTTCTTATCTTATCTTATTT
>JAODXP020000020.1:23157180-23172180 GCA_027497455.2 Sardinella longiceps
TGTGTGTGTGTGTGTGTGTGTGTGTGTGTGTGTGCGTGCCTGTGTGTGTGTGTGTGTGTGTACGTTTACTTGTGTGTGTGTCTGTACGTGTGTGTGTGTTTATGATGTTGTATTTATAGCGTGTGGTGATGTAGCTGAGTTTCCCCCCTCCCCCATGTGCTTAACTGGAGCCAGGCCTCTGTTCAGGGCACCAAAGGTTGTGGCTTGTGGGCACTCCTGCCGCCCCTGAAAGATGCCACCCAGATAGCAGCTGAAGATGGAGTCTGCTCTGCTCTGGTTTGGTCCCTTGGTTTAGACAAAACCTTGGGCCAGAGCAGGTGTACTCTGGTTAGAATGTTTAGGACCAATATAATTACTATAATAGAATCCCAGATTTGCAAGATCAGGGGTATCATGTCCCTATCTGCATGTGCAAGTGTCAGATTAATGCTATAGCAGGTCAATATCTATGTCAGATTAGGCTATAACATTTCCATATCAGTGCCAGATTAAGGCTATAACAGTTCCATGTACTGTAGGTGCTATACTGATTCTTTACTAGGTCCATAACTGTGCTAGATTAGGGTTATAACAGTCTCATATCTATGTCAGATTAGGGCTATAACGGTTCCACATCTGTGCTATACTAATTGTGTATTAGGTCCACAACTGTGCCAGAACTACAGTATAACTAAAACAGGCCTATATTTGTGCTAGATTAGGCCAACAACAGGTCCATGAGAGTCCCAGGTAGGATTATAACAGGTCCATATCTATGCCAGATTAGGACTAAATGTGTGTCAGAGTCAGCTGTTATCTGGATAAAGCTTTCAGTTTTCTTGTGATTGGAGTGGAGTTGCTTTCCCAGTGATGAGTATGGTGTATTTGACGTGACTGTGAGTGTGTGACTGTGTGTGTGTGTGTGTGTGTGTGTGTGTGTGTGTGTGTGTGTGTGTGTGTGTGTTGTAACCCCTGTCTTAACCCCAGTACTACAATTAACAGGACGGTTGTGGATGACTAACAGAAGTCTGCTTCTGTGCTCTAGGCTCATCACAATGTGTTAATAATGTGTGTATTAATAACATGTATGTTAATAACATGTATGTATTAATCATGTGTGTGTTAATAAGGTGTGTATTAATGATGTGTTTGTGATGACTAATGGACTAAAGTTATATTTAACTTGTCTAACCTCCCCTAATTGTGATGTGGTGCAGTTACGTGGTTTTTGTGATCTGTCAGTAGTGCAATGTTGTCTCAACTTATTCTTGTGCTTATTTGTGGGTTTTAACTGTTTTTTTCTCTGTCTTTTTTCTCCCTCAATGTGCTTCTTTCACACACATACATTATTTCTGTCTGTTCTGTTCTTTCTTTTTTCTTTCTCTTTCTTTCACTCTCTTTTGCTCTGTCTGTCACAAACATGTCTCTTTCCCTCTCATACCCACACACTCTCTTTTTCCTCTCTCCTTCTCTCTATCCCTCTTTGTTTTTCTCACTCTGTCACTTTTTCTCTCATTCTCTCTCTCTCTCTCTCTCTCTCTCTCTCTCTCTCTCTCTCTCTCTCTCTCTCTCTCTCTCTCTCTCTGTCTCTCTCTCTCTGTCTCTCTCTCTCTCTCTCTCTCTCTCTCTCTCTCTCTCTCTCTCTCTCTCTCTCTCACACACACACACACACACACACACACACACAGCTCTGCCTAGCCCCAGATGCCTCCTCTGCCTCTTGACGAGCGGATAGTGGTTATTCAGCGCCCCAAAAGTTTGGCCCTTCGCGTGGCCTCCCCCCAGGCCGCTCCTTCCTCCTCACACCAACCGCACACCAACGGTGCCCCCCGCTGTGACCAATCCCAGTCCCAGCACCCCCAGTATCCCCAGCACCCCCTGCCCCAGGCCCGAGTCTACCCGCACCCCCTAAACGCCAACGTCAACGGCAACGCTAGCGGCAGCTCGCTGGAATGCAAGCGCCGCTCCCGCTCCCAGAAAGTGCGCGGCGAGAGAGAGCGAGGGCCCGGCTGGGAGAACAGCACCACCAGCAGCGCAGGAGGAGTGGGCCACACGCCTAGCCACTGCCATAGCAACGGGACGGTCACACTCGGCCCGAGGCCCCACAAGCACACGCACACCATCGACATCCGCCTGTCGTTGGATAAAGGCGCACGAATCAGCGGCGCCAACAGTAGCGGCGGAGGTAGCAATCACGCGGATAAAGGACGTAGCAGCAGCCTCTCTCGAGGAGGCAGCAATCGGAACAGTCGAGGAAGAAAGGTTTCTCTGCAGGTGGACCCCGTCCACGCAGAGAGAAAGAACGGAGGTTCTCTGAAAAAAGTCAGCATCGCCCAAAACTCCCATAAGCCTTTGCAACAGAATCAGCATCTGCCGGCTAGTCATCACCAGAACCACTTGGCCGTCTCCCCAGGAGGGGTTCTAGAGTTTGTCCCGGCACAGCGCCAGCATCAGCAGTCCAAATCCAGGAAGGAGCGCGAGTCACACGGTGCTGCGGTCGTCGCCGGCAACAGCTACTCCACCTCTACAGGTTCCCGTGGCGAGCGCGCCCCGATCTCCAACGGCAACAAGGAGAACACCAAACTGGGCCCCGTGCACCAGACGCCCAACCCCCACAGCCTGCCCCGCCACCATGGCTCGACCCCCACTCCCCATGCCTCGCTCCTGAACTCCCACTACCCCCCTCCTCCTCCTCCTCCTCCTCCTCCGCCTCCTCCTCACGTCCAGCCCCCCCTCCCTCCTTCTCACTCCCGCGGTGCCCCCACCTCCTCGTCTGCTGCTTCCTCCTCGGCTGCTCCGTTCCCCCAGCACCCTCGGGCCTCCCGATCCCGAGACCACCACCACCAGCACCACCACAGGCACCCTTTCCCTCCCACCCTCCAGCTCCACGGGCTCCTGCCTCTCTCTCCCACCGCCTCTTCCCGAGAAGGCTTCCCCAGCCCGGACCACACCTGCACCATCGACCTCTCCCACCCCTTCAGCTGCGGTTGCTGGAAGCTGGTTCGCTGTAGAGGCGGTCGGAACAGTCACAGCCACAACCACGGTCACAACCACGGTCACGGGCACAATCACGCTCACGGCCACCACTCCTCCGCCAGTCCGTCTTCCTCCTTCTCCAGAGCCCACCACCACCACCAGGGAGGCTCGGCAGGCGCCGCTGCAGCCCACGGAGGAGCTGCCAACATGGGGCTGAAGACGCTGGGCGGGTGCCTCTCCACGGGCTCCACCACCACCAACACGTCTTCGTCCAACAGCACGGTGTCGGAGTGTCGCGCTGGTCTGCTGCGACCGCTCGGAGGCTGTGCGTCCTGTTCCAGCGAGGCGGGTGGCGGCGGCTTCGAGAGCCCGGCTGCGTTCCGTAAGAAGCTGGTCGGCGGCTGTCTGCCGTGCGCACCCTTGGCGTCCTCTGCGCCGCTGCGGGCGCTCCAGAGCTGCGTGAGCGGCTGCAACCCCAAGGCCAGTCAGACTGCGAGCTCAACCTGCTCCTACTGCAGCAGTGACCCCATCGTCGTGACCTTTAACCCCCACCGGGGGAAACAGCAGCCACCGCTCCACGGTTCCGGTC
This sequence comes from Sardinella longiceps, assembly GCA_027497455.2. NCBI lineage: Eukaryota > Metazoa > Chordata > Actinopteri > Clupeiformes > Clupeidae > Sardinella > Sardinella longiceps. Next base: position 23,160,725 of record JAODXP020000020.1, read on the forward strand.
GAGGAGGTGGCGGCAGCAGCGGAGGAGGGTTCGCTGGTAGTAGCCATGACGATGACGACTATAGCGTACGCACCATCTGGCCGGAGGAGCTGGCGAAGAAGATGACACGCTCAAAGGCGCAGGGCAACCACCATCACATGGGCGCGGGCTGCAGCGGAGGTGGGCACGAGCAGAACGGCGGGCACTCGAGCAACCCGGTCATCCTGGACTGTCGGAACCTTCTGGAATTCACACGCTCGCAGCTGACGGATCACGCCGGGCGGCGCCGGCTCCAGCAGGGCAAGAGCGCCGTTCTGGACTTCATCGGTTCTGGCGGTTCCGGTAGCAGAGACTCGGGCCGCGACTCGCTCAAGCGCTTGTGGACCACAGGAGGCGACGTGGGCATGATGGGCGATGCCAACGGCCTGGATGACGAATTGTCGCGCTCGCCCTCCCCGAGAGCCCCCTCCTCTGCACCGCAGTCTCCCCCCTCCTTCTCACCCCCGCCCTCGGCACACGGAACCCTCATCAAGCCCAAACCGCGGCAACGGGACCGGGACCGGGAGGGGGGGCACTCGCTTCCCTCGGCCCAGTCCCTCCATCTGGTCCTCAACTCTCTCAACCAGGAGCAGGACGAGGAGAACGGGAGAGGTAAGGCTCATGGGAACGCTGTCAGACTTTCAGTCTGACCAACCCACCTGTCTGTCTGTCTTACTCTCTGCCTCGCCCCCTGGCTATCTTTATTTCAGTCTGCCTAGCTCCCTGTCTGTCTGTCTGTCTGTTTGTTTGCCTTCCCCTTATGTTTGTCTGTCAGTCTTTTTCTCCCTGTCTCCCTGTCTGTCTACCTAGCCCCCGGGCTGTCTGTCTGTCAGTCTGTCTGGTTGTTTGCCCTCCCCTTATGTTTGTCTGTTGGTCTTTGCCTCCCTGTCTGTCTGGCTGTCTGCATTTTATGTCTGCCCATCTGTTTGTTTGTTTGTTTGTTTGTTTGTTTGTTTGCCAGCCCATTCTTCATCTCTGTCATGTTTGTCTTTCATGTTTGTCTCTCTATTCTCTCTTCTCTGCTCACTGTCTCCTTCAGTCGCCTTTATTTTTAAGCATCTCTCTGAAACATATGCCTTTCTTATAGCATACTGTCTCTGTTGACTGTTTTTAGCGTCTTTCTGAAACATCTGCCATCTTTACAGTTAGGGTTGTTAATGAATAATCGATTATCGATTATTTGTTTGTTAAGGCTTGTTCGAATAAAAATTAAAGCTTAGCGAATAAGCGTTTAATTTATTGCGCATTAGAGCAGCTACATCTTCCGGTACGCTATTGCGCAACAACGAGGAGAGGTGAAGGAGGTTAGGAGGAGAATAGCAGTGTGGGACCATTTCTCAAGAAACATGGGCCTATAGCTTATAAATTTCAATGCAATTACAGTGACACTGTTACCTACCAACGTCATTTAAAATGCGGTCTGATACTGGAGAACTGTTCTCATATCAGCTAGTTTGGCAAAAAGTATGTGCGCATTGCCTAGTCGCGATGTTTTATCCGATGTGAAGGGAAACAGGCATGTTGTTGATAAATTGGTTACTGCTTATTAGGCCTACGTAATTTGAGAAAAAAATGTTATTCGTTATTTAACATAGCCTACTTGGCTACTGAAGGCTATTATAGAGCGCGTCAATTTTTTATAATAATTGTCTCTGCCTTGGAAAGCATGAACGTGTGATCGTGGAATATGCATACCTGTGTGCCTTGCTCGCGCCCGCCCTCTCGTCCTGAGTTTGAACAAAACTATGTGAAAGTTATTCCTATCACCAGCTGTTATCCGTTGGCAATTTTGGTCAGAAAAGTTCCATATTTCGTCGTGCATTCAAAAATGCTCGTGACAAATCTAGCCAAGAGCTGGATTCTTATTTCACAATCTGGGACGTCATTAAGCTCTGGATAAAAGTACAGTCGAAAAAAATATTTAACAGCATAAACAAAAGCTACATTAGAGCTCTAATAACTGACGGTCAATTCCTTCAAGAAATCCCTAAACATCGCAACCAAGTCTACATGGTTGATGTGGTGCAAGTTCGCACCTCAATGCACACTGATCCTTTCGCTCTCATGCTGCGGAAGGCCAAAATGCTGTATTTCCCTAATAACTTTGGAGAAATATAAGTCATTTTATGTGCGTTTTTTTGACATTAATTTGCGTGGGGAAGATGGGCGCAAACCCATGTATGTAGACTATGGCTCTGAAAGTGGGCTAATGACGTCTTTTTTCCGCAAATAATCGATTAACTGTTTGTTAACTTTCTGAATAATCGAACATGAAAATTTCTGAAAAGTCCCAACCCTATTTACAGTATCTTCTACTGTCTCTGTTGACTGCTTTTAGCACCTCTTTGAAACATCTGCCTTCCTTATATTCTACTGTCTCTGCTCAAAGCCCCCCTCTGTCCCTTTATTTAAATCACCATTTCTTTAAAACATCTGCCTTCCTTATCTTCTCCTGTCTCTGTTGACTGTTTTTAGCACCTCTTTGAAACATCTGCCTTCCTTATATTCTACTGTCTCTGCTCAAAGCCCCCCTCTGTCCCTTTATTTAAATCACCATTTCTTTAAAACACCTGCCTTCCTTATCTTCTCCTGTCTCTGTTGACTGTTTTTAGCACCTCTTTGAAACATCTGCCTTCCTTACGTATATTCTACTGTCTCTGCTCAAAGCCCCCCTCTGTCCCTTTATTTAAATCACCATTTCTTTAAAACACCTGCCTTCCTTATCTTCTCCTGTCTCTGTTGACTGTTTTTAGCATCTCTCTGAAACATCTGCCTTCCTTATATTCTACTGTCTCTGCTCAAAGCCCCCCTCTGTCCCTTTATTTAAATCACCATTTCTTTAAAACACCTGCCTTCCTTATCTTCTCCTGTCTCTGTTGACTGTTTTTAGCATCTCTCTGAAACATCTGCCTTCCTTATATTCTACTGTCTCTGCTCAAAGCCCCCCTCTGTCCCTTTATTTAAATCACCATTTCTTTAAAACACCTGCCTTCCTTATATTCTACTGTCTCTGTTGACTGTTTTTAGCATCTCTCTGAAACATCTGCCTTCCTTATATTCTACTGTCTCTGCTCAAAGCCCCCCTCTGTCCCTTTATTTAAATCACCATTTCTTTAAAACACCTGCCTTCCTTATCTTCTCCTGTCTCTGTTGACTGTTTTTAGCATCTCTCTGAAACATCTGCCTTCCTTATATTCTACTGTCTCTGCTCAAAGCCCCCCTCTGTCCCTTTATTTAAATCACCATTTCTTTAAAACACCTGCCTTCCTTATCTTCTCCTGTCTCTGTTGACTGTTTTTAGCATCTCTCTGAAACATCTGCCTTCCTTATGTATATTCTACTGTCTCTGCTCAAAGCCCCACTCTGTCCCTTTATTTAAATCACCATTTCTTTAAAACATCTGCCTTCCTTATCTTCTCCTGTCTCTGTTGACTGTTTTTAGCACCTCTCTGAAACATCTGCCTTCCTTATATTCTACTGTCTCTGCTCAAAGCCCCCCTCTGTCCCTTTATTTAAATCACCATTTCTTTAAAACATCTTCCTTCCTTATCTTCTCCTGTCTCTGTTGACTGTTTTTAGCACCTCTTTGAAACATCTGCCTTCCTTATATTCTACTGTCTCTGTTCAAAGCCCTCTGTCCCTTTATTTAAATCACCATTTCTTTAAAACACCTGCCTTCCTTATCTTCTCCTGTCTCTGTTGACTGTTTTTAGCACCTCTCTGAAACATCTGCCTTCCTTATATTCTACTGTCTCTGCTCAAAGCCCCCCTCTGTCCCTTTATTTAAATCACCATTTCTTTAAAACATCTGCCTTCCTTATCTTCTCCTGTCTCTGTTGACTGTTTTTAGCACCTCTCTGAAACATCTGCCATCCATATTGCATCTTCTACTGTCTCTGTTGACTGTTTTTAGCATCTCTCTGAAACATCTGCCATCCATATTGCATCTTCTACTGTCTCTGTTGACTGTTTTTAGCATCTCTCTGAAACATCTGCCATCCATATTGCATCTTCTACTGTCTCTGTTGACTGTTTTTAGCATCTCTCTGAAACATCTGCCATCCATATTGCATCTTCTACTGTCTCTGTTGACTGTTTTTAGCATCTCTCTGAAACATCTGCCATCCATATTGCATCTTCTACTGTCTCTGTCTTCCCTTTGTCTCGTCCCCGATGTTGTATGAGAGACTTAGTTTCACTCTCTCTTCCCTGTTGTCAAAGTTTCCTCCCTGACGCACAGTGAGCCTTACACTGACAGTACTGTGAAGATACAAACCCAAACACTTGTCACACACACACACACACACACACACACACACACACACACACACACACACACACACACACACACACACGCACACACACACACGCACACACACACACACACACACACACACTGTCACAGCTGCTGTGAGTCTGGAGCTGCACCTGTGAGGAGCTTTTGTGGAGCTCTGTTGTCAAACAGCGCCGTTGTTTCTGCATTTATTATGGATAGCTCAGCTGCAATACACTAGACGTGTGCAGATATTTATACCTCTCCTCTTTCACTACAAAGGTGTTATTCAGGGCCTTTAGGGACGGTGTGTGTGTGTGTGTGTGTGTGTGTGTGTGTGTGTGTGTGTGGAGGGTGTATGTGTGTATGTGTGTGTGTCCTTCTACTTCTCTCTCTTCTCCTGAGTGTGATGATGCCTTACAAACTCTCTCTCTCTCTCTCTCTCTCTCTCTCTCTCTCTCTCTCTCTCTCTCTCTCTCTCTCTCTCTCTCTCTCACACACACACACACACACACACACACACAACCTTTCTCTAGGAGTCTGGTATCCTCCCCAACATGGAGCCAGGAGCCTTAGTTGGCCAATCATGAAGGAGCACCAATCATGAAGCCAATTCATGTCTTTTCAGTCTTTTAGGGTTAAGGGCTTAGAGAGGATCTTGAAATACAGCTTCTCCTTCTCTCTCTCTCTCTCTCTCTCTCTCTCTCTCTCTCTCTCTCTCTCTCTCTCTCTCTCTCTCTCTCTTCTGCTGCTGCTCTGACACTTTAATTCTTGTCTTCTTCAAGTGGATTTGAGGTCCATTTGATTTTATTTGCGTAGTAAAATTAACCTATAAAATAAAATAAAACAAAGCCTTGAAGCCTTTTAGAAGAGCAATCTTAGGTCTGCTCCATTTGGCAGTTGCAAATAAAACAGCCTGTTGTGGAGGCGTGCCCAGAGTCTGCTCCAGGCTCTCATGTTTACTGAGCAGAGGACCCTCTCAGCCTCCCTAAACCCCTAAAACACTAAAACACTAAACTTTCATTCACCCTAATAAAGAGGTAGTTGTGGAGTTGATAAGTTATATGTACACACCTTTCACTGCTCTAAGTTGGTTGAGGCCCTCCCACAGCAGCTAGACCTTAATGGTTGAATTCCTACGGTAGCACCCCCCCCCCCCCCCACCCCCCTTTTCTAGAAATAGGTGAAAAACTGACTAGCCTACTTATAATTGTGACAATGTATTGCAATGCTCCCCCCGGCAATTGACTTGTTCATCTATACCAGGAACTGGCCTTGCGTCAGAGACTTAAACGGCCATGATGAATCAGCCAATCAGAGCAATGCTGATACATGCCAAGTCTTGTAGGGGGACATTGGGATTTGGATAATAATTATTTAATAATATAATAATAATTCAATAATAATTTGGTAAGCATACTTCATAAAGTAGTCATAGCCTAAGGACTACAATATCAACATGGGGATGGCTCCGCTTGTTGTTTTCTTAGAATAGATTAGCATGTTTATAGTAGTAGCCCAATGATATTAGTGACAAGTATAATTGCATTTTTGAGCATTTCACTGAAAGGGACAGGTTTGTTTGTTGATGTGTTGTTGTTATTGTTGTTGTTGTTGTTGTTGAATTTGGCCCGCTACAGTGTACAGTGCATTACAGAGTGGCGCCTGGTAACCTAGAGGAAGAAGCCTAATTCCTGTTTGGATTTCACATTAGAGCTGCATATGGATCAATGTTTGTATCTATCTATCTGCCTGCCCTGCCTACCCTGCTGGAGCCCAGATGACTGGTGTTCAGCCTAAGTAGGTCTAGGGTCACGTGCCCAATACACAGCGGGCACAAGGGGATATCAGGTGTCTCCCAATCACATTATTATGAGATATTAGCGCTAGCGCAACGACTACCTGATGGAGAGACTGCAGTGCTTTTGTACTGTATGTCCCAAGTAGGGTTTGATTACTTATGTCTGTTCCTGCGATAAATCAGTGATGGGTCACCTGAGGGTGGAACACGATGACACCCAAACTAATCAACACACACACACACACACACACACACACACACACACACACACACACACACACACACACACACACAGACACACACAGTCTCACACACACACACACACACACACACACACACACACACACACACACACACACTCACACACACACACACACACACACACACACACACACACACACACACACACACACACACACACACACACACACACACACACACACACACACACACACACACACAGTGTTATCTCTGCATGGTTACACACACTCACTGAGAGGAAATAAGTTTATTTATGGGCAATTAGTGACTAATGAGCAGTGATAACGTGCACACACAGAGATACGAAAGAGACTGGAGGTGCCAGAGGACTGTCACATAACAGCGGGACAAGAAAAAAAAAAAAAAAAACTAAAATAGTTAACACAACTTTTTTTCCCCTCCTGGAACTGCATGAGTCACCGATTTCGATTAATCAACGACTCGGATGACACCACTTTAGATTAATTATCTATGTGCTGTGGTGGTGCTGCATCCAAATGTCAGGTGCCGTCTCTGTCCCTCCCAATGATAATAACTCCAAAGCCTTCCTTGTTGTTTACATGCGCCTGCTATTTCCTGTGTCTCTCCCGTTCCTACCTGCCCTTAATAACTAGTGTGTGTGTGTGTGTGTGTGTGTGTGTGTGTGTGTGTGTGTAACAGATGCCAGCTAGCTCGGCTAGCTTGGCGGCAGTATGTGTAAATCCTCACAACCCAATTCCTTGGGCGTTTCTAACTGCTGAGTTAGAAGCCTGGGCTATTTCCTTCCTACCTGCACTTTATAACTACCATGTAGCGTGCAACGTGCATTGCATTCAGTTTGCAGCAGGCTGCTCATTGTGTCATGATAATTAGAAGGGGACAAAGACCCTGTCAGCTTACATGAGAACAGCAACAACAAGCTCTGTCATTATCACATCCAGTCACCTCACATGTAGGGAGAGAAGCTAAATATAATTTATGCAAGGCAGTAATATAGTTTGTGTGCGTCCTCCCAGTGACTCCTGGGCTTTAATAGCCGCCGACGTCAAAAGCTGGCATTAACAAGATAAAGGAGAAAAACTGCTGGCAATAATTTGTCTTATTTTAGCTGAGTTCTGGGTGTGTCCTTGTGTGTGTGTGTGTGTGTGTGTGTGTGTGTGTGTGTGTGTGTGTGTGTGTGTGTGTGTGTGTGTGTGTGTGTGTGTGTGTGTGTGTGTGTGTGTATGTATAATAGTAAATGCCATATTTTAATATGCCTGGCTATTTGTTCCTGAGTGATTTTAATAGGGGGCTCCACTGCGGAGGAGACTGGGGGAGTCGTAAAGTGGAAGTCGGGTATAATTACTGGAGGAAGCATAAAGCTGCCTTTATTAGCCGCACTGGGCTGGGCTGCACTGGGCTGGGTTGGATGAGTGGGGCTGGTTGGAGGCAGCGATAAACACTTTGATTTAGCATTAATTGGTCCGCGCAGACTGCAGCACAATTACACTCGTACATGATCACGCAATCACACACAGACACACACACACACACACACACACACACACACACACACACACACACACACACATGCACACACACATGCTCACGTAATCACACACTACACCAGACCAGGCAACTGTGGAGAAGGAGCCACTGCTGTTAGTTGCCCATGTTCAAGGGGCATGTCAGCACTAGACACACACACACACACACACACACACACACACACACATATATACACACACATACACACACTGTACGTAAACACATATTTACTCATACACACAGGGTACACATACTGCCACTGTAGTTAGGTTTGAAATATTGGACTTGTTCCTCAAGGTGTTTTTCCTGTCTTTTCTTTCCAGAACCATTGATTGATTATTAGTCCATGCAGTATATTATAGACCATTTCTGATACAGGTTTGATTGATTATTAGTCCATGCAGTATATTATAGACCATTTCTGATATAGGTTTGATTGATTATTAGTCCATGCAGTATATTATAGACCATTTCTGATATAGGTTTGATTGATTATTAGTCCATGCAGTATATTATAGACCATTTCTGATATAGGTTTGATTGATTATTAGTCCATGCAGTATTTATAGACCATTTCTGATATAGGTTTGATTGATTATTAGTCCATGCAGTATATTATAGACCATTTCTGATACAGGTTTGATTGATTATTAGTCCATGCAGTATGTAGACCATTTCTGATATAGGTTTGATTGATTATTAGTCCATGCAGTATATTATAGACCATTTCTGATATAGGTTTGATTGATTATTAGTCCATGCAGTATATTATAGACCATTTCTGATACAGGTTTGATTGATTATTAGTCCATGCAGTATATTATAGACCATTTCTGATATAGGTTTGAGTGAATGGTAAACTCTTAATAATTCTAGGCCCTCCCTTAAGACCCAACCGAATGTTTACATCAGCCTAAGTACAGTAATTACAACTGAGTGGTAATATTAGCCGTTAGCCCTAGGGCTAGATATTAGCGATGAGTCACTTAGCCCTATAGACACACTGTAGTATTTCACCAGTGAGTGACTCCAGCATGGGCCCTAAGATATATATTAGCGTTGAGTGACTTAAGCTAAGCGCTAGCCCTGAGATACTACCCGTGAGTGGCTCATCCTTCAGCCCTGAGAGATAAAGCATTTCTGGGGTTTTTAGATAAACTAGCTGCCAAGGTCAGTCAGGAGGAGAAACAAACAGAGCCGCGGCGGCGCGGCGCTGCGCTGTGCGGAGCATCAGCAATGCTGCTGCCAATGGGGGCCAGCCGCCTGACTGAGAGGAACTCTTATCTACTCTACGGAGCGGAGCTCCCTGTGCCATTTTAATTTAGACCATAAATCTCTCCTCAGCACTTCTCCTCCTTCTTTGTCCTTGTTGTCATCACGGTTTTTTTTCCATCTCAGGCTTGATTCAGACTCCTTCTTTCCATCTCACCACAGTATTTTATCCTTTTCTTTTTCTTTTTTCTTTTTTTTGTTCGAAACATGGAGGCGTAATTTGTTGCCGTTTTTGTTAAATAACTTTGCTAGAGTTAATTGCACCCAAGACTATGGAGGATATAAATGAGAGGCGAGAGACAGACAGAGAGAGAGAGAGAGAGAGAGAGAGAGAGAGAGAGAGAGAGAGAGAGAGAGAAAGAAAGAAGAAGGAGGGAGAGAGAAAGAGAGACAGAATATGAATACAAACACCATGCCTGCCTAATGAAGAGCACTGGCTTGATTAAAGTTTGAAAATTAATTAATCAGTTTTTTTCCCTTTCCAAACGAGGTCACAGACACCAAACCCTGACTGCAGGAGTTTTAAAGAGCTCCTGTGTTTAAATGATAAAGCTGAACGACAGCCTCAGATGTATTCTTTATGTCTTTTGTTATATAACAACACCCCATACACACACACACACACACACACACACACACACACACACACACACACACACACACACACACACACACACACACACACACACACACACACTCCCCTTCTCCCATCATCATCATCATCATCCTTGTCGGATGTCTCCTCGGAGAGAATCAATGATAAATGAGGATGGTGTGTGTGTGTGTGTGTGTGTGTGTGTGTGTGTGTGTGTGTGTGTGTGTGGAGAGGGGTGGTTCTTCAGAAGTTTTCAAAGCTTTTCTTCTCTTCTTCCTCCCTCCATACTTCTTCTTTCTTTTCCTTCCCTTCTTCGCCCAGTATTCCGGGCCTGTCCCCTCTGGTGAGGATGTGAGGATATTATGGGATGTTTGCAATTACATAAGACCACAAAGCCCACCAGAGAGAGAGAGAGAGAGAGAGAGAGAGAGAGAGAGAGATGGAGGACAGGAGGAGGAAAATGATGTATGTGTGTGTGTGTGTGTGTGTGTGTGTGTGTGTGTGTGTGTGTGTGTGTGTGTGTGTGTGTGTGTGTGTCTGTATGTGTGTGTAGAGAGAGAGAGAGAGAGAGAGAGAGAGAGAGAGAGAGAGAGAGAGAGGAGGGGGGAGAAGGAGGAAAAGGACCACAAAGCCCACCAGAGATTAATGCACAGAGAAGCTGTCAAACGGGTGGACACCACAAGAGTCTGATGCCAGAGAGAGAGAGAGAGAGAGAGAGGAGGAGGAAAAGTATGTGTGTGTGTGTGTGTGTGTGTGTGTGTGTGTGTGTGTGTGTGTGTGTGTGTGTGTGTGTGTGTGAGAGAGAGAGAGAGAGAGAGAGAGATGGATGGAGAGGTGGCTGAGAACGGTGAAAAAGAGGAAACAGCTTCTAGTTTCTAAAACTAAATCTATGTCCTTAGTGCTCAGTCACTCATGCTAAGAGAAGCACACACGCGTGTGCACACACACACACACACACACACACACACACACACACACACACACACACACACACACACACACACACATTCACATGCATGCATATGTCCAGAAACATGTGCATTGATACATACAACTTTCTGATACATATTTTACACATACAAACCAAGCAGGCCTATGCATATTGAGTATGCACACACACGCATACACATCACTTATGTATGCCTATGTATTGTATATCCAGAAACATTTGTGCATACTCACAAATTACCACATACTGTACACACACACACACACACACACACACACACACTCTCTCTCACACTCTCTGCATGTACTTACCATTGCACTGTTGCACACAATTTTTCTTGCTTAAACTTCCACCCCCGTCATGTACATGTACACACACACACACACACACACACACACACACACACACACACACACACACACACACACACACACACACATACCTCCTCCTCATGTCTCCCTCTGGTACACCCACTCTCTGTATATCTTTTTTGCAAGAGTATCTCTCTGCTACAGTAGAGGTGCATTATCTACAGCATTCTCCATGATTAACACTCTCTCCTTTTCTCCTCTCTCTGCTTCTTGCAATCTCTCTTCTCTTTCCTCCACTTTTCTATTGCTCTCTCTATTTCCTCAATCCCTTTCTCCTTCCCTCTGTCCCCTTCTTTCTTTCTCCCTTTTCCCCTCTGCCCTCTCTCTCTCCCCCCATCCCTTTCATTCCCCTTCATCTATTCTGTCTATTTTGCATCCTCTTTCCCTCTCTCTTTTCTTTCTGTCCATTT
>JAODXP020000020.1:23177180-23179680 GCA_027497455.2 Sardinella longiceps
TGGAGAGATTTTTGGATTGTTTACTTTATACTTGTAACGATTTTTTTTGTTTGTTTTGTTTTGTTTTGTTTTTCAGAGGTTTAATTTATTAGTTGAAGTATTTATTTTGATATTGAGTGAATTTATTTATAGCCTTGACTTTTTGCAGTTTATTTTCTTCTGGAGTTGAAAACAAAGCTTTGAACATCCAAAAAGGGAACACTTATTTTTTATATGAGTGCTAAGAAAAGCGGCAGAGATGTGAAAATTGTACAAAGATGTACAAAATACTCTACACAAATAACAAAGCTCCTTATTTTTACGGTGGACTTACTGTGACACGCATGTTTGTTTGTTTGTTCGGTTGATTTGTTTGTTGATTTGTTTGTTTGTTTGTTTGTTTGTTTGTTGGTTGGTTGGTTGGTTTATTTATTGGGTTGAAACACCTGCATGTTTCAGTGTTTTATGTATTTTGGCTCCATGGGCCCTTTATTTCTCAGCTGGTGCACTCTGATTGGTGGAGAGCTATGATTGACAGATCGAGTCACCAATATGTGTAGTCACCAAAATCTGTAGCCACCAGGTAGCCTAGTGTCTGATAGTGGATGGGGTCTAAACCTAATCTCTGATCCAATCCTGACCTAATCCAGTTAGCTGCTGTTGTCATGGTTGGACAGAGAAAGGCCAGTCACTTATTGTAGTGTGTCTAACTCCTGTACTATTAATCGTTGCATAAAACTTATAACAACAATTAGGTCTGTTTAGCAGAGAGAGCTCTAGCCTACTAGAGAGAGTGCTTGCAACAGCTGAAGCTGAATACAACCAAGCCGTCGAGTCCAGCTCAAATTTCTCTGTTTGCTTTGTTTGCTGTTCTCAGAACAACAACAACAGAAACAGCAATCTGTGCTTCTGTGTGTCAAAGAGATATGGACACTGTCACTGCACACTTCCAGATATGCTCCTTCCTTCCTTACTGTAGCGCTCAGGACTGACAACTAACTTGCGGCTTCATTTTGGCTTGATGAAACCTCTCTGTAGCATTGCCTAGTGTAGCCTAAACTATCCTTCCTCACTTTCTCTTCCACCGGCTGTTCTTCCAACTCTGTGCGATTGACCTCTCTTCCTGTAGCCTATTACTATGCATCGCTATGTCTATAAACAGCTGGATACTCAATAGAGGGAGGGGCATGAGCTAACAGGCTAGCAGGCTAAGCTTTATCCTTCAGTTCACTGTGAATCCCATTCTTCCTCATGGCGCTCGGTGCCTGCATTCTCACAGTTCAGAGCTTGTTCTGGGTGACCACTCAAAGTCGGGCCGTGGGATTTTGGGGCCATAGGCTACCGCTAGCAGGTTAGCCTGCAACGCAATGGCTTGTCTACTATGTCCTCCTCAGCTGCTGTGTGAATCCAGTGCCACATCTGGTGAAGTCCCCTTTACCTCAGAAACGAGAAGGGCCCTGAGGGCTATTGTGCTGAAAGCTAGCTAGCAGTTTGAAATTCCAGAGATGTGGCAGCAGCATCCAAAGCTACACTAATCTTCAAAGTGTATTGCAGACATAAAAGGCTTCTATCCTTCCTAAAAGAATTGAATTCATTTTGGTAAATCCCTGTATTGTTTGGCCTTGGAAATGTCAACCATGGATTCCACATTGTTTTCCCTGCATTGGGGACTGTTGTCATTGTTCTCAGAGCATTTGTGCAGCTAGTGGGCTACAGGAGCCTAGCGATGCGCCGCTCGCTGACCATGTGCCAAGTGCTCTCTGCAGGATAGATGTGATCATCTTTGTAAAGTGGGGTTATCTCAGCTTGACATCTGTGCGGGGTTTGCTTTAAGTGGATTATCTGCTGGCTCTTTAAAGGATTAGGTATCTATAAGATTAGGAGGCTAAGCGATGCGGCTAATGTTAGCCCAGTCACACACTAGCTGTGAAGCTTCTGTGCTGATACAGGGAGAACACAGACAGACTATAGATGGCAGGGCTGCAGATCAGCATCGGCCCAGTTCCAGTACCGATCCGGCCCTGACTCGGCAGATACATGCAGGGCACTGCAGTCGGCACTCAAGTATTCTGGGCATGGGCAACACTGTTGATGAGAGAAGGAAGCAAAGTGTAAACAAAGGTTTACTTTACAGTGGTGTGGTTCCTCTATATTTGTTTTCATCCCACTGGACAGCTAAAAGGATTCACAGTAGAATTTAAGCACAGACAAACATGATTTAAAACATTATCTGGCCAAGTGAATTCTTTCTTTTTCTTTAGCCTATTTCTTTCCGTCTTTCTTTCTTTCTTTCTTGCCATCTATCCAACAAAGTGTCTTTCTTCTTCCTCATATTTCTTGCATTACAACATGAAACTGCCAAACGCCTGCTTTAAAGGAATATTCCACCTCTTTATGAAAATTGGTTATTCACTCTCTTGCCTGGAGTTACACATGTGGGTGAAAGCATTTTGGTCTCAGTGTATGCGTTTTCCCTGTCCAGCAGCCCCAATTTCAATTTCTTTTAGCTGTAGCTTAGCAT
>JAODXP020000020.1:23189680-23219832 GCA_027497455.2 Sardinella longiceps
ATCACAAACTAACAGCATACCTGCCCCTTAGCACTCAGCTGAACAGGGTGCAAACATCATAATACTGAACATCACAAACTAACAGCATACCTACACAAACATCACAAACAACCATACCTGCCCCTCTCAGCACTCAATTTAACATACTGCAAACAAAATTTTACTACAGCCACACAGTCTGAAAGTCTTTCTTTGCTGAGTCCGTCACAAGTTCTGTAAATTGATAATGATGGTAGTTCTGTTGATCTGTTTAAACTTATGCTAGGTAGTTACGTTTACCTGTTTACACTGTGTGATTCCTCACCAGATGTGAGTGTGGTTCGGGTTTAGGATGTTAACCTCTATGTGTTTTCTCCTACCTTTCACCCTCTCTTACTTTTGTTCTCTCTCTCTCTCTCTCTCTCTCTCTCTCTCTGCATTCCCCTCATCCTCTTCTTCTCTCATCCTTTTTACACCTTCTCCCTGTCTCCCATGCCCCCTCTTTCTCTCTCTCTCTACATAGCTGCCGGCTGCTGTGTGTGTGTGTGTGTGTGTGTGTGTGTGTGTGTGTGTGTGTGTGTGTGTGTGTGTGTGTGTAAGAGAGAGACATGGCGCGGTGTTGCTGCAGCAGCCGTGTGTTCTGCCTGTGCCTGCTCCCCTGTATGATGATGGGCCACCTGCTCATCTACATCCTGGTCTCCATCTTTGTCACCATCTCCTACAACAGCAGCCAAGCTCCGCCCCAGCTCCCGCTTCACTTCGTCGCCTCCGGCGCTTCTAAGAACTCCTCCTACGTGGCGTCCTACCCGCTCTCCGCATTCTGGAACCTTCGGCTGCAGGACGGGGCGCTCTGGAACCGTCTACAGCACCAGCTGGACCGACAGCACAACCCCATCCTCAGAGCAGGGGGCAACAGAACCCTAGGCAGAGGGGCAAACGGGGCAGATGGGGCAACAGGGCAAGGAGCTGAAGCCTCTACTGTAGTATGTGGGGGGCTGCTGCGGCCCCAGTGGTCGTCCAGGCTGCCGGACTTTGAGGAGATGCCCCAGCAGATGAAGGACTTTGTGATGTCCATGGACTGCAGGAGATACCCGCTACTGCTGGACCAGCCGCTCCTGTGTGCACCCCAGGGAGAAGAACATGGGCAACGTGAGAGGGGCACAGAGGCACCTTTGCTGCTGATGGCCATCAAGTCTCAGGTGCATTTCCTGTGTGCTATAGACTTGTTTCACACCTGAACATTCCGAGGTTCTAAAAGCATTCCATGGTAGTAAACTGAACATTCTACCATTGAAATGCATTGGATTTATGCCTCTTTCTGACTTGAAAAAAATGGGTAATAATATTTAAAATCAGTCTAAATTAATTTTCTTTCAAATAATACACATTTGAAGCACGCAAATTTGGAGATCCTGAGTAGATAAAAGTGGTTTATACATTTATGTGCATGAACCGCTGTCAATCTATTCGGGACCTCCCAATTTGTGTGCTTCAAATGTGTATTATTTGAAGGAAAGTGAATTTAAACATGTTTGAAATGTTATTACCCATTTTTTTCAAGTCAGAAAGATGCATAATCCAATGCATTTCAATGATAGAATGTTCAGTTTACTACCATGGAATGTCGGAATGTTGAGGTATGAAACAAGTCTATTGTTAGCATTTACCCACCCTGTGGGATCTCTGTCATCATCCTCTGTATTGCACTCACTACTGGTGCTGTTGTAGCCTGACATAGCCCGACCATAATACTGCTGTTCATCCGTATTCATGGTCTGGAGGTTCTTTAACCTGACATAGCCCGACCATAATACTGCTGTTCATCCGTATTCATGGTCTGGAGGTTCTTTAACCTGACACGATTATACTGTGGGGGGGGGGAGGGCATTCACTTCTGGTTTGAAACGATTGGACAGCTCGGCTAATCAACTTCGCTTACTGGCCGGTAGACTCTCTACCGATGTAAACACGCCCCAGAGGACCGTGCCCAGACCATGATGCGTATGAACATTCGTATTATGGGCGGGCTATGTCAGGCTAGTGCTGTTGTTCCTTCTGTTACTGAAACTTCCTCCAGTCATATTTGTGTCATGCTCTCCTCTGACTTGTGTGTCATTGAGTCAAGTGCGCTAATTGTGAATTTTGTTTAACTGTGTCATACTTCCATATTCTTCCATACAACTTTTATACAACTTTTATACAGTGTTGGCAGAAAGTGCAATTTTCATATTCTTCCATACAACTTTTATACAGTGCAATTGCAACATAATATATCACAATATCTACTTATCAACTATAATATCAACTGTAAATTCAACCATCATCCTTCGCAACAACTTCCACAGTGATCACCTGGCAATCAACATAGCAACCAACATGATCAACATAGCAACCAATATAATATTGCTTATAGTGCAATATAATATTGCTGCTTATGGTGGCAGTTTTTATTGTATGATGACAATAATCTTCAATATTTTGTTAATTGTTATCAGGTGGGCAACTTTGAGAATCGCCAGGCGATTAGAGAGACGTGGGGGAGGAGTGGTTGGGTGTCGGTGGATCCAGCAGGCGGAGGAAGAGGGAGAGGAGGTCTGGTGCGGACGGTGTTCCTGTTGGGGCGCCAGGACTCGTCGACGGGTCCCCATCCGAACCTCAACGCCCTGCTGGAGCTGGAGAGTCGTCGTCACGGCGACATCTTGCAGTGGGATTTCCGAGACACGTTCTTCAACCTGACGCTGAAGGACGTGCTGTTCTGGGAGTGGTTCGGACGGCACTGTCCCGGTGCCCGCTTCGTTTTCAAGGGTGACGACGACGTGTTTGTACGCACAGGACCCTTACTAGACTACCTGCTTATCCAGCAGCCCCGGAAACTACCAAACAACAACAACAAAAACAACAACGATAGCAACAGTACCACTCAGGCTGTTTGGGACTTCCTGGTTGGTGATGTCATCAGCCACGCCTGGCCCAATCGGCAACCAGAGACCAAGTACTTCATCCCCGAGAGCTTCTATACAGGCGTGTACCCGGCATACGCGGGCGGCGGAGGTGTGGTCTACTCTGGTTGGCTGGCACTGCAGTTCTGGAAGGTGTCCCAGCGCGTGCACCTGTTCCCCATCGACGACGTGTACCTGGGCATGTGCCTGAGACGCCTGGGCCTGTCGCCCACACACCACCCGGGCTTCATGACCTTTGACCTGCCCGAGGGGGAGCGGGAGAAGCCGTGTGCGTATCGGAATGTGATCCTGGTGCACAAGCGTAGCCCACGGCAGATGCTCATGCTCTGGAAACAACTCAAAGTGGCGCTACCAGCATGCTGAACACACACACACCTCTGCGTGGCTCTTCCAGCTTGCTGAACACACACACACACACACACACCTCAGCATGGCACTCACAGCCTGACAGCCTGCTGAACACACACACACACACACACACACACACACACACACACACGACACACACACCTGTGGGTGCCACTGCTAGCCTGCTAACACTACACACACACACACACACACACACACACACACACACACACACACACACACACCTCTAGGTGGCGACTGACAGCCTGCTAAACACACATGTGGCACTGCTGAAGACACACACACGCACACATACACCTCTGGTTGACATTGCCAGCCTGCTGAGTTAACACACACTTTAGCGTGGTACTGCCAGCCTGCTGAACACACACACACACACACACCTCTGCGTGGCTCTTCCAGCTTGCTGAACACACACACACACACACACACACACACACACACACACACACACACACACACACACCTCAGCGTGGCACTCACAGCCTGACAGCCTTCTGAATACACATGCCACACAAGTAACTCAGGGTATCACTGCCTGTCTGTTGAACACACACACACACACACACACACACACACACACACACACACACACACACACACACACACACACCTCTGCGCAGTGCTGACTGCCTACACACACACACACTAGCACTGCCACACACACACACACACACACACACACACACACACACACACACACACACCTCAGCAGCTCTGAGTAGCACTGATTGCCTGAACACATTCCACATGGGCTACTCAGGGCAGCACTGCTAGCTTGCTAAACACATGCCTCACGATGGCACTGCCCGCCTGCTGCACACACACACACTGGATGCGTTAAGTTAAGTCTTAAGTCAAGTTCCATAAAGAATACATTGAAATGAATGGGGAATAGAATCTAGAATGTTGACTGTTATGCCGCATCTGGTGTAGCCACTTCCATTGTTTATAATGGAAGCTAATTGTTACGGCAGATAAGTATTTGACTTGACGCATCCAGTGTATTCTCCCTGTTAGGGTGGTACTGACTGCCTGCTAAAAATACTGGGCAGCCAGCTCAAGGTGGCAGTGCCAGCATGCTAAACTAGCCAGGATGGCTGCATTGACTTCCTACTAATCACATTCCACATGGGCTGCTGCTGAACACATTCTTCATGGGTGGTACTGCCCACCTGCTGAAAACACACACACACACACCACTCAGGGTGGTATGGTCAGCCTAGCCTACTGAACACACACATGTTGTACCACTGGGCAGCTCAAGGTGGTACCATCCGCCTGCTGAACACACACACACACACACACACACACACACACACAAATCTCTGGGTGGCATCTCTGGGCCACTCATATTGGTACTGCCCAGTGAACACCAACCTGTGGGCAGTACAGTGTAGGCTTATGGTACAACCTGCTGAACATAAACCTCATAAGCTCTCGGACCCTTATCTGGTGCTGACATGGAATAGATCTGGAGCTGAACTTCTTCATATTGTGAAACGGATTCTAACCTGTTCGGGTCTATATTATTTTTTATTCATTAATTTTGATTTAATTCATTATTATTTTATTTTATTTTTTTGATTATGGATTAAAGAGCTAACTGCAACAGTCAGAACAGAGGGCAAAAGGGAGATTGCTTTTACATGAAATAGCCAACAGAGGGCACTGTTGACTCATTCTTAGGAAGTGCAGCCTTGCTCCAAGGACTAAAGCTATTTTTTTATTATTATCTGAAAGAAAAAGTTAAACGGCATCTCTCTGTGTATAGCAGCCTATTATAAATTCTAGCAGCTTCTGCTAATCAAAATAAAAAAATATGAAAATATGAAAAGTTCCTTTCATTTGTATGAATATGTTGATTATATGTAGAGAATGTCATTGTCACGTCCATTAAGCCAATAAAATACAATGGTATACTGTGAATTTGAGCATTTACCAGTACTTTTTTAGCTGTAAAATATATTTCACACATTCATTAACTTCGTACAAATACCAAGACATTTTAGAGGAATTGCACATATTTATTTATACATGTTATTTGTGTATTGCATTCTATATCAACCAGCCTATAAAGTATAATTAGTTTAAAAGTATAATTAAGTTTTAAATGAGTTTTAGAACATTGTAATGTACTGTACTGTATATGTAGGCCTAGACTGCACAGGCTGCTTATTTTAGTTCTATTTCTGAGCATATCAAGCTGACATGTAACTTTTTATGGGGACACTGTATCCAAATGATCCTGGAAAATCTGAATTCCAAGGGAGATACTGAGTTCCCTGCTGCTACATTTATAAATTAAACTGATTTGTGAAACATTATACTTCTTAGAGCCACTGAAACCTATATGCCTGCATTGACAGATACAGTATTTACAGTATGACTATAGTTTTCATCATGTTCATCCATCCATCCATTCATCCATCCATCCAACCATCCATCCATCCATCCAACCATCCATCCATCTATCCAACCAACCATCCATCCATTCATCCAACCATCCATTCATCCATCCATCCATCCATCCATTCATCCAACCATCCATTCATCCATCCATCCATCCATCCATCCATCCATCTCTGCTTCATATTCTCTATCCTTCCAGTCCAGTGCAGCAGGGGTGAGTCACCTGTAATCTTGTGAAATGAGTGCATCAAATACAATACAGATACAGTCTTTTCACGATTGATTAGGCACAATGTTTGAAAACTTTGGCTATTTTTTGCAAAACTCTTCACATAAATCGCAATACCTTTCACCTAATTTGAAAAACATCATAGATTACTAGCAAAAGCGAACACTTTTTGCTAAACTGTTCACACTCTTTTCAAGATGGTATTTTTACACGACAGTCACAGTACACACAACCCATAAAATTAGTAAGCACACAAAACACCAACTGAACACTGACAGTCATAAGCCCCAGAAAGTTACCAAAAAATTACAGTAACAGTTTCTAATGGTGTTGTAGCTTACATTTTATGTGAGTGAGGACCATCATGTGCCTCCCCTCCTAATCTCCTGATTGAATTATTTAGTTTTTTTCTGAATGAAAACTTTTGTGCACTATTTTTCCATATTCCAAAAACAGAGCGTCTAATAGCCTAAGCTTACTGAAATTTCTGCAAGTGGTTGATTGTGATATTTATTATTTGATTATGTATTTCTTAAAGCATAACCCTGTCATCATAATTGCAAATATTGTCCTAAATCATATTCTTAATCCTAACACTATGGATAACATTTTTCATGAAAATCCCATTCAGACACATAGTTCATTTATGTTATACTTTTCTTTATTGAGTGATTTCATTCAATTCTTTGAAGTCAAATTCACTGGTTCAAGGCTTTTTCCGGGGCTTCTCGCAGATATATCCATATGGAAAGTCACACAACTCATTGGACCAGCCAGGATAACGCTTTCCTTCATCTGCGGGGGGATAAAAGTATTACAGTAAGTATTATGGTGGAAGATATAGCCTAATGCAATGCCATTGCCTATATACAAAAGGATTTGTCATGCAGTGAAATTTGTGTCTGGTGTCAGCCAGACATATGTAATAAGTAGGCCTATTCTAATGACTTTGTTACAGTAATGTCTACAAAATAACAGGTATGATCAGGGGGCATTGGACGCGGGGTTACAGAGCCCCCCACTTCTTGGAACAAAGGCTATTTCTCACCATTTTAATATTCTTTTGTAACTTTGTTTTGCGTACCCCCACTGATTACGTCCTCACTACACCTCTGCCTATGATGCAGGGCTGGACTGGGACCAAAAAATGGCCCGGGCATTTTTGGCCTTGACGGCCCACCACGATTTTATTCAATAATAGTAATGCGGTGTCTAGCTAAAATAACACTGTAAGTTGGACATATTGCATGAATATGAGAGATTTAATTAAAGTTGCCCAATATCCTTTATGAAAATTAGGAGTAAATGACAGCCCCGGCCCAAAAATGGCCATCGGCCCACCGGGCATTGCCCTGTATGCCCTATGGCCAGTCCATGCCTGCTATGATGTGAAAGAATGATTATGTAATGTGAGGACACATCTACTACACTTTCTAAAACTGGTACTCCCGATCCTCGATTATGATTGGTTGAAACCAAAGATTCTAGAGTGAACGGAGCTGCGCTTATCTGTTACTTGGCAACCATTCAGTAAGAGGAAGTATATTTTTTGGCGGAGGAATCGGTATCAATGACTAGCCCTCTATATTTCAAGAGGTTGTGTCTTCCTTCAATTAAATCATTCCTGGTTAATGTGATAACAGTTTTAGAAGCGCAATAAATACCTCGAGTCCGATGGTAATGCTGGTTTTAGCACGGTGTCTACCGGCACTCGGCTGCGTCTCGTGCATAACAACACCTGTGCTAAAACCAGCATTACCATCGGCCTCTCTGTATTTATTGCTTACGTAGGATGTCCTTACACAGTAACAAAATAATGTACTGTATATGCTTGTTTTGTGTAATGTGGAATTGTACAAGACATCATATCTTACCAGGATAATTCATGACAATACAATTGTTGTTCGGATTTTCTGCTGGTTGACCTGCTGCCCACTGTTGGTATTCAAATGGTGTTCCATCAGTCCACTGCCAGTCATCCTAAAGAAGGACACACAAGTATCACTAATGCCACAATTCAAATAGCACTCAGGCACTCAATATATGTCTTCACAAGGGGCTGGCTTTAGGTGTCCGCACACCGGCTCCGACAGCATTGCAGAACACTTTCGAATTTGATTATTATTATTATTATTATTATTATTATTATTATTATTACCTCCGCCAAGGAGGTTATGTTTTCGGTCACGTTGGTTTGTCTGTCTGTCAGCAGGATAACTCAAAGTACTGCACGGATTTGGATGAAATTTTCGGACAATGTGTATATTGGGACAAGCAAGAACTGATTCGATTTTGGTGGGGATCGGTGACCTAGAACATGATCTGGAATTTATATTGTGTCTGTAACCAAATTGCCTTGGCGGAGGTCTGCGCTCTCTGAGCGCTTTTCTAGTTTCACAATGAACCTAGTACAGCAGCCTGTGGAATTAGAAGAGTTCGGCGCTGGTGTGCGGGGTTGCATTGAAAACTAGAAAAGCGCTCAGGGAGCGCAGACCTCCGCCAAGGCAATGAGGTCACAGACACGAAATAAATTCCAGATCATGTTCTGGATCACCGATCGGCACCAAAATCAAATAAGTTCTTGCTTGTCCCAATATACACATTGTCCGAAAATTTCATCCAAATCCGTGCAGTACTTTTCGAGTTATCCTGATGACAGACAGACAGACAGACAAACAAACAGACAAACCAACGCGACCGAAAACATAACCTCCTTGGCAGAGGTAACGATGGAATAACATGTTGGAATTGGAGATCTCAGCCGTCTGTCGGAGCCAGTGTGCGAGCGGACCGCTCGTCAGTGTGAAATGTGTAGTAGAGAAGAAACCGTTTTGGTGAATTTGGAATGCTCACACTCTTCTCTGGATCCCTGGACCCTCCTATCCAGGCATAGTCTCCATCTCCCACCAGTGATCCCAAAAGCTCATCTTCCACATCACTGTGTACTGATGCCAGGTCCCCACCATCATCAGAGCAGTTTTTCTACAAGAAAAGATAGATGATAGCCTTCATAGATTAGATTAGATTAGATTAGATTAGATTTTTTTATTATCTTGTCTAATACACCAAAATGGTGCCCAGCCCACATGGGCTTATAAGACAAAAACATACATTTTTAAAGATGCGTGCAGAGACAAAGCATCCTAAGTCAAACACAAAGTGTTCTCTTTCGCAAGAGCCAAGCATTCTGCACATATTGTGCTAAAATAAAAATGATGTCAAATATAAAGTAGGCTACCGATAGAAACGTCATCCACATACATACTGTAAAGGCACAACCCACCACTGGATGCACAACAAAGATGGTGAGAAAGAAA
Organism: Sardinella longiceps; assembly: GCA_027497455.2. Lineage (NCBI taxonomy): Eukaryota > Metazoa > Chordata > Actinopteri > Clupeiformes > Clupeidae > Sardinella > Sardinella longiceps. The sequence goes on from JAODXP020000020.1 coordinate 23,198,947, forward strand.
GTCTTTTCTAATCTCTTGAGAGCACTGACTAAAAGACATTTTCTTTGCTAGATGTTATATTTACTTTGGCTTCACTGAAGCCTAATTTCTCCTCAATGTACATGTAGCAGTTTGAGCCAAGCAGGTGGTAGCCCTCGTCACAGGCAGGTTCAGGCTCTTCCTCACATATGAATTTAAATGGTTGAGTTGCATATTCATTTCCCCATGTACCTAGTCATAGAAACATGAAAACAAGCAAACATTAAGCTTTAATCTGAGACAAGAGAAGAAAGACCACAAATATTATGTAAAAGTAAGACACAATGATAGTTTGCAAAACATACCATCTTCAAACATCATCATTGCATATTTTTTGGGGAATTCACGAGGTTGACCTCGATCCCAGTTTGTATGGCTCATCTCCTGTCCAGAAATCCATTTCCATTTCTGTGGTTGGGACTAGAAGCAGAAATGTGTTAAAGGTGTACTATGAGATTTCCCTTTTTGTCACTACATTGTGTAGTACGAGCAGGCTTCACTCAGTTCCTTATGTATCTTGGACAAACGTATTTTATCACATAAAATAAGAAAAAAGGCTGCTCTTTGCATACAAATGTGTTTATTGTCCAGACACAAGGCACAAGGCCAAAAGATTGGGATTTTTCAAGATACTGCCATTGCCAGCCCTTTCAAATGATTACTGTAATAATCATTTTAATGTGTGGTGATCAAGAGAGGCACATTTGTTATCAGCCACAATTCTTTAAAAAATCCTACCTTTGAAGCTCTATGTCCACCAATCCAGACAGCAGCATTGTTTCCAGAAACGCCTCTCACAAATGTGTTTTCCTTCTCAGTCTGGATAGATACTAGATTGCCACCATGTGACAAACATTTTTGCTGCAAAAATCAGAGTGTAAGACATATATCTCACATAAATATTTACGGCTAGGCTACTACAAAGAAATGACTATAGTTAAAATGAGTGCTCAGTATATCTAACAGCCCGATGATTTCAAGAGAGAAAATTACCTGAGCACCATACCATGACTCTTCAGTATCAGACAGAAGATAGCAAGAACCTTCAAATTCTTGGAACTTCTCTTTACACTGTGTGGGTGAGCTGCTGGCCTGGCTGAATGCAAGAGCAAGGCAGATGAGCAGAGGGAAGACAAAAGGGCCCATGATGAAGATCACCTGAGAGAGGAAGAGTCAGAGGGACATTGAGTATAGCCTACTAGAAAATATTTCCCTCGTTGATAAGCCACCAAGAATATAAAATCATAATGGTAATCTGAAAAGAACTTCAGAAATTGCATCGTAAATCAAAACGGTCTGTAGTTCACTACAAGATGAAATCAGATTTTAAAATGGATTAAAATTGAACATAAAATTAAAATGTTAAAAAAAAAAAACATTGAAAAAATTCAGATAGCAAGCAATAAATAAACACAAAGACAAAGGGGACACTGAGTATACTAGAAAAGATTATTCAATTGATGTCTTTACCACTGTTAAGCCACATAGGCTATTATGTCAAGATATAAAGAAGCCATCATTTGTAAATAATGAAATAATAATAATAGTACTTGTTCAAAATTATGTTGAGATGGAAAATACATTAAAATCTGTTCTTAATCACTGCCTACAGTACCAAGGATGAAACAACGGAAACATTATCTGTTATATTTAACAACAAATCTGTTTGCCAGGCATGTAACACACATGGATATTACCTTCAGGCTGAGGGTCTCAGATAGTCTGTTTCTCAGGTATGAGGTGAATCTGCTGGGGCTCCAGGGGACTTTTATAGGCTATACGCCATCCAGCCCCCTGTTCCATGGAAGTGTTGTTGAACCTCCTTCTGTGGATATAAACCAACAGTCAGCAATCAATATTCTACATCAAGTTCAGTAACATCAAGTTTAGCATCTTTGTAAACATTACACTTGTCTCCAAAAACCCTCCTCCACACTGTTAAACTGTTAAATGTTAACAGGGTGCATTAAAATTTGTAACATTACATTACCTTGAGTCTGACCTTATTATGAAATGGTCATGGAACCCTCCTGCCCACGCCTTGTATTTGCTCCTGATCCAAAGGTGAAGGGCAAGACGGTTGGGAAGAAAGCCATCTAGTTGTGAAACAGTCTACAACAAATTGATGCCAAAATAAGTGGTTGTTTTATATTATTATTATTATTATTATTATTATTATTATTATTGATTTATTTTTAATTAACTTATAGACTACAACATCTTCCTTACTTGTATGAAATGAATGCAGTAAATGCATAGATTTACATTTACATTTACATTTACATCTACATTTTTCATTTTTTGCTGTATAGGCTGACTTAGTCTGCTTTTGTTATTTTTTGCTTAGTCCTACTGTTATTGGTCCTATTTTTATATGCTATTGCTTTGTTATGATTATGGTTCCATTACTTCTTTTTAGGTCATCTTAATATTCTTGATGCCTAATTCAAATTCTTGCACTATTAATAGTCATGAGTGTTTAATTTTCATGGTCCCTGACAGATCATTATTCTTTTACCCTGATCATTCTGCTTTAATGCATTTATGGCTACTATTAAAGTGTACTACTTTTAATTTTACTGTAACATTAAAGTGACTGGACAGACACTGACTGGTGAGACATGACAATAGATTAGAAAGTGTAGCCTATATATCTGTTATTATCACCCGGTTGAATCGAATACTGTTTTCTGATTGGCTGTCAGGGTGTCCGTTATTTCTGGATAACAGGACACGGCATTGTTGGGTAAAAAGTATAACCAGTGTTCTATATCAATCCTCTTTAGAATGCAGCCTTGTGGATCTTCCTTCATATGAAAATAGTACCCCAACCGAACAGGATAACTTCTTTCAAAATGGAGCCACATGTTTCTTTTATGTTTTATACACTTGCTTAATGCTTATCGTCTATACGTTTTAGTTGCAACCGGGTGATAAGCGGGATAACGGCCTTCGAGGCTGTGCCGTCGGGCTGTTCTTCGCCTTCACCTCGTCCATTATTTTCTTATATCGGGACACCTCGGCGGTCGTTATCCCTTAGGTAATAATTGATATAATAAGTAAAGACATATATATACTGTATATTCCAATCATACCTATTAAAAAATATATACAAGTTTGAGGCTTCTATGGTTTAGAGGTGAAGAGCTGCATCATATAAAATAGGATGGATCTAAGGGATCCTCTAGACCAAAGTGAGGCGTTTGGTCTGCCATAGGAAGTAATTAAGTGAAGCTAACAAGCCAGCATGCCTCTTCTTTGGCTGATTTATCTTTACTGAGGCAGCTTTGTCATTATAAAAAGTTGTACAGACATCATCAGGAGAATTATTTGGACAAAAACAGTACTCTGTTTTTGCATAGCCCATCAGCGACTGTGTCAATAATGTCTGCTTGTCACCACAGAGCAGTCTAGAGGGAGGTGGGAGGTGAGCAAATACCTGCAAAATGTTTGTCTGCAGGAGTTGCTGGCAGACATTCAAGTAGGCTATAAAAGTCCCCTGGAGAGCAGGCAGCTTCACCTCATACTCCTGACAGTATCAGGACTCTCAGCGTCAACATAGTGACCAGCACCTTTTCAAGGTCTGTTTTTCTAATGACATTTAATTTGTTTATTTATTGCTTGCTATCTGAATGTTTTCAAGGTTTTTTTTTCTTTTTCTTTTTTCATTTTGATTTATTTGTTCAATATAAATCCATTTTTAAATCTGATTTCATCTTGTAGTGAACTACAGACTGTTTTGATTTACGATGCAACTTCTGAAGTTCTTTTCAGATTACCATTATGATTTGATTATGATTACCAATATGATTTGATATTCTTGATGGCTTATCAACGAGGGAAATATTTTCTAGTAAGCTATACTCAATGTCCCTCTGTCTCTTCCTCTCTCAGGTGATCTTCATCATGGGCCCTTTTGTCTTCCCTCTGCTCATCTGCCTTGCTCTTGCATTCAGCCAGGCCAGCAGCGCACCCACCCAGTGTAAAGAGAACTACAAAATGTTTCAAGATTCCTGCTACTTTTTGTCCCCAGACAAGAACACATGGGGTGATGCTAAGGTAACTATTTGTGTTCCTCAGATGAACAGAGACAATGATTCCAATTATCTTTTGTTTCATTAAGATAAGTAAAAAAAGATGATGTTTATTTAGACCCTGAATTGAGATAAGATAATGTCTTTAAATTTCTCATCTCTGTAGCAAAAGTGTGCGTCACATGGAGGCAGCCTAGTCTCTATCCAAAGCGAGGAGGAGAACACCTTTGTAAGGGGTCTTTTCCAAGACTCCAAGAACCCTGTCTGGATCGGTGGATATAAATATCCACACACAGAGGTATGTTGGGAAATATGATAGTTTGGTGATTCCTAATTCTCATCGCTGTGCTGAGACACCTAACCACTGGGGAAAGTGCACTAAAGGTATTCCTAGACAGCATTTTATTGTAAATCTATAAGCATTGGAGAGAACATTAAGTGTCCCAATACTTTGTCTATGTAGTTCATGTGCTGTATCTGCTCTTGAGCCTGTATGCTAACACTTACAATTTTGCTCCCAGGACAGTTCAATGAAATGGAGGTGGATTGATGGTCAACCAATGAACTACTTAAACTGGGATGTAAAACAACCTCGAGATTTTAAATGGAAAGTTTCAATGATGATGTTTACAAGTGGTACATATTTCTTTATTCCACATCTCTTCGCAAACATTTTGTCTTGTCAGGCCCTCTCTTATCCCACAGTAACGCATATAAATTTTCTCATGTCATGTTTTCAGGGAAATGGGCTAATGAAGTTCCTACTCAAGAATTCCAATTTGTGTGTGAACAAGACAGTAAGCCCACCTGCGATGAGGGATACTCCCTGTATAACTCCCACTGCTTTAGTTACAAAGAGGAAAAGTTGGGCTTTAATGAAGCACAGGTGGATATCAATAGCTCAAAATGCTTTATTCTTCCAGTTCCTTTATATCGATCAAATCACTAAAAGCTGCTTGGTAGGACCTGTATGGGTCATTTCTTTAACTCTTTCTCATATTTTTTTTTATTTTTTTTTTAGAAAAAGTGTTCAGATGAGGGTGGGAACTTGGCCTCAGTTCACAGTGGCTTTGAGAATTTCTTGTTGAGGGTCCTTTCTGGTCACAATTATGTCTGGCTCGGAGGGAAAATGGATCCAGGAAAAGATGTAAACATTGAAATATAATTAAAAACAAAATCTACTTGACATTCAATTCCATTTTGAGGATGTGTCAATCTGAGATGTCTCATAGGAAATATTTTTCTCCTCAGGGGCTCTGGATGTGGACTGATGGAACACAATTTGATTATAAAAAGTGGGCAAAATATCAACCTGCTGAAAGCCCAAACAATAACTGTATGCTCATGAATTATCCAGGTAAGAGAGAGTGTATGAATGTATTATCTCTAATTCTGTTTTGTTTGGACATTGCTCTTAGGATTAAAGAATATGTTTTTGTTTTCTGTAAACAGGATGTGATTACCAGTCTAGTTGGACCAATGAAGTGTGTGACACTGCATATGGATACATCTGCAAGAAACCAAAAAGACAGCCTGTATAATGAAACATTGAATCAGAAGCTGAATTAATGCAATAAAGAAAAGTAACTTCGAAGCACGTGTTCTGTCCAATTCATTGTCACTGTTGTGAGATGTTCAGTGTAATGCATATCTTGATAAATTTGTCATTTGGTCCTTTCACTAGTCTACTTCCAACAGTGAAAAATCGCCCAAATTCTTTTCAACACAGTGTGCCTCTATTTATTTTAATGGTCAATGCTACTCGGGTTAGTTCAGTTTCAAATATAAAGTGGGAAGAACATATCTTTAAAAATGTCAAAAGACTCAACCATGTGTTCTGCTCTGCTCACATTTACACAACCGATCAAATAAAGCAGGCATCACATGTTGCTGGGTAAAAGAGATGCCATTGCAATTTGAATTATCTCTGCATGGCCGTCTGGCTATGAGCTTATTAGCCTACAGTCTGAATCATGAAAAATCAACAATAAAGCCATTCAATCATAGGATGCTGTTAAAAGATTATAGTTTTTAGTTATACACACAATTGCACACACATTAAGCAGATAAATTTCACATAGGGCTAACTTGTGTTATTCCAGCATACAGTACTTACACAGTATGTAGGCTACTCCATAATTTATCCCTTGATATTCTTTGTTACACAATTCTAAGCAAGGTTTCTCATTTTAACACGAGCTTACTCTTGCCATGAAAATTACCTCAAAATCCATGGGAAAAAAAAAAAAAAAAAACGATATTCTGCAATGAATTGAAAATGAATAAAACAATGAACAAGCAGTCTTCATATTCACAGTCACATATTCTTCAGGTCCTAAATGGTCTCCCTGACGGTGCATCATTCTCACCTCTGTGAGTCATGATGACATCATGCTGATATCCTATGTCAACTGACAGCTTTGGCAAGCAGCTGACTATAGCTGAACTTATTTACCTCAGATAGACAAATACTGGGCAACTGTTAGTTTACAAGGTGGAAAATGTTACGTAATGTTATGTAATGAATGGAGTTGAGTCTGTCACTGACTGTAACCGACTATTTTATGACCAAGCTAAACAGAGTTCTGTATTTTGCATGAACTAGCACAACTCGCAGTATTGAAGCATTTGGCTATGAACTGTGAACTGAACATAACTAAAGAACTTGAACTAGCTCATAAATTCATCCAAGATTCAGCTGTCTTCAACATCCAACGGCATCTGAGTATCAACAAACTCCAGCACATGTATGTCCCTTAACCCCATATCCACTGGATTCACAACTTCCTCGGTGACAAACAACAAGCCATTAAAATAGGCCCTTTGTCAACGTCACTCACCACAATAGACACAGGCGTCCTGCAGGTACTGTATGTCCCTTATACCCCCTTATCTTCACCAGAGGTGGGCAAACTTAGGCCCAGGAGCCACATGCGGACCCTTGGGCTATTCAACCCAGTCATGGAACCTTCCCAAAGTAGAATAATTTCTTATTTTGTCAAGGTGAATGATTATAGGCCTGATTTTCTCAAGTTTGTTGTATTGATGGAATACAGTTCACCCCTTTAAACTGTGCATGTTTATGTCCTCAAGAGAGTGGAGCTACTGGTTTGAGATTGGGGGTTGCTTTACAGGCATCAACCCCTTTCAACAGGTTGACTGTTAATGGAGAAATCCAGTGTAAATCCATCCATAGCACCAATGACTGTGTCATAAATGATGGGTGGAGAGGCCAGGGGCGGACTGGGACAAAAAATCGGCCCTGGCATTTCGTACAAGACCAGCCCACCATACTGGTCAGACCATTAGAAAATAAGCCTATGATTACAGTTACAATGAGAATGTCAGGGCCGTCATCCCAAATAGTGTGTCGGCCCACCGGGCATTTGCCCTGTGTGCCATATTGCCAGTCCACCCCTGGGGGAGGCTGAGCCTAATTGTCATACTATGACTTCGAACAGGTTCTAGCATTGATTTGAATTTCTTCGAATTTCTTCTTGAATTTCTTTGAGTCACATACTTCCACAGCAGTTTGACAGTAAATCCACCATGAAGCACAGATCATTGCATATGACCCCAGCCACTTCCTTACAGCACAGGTTCGGCGTATATGACATTATCATTGTTTTCAGATCGTTTGCAATGAAATGTGTTGGTTAAGATTGACATTTTGACAAACGCTTCTGTTCCGAGAATTTACGGTTGTTGCTGGAGCATCTCCCCACCTCAACAATAGCAGCCTATAGGCAGTCAAACAATCCCTCCTAAAACCCATTAAATGTCTGTTTACAACGGTATGAAACTCACTGAGTGATCTGTTGTGTTCACTGATATGCTGACATAAATATCACCGCAAAATATGACTTCTAGCAAGTTTTATCTCAGTTTGTTGTCCAACCCCGTTGACTGCTGGGAAGTACATTATGTGACTCCCAAGAAGTCCAAATCAATGCTAGAACCTGTTAGAAGTCATACTTTGCAAAGGTATTTATGTCATCATATTAGTAAACAAAACAGATCACTCGGTGAGTTTCATACCTTTGTAAACAGACTTTTAATGTGTTTTAGGAAGGATTGTTTGACTGCCCATAGGCTGCCGTTGTGGAGTTGGGGAAAGGCCCCAGCAACAACTGAGATTTCTCGGAACAGAAGCGTTATTCAGAATGTTGATCTTAACCTTCTACAAACAAATCTTGTGCAATTCCTGCATGTTTCATAAGTAAGGTAAGGTTAATCAACCACACATTGGATTTAATGAACCTTGTTAATCATTTTACAATTATTTGTGCACAGTGTTTGTCTGCGAAGGAGATGGACAAATATGATGTGATGCTAGATGTTAGATGATGCAGATTTGGTTGGTTCTTAGTTTGTTTCCGCTGAAAGTCCATGACCCATAGGTTAGCACACTGTGAGGTTAGCAAACTGTGAGATTTCCTGAGAAATGTAAATATTATTCCATTCATACCAAAAAGGAGAACAGAGAAAACGACTTGATTTAAATGTAAATCTAAGATAAGTTGGTTTTCATTGGGGTTATTGTGGGAAAAAATGCGTTATGGACGTGACGTTATGGATGTGACATCTGGAAAAACCTTCCAAAAACCTACAAAACAAGTGTGAATGGTGGATTTTGACCTGTAACGACTGAAATAGTAATACAATGATAGAAAATAACTGTACCTTGTACCTTGTATTCCCATTATAAGCCCCTCCATAGACTTACATTATGGCTGAATAGGGTAAAAAATGTAGCAAATAGATATCTTTTCGAAACGTGTTCAGATGATAATGTACATCGAGACAAAACTTTTTTGTATTGGAAGTTTTCTGAAAGAATTTGTATGTCCCTGTAGATGAGCCTTGAAGTTTTAAGGTGAGGTTTACTTTTTCGTGGAATTGCCCATATATATATAACGTTGACCACAAACCCTTCATTAAAGCATATTGATGTAATGACCCTGCGTTTAATCCTCCTAGCTTACCCAGCCATCTTGCCCTTCAACTTTGGAATGGAAGCAAATAGTGGGCAAAGACATGGGGGTTCACTTAACGTGGGCAGACATGTCAGACACTGGGTAGATTTTAATGAACCTTGTTAACCCCAACCCTATTTGTCTGGGGGAGGAGGCGAACAAATATGTAAAATGTTTGTTATGTCATGCTAACAGAAAAGGAATTTGACAAATATGGCTGGTTCTTGCAGGGCCGGTTCTAGCCTTTTTGCCCTATGCCAGATTTGAGTTTTGGCCCCTCTTTTAAAGAAATACAAGTGAAAAACTAAAGAAAAGAATGTAGAAAATGTATTGTGATGCCCTCTTGATATTTGGTACTCTAGTCGAGTGCCTAGTTCGTCTATGCCTAGGACCAGCCCTGGGTTCTTGGTTTGTTTCCACAGAATGTGCATGACCATTAAAACCCATGAATGCCTGATCACAGCCAATAAGCAGTCAAACAATCCCTCCTAAAACCCATTAAATGTCTGTTTACAACAGTATGAAACTCACTGAGTGATCTGTTGTGTTCACTGATATGCTGACATAAATATCACCGCAAAATATGACTTCTAGCAAGTTTTATCTCAGTTTGTTGTCCAACCCCGTTGACTGCTGGGAAGTACATTATGTGACTCCCAAGAAGTCCAAATCAATGCTAGAACCTGTTAGAAGTCATACTTTGCAAAGGTATTTATGTCATCATATTAGTAAACAAAACAGATCACTCGGTGAGTTTCATACCTTTGTAAACAGACTTTTAATGTGTTTTAGGAAGGATTGTTTGACTGCCCATAGGCTGCCGTTGTGGAGTTGGGGAAAGGCCCCAGCAACAACTGAGATTTCTCGGAACAGAAGCGTTATTCAGAATGTTGATCTTAACCATCGTATTTTATCGTAAATGTCATATACACCTAACCTGTGCTTTAATAAATATTTCATTCAGCCCCCAACAGACCGATACAGGGCTATGGCATGACAAGGTGTAACCGGGCACATTTTGGAAACAGCTTTGTGCCCAGCTACCACCATATCGACCCTAGTAGCAGCCTAGAAATCAAGCATAGCAACCACCTCAACTACACTAGCAATAGCCTAGTACCCAGCAAACGTGCCCTTGCAGTGCCCATGGGCTCACTTTGTGCCTGCAAAGGGTTCCGTGGCATAGGTGGTTCTAGACAGGGGCCAACGGGGCCCCGTGCACCTGGAGAAGTGCCCCTGGCCCCTGCTGTGGCCCCTGTGCTCTGCTGTGGCCCCTGTGCTGACCAGATAATAAAATTATGAATTTCTCATAAGCGGTGTAAGAAAGATTGCAAAGGCTGACTGACTACAGATACAACACTCAGCAAGAATTAATTGATATGGGAAGTTAGCTAACAACTTGTTAAAATGCACCAGATTGCAGGAAATGGCAACTTATTTTTTCAATTTTTTTGGGGGGGAGGACCCTCCTACTACTTATATATAGGCTACACATTAAATATGTGTATTCAATTATTGCATATCGTGGGCTGCCCACAGAGATCCCAAAGGCTTGGGTTTGACCTGAGCAAGCCAATGTTGGTCCAGTTTAGGTTTGTTTCGGGCTGGCCCATTCCTTAGGATAATTACTTCTCTGCTATACACCTCCATAACACTTCCACTATGAAAAATATTATGAAACGTGGGTCTATGGCCACCAGGTGTAAAAATATGGATTGATATGAGGGACTTTGTTTATTATAATTCAGTGGCAGAAGTTACTCTAGTCTACAGGGTCATTTAGGACAAACCTTTGCTGGTTGTATTAAAGAATGGTAAACATGGTGCCTTGGAAGCAGTCCAGCACACACAAGTGTTTGCACAAATCACCTCCAACAGACATGACTTCATAAGTCAGTGATCAAAGCCAAGAGCTTTGATATTGGTAAGATAAGGTAAGGTCAATCAAAGAAAAAAAAAACATCAAAAAGGCTTCTTCAATCAGCTGGCATGCAGCAGTCCTGGACACACAGGCGCTTGCCAAGACCACAACCCACACATTTCCTCAGAAACAAATCTTGTGCAATTCCTGCATGTTTCATAAGTAAGGTAAGGTTAATCAACCACACATTGGATTCAATGAACCTTGTTAATCATTTTACAATTATTTGTGCACAGTGTTTGTCTGCAGAGGAGATGGACAAATATGATGTGATGCTAGATGTTAGATGATGCAGATATGGTTGGTTCTTAGTTTGTTTCCACTGAAAGTCCATGACCCATGAGAGATCAGAACCAATAATGTTACTTTTTGTCTGGATGAGAATAATGGGAAGAAATATCATTTAGTTCAATGGCAAGTAAATGTATAATGCTAAAAACTTTGTCAGAGGCACATATCCTACTATCTTACATTAATATCCTAACTGTACGTTCACACCAAGTGCTACTAAAGCTGTAAAATCGCTGGAAGCCATTCACTTTCTATGGGCAAGAGCGACAAAAGCGATAAAAGGACAAAAGCGATAAAAGCGACAAAAGCTACCAGCTGTCCTCTTCATTGATATTTGGTGCCCTAGGTGAACGTAGACCTGCTTAGCTTCAGCTTATTCACAGTACCTGGATGGCTCACATTCTTCGCCCAATGACATGCCCAGCTCTATCTTTTCAAGCACCAATTAGCTTATCCGTAAAGCTCTACTACACATATTATAACACGTAACCACAATGAATTACCTAGGAACAGCATTTTGGTTCAACTGCCCTAAATTCTTGCAAGTACCTCTGTATTGACAACATAGCACCTAATATGAATGATTAGTCTTGAAACCTGCACTGGTATAATTCCATATAGGCTAATTACATTTCTACTAACACCAAAAACCTTTTATCTTGATTATTATCTTGAATAGGCTAATATAAGCAACAAGTAGTACTGTATCACAACGCTTTACACACAGTAGATTTAGATAGCTACACTGTCCTGAAAAATCAAGCTGTAGGCCTAAAGCATGCGTTGATGGGGCTGATAATGACTGAGATAAGAGCTCAAAAGTAAAGGTAGTGAAATTACTCTAAACAAAGCGTGCAGTATAGGACTCAAAGACTTAAATGGTGTTTGTAGCATTTCTTATTATTTTTTCAATCATCAAAGTAACAGTTTGATCAAACATAAACATGATATCCCATAACTATTGTTTTTAGGTTATTAAGACTTCTACAAAAAGAGCTGTAGATTGTTCAGGAAAGGTTGAGATAAAATTTGCACTATGTAAAATATTTTACTTTTTGAATGCTTTTATAATACAGTGTTTCTATGGCCACCAGGTGCAAAAAATATGGGTTGCTCTGGTCTACAGGGTCAAATCTTTGCTGGTTGTATTAAAGAAAGGTTAACATGGTGCCATGGCATGCAGCAGTCCAGGACACACAGGTGCTTGCCAAGACCACAACCCACACATTTCCTCAGAAACAAATCTTGTGCAATTCCTGCATGTTTCATAAGTAAGGTAAGGTTAATCAACCACACATTGGATTTAATGAACCTTGTTAATCATTTTACAATTATTTGTGCACAGTGTTTGTCTGCGAAGGAGATGGACAAATATGATGTGATGCTAGATGTTAGATGATGCAGATTTGGTTGGTTCTTAGTTTGTTTCCGCTGAAAGTCCATGACCCATAGGTTAGCACACTGTGAGGTTAGCAAACTGTGAGATTTCCTGAGAAATGTAAATATTATTCCATTCATACCAAAAAGGAGAACAGAGAAAACGACTTGATTTAAATGTAAATCTAAGATAAGTTGGTTTTCATTGGGGTTATTGTGGGAAAAAATGCGTTATGGACGTGACGTTATGGATGTGACATCTGGAAAAACCTTCCAAAAACCTACAAAACAAGTGTGAATGGTGGATTTTGACCTGTAACGACTGAAATAGTAATACAATGATAGAAAATAACTGTACCTTGTACCTTGTATTCCCATTATAAGCCCCTCCATAGACTTACATTATGGCTGAATAGGGTAAAAAATGTAGCAAATAGATATCTTTTCGAAACGTGTTCAGATGATAATGTACATCGAGACAAAACTTTTTTGTATTGGAAGTTTTCTGAAAGAATTTGTATGTCCCTGTAGATGAGCCTTGAAGTTTTAAGGTGAGGTTTACTTTTTCGTGGAATTGCCCATATATATATAACGTTGACCACAAACCCTTCATTAAAGCATATTGATGTAATGACCCTGCGTTTAATCCTCCTAGCTTACCCAGCCATCTTGCCCTTCAACTTTGGAATGGAAGCAAATAGTGGGCAAAGACATGGGGGTTCACTTAACGTGGGCAGACATGTCAGACACTGGGTAGATTTTAATGAACCTTGTTAACCCCAACCCTATTTGTCTGGGGGAGGAGGCGAACAAATATGTAAAATGTTTGTTATGTCATGCTAACAGAAAAGGAATTTGACAAATATGGCTGGTTCTTGCAGGGCCGGTTCTAGCCTTTTTGCCCTATGCCAGATTTGAGTTTTGGCCCCTCTTTTAAAGAAATACAAGTGAAAAACTAAAGAAAAGAATGTAGAAAATGTATTGTGATGCCCTCTTGATATTTGGTACTCTAGTCGAGTGCCTAGTTCGTCTATGCCTAGGACCAGCCCTGGGTTCTTGGTTTGTTTCCACAGAATGTGCATGACCATTAAAACCCATGAATGCCTGATCACAGCCAATAAGCAGTCAAACAATCCCTCCTAAAACCCATTAAATGTCTGTTTACAACAGTATGAAACTCACTGAGTGATCTGTTGTGTTCACTGATATGCTGACATAAATATCACCGCAAAATATGACTTCTAGCAAGTTTTATCTCAGTTTGTTGTCCAACCCCGTTGACTGCTGGGAAGTACATTATGTGACTCCCAAGAAGTCCAAATCAATGCTAGAACCTGTTAGAAGTCATACTTTGCAAAGGTATTTATGTCATCATATTAGTAAACAAAACAGATCACTCGGTGAGTTTCATACCTTTGTAAACAGACTTTTAATGTGTTTTAGGAAGGATTGTTTGACTGCCCATAGGCTGCCGTTGTGGAGTTGGGGAAAGGCCCCAGCAACAACTGAGATTTCTCGGAACAGAAGCGTTATTCAGAATGTTGATCTTAACCATCGTATTTTATCGTAAATGTCATATACACCTAACCTGTGCTTTAATAAATATTTCATTCAGCCCCCAACAGACCGATACAGGGCTATGGCATGACAAGGTGTAACCGGGCACATTTTGGAAACAGCTTTGTGCCCAGCTACCATATCGACCCTAGTAGCAGCCTAGAAATCAAGCATAGCAACCACCTCAACTACACTAGCAATAGCCTAGTACCCAGCAAACGTGCCCTTGCAGTGCCCATGGGCTCACTTTGTGCCTGCAAAGGGTTCCGTGGCATAGGTGGTTCTAGACAGGGGCCAACGGGGCCCCGTGCACCTGGAGAAGTGCCCCTGGCCCCTGCTGTGGCCCCTGTGCTCTGCTGTGGCCCCTGTGCTGACCAGATAATAAAATTATGAATTTCTCATAAGCGGTGTAAGAAAGATTGCAAAGGCTGACTGACTACAGATACAACACTCAGCAAGAATTAATTGATATGGGAAGTTAGCTAACAACTTGTTAAAATGCACCAGATTGCAGGAAATGGCAACTTATTTTTTCAATTTTTTTGGGGGGGAGGACCCTCCTACTACTTATATATAGGCTACACATTAAATATGTGTATTCAATTATTGCATATCGTGGGCTGCCCACAGAGATCCCAAAGGCTTGGGTTTGACCTGAGCAAGCCAATGTTGGTCCAGTTTAGGTTTGTTTCGGGCTGGCCCATTCCTTAGGATAATTACTTCTCTGCTATACACCTCCATAACACTTCCACTATGAAAAATATTATGAAACGTGGGTCTATGGCCACCAGGTGTAAAAATATGGATTGATATGAGGGACTTTGTTTATTATAATTCAGTGGCAGAAGTTACTCTAGTCTACAGGGTCATTTAGGACAAACCTTTGCTGGTTGTATTAAAGAATGGTAAACATGGTGCCTTGGAAGCAGTCCAGCACACACAAGTGTTTGCACAAATCACCTCCAACAGACATGACTTCATAAGTCAGTGATCAAAGCCAAGAGCTTTGATATTGGTAAGATAAGGTAAGGTCAATCAAAGAAAAAAAAAAAAAACATCAAAAAGGCTTCTTCAATCAGCTGGCATGCAGCAGTCCTGGACACACAGGCGCTTGCCAAGACCACAACCCACACATTTCCTCAGAAACAAATCTTGCAATTCCTGCATGTTTCATAAGTAAGGTAAGGTTAATCAACCACACATTGGATTCAATGAACCTTGTTAATCATTTTACAATTATTTGTGCACAGTGTTTGTCTGCAGAGGAGATGGACAAATATGATGTGATGCTAGATGTTAGATGATGCAGATATGGTTGGTTCTTAGTTTGTTTCCACTGAAAGTCCATGACCCATGAGAGATCAGAACCAATAATGTTACTTTTTGTCTGGATGAGAATAATGGGAAGAAATATCATTTAGTTCAATGGCAAGTAAATGTATAATGCTAAAAACTTTGTCAGAGGCACATATCCTACTATCTTACATTAATATCCTAACTGTACGTTCACACCAAGTGCTACTAAAGCTGTAAAATCGCTGGAAGCCATTCACTTTCTATGGGCAAGAGCGACAAAAGCGATAAAAGCGACAAAAGCGATAAAAGCGACAAAAGCTACCAGCTGTCCTCTTCATTGATATTTGGTGCCCTAGGTGAACGTAGACCTGCTTAGCTTCAGCTTATTCACAGTACCTGGATGGCTCACATTCTTCGCCCAATGACATGCCCAGCTCTATCTTTTCAAGCACCAATTAGCTTATCCGTAAAGCTCTACTACACATATTATAACACGTAACCACAATGAATTACCTAGGAACAGCATTTTGGTTCAACTGCCCTAAATTCTTGCAAGTACCTCTGTATTGACAACATAGCACCTAATATGAATGATTAGTCTTGAAACCTGCACTGGTATAATTCCATATAGGCTAATTACATTTCTACTAACACCAAAAACCTTTTATCTTGATTATTATCTTGAATAGGCTAATATAAGCAACAAGTAGTACTGTATCACAACGCTTTACACACAGTAGATTTAGATAGCTACACTGTCCTGAAAAATCAAGCTGTAGGCCTAAAGCATGCGTTGATGGGGCTGATAATGACTGAGATAAGAGCTCAAAAGTAAAGGTAGTGAAATTACTCTAAACAAAGCGTGCAGTATAGGACTCAAAGACTTAAATGGTGTTTGTAGCATTTCTTATTATTTTTTCAATCATCAAAGTAACAGTTTGATCAAACATAAACATGATATCCCATAACTATCGTTTTTAGGTTATTAAGACTTCTACAAAAAGAGCTGTAGATTGTTCAGGAAAGGTTGAGATAAAATTTGCACTATGTAAAATATTTTACTTTTTGAATGCTTTTATAATACAGTGTTTCTATGGCCACCAGGTGCAAAAAATATGGGTTGCTCTGGTCTACAGGGTCAAATCTTTGCTGGTTGTATTAAAGAAAGGTTAACATGGTGCCATGGCATGCAGCAGTCCAGGACACACAGGTGCTTGCCAAGACCACAACCCACACATTTCCTCAGAAACAAATCTTGTGCAATTCCTGCATGTTTCATAAGTAAGGTAAGGTTAATCAACCACACATTGGATTTAATGAACCTTGTTAATCATTTTACAATTATTTGTGCACAGTGTTTGTCTGCGAAGGAGATGGACAAATATGATGTGATGCTAGATGTTAGATGATGCAGATTTGGTTGGTTCTTAGTTTGTTTCCGCTGAAAGTCCATGACCCATAGGTTAGCACACTGTGAGGTTAGCAAACTGTGAGATTTCCTGAGAAATGTAAATATTATTCCATTCATACCAAAAAGGAGAACAGAGAAAACGACTTGATTTAAATGTAAATCTAAGATAAGTTGGTTTTCATTGGGGTTATTGTGGGAAAAAATGCGTTATGGACGTGACGTTATGGATGTGACATCTGGAAAAACCTTCCAAAAACCTACAAAACAAGTGTGAATGGTGGATTTTGACCTGTAACGACTGAAATAGTAATACAATGATAGAAAATAACTGTACCTTGTACCTTGTATTCCCATTATAAGCCCCTCCATAGACTTACATTATGGCTGAATAGGGTAAAAAATGTAGCAAATAGATATCTTTTCGAAACGTGTTCAGATGATAATGTACATCGAGACAAAACTTTTTTGTATTGGAAGTTTTCTGAAAGAATTTGTATGTCCCTGTAGATGAGCCTTGAAGTTTTAAGGTGAGGTTTACTTTTTCGTGGAATTGCCCATATATATATAACGTTGACCACAAACCCTTCATTAAAGCATATTGATGTAATGACCCTGCGTTTAATCCTCCTAGCTTACCCAGCCATCTTGCCCTTCAACTTTGGAATGGAAGCAAATAGTGGGCAAAGACATGGGGGTTCACTTAACGTGGGCAGACATGTCAGACACTGGGTAGATTTTAATGAACCTTGTTAACCCCAACCCTATTTGTCTGGGGGAGGAGGCGAACAAATATGTAAAATGTTTGTTATGTCATGCTAACAGAAAAGGAATTTGACAAATATGGCTGGTTCTTGCAGGGCCGGTTCTAGCCTTTTTGCCCTATGCCAGATTTGAGTTTTGGCCCCTCTTTTAAAGAAATACAAGTGAAAAACTAAAGAAAAGAATGTAGAAAATGTATTGTGATGCCCTCTTGATATTTGGTACTCTAGTCGAGTGCCTAGTTCGTCTATGCCTAGGACCAGCCCTGGGTTCTTGGTTTGTTTCCACAGAATGTGCATGACCATTAAAACCCATGAATGCCTGATCACAGCCAATAAGCAGTCAAACAATCCCTCCTAAAACCCATTAAATGTCTGTTTACAACAGTATGAAACTCACTGAGTGATCTGTTGTGTTCACTGATATGCTGACATAAATATCACCGCAAAATATGACTTCTAGCAAGTTTTATCTCAGTTTGTTGTCCAACCCCGTTGACTGCTGGGAAGTACATTATGTGACTCCCAAGAAGTCCAAATCAATGCTAGAACCTGTTAGAAGTCATACTTTGCAAAGGTATTTATGTCATCATATTAGTAAACAAAACAGATCACTCGGTGAGTTTCATACCTTTGTAAACAGACTTTTAATGTGTTTTAGGAAGGATTGTTTGACTGCCCATAGGCTGCCGTTGTGGAGTTGGGGAAAGGCCCCAGCAACAACTGAGATTTCTCGGAACAGACGCGTTATTCAGAATGTTGATCTTAACCATCGTATTTTATCGTAAATGTCATATACACCTAACCTGTGCTTTAATAAATATTTCATTCAGCCCCCAACAGACCGATACAGGGCTATGGCATGACAAGGTGTAACCGGGCACATTTTGGAAACAGCTTTGTGCCCAGCTACCACCATATCGACCCTAGTAGCAGCCTAGAAATCAAGCATAGCAACCACCTCAACTACACTAGCAATAGCCTAGTACCCAGCAAACGTGCCCTTGCAGTGCCCATGGGCTCACTTTGTGCCTGCAAAGGGTTCCGTGGCATAGGTGGTTCTAGACAGGGGCCAACGGGGCCCCGTGCACCTGGAGAAGTGCCCCTGGCCCCTGCTGTGGCCCCTGTGCTCTGCTGTGGCCCCTGTGCTGACCAGATAATAAAATTATGAATTTCTCATAAGCGGTGTAAGAAAGATTGCAAAGGCTGACTGACTACAGATACAACACTCAGCAAGAATTAATTGATATGGGAAGTTAGCTAACAACTTGTTAAAATGCACCAGATTGCAGGAAATGGCAACTTATTTTTTCAATTTTTTTGGGGGGAGGACCCTCCCACTACTTATATATAGGCTACACATTAAATATGTGTATTCAATTATTGCATATCGTGGGCTGCCCACAGAGATCCCAAAGGCTTGGGTTTGACCTGAGCAAGCCAATGTTGGTCCAGTTTAGGTTTGTTTCGGGCTGGCCCATTCCTTAGGATAATTACTTCTCTGCTATACACCTCCATAACACTTCCACTATGAAAAATATTATGAAACGTGGGTCTATGGCCACCAGGTGTAAAAATATGGATTGATATGAGGGACTTTGTTTATTATAATTCAGTGGCAGAAGTTACTCTAGTCTACAGGGTCATTTAGGACAAACCTTTGCTGGTTGTATTAAAGAATGGTAAACATGGTGCCTTGGAAGCAGTCCAGCACACACAAGTGTTTGCACAAATCACCTCCAACAGACATGACTTCATAAG
Organism: Sardinella longiceps; assembly: GCA_027497455.2. Taxonomy (NCBI): domain Eukaryota; kingdom Metazoa; phylum Chordata; class Actinopteri; order Clupeiformes; family Clupeidae; genus Sardinella; species Sardinella longiceps. The sequence goes on from JAODXP020000020.1 coordinate 23,218,347, forward strand.
TCAGTGATCAAAGCCAAGAGCTTTGATATTGGTAAGATAAGGTAAGGTCAATCAAAGAAAAAGAAAAAAGAAAAAGGCGCTTGCCAAGACCACAACCCACACATTTCCTCAGAAACAAATCTTGTGCAATTCCTGCATGTTTCATAAGTAAGGTAAGGTTAATCAACCACACATTGGATTCAATGAACCTTGTTAATCATTTTACAATTATTTGTGCACAGTGTTTGTCTGCAGAGGAGATGGACAAATATGATGTGATGCTAGATGTTAGATGATGCAGATATGGTTGGTTCTTAGTTTGTTTCCACTGAAAGTCCATGACCCATGAGAGATCAGAACCAATAATGTTACTTTTTGTCTGGATGAGAATAATGGGAAGAAATATCATTTAGTTCAATGGCAAGTAAATGTATAATGCTAAAAACTTTGTCAGAGGCACATATCCTACTATCTTACATTAATATCCTAACTGTACGTTCACACCAAGTGCTACTAAAGCTGTAAAATCGCTGGAAGCCATTCACTTTCTATGGGCAAGAGCGACAAAAGCGATAAAAGCGACAAAAGCTACCAGCTGTCCTCTTCATTGATATTTGGTGCCCTAGGTGAACGTAGACCTGCTTAGCTTCAGCTTATTCACAGTACCTGGATGGCTCACATTCTTCGCCCAATGACATGCCCAGCTCTATCTTTTCAAGCACCAATTAGCTTATCCGTAAAGCTCTACTACACATATTATAACACGTAACCACAATGAATTACCTAGGAACAGCATTTTGGTTCAACTATTCTTGCAAGTACCTCTGTATTGACAACATAGCACCTAATATGAATGATTAGTCTTGAAACCTGCACTGGTATAATTCCATATAGGCTAATTACATTTCTACTAACACCAAAAACCTTTTATCTTGATTATTATCTTGAATAGGCTAATATAAGCAACAAGTAGTACTGTATCACAACGCTTTACACACAGTAGATTTAGATAGCTACACTGTCCTGAAAAATCAAGCTGTAGGCCTAAAGCATGCGTTGATGGGGCTGATAATGACTGAGATAAGAGCTCAAAAGTAAAGGTAGTGAAATTACTCTAAACAAAGCGTGCAGTATAGGACTCAAAGACTTAAATGGTGTTTGTAGCATTTCTTATTATTTTTTCAATCATCAAAGTAACAGTTTGATCAAACATAAACATGATATCCCATAACTATCGTTTTTAGGTTATTAAGACTTCTACAAAAAGAGCTGTAGATTGTTCAGGAAAGGTTGAGATAAAATTTGCACTATGTAAAATATTTTACTTTTTGAATGCTTTTATAATACAGTGTTTCTATGGCCACCAGGTGCAAAAAATATGGGTTGCTCTGGTCTACAGGGTCAAATCTTTGCTGGTTGTATTAAAGAAAGGTTAACATGGTGCCATGGCATGCAGCAGTCCAGGACACACAGGTGCTTGCCAAGACCACAACCCACACATTTCCTC
>JAODXP020000020.1:23219932-23344932 GCA_027497455.2 Sardinella longiceps
ATCGTATTTTATCGTAAATGTCATATACACCTAACCTGTGCTTTAATAAATATTTCATTCAGCCCCCAACAGACCGATACAGGGCTATGGCATGACAAGGTGTAACCGGGCACATTTTGGAAACAGCTTTGTGCCCAGCTACCATATCGACCCTAGTAGCAGCCTAGAAATCAAGCATAGCAACCACCTCAACTACACTAGCAATAGCCTAGTACCCAGCAAACGTGCCCTTGCAGTGCCCATGGGCTCACTTTGTGCCTGCAAAGGGTTCCGTGGCATAGGTGGTTCTAGACAGGGGCCAACGGGGCCCCGTGCACCTGGAGAAGTGCCCCTGGCCCCTGCTGTGGACCCTGTGCTCTGCTGTGGCCCCTGTGCTGACCAGATAATAAAATTATGAATTTCTCATAAGCGGTGTGAGAAAGATTGCAAAGGCTGACTGACTACAGATACAACACTCAGCAAGAATTAATTGATATGGGAAGTTAGCTAACAACTTGTTAAAATGCACCAGATTGCAGGAAATGGCAACTTATTTTTTCAATTTTTTGGGGGGGAGGACCCTCCCACTACTTATATATAGGCTACACATTAAATATGTGTATTCAATTATTGCATATCGTGGGCTGCCCACAGAGATCCCAAAGGCTTGGGTTTGACCTGAGCAAGCCAATGTTGGTCCAGTTTAGGTTTGTTTCGGGCTGGCCCATTCCTTAGGATAATTACTTCTCTGCTATACACCTCCATAACACTTCCACTACACTGTAAAAAAAGAAAAGTTAGCAGAACTTGAAATTTCAAAGTCAACCGATTTCACTGGCTTTTTTAAGTTAGCCCAACTCATTAAAGTAAGTTAACACACTGTTAAAAAAGAAAAGTTCGCTGAACTTAAAATTGTAAGTCAACCCATTTCACTGGCTTTTTTGAGTTAGTCCAACTTCAGAGTGCATAACTTGATATTTCAAGTTGCCAGGACTCATTAAAATAAGTAGTCAGAACACAGCATCTTAAGTTGCCGCAACCTTGATGTCAAATTGACATGTCCCAGAATCCCTCACCTTCCACATGAATTCGATCATGTTTATCCATGTTGAAATGTAATTGTGAAGAATCAATGAGTAGATGAACAATTGTTAACACTATAAATTGCACAGTATAACCATCATGCTACTGTGTTACACTTTGTATTAAAAATTATATTTATTATGACACACCATCATGGAGATGACTATCCACAATTTACTTATCCTTGTAGGTATGATCACCACAGTAATAGATAAAGCTTGTTTGGATATTTAAAACATTATTGCTGACAATGAATGGACATCAAAGCTGCAGGTGTTCAGATCAGTGATAAATCAAAATCATCTTAACAAGCTAATTATTTCACTCAAGATATTAGGTTTGGGAGATGTGATAATGGCATGATGTTTCAATTAAAAAAAACACTGCTTATGTAAGGCTTTGTGTGAATAATAATCATTCCAATCAGGGTTGGATTGTAATGCTAACCAAAAATCACATTTATTTGAAAATCTGTTTATATTTACTAATAGGTTGCACTAGGAAGTGTGCAACCAGCTTAAACTAGGTTGCACTAGGAAGTGTGTAACCTCCGCTTAAACTAGGTTGCACTTGGAAGTGTGCAACCTCAGGTTAAGCTAATCAACTAAGATTAGTTAACTTGCTTCTTCAGGCACACATTTTTGGAGCATGTCCAAATTTCAGTGATGCCTGTGCTGGAGCAATCAAATGATCAATTTTGAGCTCAGCTGAAGATTATGAATTCCAGTTTGAAATCATCATTTGTCTTTTAAGAAAGGGCTTCTCAGTTACCCTTGCTCTTCCCTGAAAATTAACCAATAATCTAAACTTTATCCTAAATTTGGCATCAGTTTCAATCTTGCCTACTTTTTGAGAAACCGCACTGAGCACTAAGACAATATTTGAAATAAAAATGAACAGTAAGACAATATTTGAATTTAAAATGGACAAATACTGGTACCCATAATTCTCGGACGTAACTCTGAAACACCTCTGTCATGAGAGTGTTGACTTGCGCTAGAGCCAGTGGGAGCTTAGCTCCAGGAAGTGTGACTCCAAGTGACCATTAAAACTAACTTGACATTAATCTTATTTAATTCATTTCTTCAGTGTCATAGAATTAAGAAAGAAAATGCTTTGGTATGAATGATTATCACAGTTGTTTTTAAGAGTCAGTTTCTGTAAGAATCATGCGGGTGGTGATACAAACCCTCTTCATATTCCCTTCAAATTTTGAATACCAGTAGACACATGTCTAAAAGGGACAAAACTGAATTTTTAAACATTGAGAATGTTCCTAGCAAAAGTTAGGGCTTCCCAAAATTTCAGCATAATTTTGAGGTACTGAAAAATCTGTTTTTTGCCTTCAAATATCTCGTTGCGCCTTAATCTTACCATCCTGAAATTTTGGCACATAAATGTTGGGGAAATAAACTTTTGAGAAATTATGTCGCTTCTGTGGCATATTGAAGGCACTGTCCTTAAGGGCCTCATCAAAATGGGACCTTTTACATTTTTGTACTGTTCTCGTGTGCCTCTCACCAGTGGCGTAACAAGTCTGTCACGGGCCCAGGTGCGACTGTGCATTGCGGGCCCCCCTTAGCCCAAGAAAAAATTATGGAGACATATCCCTAAATGGACTCTAGCTTACATGTAGGCTATTACTCATCATCTGCATCAAACGTCAAAACGGACTCAATGTACACATAAATGACAAATGTAGCCAACTATGCATAAGATCACCCTCTTGCACTTCACCCTTGCTTTGGATAAAAAGCCTCTGCTAAATGCACAAATGTTAACGTTAGTGCTGAGTCTCTCTTACCCCGTGCTGCTCAAGCAAGATTATCAAGGTGGTCCCCCTAAGCACAATGTCCACGAATGCCAGAGAAGATGATGAAACACAAGTAACGTTAACGGCCTATCCCAGGCTAATCATAACGTTAACGTTACCACACCAAAGACACAAATTGATGACAGCGAGCGCACCATTCATTCATTAGCCTAAATAAAGAGGAGAAACATTGGTGACGGCGCACCATGCACAAAACTCTTAACTTACTTTTGAGCAGTCCTCGTCTGATTTTAAGTAAAATTGTCTCTATCTCGATTCTTCTTTTCCACGTATGAAAACTCTCCACTCATCCATATTTGGAAAAAAAAACCTTCACTAACGTTACCGTCTAACTGCTGCAAATAGTAAACTTTTCAAAAGTAGCCCAGGCATTTTTAGTGACTGAAACTGGCCTTCATTTAAACGAGAGATGCCACCTCAAATAATATTCTACGTTACAGATATCCTGCTATACATGTTGGGATCAGATTTTTTATGAAAACCCCTTCTGTTTATATTTCGACTCATAGCTATCAACTCTGCACGTAGCCTAATGCGCAGGTTCATTAGGCTACCGCAGGCTATCCCACAATCCCTAGTAGCCTAAAGCAAATTAGACTACCAAAATACACGTTGTTGTTCACTTCGCTGATTATTATCTCTATATGTTGATAATAATTTATACACATTTGCCTATAGTTTACATTGCCCTATTAAGTTGGACAATATTTCAGGTGTCACCATGAAGTGAGATTCAGGGTAAATTACGCCTATATAATCCTAGCGGTCATTGAATTATTTTAAGCCAAACGTCCGCATGTCTCTCTTCGACATTATTTAGATGCAAGTAATTTAAGTTCAGGCGAACGCTATTACATGGAGGGGCTCATTTCTTCTTCAGGGGGCCCGTACGTATCTGAAGTCTTTAGATAGAAACGTCACTGATCTCCTCAGAGGTGGCGACGGACGGGCCCTGAAAGGCCACGGGCCCCGGTGCGGCCGCACCCGCTGAACCTGCGGTAGTTACGCGTCTGGTTTAAGCGAAGTCTAAAACGGTTTGCTTCTAGTTAGCATACTGTTGCTATGTTACTTGCTATTCACTTGAACTAGTTCGTTAGCACGCTAGCTAAGTCAGTTCTTTTAGGTTTGCTGTCGTGAGAGAGAGAGAGAGAGAGAGAGCAAGAGCGCGAGAGAGCGCTTCACATGAGTAGTCTAGACGCTGCCTGTTTGCTTGCATTCGGTTGCCTTCAGCATTGGTGCTGTGCGCAGAGGGAGAGAGAGCAAACACACAGGTGCAGGCATTCTGCTGTTTCGGATGTGCATGTGATTTTAACGTTGTAATTATGACTGTCTGTGATCTGACCCGACCCGACGCAACCCGTGGATTCTTATGAAAATAATGGCCCGACCCAACCCGGCCCGCGGGCTAGCCCGAGGGTCCCGCCGGGCTCGGGCCGGCCCGCGCATCAGTAGGCTAGTGGACAGGTGTCTTTTATACATGTTCAAACTAGTTCAAACAGGTGCAGTTAATACAGGTAATGAGTGGAGAACAGGAGGGCTTCTTAAAGAAGAACTAACATGTTTGTGAGAGCCAAATATGTTACTGGTTGATAGATGATCAAATACTTATGTCCTGCAATAACACGCAAAATAATTATTTAAAAATCATCTAGGCCTACTGTGATTTTCTGGATTTTTGTTTTAGATTTCATCACTTACAGTTGTAGAGTACCTGTGATAGAAGTTACAACCTTCTACATGCTTTGCAAGTGGGAAAGCCTAAGAAATCAGCAGTGTATCAAATACTTGTTCTCCCCACTGTATAGCTTGTTGAGAAGTTTGATGAGTCCTAACCTACTGAAGGATAAAACATACAAGCAGCTGACTGACGTTCTGAAGGCTCATTTTAACCCCAAACCGAGCAAAATTCAAGTTCAATTGACGTGTAAGGAAGAGCACAGAGTCAATAACTGATTATGTGGCTGAACTGAGGAAATTAGCACAGCATTGTGAATACAAAGATGCTTTGCCACAAATGTTACGAGTGTTATGAGATGGTGCCTGTAATTCCAATTTTGTCCACTATTGGTTTTTTTTTTCTGTTGCTGTTCATTTTCGTTGTTTGTTAATTAGTCATTAGTGTGTTCACCTGTGCTTGTTAACACCACTATTTAAGCCACTGGTTTTCCTTTGTTCTTTGCTCAGTCTTGAGTTGACACTCGGGTGGATATGCTACCAAACCTGGTTATCGTGAGTTCTATTGTCTCTGATTCTCTCGTGAGAGTTTTTGTTCCTACCACAAAACTTGTCTTTGCTGCTGTGAAGTTGTATTTTTTGACCTGCTGGATTTTTGGCTGTATTGTCTGGATTTGCCCTTCTGCCTCACTGCCAAGTAAACATTGTCACTTCTACTTCTTGGTCTCTGCAGTTGTATCTCACTACTCTCACTTGTGGTCTACTGGTAGAGCTTTGGACTAATCCGCCCGAGACCAAGGTTCAGTTCCAGAGCAATCCTAACAACGAGACAGATTAGTGTGCGGTGTGAATGCAGAGGTGTCAAAAGTATTCACTTTCATTACTTAAGTAGAAGTATAGATACTAGTGTTTGAAAAGACTTCAGTAAAAGTTGAAGTATCAACTCAAACTTGTTACTTAAGTAAAAGTATAAAAGTACTAGTTTTAAAACTACTTAAAGTATAAAAGTAAAAGTAATTTTAGAGAAAAAATGCCATATAAGGCAAAAAGGCTTAGGCCGTGCTGCATGGGCCTACAGCGCATTGGCAGGCCTACATTTCTAGATACATATCCTAGTGATAGGCCATGCATCCTTTTGTGGTATGGGATAATGGTTATTAATATTATTATTATTATTAATATGGTAATTAATATGCAATTAACCCCCCATGCGGGTTAATTGCATAGGCCTGCGTAATAACATTATTATTTTTAAAATATATTATTATTAATAATATTATTATCATTATTATCATTAGTATTATTCCTACAATTATACCTATTACCTACTATTATACCTACTAATTAATTTTTAATTCATTTAATCAGGACGTGAACATTTTCCTACATTTAACAAAGTGGGCTGTATGAACATTGCAACATGAATTTGAGCAACAACTATTTCTTGACATTAATAAAAACATCATTAGGCTTTCAAGATCTGGGAATAACAGTAGGCCTATGGCAATTAACAAAACAAACATTGCCTTTAAGTATGCTTGTGCAATGAGGACTGAGGAGCACCTGGTAACGTTAGGATGATAGACAGAACAAGTTGTAGATCGTGTTCAGTGTCCAACCTGTTCCTCTGTTTCGATTTGAGTTTGACAAGAGTGGAGAAGCAACTTTCACAAAGATATGTGGTGCTGAAAGGTAATAAGATTTTAATTGCCCGTCTTGATAACGTGGAATACTCGGCTGTGACATCGCACCAGAACTGACACAGAGTGACTTTGCCGAATGCTGCTTTCATTGACGGGTCACACGACAGTTCCATCAGCTGGTTCCCTTCCTCACTACGCAGCGCAGCGCTTCCAACGTCGGTTTCAAAGGGATTGCGCACCCATTCTTCTTCTCTGCCCTGTGCGCTCTCCGGGAAGTAGTCATTAAACCGCATTTGCAGTTTTGTTGAGATGTGCAGAGATGGTGCTCTTTAGAGCATTTTTGTCCGCGAAAATAAGAGTTGCAAATTGTCGCAGGAAAAAGTTAGGCGTGGGTTTGTTGTTGCAGGGATCCTAAATTTAAATGGGACAATTTGGTAGGAAGATACTTATTCTAGACAGGTGCTTGCTTTCAAAGCAGCAAAGCTTGCAACATGACTCTTAGCTTGGAGAGGAAAGATAGAAAAGCATAGCGGGCGATTCTGCTCAAGGAGGTTAGCTGCGCTGCATCTAACACGCACACAGTGAGTGCACAGCACCTAACGAGCAATTGAAGATCCCAAAAGAAAAGTTTGAACTATGACGAGAAGAAATAAAAACAATGAAATAGCAGTAACGAGGCGATTTTTAAAATGTAAGGAGTAGAAAGTACCGATACTTGCATGAAAATGTAAGAAGTAGAAGTAAAAAGTAGGCAGAAAAATAAGTAGTGGAGTAAAGTATAGATACCTAAAAAATGTACTTAAGTACAGTAACGAAGTATTTGTACTTCGTTACTTGACACCTCTGTGTGAATGATACTCGAATGCAGAGGCGACTTTTATCAGAGGTGAAATTGACATTCAATAAGGCTATGAAATTATGCCAAGTTATAGGATCTGCATCTAAGTATGTAAAATATTTGCAAGAAGTGTCTACTGAGAAGGCTCCATTACAGCTGGAAGAGATCCTGGAGAGACATGTTGAGGTGTTTAAAGAAGGGCTAGGACGTCTTAAAGGAGTCACAGCAAAAATTAATGTGGATAGGGAGGCCCAGCCAAAATTCTGTAAACCAAGACCAGTTCCTTACACCGTAAAGCCATTGGTAGAAAGAGAGTTACAGAGGCTACTGGATGATAAGATAATTGAGCCGGTGCAGTTTGCAGAGTGGGCGGAGCCCATTGTCCCAGTGAGGTAACCGGGTGGCTCAAGTGGAGGATCTTTTTGCACAGTTGAATGGCAGAAGAATTCAGAAAGTTTGTGACCATCAACACACTCAAAGGCTTGTACCCACCTACCGTTTGGGGTAGCCTCCAGTCCAGCCATACTTCAGAGAACCATGGAGGGCATCCAAGGGGGTGTTCCGAACGTGGCCATTTATTTAGATGACATTCTGGTATCTGGGCCAAGTAAGCAGGCGCATCTGAATAATTTGGAGGAAGTGCTTAAAAGGCTAGAGAAAAGCGGATTGAGGCCACAAGATCAATGCCAGTGGGTAACACCCATTGATAGAGAAGGTGGAAGCCATAGCGGGAGCGCCTAAGCCACAAAATGTCAGCGAACTGAAAGCTTACCTTGGGCTGTTGAATTATTATCACAGGTTCCTCCCGCAGTTTTCCACGCTTCTGGCACCGCTGAATGCTCTACTGAGGATGGAAGAAAAATGGTCATGGGGGCAAAACAGCAGAAAGCAAATTTTGAAGAGTCAAAGTCGCTACTTCAATCATGTAGTGTGTTAGTCCACTACGACTCAAACGAACCTCTTATCTTGGCGTGTGACGCGTCACCCTGCGGTGTGGGTGCCACATTATCACATCAAATGCCAGATGGATGGATGGATGGATGGATATAGGGTTTGTGTCCAGGACTCTCAGTAGAGCTGAACAGAACTACTTGCAGTTGGATGAGGAAGGCCTTGCGGTAGTATTCGGAGTGAAGAGTTTTCACATTACAATTACACACTTCTCCTATTCTGAAGGCCTTGCACTGGCTCCCGGTTAAATACAGAATCATGTACAAAATTGCGTTGGTCTAGCGCCATTTTATGAACTATGGACATGTCCATACACCCAAACACGTTCCTTAAAATCTGCTTCACAGTCACTTCTCCACACTCCACAGTGTGTTTGCTCCAAAGCTATGGAACAGTTTACCTAGTGACCTAAGGTCTGCTATGTCTTTGATTAGTTTTAAATCATCACTTAAAACCCACCTGTTTCGCCTTGCTTATGACTGTCTCTGATTCTGTTTTTGGAGTATCCTATACTGTGTTTGTCCTTGTTAGTGCCAATGTCCCTCTGTTCTGTTTTTCAATGTGTTTTATTGTTTGATCTGTTATTTTCTATTTGACTTCCACATAATGACTGTAAAGCACTTTGGTTGTAAATGTGCTATTCAAAAATATTTTACTTGCTTACTTACTTACTTATACAGGGGGACAGTTCACCATAGTAACGGATCACAAACCACTGATTTCTCTATTCAGTTAAATGAGAGCCATACCTCAGATGACATCTCCAAGGATACAGAGATGGGCAGTCACGTTAGCAGCGTATGAGTACACCATCATTTACAAGGCAGGCCGAGACCATACTAATGCCGACGCTCTAAGTAGGCTATCCTTGGAAGGGGGAGGAGAGAGGACACCTGAAGAGGGAGGTAGCACACAGGATGGATGTATATTGTGGGGAGGACGAGTGGTTGTTCCACCACCTGGCCACAATACTTTACTGAGGCAGCTTCACCTGGCACACCCTGGCATTACCCAAATGAAAGGGCTGGCAAGAAGCTACATGTGGTGGCCTAATATGGATGCAGAGGTGGAGGCATTGGTGAAAGCATGTGTGGCATGTCAGGAAAACAGAAGCAATCCTCCAGTGGCACCATTATGTCCCTGGGAAATTCCAGACAAACCATGGAGAAGAATTCACATTGACTACGCTGGTCCATTGATGGGAAAAATGATTCAAGTGGATTCATATTCAAAGTGGATAGAAGCACACGTAGTGAGTGGCTCTACTTCTGCTATTACTATTGTGTGTCTTTCAGTCAACATGGATACCTGAAATCATAGTGTCGGATAATGGTGCTTGTTTTACCGGTGCTGAGTTTCGAAAATTTACAGAAAAGAATGGCATACGCCATGTAGCAACGGCGTCATATCATCCGTCTTCGAATGGCTTAGCCAAACGAGTTGTTCAGACCTTTAAGTCACTAATGCAGAAGGTGACTGGAGGCTTAATCGAAACCAGAATGGCCAGAGCACTGTTAAGCTATCGTATAACACCCCAGTCCACAACTGGAAAATCACCAGCAGAGCTGTTGTGCGGTAGGAAGTTGAGGTCAACACTTGACTTGACACACCTTGTGCAGGCCTTCCCCTTATAAATGGGACAGCACTTTGCGTAATAACGTCTTCACCTGTTTTACGCGTCTATCATTAAGACTGAACGGATATAAGGCTCTAAACCGGGGTACACTGTTCAAAAGCCGTCATCCACAAATTTTCATTGAGAAAATCACCCACATGAGAGGCCCTGGTAATTCTGTTGAAAGATTTGCGCACTTTGAATAATATCAATGTTTTAAAGTCATGTTTTAGAAAACCAGTGCGGAATTCAACTGAATTTACATCAAACTAAGATATAGATATAAAGATACATTAAAAAAATATATATACATGCTTAATTGCCATAGCATAGCTATATTTTTGAAGTTCTTATACAGAGCTGAGAGAGCAGGGACACAGCTAGCGCAGATCGGGTACGGACACGCAATCTTTTTGTTTAGCTGATTGAGTTTGCAAAGAATCGTGGGCAATTTCATCTTCACTTCCACTTCACTTTGTCCGAAGTCTGCACCCGACCTCCCTCTGTTTGAAGGGAAGCCACTATCCCTCAGTCCTGAAAGTATTGGGACACACTACACTTACACGTGAATGCGCAAAACTGGGTGTTAGGGATAAAATCGAGGAGAAGTGGTAGTAATGGGACAGGGCATTAGTCTACACACACAACTTTGGCTCAGGACCAGCTTGTATACCAGGAGCAATAACAGAGAAGACTGGCCCTGTGTCATGCAAAGTCACGCTTGGAAATGGTTATGAGTTATGAGACGACACATCGACCAGGTGCATGGTAGAACTTATAGTACACCAACTACTACAGCGGAGTGTTACCAGACTTCTCGCCTGCAGCAGACGAGGAGTCAATGCCACAATTACAAACATAAAAACTTTATTTCTGGAATGAGAACAAGAACTTTATTTGTGGACTGAGAGTGAAGTCAATTTTTCATGCATCACATCCATGAATGGAATTATAGGAGAGAAAATTATTTAATGAAATGCGGCATTTAATACCCAAAGTTAGAACACAAAGTTACACATTAAATCCCTGTACTGGATTATAAATTACAATATACTTTCCAATAGTAAAAAAAGACCGGATTTGGTACAACTGAATTTACAGACTGGCAACTAACACTAACTGATTAACTGATTCATTCTGGTAAATCAGACCCTTGATTGCAATGACAGCATCAAATTTCAACAAATTAAGCTGTAATGCAATACAATAAACACTAGAAAAGCGCTTAGAGAGCACAGACCTCCGTCAAGGCAATGTGGTCACAAATGGTGTTCTAGATCACAGATCACCACCAAAGTTGAATCAGTTCTTACTTATCCCAATACACACGTTGTCCAAAAATTTCATCCAAATTCATGCATTACATTTCAAGTTATGTTGTACGCAGACACAGACAGACACACACACACTGGCGAAAACATAACGTTGGTGGAAGTAATAAACATGAACAAAAATAAACAACAATTCATTGATAGAACATAGGCACAGTAGCATAACATAACGTGAATGTAACCGGCGGCTCTTGGCACACATTAACCTTGCCCCCTCATAGACACCGCAGTTTTGTCCTGGGGCTGGAACGCCCCCATGTAGCATTCCAGTGACTATTCATTCATGGTTGTCAAGTGCATCCCCTGTAAAACAGTGCCCACCGGCAGGCCATGTTAAGAGCTCTAGCGTCTGTAATCTCTGGTTGGGCTCTACCTTATTCACCAAGAAGGTATGTGTTGCTGTTATCGCTTATGTTTTGAGTGAGGATGATGACTGTTTAACAGTTAAGTTATTTTAAAACAGGTGTTTGGCAGCCTAACGTAACCTAATGCTTCCGGGGAGTGCACAGATAAACTACTGAAGGTATTTGTACTGCTTGTTGTCAATTACAGCGTCTAATAAAATGTTATCTATGCAGCAGACTAATGTGTATGTAAAAACCTTTGCTTTTAACCGAGGTTGGGCTCAGAGGATTCCGAAGGCATCCTCACTGCTAGTGTGTTGCTGCCTGTGGACTTCCGGTAGTATACCAGTATCAATGTTCCGGTAGTATACCGTTACTAAGTGTCATGATTTTAAACAATGTAGCCTATGTGGTTTATGTATAGATACCCTCATGTGGTAATGCCTTGCATTTGTTATGCTCATAATTTTGTAATGGTATTACTGACATTGTTTTGTCTGTTTATATCAGCCGTCTTACGGAGGATTTTACGTGTGTGACTGCGGCGCTAGATGCCATTATTTAGGCTACTGGGCCTATGGTACATGGAGGTAACAATAACAATGTTTTGTGTTGATTTCATATGTGTATTTTCATTTGTTAATGCTCTTTTCATGCGCCAGGCACCTGACTAACTGATTGATGTGTTTTATCAGATTGACTTGCCACTGCTGTTTTGCCTTTACTTGCCTTAACTTTTTGTTTTCTGCATTTTGGTTTGTTTGGTTGATTTTCTTTGCCTGCCACTCAGGCTCTGCCCAGGCGTATGTTTTTGTTTAGTGTGTCTATTCTATGTTCTTGGTCTCCTTGTGGCTACACTGTGATGCTGGCCTGTGGGGAAGTACGGACTGCCTCTTGTAGTTTGCTGTTGTAGTGGTAACTATTTAGACATATTGTTAAGTCACGCTTACATATTCTTACAGCTAGGTTTAACCAATTTTCCCTATCTTCTCTGTGACAGTTCGGCTGTTCAACGGGGCAGGTTGCCGGATCTGAGTCCTCCTCTTTGCGCACTTCACAAAGTACTTGTAGTGGTGAAAGACCACCTCACCATTTGCTGTGATCACTCATTTTTGCAGTACTACTTGTGTGTGTGCATGTGTGTTTGTGTGGATAGGCACCAGTACCGAGAGCACGTGTGGTGTGTCGGCCTTACTCTTCCAGGACAGGTAACCTACCCCCCTCCATTCCATAACTCCTTTATTTAATCTAGCATAAAATGATATCCAGTGGTATGGTGGCAGCCTTTACTTCCCCTATGCGCCGTATGAATGTTTCTCACCCCTGCAGACAAAAGTGCCTCCGTATAAAGTAAATCAAATAAACAGAAAGGTGTGATTACATCATTTTATTTTGCATTTCTTTATTAATAAGCATTCTTTATTTTGACTGAAACTTCATGTCTCTATATTTACTAGATTATCTGTGTTGCCTTCTTGTCATTGGGTGTTCAGAGATTGAAATAAGTACATCTTGAGGTGAGAGGCCCTCTGGCCTTAAATTCACCCTTAAATTCACCCTCTGGGTCACATATAGTTTTAGTCTAAGCGAATTAGCCCAAAAAAGGGTCAAAGGTGGAAGTAAATATAGCCAAAGCATATTTTGTATCATTTGAAGCAGAATTTTCTGTAGATTAAGAATTTGGGGTGCCTACAGCACCAATTTGTACCGGAAAAAAATTATAGGGCTTTGAATAGGCCATGGTATAATGATTATTATATAGGTCTGAATAGGGCTATTTTTTTCCTTTGGTCCTATCAAAATAAAACTTTATATAATGAAAGTACCCATGTAAAGTAGCATTTTTTGTATTACAAGTTTTCCTGAAAAATAATTGTAATATGCTAATGAGCTATACGCTAGTCAAATTAGCCCCAAATGCACCCTTATACGTGGATAGTGAAGAGATTAAGAGGGTGGGACCTGTCTCAATTCACTTTAAATGACACACTGTGCATGTAAGCTTTCAGAAAAGGAATAGCATAAGGGGTAGAATAGCTTTCTCTCAACGCCTCAGCTCCAAATACATTGGCTATACACCAAAATCACCAATACCCGCTGACCTATAAATGGGTATCAAGGGGAGGAAGGAGGTGGAACCTGTCTAAATTTATGTCTACTGAGATCCTAAAGCTCCCTGCTTTCAAGAAAAGTATTACTTGTCAAGGTTTATTACTTTCTAATATATTCCATAGGCACTTTTGTCCAAGAAATGCCCATATTTTTTAATATTCCACCAAAATAGGCATAAGCTTTAAAATAATAAAGGGGTAGGATGCGGAAAAGATTTTGCAGGTGGAATCCTGGGCATATAAGCTTTCAGAAAATATATAGTTTATGGGGTCTAATATGTTTCCCCTACATGCCACTGGCCTAAATGTCACCAAAAATGGCCAATTTGTCAAATGCCAAATTTCTTAATTTTTGGGATTTATTGTAATGAGTAGGGTGGAGCATACCTCAATGGCAAACATATCATGCTATGTAATATCCTGAAGGTGTTTGCTTTCAGAAAATGTATAGGATGTATGGTGAAATTAGTCCTCCCTTCATGCTTCAGGCCAAAATGTAGTAGTAGTACAAAATCCACCCGAATCCCATTCATTTGGACTAATGGTCCACTCAAAGCTCAATAACTTTTTTCTGGAAAATCTTGGCTCTGCAGGCACCTGATATCCTAAATCTACATAAAATTGCGGTTCAATTGATACCAAATATGCTTTGGCTATATTTACTTCCACCTTCAACCCTAATTCGCTCAGACTATTTGGCAATGAAGGACAGACCACAGAATAATACAAGGGGTGGAATCTTAAATGGGCTCTGTACACAATACACAAATGGATAGTGTTTTACTACCAGAGTGATAGAATGTCCTTTCTATAGCACCGGCTCTGACCAATTAGCAATAAACAAGCTGATTCAATCAATAAAGCCCACCCAAGAACTCTCTACACACTTACATATAGCGACATTATTAGTCCACCCCCACCCACCCACCCACCCACCCACCAAAGATTCAGGCAGTGATATTCCCTACGCTCAACACTAGACGTACTGGCTGAGCAAAACAATTTACAATTAGGGTAAATCTAGCTTTCTAGGCTATAGCCACAGTGGTACAGACTTTTTATTAGCCTACTTACCACAGCCAATACCATGAATCTCAATATCTAGCTAATCATTTGGTTTGCATGTTGTTATTAATCTCATCTTTTAAATATTTGATTGCCACTGTAAGCATAGAAAAATAACAATGCAATTAACACAGATATAAGCATTTTTAAAAGTCTGTGGAATGACTAATTTTATCTGACATTGGGGTCATTCCGTGCCAAATCAACAAATCTCAGACAAAAATTCCGCCTGACCATCTTGGATTTGCTTCAAACTTTATGTGAATGATGTTACCATACCCAGGACCTATAATGTGAAATATTACCATTGTATCTTGTATAGTTGTTGAGATATGGGGTCTTAAAAAAGGGGGTCGTGTGTCAAGAAAGTGGAGCTCTGAGAAAATATCCATGTTCCACAAAGCGTTACTCTTGGAGTTTTCATGCTACATTTATGAAACTTTCAGGACATATTCTAAAGTAGTATGTGTCTTTACACTGTGAAGTACACCTTTCACGGTAGCACATTTGCTGAGTAATGCTTTGCTGAAAATGGCAAAAAAATTACATGTTCATTTTTTCCTATCTATTTCACAGTACTGTATCTTGTACACCAATGACATCAGATCTTTGGTATTTCTATGTAGTTCACACAAGTTATTGTACATTATCTTCAAGTAGGTAAATATTTGATATTAATAACAGATTTTGAGTTTTGAGACATTAAAGATGATATAAATGAATTAAGACCTATAGTTTAAGCATATTTTCCAAATTACTGGTTGAGTGTACCTTAAAATCAAAGTTACCACCACAAAGCCCATGTTTTATTTTTGCAAATGCTCAAGATTTTGAAATGGTACCTTTAGCCAAACCACATAAATTACTATATCAAAGATGGCTTTCACAGTCTTGGTGATTGGTTTTTCTGCCTTCGTTGCTAGGTGTGTTTGTTTATTTGGTCCCTTGGTTGCTATGGACTACTTTGCCCACATAGCCATGTGCTTCTGGGCCTAGGTTCTGCCCCTCCCTTTATTCATCAATTAGGCTTTCCATTGGATGTTAGGTATCTGCCTATTCCTTGTATGTTTAGCCAATGAGGTTTCTTCTTTTAAAGGCTTCTTTTTATTATTAATGAGCATTTTGCCTGCTATTGTTGATCATGATTATTGTTGGTTTCCTGGTCATCATGGCTTCATGGAGGATTACCACAAATTGCTTTTTGTGCACAATATCTAAAGATAGGCTAGAACTACTTCAAATACCACATTACCATACATTGAATGTATAGCTGTAACTTTAATATGCTCAAAGGAAATGCAGTCTGTGATCCTGAGAGTTAATATGAGATGGCTTATAATTGTAAGAAACTAAAACTTCTTATGACTGATCACTAAAATGGAGCATAAATCGGCAGGTGACAGTAAATTCAGATTTATTGTCATGGGCCTAAAAGGACCAGCATTGCAATCTCTTCAAATATTTGTGAATTGATTGATAGATAGTTTAATTGATAGATGATTAATAAATGATAACCTAGATATTTTATCAAAGTATTCTTCTTTAGTCTAGTGAATTGACTTATCAGCAATGTTAATGATCATATCTATTCAAATTCAACTAAAAGTTATAACCACAATCGTCAGCAGAAGTGACACATGTTCAAATTGATTCTGAAATTATGCTTTTGAGTTAAAAAATTAGGCTACCCAGTGCCTGTAGAGTTCTACTTGCCAAACTCAGAGCAGAGTATAATAAATTGGAAAATTGACTTATAAATACATGAAATTTTGACGTATGACATATATCCAGATACATTCTATAGCCATGATTGCCAGTAGGAATGATTTTTCTGTAAGTCATTACTACATCTAGACAATGAAGGAATTAAGAGTGAATCAATGTTTGAATAACCCTCACTGTAAAGCACAAACCAACATACATGATGATACCTTTGACTTAATCAGGGTAACTAAGTTCAAAATACATGCATTGTGACATTCGTTCTCGCTGTACCCACATTCTAGCTTCTAAGTAATAGGCCTTGGCTTAAACATTAAAATTGTAGCACATGATTTAACAATGGAAATGAAAAAAAGAAAGTCTCATCAGGCGCTAGGGCTCATGGGTAATGTCTTTTTTTCAAAGGGCACTATAGTTGGTTGTGGGCGGGGCCCTTAGATTACTGCCACCATTGGGTTCAGAAGGCTAGTATCTCAGCCACCATGATAGAGAAGTATATCAAAATAAACTAGTCATTTTCTTGACACAGTGTACAGCATGCTTTCTGACAGTCCTGCTTTCAGTACAAAATAACTGAAAATTAATGAATGAATTAAATGTCTTAACTAGAAAAGCACTCAGAGTGCAAATTTCTTCCAAGGCAATAGGGTCAAGAATATAATTTAAATTCTAGACTGTGTACTGGATTACAGATTTTATAGACATCATCTGTTACAACTATCATTTAAACTGAATCAGTTCTTCATTGCTCCAATACTGTCATCCAAACCTGTGTAGTTTTGAATTGTCTTGTACAGACATACACAGGCTGGCAAAAAACATAACATAACCATCTTGGCGGTTATGAACACTATAGGCCTATTGCATCTGTTTGACTTACTCATTGATAAAATGCTTTCCATATAAAGCAAAGCAAGTGTGCTCTCAAACTTTTAGATCTTCCGCATCTGTATCCCACTCATCATATATTTATTGAGGAAATAAAATAAAGTTAGTTAGAAAAATTTAAAAAATTAAAAAATTAAATTTAAAATTTAAAATAAAAAGAAATTGCTTTAGACAACTAAATACACTGATTATTCCACTTTTCCCTGGGGTACTAGAAGAGGTTATTACTATTATCAGTATTATTATTATTATTATTATTATTATTATTATTATTATTATTATAAGTAGTAGTAGTATATACAAAATAATGTTGTTCTTGTTGTTAGAGTCGATAGTTGATGTCAGTACTGCTAAAATTGGGGGAGGAGACTCAGTTCTGTTGGAGGGAGGGACTGTGGCAAAGGTACCAAAAGCACATGGCTACATAAACAAAACAGAACATGGTTAGAAAGGCAGAAAAAAATCTATCACCCCATGCCTTGATAGCTGTCTTTGACAGACTATCTTATGTACTTTTCTTTTGGGTACCACTTTGGAATTTGGTGTATTCAGAGTCTAAAAACTTCTCTTTAAGTTGATGTTTTTGTTTTTATGGTTGACTCTACCAGTAAAATTGTAAATGCACTTAAAAGTTGGATCCAATATTATCTTTGTCAATTTTGAAGTGCCATAAATCAAAAAGTTTGAATTCTTTCCGAAGTATTCCTCCAGTTCAATATAACATGATTACTGAAGTGATATATATTTAATTATCGAAGATCTCATATGCTTCAGTGTGGAAATATTGTCATCAAAAGCGGCCATCATTTTGTGTTTATACCATTTTCAGGAATCCATAACTTGGCAATTGTCTTACTCTAAGCTAAAATATTTGACAGTTCAGAACGTCTACATGTATGCAACACCACCTGAAATTTTCAATTTTCTAACATGAAGTATGTGTAAGTAATGGCCAACAGAACTTAACAAAGTTAAAAAACTGCATTTTTCCATGATCAAGACCCTGTTTTTTAAGGCCCAATATCTCAGAAAGTAAAGTAGATACAAGGTTAATATTTTGCACAATTGCTGATGGGTACGATGGCATTAGGCACCTAAAGTTTGAAGGAAATCCAAGAGGGTCAGGCGGAATGCATTTGTTGATTTCACACGGAATGGCCCATTGTTGTAATATCCAACCTATCACTGCAAAAGTCCTTTCTTCTTCTACGTGAAGCCTGAGTCCGCCTGTTTATTGTTTCCAACTTCTTTATTTTTTCTTCTTCTCCCGAATGCTCCTTCATTGTCTCAATAAGGATGTCCAGATTTTCAAGACTTGGTATAGCCTCCATACGCAAAGCAATCTCTTCCAGTTCTGCAACACATTGATATCCCTCCTCCAGCAACTTAGAGGTCTTATCCTCTCTGCTCTTTAACTCAATTTGAAGTGCTTCGTCAACATGCAACTGCTTTCCATATTCTTTGTCCAAATCTCTGTTATTCTTATTAACCTTTCGGGTTTTTATAACATAGTACATCTTCTGCCTGACATGATTTGAGACAGGGCACTTACTGCTGCACACAGTGCAATGGCCATCTTTCATGACACTACACATGGCGAGGTCTTTCACCCACCAGCAGCCTGGATAGTGGCAATTCTCCTCACAAACAGTGCAACACATTGCTTTTTTGCTCATGCCCCACCACTTTGAATCTATAGGAACCATTTCTTTGTAAGGTTCATCTACTTCTACTGTGAAATTTTCATTGCTCTGAGATTTCTCTTTGTTTTCCTCCAAGGCTCTTTTTGTCTGCTTAAGCTCATTTTGCTTAAGTTTCTCCAACTTGATGACCTCGGATAAGTTGCTGATGCAGGCTTCCAGTCTTTTGCACACTCGCTGTACTCCCTTTGTCATATTTAGTTCTATTACTTCAATATCCATAAGAAATCTGAAGAATTTCCGCATATTCTTACGTCCCAAGTCCCAAGCCTCTTGATACTTCACTTTATCTTTAGGCTTGTAGGCCTCTGACTGCCGGTTGTTGAAGATGAAATGAATTGGTTCTCCCTTGGCATTTTTGGCACACGGAACCTCAGCTTCATTAAGAGCAGTGATAACATTATTAACAGGCATTCCATCTGAGTGTGTGATCATTGTTACAATGTTTTTCTCAATATCTTTACCAAACTGGGAGAAAATAGCATCAAATATATAAAACTGATAAGGTGTCAGACGATTTTGGCCTGATTTCACCACCAGACATACAGCGTTTATTTCATGGATACCATCTTTAGATCTGAACAACATATGAAGATTCTTTTCAGTTTGTTGATCATCCTTCATCCCATAACCATAACCTGGAGTATCAATGATGGTCAGAGAATTATTTCTTCCCTCTACAAACACTTCATAAACGGTGATGGCATTTGTCTGAGAGTTGGTCTGTGATGACGTTGCACCCTCCTCTGATGTGATTTGAAACCAGACTTCGTCCTCCCATTTCACATCTAACATGTAGTTAACCATTGCGTTGATGAGGGTAGTTTTCCCTGTTCCTGTTTCTCCAACGACAAGAATGTTTTTTGTAGTTTTACTTTGATCTCTTTTTCCAAAAGTCAGCTTTCTAAGATCCTCATGTCCATCAATGTTGCCTTGCTCTGTTGGAAGCTGGTAGCAGGCTGGGGGGCCTTTTTTTATAAGGTGACTTTCTTTCTTCAGTTCTCTGGGGAAAAGTATTATACAGTATTATGTGAACCATGCCTTTCACATGGGTGTAATAATTATTGCCTTGTGTTGTGTGTGTGTGTGTGTGTGTGTGTGTGTGTGTGTGTGTGTGTGTGTGTGTGTGTGTGTGTGTGTGTGTGTGTGTGGATGGATTGGTGAGAGAGAGTTAGTTTATGGGTGTATGTTGATGTATGTTTGTGTGATATTTTATAGTTGAATTGTAATACTTACATCTGATAACAATTCTGTAAAGGCTTCAACTGTTCTTTTCCTACAACAAAAACATAAGGAAAATGCCATGTTTGATATTTTAGATTACGCCTGTCATCATCCAAAAGATAGTGAAAAAATTACACATACAGTATTGACCTGTGATCCCCATTGTTTTTTTTTTTTTTTAAATATGATTTCTGCCCACCTTTTAATCTCCTCAACAATGGAACATTAGAATATGATTCCTGTGCACTGTCAATTCTGTATAGTTAGAGCTGATGACCTAAAAAGCACCCAGATTTCCATACACCCACTTACAAATGACAAATTAGCAGATGTAACAAACGTTAGTGAAAGAATCTTCACCTTATAACATATTTTATTACTGTGCATAAACTTTGTTCATTCTCATAGCTATCAACAGCACTTAGCAAATTGATACAACCGGGTGTTGAGTTGATTCAAAATGGATAAATCCTGTAAGTATTTTTTGTTTGTTTGTTTTTGTTGTTGTTAATACGCTGACATTTTCAATTATTGGCATACACAAACTACTTTTTTTCTTTTGCATTTGAATTCACCCTCTCTAACCTTCATGATGTTTTAATGACAAATCAAAATGGTACCACTTTACTTATGGTCCGGAAATGTTTTCATTACACTTTCATAAAAGTGTCATGACACACTCACTATCCTTCATGATGCCTTATGACAAATCAAAATGGTAATATTTCTTCATGATGGCGTCATAATGGTGTCAAGACTACCAATTGTAAGCTATCCTGTCACATAAATCAAATCAAATCAAATCAAATCAAATAATCAGTAATCAAATAAATAATCAAATAATAAATAATCAATAATCAAATAAATAATCAAATCAATAATATGACCACATCAGCAGCAACTTATCATGGCAATATAAATATGAAAGTAAAGAGGTGCATTTTGGTGCAAGTTGTCATAACAAAGACATTGTCAGGTAATGTCATCCTGATTAATGTTGAGCTGTCATTACAAAGACATCACCAACAAATTAAATGTCAACGTAAGACAATTTCTGGTAATGTCACATTGATTTATGTCAAGATGTCATAATCAAGACAACCCTAACAATATCAACTTATGACAAATACAGAGTGACACTTAATGACAGAAGCCATGACAGGTTTATAAGGTTTATGACAGATTCATGACAACGTCGGTTGTCATGTCAGTCTTATGACGGTACCTTCAAATAAAGTGTTACCGAAATTTCACACACTTTTACGTGTCCTTCTGCATGCATTGAAATGCGGGTTGAAAGTGAGAATGAAATTACTCTTTTGCTTTTTTTTAAATCAGATTTATCAAACTAAGGAATTTGTTACCTGTGAAAAGAAATGAAAGCTCTCCCAAATTGAAAACGATTGGGTAACACTTTACTTGACGGGTGAGTATATAACACATTCATATCAGGTTTCATAAAATACTCACAAAGCATTCATGACTGTTTCATAAGACATGACTCCACCTTCATACCCAACCCTTCATAAATGTGAAAGTTAGAATGCCGATAATCTATCAAAATAAAAGTCCACTGGTCTCAAAGCAGCACTGCCATTTATGTTTATCACCTGATCATGTCACTTTTGTATATTTCATGAATATCTTAGGAAGTCTTCTTTAAATGTCACTTTACTATACAGGTTGCGAAGTATTCATAATCGCTTATCTGAGCTTAACACTGAGAGGTAGGTTTACTTTAAAGTACTTTGAGATGACCTCGGAAAAGTTGGACATTTCCCTTTTGAATGTGGGCAAGGTTTAAAAAAATATTACCCCAAGGTGAGATATTTTTTAAGGAAACATTTAAATTAGATGCTTGCTCATGTTATACAGTAGCCTGACAGGCCATCTCTGTACAGAAGATTTTCTGTACTTGAGTCTGGAAGGGCTGGATTGGGTAGAGGGCGGGTGCAGCCGTTGTCTGTCAAATATTCTCTGCACGTGATTAGCCTAGAAATCGAGACGCCCCTAGCTAGCCTAGTGCTCGCTAATAATTTTTTTTTTTTTTTAGCTCGCTAATAACTTGTATCATAATTATTGTCATTGCCTGATCTAATATTAAGTTCATCTGCAACAAAAACGAACAGTAACAACTTACTCCTTAGGCTTGAAATGATGACCCCCAGTTAAAAACTCTCAATAACTCCATAAAACGATAGCGACTCAGTTTATTAGTACCAATCCACAAATTTTGAATTTGCTTCAGCGTAACAAAAAGACGGAGATCTCTGCAACTCTCTTTCGTCACTTCTCCCTTACCCCTCAGGACGATTTGATTGGTCTGATACAAGTTAGATCTGGGCGCCTTCTTCTCTGCCGAGCCTGGCTAGACTCCTGTAGTGGCCAAATGAATTTGCTGCCGCTAGGGGGGTCTAGATTTCTAGGCTAGTTATACAGCATTTGTCCATTACTCTGATTTGACTTGATCAGGTATCAGGTTTCTGCAATGCTTCTTTGAGACCATTGGACAGGAGCAAACATAATTTATTTATTTTTAAATTTGTTACCTAAATATGTAATATCAGATAGGCTACATCGGGGTCCACAAATACTGGTCAGCTCTAGTTTACCTCTCGGTGGTAAACTCAGATGAATGATTATGAATACTTCGCAATCTGTATAGTCAAGTGACATTTTAAGTAGACTTCATAAGATATTCATGAAATATTCAGGTGTGACATGATCGTGTGACAAACATAAATGGTAGTGCTGCTTTGAGACCACTGGACTTTTATTTTGATAGGTTATTGACATTCTAACTTCCACATTTATGAAGGGTTGGGTATGAAGGTGGAGTTATGTCTTATGAAACAGTCATGAATGCTTTGTGAGCACTTTATGAAAGCTGCTATGAATGTGTTATGTACTCACCCGTCAAGTAAAGTGTTACCGAAATTTCCTATTTATTGATCCAGTATGCATATCAGGAGACAACGCCACCAAGACCAAGCACGTGCCTATACTCTACCCATAAACAAGCCTGCACGAGCCCCCTTTGAGATGATCTTTCTGTGGGCCTGTGAGTGTTGTTTTCCTAGTTGTGGGAAAACAAAATAGAACTTGTATTTACAAATGACAACTCACCTGTGTGGGATTCGGCTCTAGCAGCTTCACTCAATTTCCCATTCTTGACCTTCGTCTGGACTCTGACTGTGTAGTCAGTTGCTGGCTGTAGGTCTGAGATCTCTGTGCTGCATGAATCTGTAGTGATGCTCTTCTCAGTTCCACCACTGCTGTATGAGACCAGGAAACTGTGTGGAATCTGGCCCATCCCATGTGGTGGACTCCATGTGAGATTGGCAGATGTTACAGTCACTAAATCCACTTTAAGTTCCTCTGGTGCTGGCACAACTGTAAGTAAAATGCAATATTAAGACACACTGAATAGATAGCATTTTGAGTTTCTAGATCTAGGTTAAAAAAAAAAAGGCGGTGATATGTAACCAGACATGAAGGTATTATAGTGTGTTCATTTTGAAAGCAGCAAAGTATTTGGACCATAATTGTAGTACCAATTTTGGCCACAATCCTACATACTGCTACTTTAGCAGAAACCAAAAACCAGGGAAAAAAACACCTGCAGACCACATTAGATAAGTTTGGCTGGTTAAGAGTATTTAAGATAAGGGAAATTTGTATGTTCAAACTACACATATAACTCTATAAATTATATTGTTTTACAGATTACAATGTGAGTAGTTGTGTGTGCACATCCAAACGACTTTTGGCAGGTGCTAAATCAAAAGAATAGATTTAGCAAGAGCAAGTCAAGTGGGAAAAGTGAAGGTTTTTCGAGGGAGTAGGCTATCTTCTGCAAAGCCCACCAGTTGGCACCAAAATGCTGCATCTTTCAGGAAATGTCAGCGATATGCTAACTATTCCCACTTTTTTTACTTGTTCTTGCTTGACAACTGTTTGCGCTCAATCTTGAAATTTTCTGAGTACAAATTTGAGGATTACAAAATTTTTGTTTACATTTGTGTAATGGAAGTCTATGGCTACCGTAACACGCTTAATAGACTCTCCCGTAAATACTAAGGGCAGATAGCTACAGAGTGATATCAACAATCTCGTTTTGAAAAGGGAAGCATTTCACATTTTTTCCCTTTTCTGTTTTTTTTTTTTTTATTTTATTTTCCTTTTTTTATCTTTGTAAAAATATTTATTGTTGCTGTGTTCTTTGATCGTATGTCTATGTATAGTGTATTGATGTTTGGGAAGGTGGGCCTTCATGAATTATTGGCTCCACCTTTGTAGGTGTGTTTTGTATGTTAATGTCGTTGTTGCCTCATGCTAGCCAAATTGCCTAATAGATACAGGCGCCAAGTCCGGTTAACGCCCTCAAAATGCGTGTGTGGACTCAGCGTGGGGGATAACAGAGGCCAAATTAACATTATGGTGAATGGACAAGGTAGAGAAAGTTGCTTAACAATAATAGTTGAGTCACTTGAAGGCAGTGTGCAAATTCTTTTTCTTTTTCTCATTAGTTTAGACATTTCAATCCCAATTTGAGAACATCCAAGTTCTACCTTGAACATAGAGCACATAGAGAAGCACTGCTTCTTTCACCCTAGCCCTTTCACTGCTATTGGCTCATAATCAGGATGTCAAAAATACACTTTAGCCTATTCCACCCCTTACACTCACTGCTGCCAACATTTGAAATAGCGACCAGTGGCTTATGCTGGCTGTGCCGCTAAAGAGTCATGGCATGCCCACTGCATTCAATGTGTGGAAACACTCAACTGAGATCACATAATGTCTCAATTACTACGAATGTCACAACATAAAACATAGCAAAATACTGAGCACGCTGTAGCTTACTCCATCCCATGTACCCATGCAGTCATCCTGAAGCTGGGTATTTAGAGCTTTGGAAATGTCTTTATTAATCAATGTATCATCATCGTCAGAATACCTTACCTATCAGAATACCTTACCTATTTTCATAGTCTTAGTGGTTGGTTGACTCTGACACCCATTTTTCATGACAGTAGAAACACTGATGGTGTATTCTGTCCCCATCTCTAAGTCAGGAAAGGTGTAATGAGGGAATTTAGTGTTAATTATCTGAGGTTCCTGACCATTGTTGAGGATCAGTAGGTATGAAACCTCATCAACTCCTGTTGGTTTGCTCCAGGTCACTAACACAGATGTTAGGTCAGCATTCAGTAATACATTTTCAGGGGCAGGGGTTTCTGTAATATAAATAATAAAAACTTCACATATTATTATTTTTAGTTGTAGTAGTAGTAGCATAGCATAGTAGTAGTAATATCAATAACAATAACAATAAAATGCAAAGTACAGTTGCTTTTGGTAGAATTAGTGCCACTTTGGTTACATTGTTATGTTTGTATGGTTACTAAGCAGGTGGCTAGATTAATCATACTGGTTGCTATGCTGGTAGCTAAGTTAAATCACAGGTTCGTTTTATATGACATTAAACCTTGTTTTAGGATCATTTACAATGAAATACGATGGTTAAGATTGACACTAAGACTGACACAAATGCTTTTGTTGCGAGAATTTTTGGTTGTTGCTGGAACATCTCCCCACCTCTACGACGGCAGCTTATGTTCAGTCGAACAATCCTTCTTAAAACGCATTAAACATCTGTTTACAAAGGTATGAAACTCACAAAGTGGTCTGTAGTGTTCACTGATATGCTAACATAAAAATCACAGCAAAATTTTCCAGATTCAAGAATTTTATTTGTCACATGCATAATTGTTCAAGTACAAAGAGCAGTGAAATGTGGATTGGGGCTGAACTCCCTATGTGCAAGCAAGAATCATAAATAAAAGTAATAAATAAGAAAATAATAGAATGTGTGAGGCTATGCATTCATAAACCGTATGGCTTGTGGAAAGAAGCTCTCAGTTCTTGTTCTGATGGAACGGAACCAAATTCTAACAGATTTTTGCATAGATTTGGATATTTTGTGTGTCACGTATACTTTCCAGCAGTCAATGCGGTTGGACAACAAACTTGAAGTCATATTTTCAGTCAATCTAAAAGGGGCTATAGACTTGTTTCACACCTGAACATTCCGAGGTTCTAAAAGCATTCCATGGTAGTAAACTGAACATTCTACCATTGAAATGCATTGGATTTATGCCTCTTTCTGACTTGAAAAAAATGGGTAATAATATTTAAAATAAGTCTAAATTCACTTTCTTTCAAATAATACACATTTGAAGCACGCAAATTTGGAGGTCCCGAGTAGATAAAAGTGGTTTTACGTTTATGTGCATGAAGCTTCAAACTATTCGGGACCTCCCAATTTGCGTGCTTCAAATGTGTATTATTTGAAGGAAAGTGAATTTAAACATGTTTGAAATGTTATTACCCATTTTTTTCAAGTCAGAAAGAGGCATAAATCCAATGCATTTCAATGATAGAATGTTCAGTTTACTACCATGGAATGTCGGAATGTTCAGGTGTGAAACAAGTCTATTGCCCTAACTGTTTGTTTACACCAGATACAGTTCTAAAGTCTCATTGTTCCGAGCCTGTGTGTGTCACAGAGACTGGATCTTTTTACAGTGACCCAAGGGAATGAATAGCTAATGAGTCATGAGGAGATATTAGCTTTATGCTATAGAAAGTGTTATGTGCTACAAACCACATATAATTGCTGACTGCACCTTTAAGAGAACTGATTGTAGTTTAAAAAGTTTAAAAAGTAACAGTTGGAGCAGCTGGCCAAACCAGCAGGCATAAGATTCCCTATCGTGATGTCATCCACTCTAGCCCACTCTAGCTTAGCTCTAATGTTAAGTTGCAGGTTAAATAATTTGTGGACAAATTAACCCCGTGGTCACACGTGCAACAAAAACACTGCTGTTGGGCGACTAGCTCCCATTTATTTTCAATGCCAGTAGTCAATGTGTGACAGGTATAGATACTGATGACAAGTCTGACCACGGCCACAAATATAGCTCCACTGTTGGGGAAATAGCGAAAAATAGTTTCCTCTGGGGGAAAACACAAGCTCCCTCAGCGGGGAATTCAATGACATGCTAAGCTAGAAGTTACACTGAGCACCATCTACAAGAAGCTGGGCACATTTATGAGGGCAATGCCTAAAGGTAGTAATGATGTTCAGATGGTCCGATATGAATTCTGAACTTGATACCCCTCCAAATGCGACACTGAGGACAATTTAGTTGATACTTGTCAGCTTCATTAGCTTGCAAACTTGCTAAATTAATTCATCACCAGCACAGTAATTGTAGCTAACTTTAGCTTGCTAAACTGAGCTAATCAGACTTGTGATTGAAAGTTCCTTCACTTTTGACAGGGGCAGAGACAGCTCGTCAGTTTTTATCTATAAAGTGGAAGGTCCCAGAGCGCAGAGGATGAATGCGAAAAAAGAAAAAAAAAAAGAAATAGCCTGTTTGGAATAATTTGTGGTGTTGCCCGTTTGTTGATAATGCACGCTGCAGTTTGAAAGTGAAAGTGCACTCAACCAGCTCGTGCCTTTCTTCTCCCCATGTCTGTGTGAAACATCAGCAAAAGCAAGCAGCCTGCGAGACACTCGAGACACTCAACATTTTCCAACAGAAAATGTTCAATACAAATGAACTTCAGCGTATTAAACGTTATCTTTTTTCATGTTTATTTAGATCGAGCATCTAAGTTTAGGCATCTAACATATGTGGAATATAGTTTCAAACTGCTTTATGGTTTAGAAATGTTATTACGCAGATTCTTGACATTGATTCTAAATATTATTTTCACATCATTTAAGATATGGAGATGACCTTAAAGCGCGACTTCAGTCATTTTCAACAGGAGCTCTATTGCTCAAGCTACTTGAGATTAGCCAATACTGAAGACGCAAGACATTTTGGTCCAACCATATAGGTTTCCTTGAACAGAGAATAATCACTTACAACTAGCCTAATGTAGACTTGTAGTCAAGACCGCTTAGACCAAGACCAAGACAATACCAAGACCAGAGGCTAACGAGACCAAGACAAGACCAAGACCAGAGGCTAACGAGACCGAGACGAGACCAAGAAAAATTGAGGCCGAGACCAAGACCGAGAACGAGACCGGAAAAAAAGTAGACTAGGCTATATTGGAAGTTATAACTTGATTTGAAAAACAACTTTGGCTAACATTCAACTCATATTAGGGAGTATTATTTCAACTGCTAGCAACAATGTGGATACGGATAGCAATGTGGTCAGAAGATAAAAACTGTTTTGATATATTTTTTGATAGCTGTTGAACCAATAATTAAAAAAAAATACCCTGCTTTTACCAGCACAAACCGCCTACTGAACTCATGGTGACAAAAATGAGTGTTAGGCCTACTCTATAGCAATATTAGGCTAATTAAATACCAGCAGGGGGATGTCTCCTAGTCACCCACTACGATGAGTTAAGGTCTACCAGCGAGATGTCCATGCTCCAGACATTTCAACCAGTAGAAAATCATTTCTGGGTAGCTGAGAAAATGACAAAGTCAACTCCATTACATTCAATTCTATTCTATTGCCTCTACTGGTAAAACTAAGTCTTTGAGAGCGGGTTTCTGAAGCCAGGTGGCACATTAGAATTTTTTTTAATGTTTTTTTTTGTGCATTTTTAATAGCTAGCTCCTTTAAATTTTTAAAGCATTTAAACCTACTGCTATCATGAGATGAATGTGGCACAATAGGCCAACTTGATGGGTGAATTCTACTTTTTATTTTGTTTCCTTTAGTTTTAGATGTAACACAACATGCAGTGTGCCAACGGTATTTCTGAAAGTTGGCAACCCAACCAGGCCTTCTAGCATACTCTGTCTATACTACCAAAGATTCTATACTAAGCCTACTTCTAATTGAAAATTAAATGAACATGGCCTGAGTTAATTTTGAGAACATACAACACAAGGATACGATTTTAGCAGAAGCTAGCCTACTTGTGAGATGACAATAGGGCTGGTGCAGCCTTCACTTTTACTGCTTGATGATTCTCATCACTACATGCGGTGACTGAGTTGGTAGGCTAATGCAAAACCCGGAGCGGATTCTCAGCGGTATACATTCGCTATTACATCAAGTGGAATGGATTCTTTCGGGGTGCAATAGAGATAACTTTGAGAATACATCAACGGCGTTCATTTATCGCCTGATAGGAGTCACTCGCAGGAAGATTTGACATCCTTCACAAGCGTCCATGAAGCACTAAATACGGGAGTTTTTTACGATGTCTGTGTCTCGGTAGCCTATACTAAATTTACGAAAATGAAAGATGAAAAATTTAATTCCCATAAATACATTAGAGATAATGTTAACTAGCATGACATCTCGCTCAGCCGTCATAACACTTTCCTATGCATACACGAACATTTCATAATTAAATTGCCTATATTTTGCGAATGGAAAGTAGGCTAAACTTTAAGGAGAATAATTTAGAGCTGCATCTAACTGAACGTGCGCGGCTCTCTGTCACTGAGAGACCGGCCCATAAATGCATTTGAGAGCATTGTTCTGCTGTAGCAAGGGGTGTCTTTTGCGCACTCTCACTTTCGTTTTGACGCGTCTCATTGTTTAGGCTGTCATTTAAACCGGCAACTTGATTGTTAAATATATATTTATTAAATGTATTTATCTTCTCTTGGTCTTGGTCTTGCAAGACACCAAGACAAGACCAAGAGATCCGAGACCAAGACAAGACCAAGACAATACACTGTCAAGACCAAGACGAGACCGAGACCACGTAAAATTGGTCTCGAGACCGGTCTCGAGACCAAGACCGGTCTCGAGACATACAACTCTAGCCTAATGGGGCAGAATTTTGAACTGTACTTTTAACATCTTAACATACTCCAAATGTCACCACAAAAACTATGAAGTATCAACAGACACCTTACAACACAGCGATTTTCCATAAACGCCAATCAGAGTGAGGATATGCGTGACGATATACAGTACTTTCAAAAGGAATTTGGATCAGAAATCCAAAATGGCAGAGCTAACTCCAAAAACGCATTTTTCTGTAACAAACTAAAAAGATAAGGATTTATGACTTGATATTTTGTAAAACAAGGCTGGAAATGAGGTAAGATTAATCTGGGAACATGGGCTTTGTACCACAAAAATACATCTACTTGGAAACTGAGTTGCTTGTTTAAATCGCCCAGTCGCCCTCTCGTGTGACATGGGGTTAAGGAACATGAAGAAAAATTATAGTGAGTAGTGATTTGTGTTGAAAAATCAACTTTCATACAATTGAACAATATTTACAGCTATTTTTGTAACTGAATTTATGAACATTCTAAACACAGTGAAGATGTCACAACAGGGAGTCCAGCAAAGCTGAACATACAGGAGCATGGGTTTTAACCAGTTTTAACTGCATTTGCTTTTACACTGATAAGGTCAATAAATGTTCTGTTTGTAACAGTGGTTCATAAGCATGCGCATGACTGGCTTGGACATACTATGGGGAATTTGGGGTCTATGGGGAATGTGACCTAAATAGACCTCTTTTTTGTTATAAACTTTGTGACCATGTGCAGATGTTGACCGTGTCAGCTTCACAGAAAATAGCGGTGATCGGACAATACGGTGATCAGCTGACTGAGGCCACTGCTGGGTTAGCTAACAATAAATAGCAGTGCTGTCTAAATGTAAAACCAGTGACAAATTTCAACTAAATTTCAGCGTGAAAGTATGGCTACCCATACGAAAAAGATTTATATGAAACTTACATTTTTCCTACATGTTGTATAAGAATCTTATATATATTTTATAGGGGACTCAAAGCTCATACAAAATCCATGTAAAATGCACATACTGTGAAACTTCATTGTACAATGTTTTTGTTATGTTGTATAAGAGTCTTATATGGGGTTTATAGGGGACTCAGACCACATGCAAAATCCATATAAAATCCATATAATGTGAAACTTATACAACTTTGCACCATGTAAGAATTGTATATGACACGTCCCATGTGAAAAAGATTTATATAAACTTTACAATGTCTTAGGCCTATATGTCGTATAAGAATCTAAGGTTGTGTAGGGCAGTCAAACCACATGCAAAATGCATTTGCAATGTTTCTATGTTTATGTTTTATGTGATTCACACGTTGGTGAAATTAAAGGAATACTTTAACTTTTTATGTAAATTGGTCAGTCATCCTCTTCCCTGAAGTTACATATGTGGGAAAAATCATTTAGGTCTGGCAATCCAAATTTTAGCTTTAGCTTAGCATAGGCACTGGAATGTAATGTAGCCAAAGAGTTGCTATCTGGCAACTTTACATTCCAGCACCTACTGTATGCTAAGCTAAAACGCATGCACTAGGGACAAAATACTTTTACCCACATATGTAACTTCAGGGAAGAGGATGACTGACCAATTTTCATAAAAAGGTGAAACATTCCTTTAATTTCACCAATGTGTGAATCACATAAAACATAGAAACATTGTAAAGTTTAAATAAAACTTTTCCATATGAGAAGTTCTAAGCTTCATATATGCAATGTATTTTGCATGTGGTTTGGCAGTCGTACAAACCCCATCTGAGATTCTTATACAGCATAAAATACATATAAGATTCTTATAGGATATTGACATCAGATATTAGGCCACTGACATATGTGTGTGGACGCTGTGGCTCAGTGGCTAGTGTGTCAGACCATTACCCTGGTGACCCAGGTTCAATTCTGCCCCGAGGTCATTTCCAGATCCCAGATCCTGTCATCTCTACACTGTCCTATTTAATAAAAAGCCCAAAAAATATCTTTAAAAAAACATATGTGTTTTATATCATATTCTTTATACATGCTGTGTCAGACAGCTGTGGTCTAGTGGTTAGGGCTTAAGACTTGTAACTATAAGGTTGACAGTTTGATTCCCGTCCTAATGCGTCATCTAAACTATCACTAGGCCTACTCTCCAGCATGCAGCCCACTGTACCAGGTCAGTATAGGTAATTTCACTGTCCACTGTGTCTCACCAATTCCATGTGGGTTAGTTATATTGAATTCTTATCAAAATATAAAGCCTGCACAGTTTTATATAAATTTCATGTATGTTACATGTATGTCTCATACACAAACCTATATATGTCATTTGTATGTCTCATATACTGAAACTTAATGTTCCTTATAATTTACTTATTCAAATCATATATATTGTGAGTTTCATTCATATGACTTAAATGAGAAACGGGCCACTTTTGTAGTATGTGCCATATAAGATTTGAATAGTAATATATGTTTCTGGCTGGAAAGGTTTTTATATGTTTTTATATGACACTTCTTATAAGTTTCATATGAATCTTTTTCGTATGGGTAGTTGTGTAGTTTATGATGAGATGCCGTGTTACCGTCAGAAGGTTTAGGAAAGACAATGTTGCATTTAAGTGGGGAATCCCGTATCAACATCTATGTATAAATGTATGGGAAAAGAAGTATAAATGTATGGGAAAAGAAGCTGTTAGAAGTCTATGAGAACATTATTTTTTTGCAACCAGCCTTTTAATGACATCCTCTCAAAATTGAGATTTTGTTTTTTTTAAACATCTGTTAGTGTTATCTGGCAGTTTGGAAATTCAGTCTACCAAATGTCGTCATTCTAACTGTGGTACAAGAGAAGCAGAGCACAAGCAAGGGAAATCGTTCATTTTCTAAACAGCTGAATGACAGCTCATATCACTGTCAAAATTTACTTAGCGGTCTCGCTCTAATTTAGCCCCAAATTTAAACATTTCTGGGTAATCACTGACCAAGACCTATCTCTGAGTTGTCATATTTCAAAGACATCCTCTCACCAACCTCCAACATCCTTTTATCTACCTAACATTGATAAGGTCAGAAACTTCTTGTCCTTCTTTGAAGATGCTAACAAATGAATACAAGTTTTTGTTACCTCCAGGCTTGATTGGCCTATTGTAATGCTCTGTTCCCTTAAATGCTCAAGGAGAAGATCCGCTGTTGTGATAGCAATTCTAGACAAATGTTTACATTTGAAATTGTTTGTATAATGTCTTCAAAAAGATATGTTCACAAAACAGAAACCTACCTGTACAGACAGTTGAAGACACACAACGACTCTCCTTGCCATCATAGAGGCTTGCCACTGTAAAGGTATATTTCACTCCAGGGGAAAGATTCTGAACATTAATTTTCTGGCCAGGCACAGTCAGTCTTCCATGGCTCACTTCACTTTTCCATGTTATTCTATATGTGAGAGTTTCTGTCACTCCATCAGGAGCTCCCCAGGTCAGATGCACAGAGTCTGTCTTGGCCTTAAACTTAATTGGTTTTGGAACATGGGGATCTTGGGGAAAACACAATGAAATTTAAATTTTATATTTGAAACACAACACAACACATTAACTGTAATCTGTGTAAACAGATACACAGTATTTGTAGCCTACAGACTAAAACATTAGACAAAATGCCTAAATGAATTCAAACACTCACCAGAAACTTGAGGACACTTATCATGTTTATTTAATCCATAAATTTAATTCACAACACAGTAGTCAAAAAACAGGCCTGCAAGTTAATGCAATTGTGCTGCATTATTCTCTGCTCAGGAGCATAATGCCAAAGTGGCGCTTCTGTCGAATTTGGTCATGCACAAGTATAGGTATTAAGACCTTGTGCACTCATGTGTTGTTACCAATGGCACGCGCATTATCAGACACATCAAGTATATCAAAGCCTTGACAGTTATCTCGTCCAAATGCCAGAACTCTAGGTGGCGTCAGTGACCATATTTCTGAGCAATGCTAATTAAGTGGAGAAAATACTGCAGGGCTGCCAACATTTAAAAAAAACCTTGGAGACAACTCTGTTGAGGTGGGTTTGAATGAATGTATTTCATTGATAGCCTTGGGCAAACCATCGAGAAATACTCCTGATCAAGTTTTTTTCTTTTTCTGTAGGCCTAGCCTAAATTGTGTACCATTGACTGTAATTCTATATACCATAGTAGACTCATCATGCTCAAATAATTGCAATTAAAATTTAATCTGTTACACTCTGTGGTGAAACATCTCAGAAAATGAATTCAGTTTGAGTAGTTTTGTTTGTTTGGTAATGGTAAAATCTCAAGGATCCTGTTTTAAGTTCAGATGGATCACTAGGCTACAATGCGTCGGTCGGCAGATCAGAGAGTATCCAACTTCAGGTCTCCAAATGCAAACCGTTTCAAGGCTAATTCAGTGCTAATTTTTGAGCTATTACTTGTCAAACCTTTTATCTATATTAGCCAAAGTTTTTCTTGCATGTATTTAAAGCATTGGTTCGGTTTATGACATTAAACCTTGTTTTCGGATCGTTTATGATGAAATAGGATGGTTAAGATTGACCTTTTGAAAAACGTGTCTGCCCTAAGAATTTTCGGTTGTTACTGGAGCACCTCCCCACCTCCACAACAGCAGCCTATGTTTAGTCGAACAATCCTTGTCCGGCTGCGCTATTTTTTTGTCTTTTGCAATCACATCCCTAGCCTTGTGCTAAGTGCTCATGTTGGGCTGCCAAAATACACTGGCATTATAAAAGCCCCCTATTACCACCCCTGACTTGACCATTTAACATTTATTTTTGTTTCGCTCACTCTCTTCATTTTTTTTTTCTGAAAAAATCAAGATAACCAACTAATTCAATTTGTGTGGGGGAATTGGTTTTTGAAATAACAAAAGTAGTGCTGTCAAACGATTAAAAAAAAAAACAATCTGATTAATCTAAATTTTGCCATGATTAGTCATGATTGGTCCGTGTAACGCTTTGCAGTGCTTTGATCCATTTTTAGAATTAACATGAAAAAGATGAAAATTGGGTCCAAAACGTCAATAGCCTATTCCATTTTTCAGACAACTCAGATAATAGGTAATTGGTGCTTTTTGTATTTCATTGTTGTTTGATGGTTGCTTTTGAGGGAGTGGATAGTTGAATTTGACGCCAAAGTAAAAATGAGTCAATACAGTATTTCAATTTTCTATTTCTGCGCCGTGGTTGAACTGAACCAAGCGCACAGAGGTATGTCTTGGTTCAGGTAGTGCCAGTTGTCTTTTGTAGAGAGAGGCCTTAGCTATGAGATGGTTATCAAGTCAGCTCGAGACGTACAGACCTGACAGAACTACTGGCTCACCTGCAGGCTAACCTGCAAACTTTCTAATACAGCCTAAGAAGTGGTTGTGATTTATGTTCACCGTGGCCAAGTTGGGACACTTCGCTCTTAGCACATTCAATCAGTAAAGAAACTGTGATGCTGAGTGTTGCCTATGCCACCTAGGCCAGAGACACTTATATAGGAGGAGACAAATCACTTCAGAAGTCCTCCCATTGAAATGCACTACGGCCGTTCGTAACGGAAAGATGGCGGAGTAGAGAAACTGGAATTCCTGGCCTGGTCCTGCCTTACGTTGGAAATAGCCAATCGCGTTGCTGAGCGCTGTATGACTGACGGTTAGCTTTTTTGTTTGCTACCTCCGTCACTATGGTGATAGCCATGCCGCGATTGTCAGCGCAGGCGCAGTAAGCAATTTGCTTTTTTAACTAACGTCTTTTTAGCTTTATTTCTCCATTCATTTTGGAGGGTCTGGTCTTGTTAAGCCCAAATAGCTGCCCGAAGGCGTGTCCAATATGGCGGCCGAGTGATGTGACTTGCCTTAGAAGGACTTTGCCTAGGCTTTATTTCGTCACGATATAAGAATAGGCCTACATTTTGTTTAGACCAGGGGTCTCCAACAGGTAGCTCGAGCTTCTCGCCACCTGGTCTGGGGTTACCGTGTACAGTTGCGCTGTAACATATGCCAAGTTTCGGTTCAGCTGATGTCTGCTTTGCTTTTGAAGTAGCCTAGAGGTCATTTACGAACTAATGTAGGCTACATCTGCGTCTCTGTAACGTTAGTTATAGCCAAATCTGGTGCAGATATCAAGGTTTTGTGATTAGGCTGTTATGAAATTCATTTACATTTCCTGTGACTCTTTGAGCTACTCAGGTGGCTAGCAGCTCCTGAACTACCAGTTGGAGACCCCTGATCTAAACAAAATTTTGTTCCTATAATTATCGTCCCCAAATATATCCAAGGTGGCATAGGCAACACTCTGCATCACCGTTTCTTCACTGATTGATTGTGTGTAAGAGCGGTGCCGGTGGAGGTGTTCCAATAGGCCACGGTAAAACATGAAAATATTAAATCATGCAACAACTTCATAGGTTTCTGTATTAGAAAGTTTGCAGGTAAGCCTGATGGTGGGCCAGTTGTTCTGTCAGGTCTGTAACCTTACGTCTCAAGTCCATCCATCTCATTTATAGCCTACCTGAACCAAGACACCCCTCAGCGCTCATGGCTCACTCCAACCACGGCACAGAAATGGAAAATTGAAATATTGATTGGTATCAAATTCGACTATCCACTCTTTCAAAAGCAACCGATAAACAACAATGAAATACACATACAGCATCAATTACCTATTATCTGAGTTGTCTGATAAATGGAAAATTGAAGTTTTGAACCCAATTTTCATCTTTTCCATGTTAATTCTAAAAATGTATCAAAGCACTGCAAAGCATTACACGGACCATGATTAATCACCTTTAATCACAATTAATTTCCACAAGTACGATTTGGGATGGTAGGTAAATTGCATCTTTGGCTTTGTTCTTCTCAAATGGACAATTCACACCTATCCTCTAACCCCCCCATCATCAGGTAACTTCTTGAAAAAGATCCACTCTCTCAATATGAAAGCGGTCACGGTAGAGAGATGCAACCAAGAATCGGAAGGAAGGAGAGTTTTGAATGGTTAATGAATCAAAATGTTGGTTCCACCATCCACAAGAGCTAATCCATAGTATGTGTAATTTGATAGCCTAGCCATTTTTCTAGCTGAAATTGGCACTAATGCATGTTGTGGAATTGAAACCATATCAGACATGATTAATCTGAGTTAATTTTTTAAATCAGAGGTAAAAAATGTTGGATTAATCTCTTGAGTTAAAGCATTAATTTTGCCAGCACTAAACTAAAGTCAAATGAAAGACCATAAAACTTACTTTCTGTTGCCAATCCAGATTCCATCATCTGAAGACTCTGTTAATAAAAAGACATTAATTCATGTAATATTTTTATGTTTCAGTTATACATACAGTAAATACATACTTTTTCAGTTAGGAACATTCTGGTCAAGGAATAAGAGCGTGAATGCTAAATAATCTTTGTATTGCTCTGTTCTGGGGACTTGTCCAGTATGTTCGCCAACACATCATTGATGGATGGATGGATGGGTGCTGGGAAATTAAAAAAAAAATACTGCACACACCTGAGTCTTGTCAGCCGACAGATCTTCAGTAGCCTCCACCAGTCTGTGTATTTGCAGCGCTGGGGCTGTGTAGTGCATCCTCACATGGTGCTCACAGAAGGAAGCCACGCAGGTCAGACAGGATTTGAACGCCTTCTTTGGACAAACTGAGCAGAGCACACCTCCAGGTCTATCTGTGCTGGCACTAGGCCTACGACAACAAGAACATGTTTTGATGTCTTCTGGGGAAGCAAATACTGTAACTACTTTCTATCAAACACATTGGACATATGGGAATTCAATGTGCAATTCAATTATTTCATTTGCAATACACATACGCTGCAGTTTAACCCTATGAGCCCTAGGCTATCATTATTTTTGTCTGTCTTTTTTAGGACAATCTTGGCCAGTGGTTCTCAAAATGTCCCCAATTTGGAAGGGAAGGAATTTTCACGACCCACCTGCCGCCCAGGGTTCAAAAAATGGTATCACAATAGGTACAATTTTACATTATTTCAGACTTTCTTAAAGTCTTGGTTGATGATTATGAAGGTGTCTGAAAGCAACATCAGTGAGATGTGTATTGTTATAAGCCCTTATACAGTCCACGGATATGCCATTTGCCATATTTGAGTAAAGAGATCATGAGATTCACTGAGATGAATGGGTGTAACATGGCGCCAAGAAAACTCAGAAACACATTGACCAAAGAGATCAGAGCAACCAAATACTCTGAAAAGATGAAGCACCGGTTTTCAGCTTCTCTTCTTCCCCCACTGCTGAGACAAACAATAGCCTTGCTGTCAACCTGAATGCTTTTTCCTGTAGATTTGAAAGGGAGGAAGTAACACACCTCAATCACCCCAGGCCAACTACAGTCCCTAGTAAGTAGCCACTCAGTTGTATCAGCCCTTGACTGATAGCATATCATATTCTTGCACTGCATCCTCAATGTTCGCTGACTGTCCAGGATAGGATGCGTCCTGAGTGAATTAGGCCAAATCTCAGCTAGAGTACTAAAGGGAATCGAGTGGTATTGCATAGGAAGGCAAGGGTAAGGCTAGTGCAATGCAGGTAGATTGCGAAACGTTCCAAGAGTTCTCCTCCTCAAGAGTTTTTATTTCTTTTGTTTTTGTTTTAACATGAAATTGGCATTAAATAAAAAAGGGAAGTCTGGTTGCCATTAGATAGTGGGATGGAATCCTTGTACCCATTGTCAGACCCTATGGTGGTGTGGTAGATCCTGGGTTCCTCCTGATGTACAGTATGACAAAGACTGGCCTCATGTGGTGAAACATTCTGGATTATTTTTTTGCACACACTAGCTCCTCATAGTTTGAATGAGAAATTTGATATAAACCTTATGATGGTTTATGTAGTCCTTCCACAGAGTGAAAGGTTCTCTGTTTACATGATTTATCTTATGTTTTTTGTTCTTTTTTCTTTAGGCTTGTAGTGCATTTGTAGACAATGATAAAGATACCTTTTCTATGCTGTATATGCCCCTGAAGATCCAAAATTGTATTCTATTCTTATGATTACATTAATGTATTAAAGTCCACACCAAACGAACGGAATAGTTGGTGTGTCCTTTTTCATTGGGTGTAGTGATTGCCTGTCTGTATGATGTCAGCTCACCTTAGCCTATACTTTGTACATCCTGTGTTGGTAATATACCTACTAATACCTGATGAAAGACCCAGGTGGGTCGAAACGTCGCGTTATGCTTTTAACTCAAGAAATAATGGGATAATGCAGTGTGTGGAGTGTGTGGACAATTATTCTTCTTTCCTTTGATATGTCTTTTTTGTCCAGCACCTGGCCTCAGTGAGGTGAGGTGGAATGTGCATACATTATTTTTTTTAAATAATTAAAAAAAAGCATTTGCCAATAAGCCCTATCTGCAGGCTGAAGACCTTCAGTTCCATCAAAGGATGTGGCATTCTTTTGTTCCAAAGACATTGCCCTATCCATAGATTCAGCAAGATTGCAGCAGTCTTGTCGAGCTGTAGGGGGAGCTCTATCTGTAAAAATCACATACTGAGAAAATGAAGGCGTATAACATGCAAACTATAAGCTGAGGCTAGTCTTTAAAAGACATGTACAACTAATAAATGCTGATTTTATCTCTCACAACATTCTGCCTGTAGGTGCCGCCATTGTTGTGTCATGTCAGTTGACTGCATCTCAGTGAACTCAGGGTACATCATTTTAGCCCCACTTCACAACTTCAATCTCCAACTTCAAGTGCCATTCCAGCACATTTTTCATAGTTGGAGGTCCGAAACTTCTGACCTCTTAGCTTTCTGGAACGCAGCATAAACAATCTAAAAACCGTGGAGATGGTTGCGGAAATCTCCCAGGATCTGAAGTGGAAGTCCAATATCAATGCCATCCTTGAAAAAGCCTAGGAGAGGATGTATTTTCTATGACAACTGCCGATAAATGTCATTTCTAAAAAGCTATTGATCATCCTCTACACTGCTGTCAGTGAATCCATCCTCTGCTTATCCATTACAGTGTGGTTTGGAGCATCAGTCAGCACAACTAGATCATTGGTGCGCCTTTGCCCTCCCTCTAGGACCTTTACGATGGGAAGACCAGGAAGCAGGCAGAGAACATAAGCAAAGACCTCATACATCCTGTACACACTCTCTTCAACCTCCTTCTCTCTGGTAGACACTACAGATCCATGTGCTAGAAAACAACCAGTGGATGAGCGGGTCACTTCTGCCTGTGCTTGGCGTCCATGACCAAGGCAAGTGTTTGTGTGTCTATTTGATCATGTATACTGTATGTGTATCTTGTTGTGGATGCTATGTGATGCTTACATTCGTACTGCATACTTATCCCACACACTACAATATTTCTTGCACATTACATTTCACGGAACAGTCCAGGATCAATGTCAAACTTGTTGCCCTGGATCAATGGGTTAGGTTTAGGGCTAGGGTTAAGGTTAGGGTTAGGCTTAGGGTTAGGGTTAGAGTACATTGATCCAGGACAAACAAGTTTAACATTGATCCTGGACTCTTAATTACTTGGTGATATCAGGTCTTGCACATTTCACACCCACCACTTGAAAATTTCCCCCCTTCCAAAGTGGGGAATGACAAAATGTCATTGAGAGCCACTACTGTAAAGTGATGACTAAATTGTTAATTAAATTAGTTTAACTGTTTACAATGCTATAAAAGTTTAAATCAATTTACAAAAAAAATATGGTGGTAAAAATACCTTTTGCTCTGTGTACATTTGCCTGTCTTTAACGGATCAGTCTGCATTGACATTAGACTAGACACTGGAGAGGTTGGTCTGGCATGGTGGATCCTGCAGAAATCAACACAACCTTAACCCATAAGCACACAAGAGTGTATTCACACCCACCATTTAATTCACTTGTGGTGAGCCTGATACAGTATATAGTAACTTCTGCATCAATGCTGTTGCAACACAGAGCCTCTGAGGGGAAGGGCAGTGGCGGAGTTCACTTTGTTTTGTTTGCCGTTTTGAGATCCGATGATAAGTTGATTAAAAACAATTTATTACGATTACGATTTATTGTGAAAACTCCTTTTAATCAATATGGTGATATTTATTTTACATATATATGAAGAGTTCAGATGCAAAACCCCTAACTCCACTTGACCACTTTT
This sequence comes from Sardinella longiceps, assembly GCA_027497455.2. Lineage (NCBI taxonomy): Eukaryota > Metazoa > Chordata > Actinopteri > Clupeiformes > Clupeidae > Sardinella > Sardinella longiceps. The sequence goes on from JAODXP020000020.1 coordinate 23,260,905, forward strand.
TTATCAGGCGTTTACAGTATTTTGATATTTTAGACAAGGCGGGGAGCAGGTTTAATTTACATATTCTAGATTTATACAGGATTCACACAATATCATTAAACGTGACATAGAATGAATTAACTGAGTATTGTACCTTGTTCTCTGATATCAAAATACAATATATTCAAATGTATTTTGTCAAAAATAAGATCAAGTGATATTTTACAAGCCTAACTAAAACATCATATTTGAGAGTATTGTGATGTTTTTTTGCCAAAACAACACCTCACTCTGGCCACCTTTATTGAACTGCACTGGCTTTGCGCTATTTGACAAAACTTCTAGGCTTTGTTCTAATTCGCCCATGTTTTATTGGCTATTTTTAAATCTAAGATTTCAATATGAAAGAGGGCAGAACTATGCCTCATGTTCATGATATTTCTTTGACCATGCACAACCTCTTTTTATTAATCAAAGCCAATGTAAAAGGGGTTTTCCATTCTGTGTCTCCTTTAACTCAGTTTTCACAAAAATGGTGTTTAGGGGTTTTGCATCTGAACTCTTCATATATATACATATATATATATATATATATATATATATATATATATATATATATATATATATTAGTGCTGTCAGTTTAACGCGTTAATAACGGCGTTAACGCAAACCCATTTTAACGCCGTCAATTTTTTTAACGCGCGATTAACGCATTTGACCCGCCATTATCAATGGAATGTGAAAAAAAAAATCTCCGACATTCCAACACCTCCCGACGTTTCAGTAGTCCTGTGTTTGTATTAGGCTTGAAGTAGGCCTACTGCTTAGCCTAGGACCTAGGCTACTCATGCCTACAGTAGCCTACACACGCAATGCACACAAGGCACGGGTGTCTGCACTCTGCTCTGCTGCTCCGATGTCAGTGTAGTGAAAACAAATATTTTACCGACACAATCGTTGACGTTCACTCGCATGTTCGCATATTTAGGTTGTTAATTAGCTAGAGGATTGATGTTGTCACTTAGAAATCCCTTCTCTTGAACTGAGTACCTCGCAAATAGGCTAATATCAGTTTCAAAATTGCAGCGCGAGTGAGAGAGGTGAAACAGGTCAGAGCCAGTGGCGTAACAAGTCTGTCACGGGCCCAGGTGCGACTGTGCATTGCGGGCCCCCCTTAGCCCAAGAAAAAATTATGGAGACATATCCCTAAATGGACTCTAGCTTACATGTAGGCTATTACTCATCATCTGCATCAAACGTCAAAACGGACTCAATGTACACATAAATGACAAATGTAGCCAACTATGCATAAGATCACCCTCTTGCACTTCACCCTTGCTTTGGATAAAAAGCCTCTGCTAAATGCACAAATGTTAACGTTAGTGCTGAGTCTCTCTTACCCCGTGCTGCTCAAGCAAGATTATCAAGGTGGTCCCCCTAAGCACAATGTCCACGAATGCCAGAGAAGATGATGAAACACAAGTAACGTTAACGGCCTATCCCAGGCTAATCATAACGTTAACGTTACCACACCAAAGACACAAATTGATGACAGCGAGCGCACCATTCATTCATTAGCCTAAATAAAGAGGAGAAACATTGGTGACGGCGCACCATGCACAAAACTCTTAACTTACTTTTGAGCAGTCCTCGTCTGATTTTAAGTAAAATTGTCTCTATCTCGATTCTTCTTTTCCACGTATGAAAACTCTCCACTCATCCATATTTGGAAAAAAAAACCTTCACTAACGTTACCGTCTAACTGCTGCAAATAGTAAACTTTTCAAAAGTAGCCCAGGCATTTTTAGTGACTGAAACTGGCCTTCATTTAAACGAGAGATGCCACCTCAAATAATATTCTACGTTACAGATATCCTGCTATACATGTTGGGATCAGATTTTTTATGAAAACCCCTTCTGTTTATATTTCGACTCATAGCTATCAACTCTGCACGTAGCCTAATGCGCAGGTTCATTAGGCTACCGCAGGCTATCCCACAATCCCTAGTAGCCTAAAGCAAATTAGACTACCAAAATACACGTTGTTGTTCACTTCGCTGATTATTATCTCTATATGTTGATAATAATTTATACACATTTGCCTATAGTTTACATTGCCCTATTAAGTTGGACAATATTTCAGGTGTCACCATGAAGTGAGATTCAGGGTAAATTACGCCTATATAATCCTAGCGGTCATTGAATTATTTTAAGCCAAACGTCCGCATGTCTCTCTTCGACATTATTTAGATGCAAGTAATTTAAGTTCAGGCGAACGCTATTACATGGAGGGGCTCATTTCCTCTTCAGGGGGCCCGTACGTATCTGAAGTCTTTAGATAGAAACGTCACTGATCTCTTCAGAGGTGGCGACGGACGGGCCCTGCAAGGCCACGGGCCCCGGTGCGGCCGCACCCGCTGAACCTGCGGTAGTTACGCGCCTGGTCAGAGCGCAACTGAGAGAGAGAATGTTTGTGAGCGTCATTTGATGTCAGTGAAAAAAAATATTTTACCGACACAATCGTTGACGCTCACTCGCATGTTCGCATATTTAGGTTGTTAACTAGATAGAGGATTAATGTTGTCACTTAGAAATCCCTTCTCTTGAACTGAATACCCCGCAAATAGGCTAATAGGCGAGTGAGAGAGGTGAAACAGGTTGGAGCCAGTGGCGTAACAAGTCTGTCACGGGCCCAGGTGCGACTGTGCATTGCGGGCCCCCTTAGCCCAAGAAAAAATTATGGAGACATATCCCTAAATGGACTCTAGCTTACATGTAGGCTATTACTCATCATCTGCATCAAACGTCAAAACGGACTCAATGTACACATAAATGACAAATGTAGCCAACTATGCATAAGATCACCCTCTTGCACTTCACCCTTGCTTTGGATAAAAAGCCTCTGCTAAATGCACAAATGTTAACGTTAGTGCTGAGTCTCTCTTACCCCGTGCTGCTCAAGCAAGATTATCAAGGTGGTCCCCCTAAGCACAATGTCCACGAATGCCAGAGAAGATGATGAAACACAAGTAACGTTAACGGCCTATCCCAGGCTAATCATAACGTTAACGTTACCACACCAAAGACACAAATTGATGACAGCGAGCGCACCATTCATTCATTAGCCTAAATAAAGAGGAGAAACATTGGTGACGGCGCACCATGCACAAAACTCTTAACTTACTTTTGAGCAGTCCTCGTCTGATTTTAGGTAAAATTGTCTCTATCTCGATTCTTCTTTTCCACGTATGAAAACTCTCCACTCATCCATATTTGGAAAAAAAAAACCTTCACTAACGTTACCGTCTAACTGCTGCAAATAGTAAACTTTTCAAAAGTAGCCCAGGCATTTTTAGTGACTGAAACTGGCCTTCATTTAAACGAGAGATGCCACCTCAAATAATATTCTACGTTACAGATATCCTGCTATACATGTTGGGATCAGATTTTTTATGAAAACCCCTTCTGTTTATATTTCGACTCATAGCTATCAACTCTGCACGTAGCCTAATGCGCAGGTTCATTAGGCTACCGCAGGCTATCCCACAATCCCTAGTAGCCTAAAGCAAATTAGACTACCAAAATACACGTTGTTGTTCACTTCGCTGATTATTATCTCTATATGTTGATAATAATTTATACACATTTGCCTATAGTTTACATTGCCCTATTAAGTTGGACAATATTTCAGGTGTCACCATGAAGTGAGATTCAGGGTAAATTACGCCTATATAATCCTAGCGGTCATTGAATTATTTTAAGCCAAACGTCCGCATGTCTCTCTTCGACATTATTTAGATGCAAGAAATTTAAGTTCAGGCGAACGCTATTACATGGAGGGGCTCATTTCTTCTTCAGGGGGCCCGTACGTATCTGAAGTCTTTAGATAGAAACGTCACTGATCTCCTCAGAGGTGGCGACGGACGGGCCCTGCAAGGCCACGGGCCCCGGTGCGGCCGCACCCGCTGAACCTGCGGTAGTTACGCGCCTGGTTGGAGCACAACTGAGAGAGAGAATTTGTGCAAACTAGACGCATATAGCCTACCTGATTCTGAACGTATGACCTTGTCACTAAAATGAGAGCTTCTTGCAGGGCAATTGCCAATATGGCAAAATGCATTTTAAAGGTATGCTCATGCAATGTAGGTTTACTCATGTAGACCATAATGCCATATTTTCATTGAGCCTCTTTAAAATATAGGTTAGTATAATTTAAAGGGCCACCATCCAGTTTTTTTTTTGTAAACTTGTGAACTAGCAACATAAAAGACATCAACATCTCTCTGGCAGTACTTGAACATGTTAATCATTTCTGATGCTGTAACTGGGTTTTCTTTTATTTTAAATTGGTATTCACCCCCACCAATGAATGCTGATAACAGCATTAAAATGAAAATAAATAAATAATAATGGGACAAAAAGAAATCGAGGGACATTTAGAATAGAAAGAAATTTGTGATTAATCGCGATTAATTATGAGTTAACTACGGCAAAAATGCGATTAATCGCGATTAAATATTTTAATCGCTTGACAGCACTAATATATATATATATGGGCAATTCCAGCGTTATGGACGTGACATTTTCGTGCATTATTGATGAACAAAAGGCCAGATAACCTCCGCAAACCTAGCAGTATTTCACAATTTTTTTTCATATTCTTCTGCAAACTCCATGGCTGAATACAGGCAAACAGAAAAAATTAATATCATGATTTGCATCATAAGAATATGAGCCTTTCAATTTGCGTTATGGACGTGACTAAAAACGGACAAACTTTTGAGAGAGCGTAGTTTTTGCTGTGAAGTGTGTGAAATTTCTAGAGAAATGTAAATATTACTACATTCATACCAAACAGGACACCTCAGTAAAGACAGAGAAAGACTTAATTTCAAATGTAAATGTAAAAAAAGTTGGTTTTCATTGGGAGACATGGCGTTATGGATGTGACGTTATGGACGTGACGTCTGGAAAAACCCTCCAAAACGATACAAAACAATTGTGAACGGTGGATTTTAACCTGTAACAAGAGAAATAGTAATATAACAATGAAAAATAACTGATAGCATTGCAGCTTTGTGTGTGTTATCACCCACTTATGCCCATTATAAGCCCCTCCATAGACTTACATTATAGCTGAATAGGGTAAAAATTTTAACAAACAGATATCCTTTCGAAACTTGCTCAGTTGAATATTTACATCGAGACAATACTTTTTTGTATTGGAAGTTTTCTGAAAGAATTTGTATGTCCATGTAGGTGAGACTTAAAGTTTTAAGGTGAGGTTTACTTTTTCGTGGAATTGCCCATATATATATATATGGGAAATTCCACAAAAAAGTAAACCTCACCTTAAAAATTTAAGTCTCACCTACATGGACATACAAATTCTTTCAGAAAACTTCAATACAAAAAAGTATTGTCTCGATGTAAATATTCAACTGAACAAGTTTCGAAAAGATATCTGTTCATATATATATATATATATATATATATATATATATGGGAAATTCCACAAAAAGTAAACCTCACCTTAAAACATTAAGTCTCACCTACATGGACATACAAATTCTTTCAGAAAACTTCCAATTCAAAAAAGTATTGTCTCTGTATTGTTATATTAAACTGAACAAGTTTCGAAAAGATATCTGTTTGTTGATAAGCTGCAATGCTATCAGTTATTTTTTATTGTTATATTACTATTTCTGTCGTTACAAGTTAAAATCCACCATTCACAATTGTTTTGTATCATTTTCGGAGTTTTTTTCAGACGTCACATCCATAACGTCACATCCATAACGTCACATCCATAACGCCATTTCTCTCAATGAAAACCAACTTTTTTACATTTACATTTGAAATTAAGTCTTTCTCTGTCTTTATTGAGGTGTCCTGTTTGGTATGAATGTATTAATATTTACATTTCTCTAGAAATTTCACACACTTCACAGCAAAAACTACACTCTCTCAAAAGTTTGTCCATTTTTCGTCACGTCCATAACGCAAATTGAAAGGCTCATATTCTTAGGATGTAAATCATAATATACATTTTTTTGTGTTTGCCTACATTCAGCCATGGAGTTTGCAGAAGAATATGAACAAAATTGTGAAATACTGCTAGGTTTGCGGAGGTTATGTGGCATTTTGTTCATCAATAATGCATGAAAATGTCACGTCCATAACGCTGGAATTGCCCATATATGACAACCCACATATAGAGAAATGTAAATATTACTACATTCATACCAAACAGGACACCTCAGTAAAGACAGAGAAAGACTTAATTTCAAATGTAAATGTAAAAAAAGTTGGTTTTCATTGGGAGACATGGCGTTATGGATGTGACGTTATGGACGTGACGTCCGGAAAAACCCTCCAAAACGATACAAAACAATTGTGAACGGTGGATTTTAACCTGTAACGAGAAATAGTAATATAACAATGAAAAATAACTGATAGTATTGCAGCTTTGTGTGTGTTATCGCCCACTTATGCCCATTATAAGCCCCTCCATAGACTTACATTATAGCTGAATAGGGTAAAAATTTTAACAAACAGATATCCTTTCGAAACTTGCTCAGTTGAATATTTACATTGAGACAATACTTTTTTGTATTGGAAGTTTTCTGAAAGAATTTGTATGTCCATGTAGGTGAGACTTAAAGTTTTAAGGTGAGGTTTACTTTTTCGTGGAATTGCCCATATATATATTTATATATAATAACTAACTGCAACTCCAGCCAAAGTGCCTGGGCTAACACCCCCTCTGGCACAGAATTTAGCTTGTCTAATCTCAATTGGCATCAATAGCAAACATATTGTTTGCATGTGATGCAGATACCGGTAACCAAATTTCATCCAATTTCATTCCATTCAGTTTCATTCTTTTTTTTTCCTTTCATCAAAATGAAACTTATGTTTTTTTGTGAATTTCAAACTTTTGTTTAAAATGCAAAAACAGAAACAGCAACTTTCAGATTGGCTGTATTTTCGTCAGTTGGCTTTTTGAATGGAAGCACATGGACACTGCGCTGATTACATCAAAATCACTATTTTTTAAATGGCTCAACACAACATGTAACGTTACTCATTGTATCATCACCAGGGTCTCTACACATGAAATGCATTGTGAACATCATTTGTGCGCAAGGAGTTTACTTAGGCTAGCAATAATTGGTAGTTTTGACACGCCAGACTATATCATAAGAATGTATAGTCTGAAGATCACTGATAGACGGTGCCTCAATGGATGGGCGGGTGATTGCGTTGTCTTTCAAACTGTAGCCCGTCGGTAACACGGCAAAGACCTTTTTCAGAACGAAAGACTTCAGTGCACTTTCTTGTTTCACTTTCAAAGAAAATGACAAGTGGACCAAAGCAAGTAAATACTCTTGAATACCCTACTATACTAACATAGATACATTGCATACAAGATGTATCAACTACGTAGCCCCAAAGTACCACCATTTCTCAAAGTAGGAGTTAAGTAGTTGGAACTACTGTGATTAAAGGAAAATTTACATTCATTTACAGTTTTTGGTTGTAGCATTTACCTTGAAGCTCTGGGCATTTCATCTGTAAAGTTAGGACAATCACTCATTGACCCCTCACTCTGTAGGCACTCACTGGTTACTTGAGCTGCTGGTCTGGGTGGATTATTTCTGTAGAAAAGACAAATTTAAAATCTCAGAAATCTCAAGGAGCCTATGGACCACTTATTTTATAGCAACAATTAAGATTTTTTTCATTTTCAATAGTCTGAAGATCACTGATAGACGGTGCCTCAATGGATGGGCGGGTGATTGCGTTGTCTTTCAAACTGTAGCCCGTCGGTAACACGGCAAAGACCTTTTTCAGAACGAAAGACTTCAGTGCACTTTCTTGTTTCACTTTCAAAGAAAATGACAAGTGCAATTCCTCCAAAACTAAAGCCAAAGACGATTCTCTATATACGGCTCTGGTTTGAGCAGTACTGTCGTCATCGTCCAAAGCCCGCCTTACGATTTCCTGTACACAAACCGCGCTGTGATTGGTTATCCACCGCCAGAGTCAGGATACAATGGGCTTCTATCAGGGGTCTCTAGACGTACCCGCTGTGCAAATTCAAATTTGCTACCGCTAGGGGTACGTCTAGAGTTCTAGGCTAAATTATTGCATAGTTGATGGAGAAAGCCATAATGTACCGACAGTTGAATGCGCTGAGAAGGCACAAATCACGTTGTAATTCAAACAGTAAGCTCCAGCTAAGTCACATGACCTAAGGGGTATTCCATCAAGGGAGCTATTCACTAAGCCGCGCTAATTTCGACAAGCCGCGCTAGTTTTAGTGTGGGTTCTGTTCCATTACTCTCGCTAACAGTAATCTCAGCTGAGTTGCTGGGGTAACATATGCAATCAATCAGTCAGAAACACAAGTCACCAAAAAAGGTTCCATACACCTGCTTAATAATTTTTCCCACCAAATAAAGGTTGCTAGATTTTGCAAACACTGTGACCATGCATGAATTCCCATTTTTATTAAACTACTATTTATATTTCAAAGTATATATTAGGAATAATTTTAGTTACGAATTTAAAACAAATGCATGCATCATCAAAGACCTATCACATGCCGGCCCATCACGTGGCGGCTTGAGTTATAGGCTATGTATGAATTGAATGATTGATCATTAATTGAATGATTGTCGCAGGTGCAAGTCTGCTGTGACAGAACATTGAGACTGGCAATTTGTTCCAACAAGCAATGGTCAAACATCATGATTCAAAATATGTCAATCACCTTTTCAACTTTCTACATTGCCAGTAGACCTACTACTATACAATATGTGATATTCAGTTATTTCACACAAAATCCAACAGATGACGTATGCATATCGAAGTTTCTTTCTTAAAATTCTTTTAGTTCTGCCTTGATTTTTTACGACAGTACATCAGGCATTCCTAACTCACCTATTCAGGTCTAGTGTTGAGCTTGTGCACGCAGCCTTGTTTAAGTTAACAAGATGCAGGCATGGCTAACTTGCGTTCATGGAATGGCTTCAGTCTCATGTCAAACTTGACGCTACTTCAAACGAGACTTAATCACATAAACGCCAATATCATTAGTGACTAAGCAGGAATACCCCCCCCCCTAGCTTGCATGCTAACCAAAACAAACGGGGGTGGACGCTCTTACTGATCTTGCAAGGGCGATATCTGCCTCTAGGAGTTCTAGGCAATGTAAAGGTGCAATAAATAGGAAAAGTCGAATTTTCACCTAAATGTTACAAGTGGGGGCTTTAAGTATCACTTTTAACACTGAAATTTATCAAAGGTAACAGCAAGAAGACAACATGAGATTGGTTGTCTTTTCAGCAAACTCTGTATAAGAACAAAGTTTTCAATGTTCAAATGAATGTGAAGGGCCAGTAATAATACTACAAGCAAAGTGTCATGTCAATTTGAGTCGTTTTAATGCGGTCCCAACGATTTTATCCGCAAACAAATTCTGCCCTACTAACAAAAAGTGCAACATGAAAGCAAACTGCATGAAACACCAAACATTGAAAATTGTATTTTGTCTGGACCAAAGCAAGTAAATACTCTTGAATACCCTACTATACTAACATAGATACATTGCATACAAGATGTATCAACTACGTAGCCCCAAAGTACCACCATTTCTCAAAGTAGGAGTTAAGTAGTTGGAACTACTGTGATTAAAGGAAAATTTACATTCATTTACAGTTTTTGGTTGTAGCATTTACCTTGAAGCTCTGGGCATTTCATCTGTAAAGTTAGGACAATCACTCATTGACCCCTCACTCTGTAGGCACTCACTGGTTACTTGAGCTGCTGGTCTGGGTGGATTATTTCTGTAGAAAAGACAAATTTAAAATCTCAGAAATCTCAAGGAGCCTATGGACCACTTATTTTATAGCAACAATTAAGATTTTTTTCATTTTCAATAGTCTGAAGATCACTGATAGACGGTGCCTCAATGGATGGGCGGGTGATTGCGTTGTCTTTCAAACTGTAGCCCGTCGGTAACACGGCAAAGACCTTTTTCAGAACGAAAGACTTCAGTGCACTTTCTTGTTTCACTTTCAAAGAAAATGACAAGTGCAATTCCTCCAAAACTAAAGCCAAAGACGACTCTCTATATACGGCTCTGGTTTGAGCAGGACTGTCGTCATCGTCCAAAGCCCGCCTTACGATTTCCTGTACACAAACCGCGCTGTGATTGGTTATCCACCGCCAGAGTCAGGATACAATGGGCTTCTATCAGGGGTCTCTAGACGTACCCGCTGTGCAAATTCAAATTTGCTACCGCTAGGGGTACGTCTAGAGTTCTAGGCTAAATTATTGCATAGTTGATGGAGAAAGCCATAATGTACCGACAGTTGAATGCGCTGTGAAGGCACAAATCACGTTGTAATTCAAACAGTAAGCTCCAGCTAAGTCACATGACCTAAGGGGTATTCCATCAAGGGAGCTATTCACTAAGCCGCGCTAATTTCGACAAGCAGCGCTAGTTTTAGTGCGAGTTCTGTTCCATTACTCTCGCTAACAGTAATCTCAGCTGAGTTGCTGGGGTAACATATGCAATCAATCAGTCAGAAACACAAGTCACCAAAAAGGTTCCATACACCTGCTTAATAATTTTTCCCACCAAATAAAGGTTGCTAGATTTTGCAAACACTGTGACCATGCATGAATTCCCATTTTTATTAAACTACTATTTATATTTCAAAGTATATATTAGGAATAATTTTAGTTACGAATTTAAAACAAATGCATGCATCATCAAAGACCTATCACATGCCGGCCCATCACGTGGCGGCTTGAGTTATAGGCTATGTATGAATTGAATGATTGATCATTAATTGAATGATTGTCGCAGGTGCAAGTCTGCTGTGACAGAACATTGAGACTGGCAATTTGTTCCAACAAGCAATGGTCAAACATCATGATTCAAAATATGTCAATCACCTTTTCAACTTTCTACATTGCCAGTAGACCTACTACTATACAATATGTGATATTCAGTTATTTCACACAAAATCCAACAGATGACGTATGCATATCGAAGTTTCTTTCTTAAAATTCTTTTAGTTCTGCCTTGATTTTTTACGACAGTACATCAGGCATTCCTAACTCACCTATTCAGGTCTAGTGTTGAGCTTGTGCACGCAGCCTTGTTTAAGTTAACAAGATGCAGGCATGGCTAACTTGCGTTCATGGAATGGCTTCAGTCTCATGTCAAACTTGACGCTACTTCAAACGAGACTTAATCACATAAACGCCAATATCATTAGTGACTAAGCTGGGGGATATTCCAAGAAGGCAGTTAAGTGACAAACCAGGGTAAATTAAGCTGGAAGTAATGGTAAACCTCATAATACAGGAGCCTCGACTCCTTGTTCTCTTCACTAAAAAAAAGCCTGCAGGCTCCACTATTAGCTTATTTACGACTTCCTCTTGGTTAACTTAGCCAGGTTTATCACTTAACCACCTTATTGGAATACCCCCCAGGAATACCCCCCCCCCCCAGCTTGCATGCTAACCAAAACAAACGGGGGTGGACGCTCTTACTGATCTTGCAAGGGCGATATCTGCCTCTAGGAGTTCTAGGCAATGTAAAGGTGCAATAAATAGGAAAAGTCGAATTTTCACCTAAATGTTACAAGTGGGGGCTTTAAGTATCACTTTTAACACTGAAATTTATCTAAGGTAACAGCAAGAAGACAACATGAGATTGGTTGTCTTTTCAGCAAACTCTGTATAAGAACAAAGTTTTCAATGTTCAAATGAATGTGAAGGGCCAGTAATAATACTACAAGCAAAGTGTCATGTCAATTTGAGTCGTTTTAATGCGGTCCCAACGATTTTATCCGCAAACAAATTCTGCCCTACTAACAAAAAGTGCAACATGAAAGCAAACTGCATGAAACACCAAACATTGAAAATTGTATTTTGTCTGGACCAAAGCAAGTAAATACTCTTGAATACCCTACTATACTAACATAGATACATTGCATACAAGATGTATCAACTACGTAGCCCCAAAGTACCACCATTTCTCAAAGTAGGAGTTAAGTAGTTGGAACTACTGTGATTAAAGGAAAATTTACATTCATTTACAGTTTTTGGTTGTAGCATTTACCTTGAAGCTCTGGGCATTTCATCTGTAAAGTTAGGACAATCACTCATTGACCCCTCACTCTGTAGGCACTCACTGGTTACTTGAGCTGCTGGTCTGGGTGGATTATTTCTGTAGAAAAGACAAATTTAAAATCTCAGAAATCTCAAGGAGCCTATGGACCACTTATTTTATAGCAACAATTAAGATTTTTTTTATTTTCCTGAGGAAATAATTAACTATTCACTGCTTTATTTAGAGCGCTATGAAATCCATTTTTTTTTTCTGAAATCCTTTTTAGATTCCAAATTAGAGTTTACTGACTTCAATTTCCCATCACTTCTCTCTGGATTCAGGTCGATGATGTTTGTCCCACGACATACATTTTGTCCCATTACATTTTTAAATAGACTTATATTATTAAGGCTATGATGCTAAATAATAATAATAATTTATAATAATAATATATATAATATTATTATTATAAAGGATAAAAATCAGGTTACAAATCAGGTTAACAGTGACTCAGCGCAATTTATCTGGACTCTCCAAATGCAATCAGGGTGAACATGCAGCATCTACTCTAAGACAAACATTTTAATTAACCTTCAGGTATTTGCTAAAAATTTTAAAGATATCATTTTTGCAGAGTTACATGCAATAACCTAAATGAGTGAATCTGTCTTCTCAGTGTGTGGTCAGCCTATTCAGTGGGGCAGAAAATACAAGCGGGTACACACACTGACCATTTATAGGCAATGTTTGACCTTTCAATGTTGACCTTTCTTTCTTTCTTTTTTTTTTTAATTTCAAAGGCATCTGATGCCTGAATTACAAGCAAAAATTATAGCCTACTGTAATGACAAGCTTCTTTAATTCTGCTGCCATATTGCTCCCTGTGTAGCAGATGCAGCTGCTTCTCAGTGTAACTTAAGGGGACTCACTAAAGCGTGGTGTTTCACCTACATGGGCATGGTTTGGGTAGGACGTAGCAGTGCTTGGAGTACTTGTTATTGTCAAAATTCCACCTTAATAGTAGACTCATCACCACAAATGAACCAAATTTCAAGTTTGAGCGCAATTGCCTGTACAGTGGACAAGCGAGAGCAAGTCAAAAAAAGGGGAAAAGTGAAAGATTTTCGAGGGATCATCTACTCAAATAAATTAGGTCTACATGTGCAATAGCAGCAAGATGGCCCGGATGATCCTAAGTGGTCCTAACGTCACTCACGTCAGATGCAGCGCCCCCTCAGGCGCATCCATCTGATGTAGAGTCCATTAAAAGGTATTTTAGGCCTGATATTAAACGGACGGACCCACCAGGAGATGCGTACGAAACACCGGGCGGGATTTTTGACGTAACTCATCTCTAGCAAACTTACAAAACACATCTAACAGTTATATTTGAAAGAGACATCTATATTATGCGAGTTGAATTGAGTATTATGGTAATTATGCCGCAGATTCTAGCGTTTGTGCTTGTTTGGAAAAAGTGAGAAACTATAAATCGTGTGGGCTCATGGGATGCAATTGGTAGGTTTCGATTTAAGTGGTTGAAGTAGGATGACGGACAAGTGGTTTATCCAAGTATAGTATTTTTGATGACGCCCGGTCTTCTGAAACAATTCTCTTATCAAGCGACATCAGATGCATGCGCCCAAGGGGATGCTGCATCTGACGTGATTGAGGTTATGGTGCTCCGGGGTGCAGGCCAGGGGCGATTCTAGGTTCTGAACTTTAGGGGGGCTCAGCCCCCAGAGTTGATAGAGGCTCCTGGTTTGAACATCATGCTTTCCAATGCTTAGATTTACGCATTTTTAATCATAACAACCAGCTACGAAATCGATCCAACCACAAGCACTGACATGCAGCCCCTGTAATGTTGTCACTTCATAAGACCTAAATAATGTTTGTAAAAACTTGTATGCAGAGGTGCCATCACATGTTTTAAAGTAGTGTTGGCAAATTTTCATGGTGATTAGCCTAAAATGTGTTAGACGTAGGCCTACAGTAGGCTCATTATAAATGCTGGTCATACTGGTGGAGGAGGAATTGGGTTTTTCATGGACATCATATTGCTAATGTCACAGAATAGGACTACCCAGCAGTTGTGAATCAAAGATGGTATATTTATTTGTTAAAATAGGGTAGACTTACTGGGGGGTCTGGGGGTACTCCCCCAGAAAATTTTGGATTAGTTAGAAGTTTTTTCCTGCATCTTGGTACATTTTAACAGGTTATTATAGCCTATATAGGCTATATTTTTAAATTATCCTATTACTTTAGCACTTCATGTGAGATTTGAAGTTTGATGTTGCACTAAAAAGTAGTATTGCCGGGGCAATACTGGCAATACTGAGGATGACAGCCCTGCTTGAATGATATGTTCAGCTCCATGGTAATAGTAAGTAAGGATAATACAAGGCCCACTGTATGAGAAAACATTGTTTATTTTGGAGTGTTAATGCTCTGGTGAAATGTGAATGATAAGGGAAAACTTCACTCTAGGAGCATTAGACTCTTTGCTACTGTAGTTGTCATTGGCTCTCTGTAAATCAAACATAGGCTTCATTCTTGAAATGGAATTATAGAAAATCCATCTAGATTCTTTCCAGTGTATCAGTTCACTATCCATGCCTTAGATTCTTGAGCAAGGTAGGCTCTTTGCCTTTCAGACTAATTATCATACTTTTAAGCTGTAGTTTCAGTTATTACCTGTGCCACCTATAGGCCTATGAATTCCAATAGCTTTAAAATCAAAAGAAAAAATAATAATAAAGTTGAGAGCATGTATTTTAATATTTTATTTCTAGTTTATTGCGCAAAGAAGAATGAAGGTGCAATAAGGCTGCATCATATTCTATCAGGGGTAGTCCTAACCTCTATGATGTCCTGGGTCAACAGGCACCTTATCTGTCACCCCTCCTATTGCACAGGCATGGCCCTTGGTAATAGAATATTTGGGTAATAGAAAATTTATCTGTTGAAATTGTAGGTCTATTATAAAGTCCAGTATTTTGTTTTGTTTTGTTTTGTTTTGTTTTATTTCTTGAGCTCTTGGTTACTAGATGGAACCCAGCAGCCAATTAAGCCACCAGATAAAGATAGTTCCCAGTAAAAATATGGGCGATCTTTAAACTGAAATTGAACCCTGTATTGCCGAGCAAGTACATTACAAGTAGTACCATTACTCCATTGTAGGATCAGATATACCCATACCAAAGCTTCCAAAAGACAATGAAGCAAACAAGTCACCCGCGATTATTTTTTTTGGGCACTCGCGTGCGCAAAAAAAAAAAAAAAAACGGTCCGTGATTTTTAGGGGGGCTGAGCTAAAAATTGCCTTAAATCGCCACTGGTGCAGGCTTCAAACCTGTAGCTGCCTAGCTGCCAATTTCACCTTTCGGGGATCTCTTTGAGTCTATAGTCGCCGTAATAATAACAAATTGAAATAAATACTTATACAGTGTACACTCGTCTGAGAATTCTGCGGAGATAACCAAGCATAAATCGCGCTTTCTTGAATTTCCCCTTGAGGGTCAATAATGCAGCAATATGCAGCACGCCATCTTGTGGCCTTTGCACATACATAGCTGATTTATTTGAGAAGAAGATCCCTCAAAAATCCTTTCGTTTGTCCACTGTACGGGCAATTGTGCTCAATATTGAAATTCCGTTCATTAGTGGTGATAAGTGTACCACTAATGTGAAATTTTGACAATAATAAGTCTCCAAGTATACTTTTGAGGATTACATAGAAGGGGCAATGGGGAAATATGTTGGCTTGTGTTAGAGATCAAATTAATATCTCACAAAAAGGGTATAGTTT
The DNA here is from genome assembly GCA_027497455.2 of Sardinella longiceps. Lineage (NCBI taxonomy): Eukaryota > Metazoa > Chordata > Actinopteri > Clupeiformes > Clupeidae > Sardinella > Sardinella longiceps. Next base: position 23,276,834 of record JAODXP020000020.1, read on the forward strand.
GATGCTGAGATTTTTTATATTTCGTTTCACAGAGTTTTTTGGGGTAGGCTATTCTAAAAGTGAAATGCTTGTTGTAATATATCAGTGGACATAGATGAGGATATTGACAGATTTTTGTCTACATTTGTGTAATGGAAGTCTATGGCGTACCGTACATCATTGTGGAATGTCGTAGAGAATTTTTGCTTCGTACCACGGGCAGATAGCAAAAGAGCGGTTGTTTGGTTGGGGTACTATTTTCTTATGAAAGAAGATCCACAAGGTTGCTTTACTGTTGTTATAGTTACCATTCTTAAGAGCATTGACATGGAACAGTGGCTTTTTACAAGATTAATGTCTCAGGTGTCCTCCAGAAATAATGGACACCCTGTCAACTAATTAGAACAGTAGCCTACTTCATTCTACCAGGTGATAAATATCAGTAATGTTTTCCTATATATATAAAAAAGAAAAACATATACAGTTCATTGTTTACTTTAATTCACACCACATATTGTAGCACAAAACTTGAAGCTTTGGGCATTCCATCTGTAAAGTTGGGACGATCACTCATTGATCCCTCACTCTGTAAACTCGTTACTTGAGCTGTTGGTCTGGGTGGATTATTGATGTGGAAAAACAGACAGTCAAACAATCTCAGGAATGTCAAGGCGCATATGTTTTAATTATTTTATAACAACAAATATATTTTAGTTTCCTGATAAGAAATAATTAGGCTACCTATAGCCTACACCCATTTATTGGCCCATGCACTGGTGGAGATACTTCAATTTGCATTTCAATATACTACTTTATTTTTTGTTTTACTTTATTGAAATTCTAACTTGAGTCCAATAATTGATAAACATTCTATTTCGTATCGGTCAACACGCCACAGAATGGGTCATCCTCTCTGAGAGGATGTACAGTAAATTAGTAAATTAACCACTTCCCGCTTCGTGCGTGCAATCAACGTCACCTTACATACAGGTGCATGCACGCCGGCAATTTTTCTTTTTTTGCCTCCTGAGATTTGTAGCTTAATGATTCTTGAGTCCCACTAAGAAAAGTGCTAAAACTGTTGGAAATTAATAACATTTTCAGGAATAAATAAAGTGAAGTCATAATCAGGGCGTCCTTTGCATACATGTTTTTATTTATTTATATATTTATTATTGGATTGTTTTTATTTTATCATTTAAATTTAATGATCATATGCTAGCCAAAGCCTAAACAAAAAAGTTGTCCTCGGACTGGAGGTTATCATTTCAGCTTGATTAAAAGTTCATCCCAGGGGGTCAGGATTTGGCTGGTTAGCTTTGCCAATTTGCAATTCACTTCCTCGTCGCCATTTTCCAGCAATTACATCATATCCGACTCCATTTGACTTCATGCTGATTGGTTGATGCTACACTTTCAGCTCATGTGCACAAGCTCCCTATGCACAAGCTCCCTCGCGTGTGCATGGTGATGCCAATATTTTAATAGGTAACGCTCTGGTAATGCCTACTACCCTGCCCAGGAATTCACCTGCCAGGTCCCCATCCCGAAGCAGAAGTCAGAGAACTTTTACAGTAATAGGGGAGAATAAGCACTTTCCTATTACTTCAGGTGGTATTGCAACTAGAGGGTGCATGCAAGTAAGTGAAGAATGAATTGGGTTCTAATGCAGCTGCACCATCAAATGCTGTATAATACCGGAGTGAATTCAAGCATAGCCCTGTTGAAAGAGCTTGCTAAATGCGCTAGTTAGCGAGTGGAACAAAATAATTTGGTACAGCACAGACCGAACGCGAACGCAGAAGCAAACAGGCACTTTACACTGAATCTCAGTGTAAAGCAGTGTTTCTCAAACTGTGGCGCGGGCCTCACTAGTGGGGCGCAGACACATGACAGGTGGGGCGCGAGACATCTCTTTGCAATTGACCAATGGCCACACCGTGCCCCCCAACTTCACAGCTATCTTCAGATATGCACATATGACAGTCAACTGTTGCTGTGATGAGGGCTTCAAGAGAAATTTGGCTTTGAATTAGTATCATTAAAAAATCTAACAAAACATCTGACAAAAATCCCAAAGTATTTCTCATGGAGATATTGTGCGCATATTGAGCCTTCCAGGTGGGGCGTGAAAATTCTCTGCCTTCCAAAGTGGGGAATGACAAGTTTGAAAGAAAGAAAGAAAAAGTTTGAGAAACACTGGTCTAAAGGCTAGCACTTTACACTGAATCTCAGTGTAAAGGCTAGCGCCGCCCAGTACCTATATATGGCTATGGGCAGAGCCGGTTCTGGCTATGGGTGGCGCTAGCCCTCATGCAGTGGCACCGCCCATCTACCATAGTTGGCATGTCCCTCATGACTCCAGGTTTATCCTCATAAACCTCATGGTTTATCTCCGTAATAAAAGATCTCTGGTTTTCAAGTAGGCTACAATGACATTATAGTATTTTTGAAAATGAGTAGACCTACATCCTCCTTCCCCGCATTAGAAAATAATTGCGTTTAGGCTACAATGCTACAAAACAGCCAGGAAATGCTGTCAAAAACGTCTCAAAATAGAAAGCCAAATCTGAGTGCCGAGGGACCCTTAATTCTAAAACTCTTTCCCCGTTTTGCTGTATAGACCTAGGCTACATGCAAACATGTTACTAGAGTTTTCCAAGACCTCCACTCTGACCGGATTATTTTTTTTATTAAAGCAGCCGTGCTCAGTGGCGAATTCTCTTTTTCTATCAGGCATAAAAGCAGAGAAATTGTCTTCATTCAAAATATCCACCCAGGTGTGGGCCAGTGTATGATGATCTATCCTTTTATAAATAGCCTAGTGAAGATGCTTTAAATTTAAAACATGGTGCCACTCATTTTTTCTCCCCATTTGGATGATCTGTTCTTGTCTTTAGCCTCACCTTCAAGAAAGAAAGTGGATTTGCTGGAAGTTATTGCAATCTATTTTGAATACTTCAGCTGGTGAGATTTTGCGCTTTTTAAAGTTTTATAAGATGTGTTATGCATCTCATGGCTTACACTTGCTGACTTTTATTGACCAAGTGATTTCGTCTTTGGGAAATGTTCAATCATGTGGTTAAAATCTTTGACTTTAGGAGTAGGGAGCAATTCATGGGATTCACTGATTCTTTTGTGTGTGTGTGTGTGTGTGGGGGGGGTTAATGTAATTTTATGTAATGTAATGTAATTTAATTTAAAAGTATAGGTTCTCTCTTCTTGATCATCTTTCTGCTTTCACTGGTCTTCCAACGATTTTATCAGTTCAACTGAGCATTACTTTCTATAAGACGGAAGTTTCAAAAAGTTAATTCAAAACTTGCAGAATCAAGGCAATTCTATGTCTGACATTTTTCCAATTCTGTTACTGCACCAAAAGTAGTAGCAGATAATTGAAAGAACATGGCATTACCTTTCAACTTACCAGGGGTGTAGTGGGCGTTGGACGCGGGGGTACGGAGTACCCCCACTTCTCTAAGCAGATCATTTATGTAGGCTATTTGTAACATTTTAATATTGGGCATTTACTTTTTGACATGGTATTGCGTACCCCCACTTAAAAAATCCCCACAACACCTCTGCAACTTACCTTTGGACACCCTGTTTCTCCCATATCCCAATCCTTTGTTTGATGGGAATCTCAGAACGCTCATTTTCAACAACTCTTCCAGTTCCTCTAGGATAACTCATTTTGATTCTTTACTTGCAGGCAGCTCTACATATCTGCAGGGAAACAACACAGTACTCTACAGTAAATATAATAACTAGGTGGTTTTGTGATATGTCATCACACAAATTAATTTTATTTAGAGCAGATTTGCACCTACAATTATTGCAATGAAGGGTTTTGCTGATAAACCAGATTAGACAAAGAGGTAACCCAGCTTCAGCCATTGAGAGACTGAGTGTTGTGGAGCAGTGGTTATGTTGCAGATTAATAATCAGAGGTTCAATTCCCAAGCCTCACATTACAAGTTTCTTTTGCTTTGGATAAAAGTGTCAGCAAAATATAAGCAACTTTACTGGATTACATGAAAAAGGCAAAACTACATGTTAGAGGAATAAGAGGGCAGTCAGGTATTGAACCCCATCTTCCCAGGCTGCAAGCATGCCCACTATGCTGCCATCAATCAGTTATAGCAGTATACTTCAGTTATAGCTGCATACTTCTCTTCTTTGAAGGTTTATTATTTAATTTCAATGACATAATTTTGATTTGATATATAATGAAAAGGCTCCAGCAATAACCGAACATTCAATATTAACCATTGTATTTCATCACAAACGATGAAAGCAAGGCTCAGGCCCAGTCCCATTTATCTTCCCTTAACACTAGCACTTGTTTTCAAGTGCCCTCCTAAGTGAGACGCCCCTCAATTGTGTAGTGAGAAGTGCAGAGGTCGTTATTCTTCACCTACAAGATGGGACAGCACTTCGCATGAAAACGTCTTCAGGGTCATTCCGTGTGAAATCAACCAGTGACGGACCGGTCACCCTCTCTGAAAAATCTGAAAAAAATTACAGTTGTTTGTATGCTCAACCTATGCTTGAATCTGAAATAGTAAGTCTGTATCACTAATGGTTGCAAAAGTACAGCCATTTGAAATTTCAAGTATTTTTAAGCATTCTGGTGAACAAGCCTTTTGTTCAACTTCCAACATTGCTGGCTCTTTCAGTATTTCACACACAATTGTGAAACCATGTGAATAGAAACACATTTTCCTGTAGAATTCAAAAATCAGCTCAGATCAGATGTATCTGGTTTTATTTTCCCCCTCCAAAGCTTTGAAAATGGCAATAAATTCTATACTTGTTTGGACACCTCCACCTTTCAGGCTTCTTGTGCAAAAACTAAGTGAGACAAACTTATCGGAGTATTTTTCCTATTCACATATGGATTTTGCAGTCCTGTTTGTGCATTAACTTTTGTTGATATTGTTATCATACTGTCAGAGCATTTTTTTAAAAACAGGTATGATTTTTACAAAGGTCATATTCATCCTCTCATTTCACCACGTGGACAGTTAGGAAGATTTTTTTAAATTTTACTATGAGTCATTCAGTATCTGAGGAACACCTATCCAAAATTTGGTGTTGTTGCTGAGTCTCGTTATTTAGATATGATTTTTTGAAAATATTGTCAGTAAATCCACTGAAAGGATAAATCTTACCCAACAACTTACTTTCATTTTTATTTCATTCTGCCCCATTCACTTAGCATTAGTTTGTTTGTTATTTGGTCTATAATCAATTTTTATGTTCTTTTTCTGAAAGACAGCATTCAGGTAACTGGAACAATGGGCCTATTGGCTTTATGCTGGATTTCTCCTTGCTTATCTGCAGTACCACATTGCGCCATATGTGGTGCACTTTCAATACAATGGAAGTCAATGTAAATCAGTGGAGTTGCTGACAATATTTTCAAAAAATCATATCACAATAACGAGACTCAGCAACAACACAAAATTTTGGACAGATGTTCCTCAGATACTGAATGAGTCATGGTAAAATTTAAAAAAATCTTGCAAACTGTCCACATGGTAAAATAAGAGGATGAAAACAGCATTTTCCAAAATTGGAACCATCTTTGAAGAAATGCTCTGACAGTATGATAACATTATCAACAAAAGTTAATGCATAAACAGGACCGCAAAATCCATATTTGAGTGGGAAAAAAACTCGGATAAATTTGTCTCACTTCCTTTTTGAACAAGAAGCCCTGAAAGGTGGTGGTGTGAAATCACACATAGAATTTACAGCCATCTTCAGAGCTCTGCAGAGGGAAACTACACAAGATACATCTGATCTGAGTAGATTTTTGAACTCTACAGGAAAATGTGTTTCTATGCACATGGTTTCATCATTGTGTGTGAAATACTAAAAGAGCCAGTTATGTTGGAAGTTGGACAAAAGGCTTGTTCACCAAAATGCTTAAAATTACTTGAACTTTCAAATGGCTGTACTTTTGCAACCATTAGTGATACAGACTTACTATTTCAGATTCAAGCATAGGTTGAGTATACAAACAACTTTAATTTTTTTCAGATTTTTCAGAGAGGGTGACTGGTCCGTCACTGGTTGATTTCACACGGAATGACCCTTCACCTGTTTTACGTGTCTATCGTTACGACTGAATGGATATAAGGCTCTAAACCGCCATTAACTGTTCAAAAACCGTCATCCATAAATTATAATCATCCTAACCTAAGAAAATTACCCACGTAGCTTGTGTGAAAGATTTCAATAAAAATGCCGATACGTTTTTTAGTATTGATGTTTTAACGCACCAGTGCGGAATTTGGAATTCAGGCCAAAAACGAGTGGAAGTGGTAGAAATGGGACAGGGCCTTAATGTGAAAAACCGAACTGTGAACTGTGTGTTTCACTATGGTTAATGATTGGAACAAATGCACAGAATCATAAGAGTATGCCTGTGCACATGTCATATACTGTATATTTTGTCCATGACTATTTTTTGTTGACTATTTTGACAAACAAGACTGACAATATTTGACTGAAGAGCGCAGAATTATGACCTTGTAAAAATGCCCTCCAATTTCTCTTCTACCAAAAAATATTCCCCTTGGTTGATTCAACTTGTGTCAGGATCTCTCATGTAATTACCAAAAGAAGAAGTCCCAAGGTATCTATAAATGTTAGAGTGACAGAGACTTGGTAGTTATGTAAGATGGAACAGGCACACTAACATAACACAGAATTGAAAATGTTGTTTTCAAGGGCCGTCCACCCACGGAGCCTTGTGCTAACCCCAGTGTTGCTAGCATGTCCAGGAAGTCTATGGCCCCTTCTATTGTGGGGACAAATTTTATGAATGTAGAGAAGAAGTTGAATGAGATATTTGCATGTGAAGTCCAGTATTTATTTTCTTCAAAACTGCACCAAAAATGTGTGACGTATCACTTTACCAACACATTCAAACCATTCCATAAGCCCTATTTGAATGGGAGTATTACCTGGGGACATCTCTTAATTAGAAAATTACACACCTACCCATCTCTGTGTGTTTCTTGTCATGCATTCGCACAGGATAAGCAAAGTTTTATAATAATATAAGTATACTCAAATTTACTGACATTAAGGCCCGAGTAAAATTTATTTATGGTAGGCTACTACAAATCGGATACCTGTCAATATTCCTCACATTTTCAGGAAGGTAGAGCTACTTAGCTGGCAGCGAATTAGCTTGATAATATTATTTAAACTGTTCCTAAATGCATGCTGCTCCATTACTCAACCCAAACAAAGATAGATAAATGTGTGCAATAAAAACAACAAACACAGACTAATGACTGAGATGTTGAATCGCAGGGGACCTGTATTATCAAGGGACATCTGTGATTGGGACAATATGGTAGGTAATCTGCAGTAGAATTTTACTTTACAAATTACAGACATGGCACATTCGCACAGGATTAAGATGACAGGCATCGTCCGCAACAAGGTTAATAATGAATACTAAACCCATAGGACATAGTTCAATTTACATGACATTGTTTACACCTAGTAACACCTAAGGATCTAAATAGTAGTTTGTGTGCTCCATTCGTCTCACTTCTGTCCTGTTTTCACTGCTCATTGACAATGTCTTTTTGTACTGTTGTCTTCACACATTTTTTAGATGTTGTATCTGACAACCAATCAATTGTGATTCATTGTTTTAGATCTACTTGTCTTACACCTGTCTCTTCACTTCAAACCTAGCTCTACCTACTGTAACTACTCACCTTTAACATTCATAATCATTTTCACAAAAATTGAATGTACTCTTCTTACCTTCTGCCATTTGTCTTGCTTTGATAAAATGGCACCGAGAAGTAATGGACTTCTGTACTCTGGACTTCTGGAAGAGTCATGAGATCATAACAGGGTGAATGATTGAATAAATCCACTTATCTACTGTCATTTATCTAGGAACAAAAGATGTGGTTGTATAGTTTACTTAAAGTCCAATCAAGACACTTCATGTGGTTGGAGTCCTTCTTACCTATTGAACCAACAGCGTTAATAATTATCTAGATAGCAAGACTGTTCAGTATGTGATATCAGATGCAGTATCTCGTGGTAATGCACTAGCCTGGCCATTGCCTTCCTACGTAATTCCTCTCCGTTTTCATCCCTCTATGACTCCGTCTGGGATTCCACCCATTGACTTTGTTTGGGATGGCTGCAAAGGAGCCAGCATCTCCAGCATTTTAAATACATTTGACTGATTACAGATAAATTGTGAATAAAAACAGAATGCAGTGATGTGGAAGTTTCAAATTTCAATATTTTATTCAGAATACAACATCAATGACATATGAAATGTTGAAACTGAAGAAATGTATAATTTTTCAATTTCATGGCATCTACACATTCCAAAATAGTTGGGACAAGACCACTGTGTGGCATTCCCTCTTCTTTTTTATAACAGTCTGCAAACATCTGGGGACTGTGGAGAGAAGTTGTGGAGAGAATGTTGTCCCATTCTTGTCTAATACAAGCTTGTAGTTGCTCAACTGTCTTAGGTTTTTTCTTTGCCATGTGTTCCTAAATATGATGCACCAAAAGTCTTCTATGGGTGAAAGATCTGGACTGCAGACTTGATGGTGCCTTACTAGATGCGTAAGCTGGCCATGCCACTAACACTCATGCAACCCCATACCTTCAGAGATGCAGCTTTCTGAACTGAGCGCTAACAATAAGCAATAACAACTTAGGTTGTACTTCTCCGGGTGGCATGGCGTCACAGTTTTCCAAAAAGAACTTTGAATTTTGATTCGTCTGACCTTAGAACAGTTTTCCACTTTGCCACAGTCCGTTTTAAATGAGCCTTGGCCAGGAGAAAACGCCTGCACCTCTGGATCATGTGTGGCTTCTTTTTTGACCTGTAGAGTTTTAGCTGGCTATAGTAAATGGCATGGTGGATTGTGTCCACCAACAATATTTTCTGGAAGTAGTCCTAAGCCCAATTTGTGATTCCCATTACATTAGCATTCCTGTATGTGATGCATTGCCGTTCAAGGACCCGATGATCACTGGCATCCAGTATGGTTTTCCGGTCTTGACCGTTATGCACAGAGATTGTTCCAAATTCTCTGAATCTTTGGATGATGATATGCACTGTAGATGATGATACCTTCAAACTCTTTGCAATTTGTGTCTGAGAAACTCACAGTGGTCATAAAACAACACTTGTCGCAAAGAGAAGTGGGTTCCCCAGTGTCCTGGCTAAAGTCCCAACCTGGCTCATTCGTTCTGGCCCCCTAACCATCCCCCACTGTAATTGGCTCATTCAATAATTCCTTCACTCTCTATCTCAAGCTAGTGTGGTGTGAGCGTTCTGGAGCATAATGGCTGCCATGCATCACCCAGGTGGGTGCTACACATTGGTGGTGGTCAGTGAGGCCCGCCTTTACTGTAAAACACTTTGGGTGTCTTGAAAAGCGCATTAGAAATGTAAGGTGTTATTGTTGTTGTTAAGGTAAGTATAGATACTCAAGCCATTTTCTATCTGAAATTGAACATAATACATTCCATGAAAGTGGAACCATATCCATCAGGATTAATCTGACTAAATATTTTTAATCTGAGTTTTTTTTTTTTTTTTTTAATTAATCACTTTAGTTAATCAGTTAATTTTGCCAGCAATAGTTTTTTGACAATGTTTTTAACAGTTGACAATATGACACAGTTGTTCATTTACAATACAATGTCACTAAAATTCCAATAAATATACATTGTGAGATAATTGTATGTTTGTTTTTATTACATTTTATTGAGACGCTAAATTGTACTTTCTAAAACTGATAGTTCCGGTCCTCGATTGTGATTGGTGATTGTGAAACGTGTAACCGCATTTCGTTCTAAACTGCTGCGCCATAAGAAAGTGAATGGAGCAGCGCTTATGCGTTACTTGGCAACCATTCAGTACGAGAAGTACGTTTTTTGGCGGAATAACTTGCTATATTTGTCGTGGTTATGTTTTCCGTTAATGAAACAATTGCCGGTTAACGTGGTAACAGTTTTAGAAGCGCAATAAACCCCTCGAGTCCGGTATAAATGCTGGTTTTAGCACGGATGTCTAACGGCACTCGGCGCAACAACACCCGTGCTAAAACCAGCATTTACACCGGCCTCTCGGGATTTATTGCTTACGTTTAGTACAGAAGAGTGAAGAAACTCTTTCGATAGAATGGGTCTTACAGTAATACATTCCTGCATTCCACCCTTCCAAAAGTCAATATCAATATCAACTAATTTTGCAAATTCTGGAGAGGTTTTGTGTAATCATATCAGCAGGCAAATGATTAATGAGATACAGCATTGAGTATCTGATGGTTAAAGTAAGACTTTTTCCTGTAGAGGACTTTGGCCTGAGGAGTGTGATAGCAGATTTTATCATACCTGTATCATGTACTTTTTCACTTTCATAAACTGTTGTAGCCTCATAAACAATCCCAGGGCTGGGGAAATTTATACAACCTAAACCTATGACTATTATTACATCTACATCTGACATTTTTGGGCATCTGTCCCCAGAACATGGGGTGGTCAGACATCCTGCCAATTCAAAAGAGTCCTCAATTACCAGTGTGGTATAGCACCAAGTGTTATCAGACAATAAATGAAGACAATAAATGTTTGTAATTGTGGGAGTTATTTGTAAAAGAAAATTCTCTCAATAATTCCTGGGACGTTACAACACCAGATCGCTTGAAACTCGACATAGTGGAAGCACAATTGTGCTCAGCATAGTGACATTAATATCTGGACCCAGTTTTTGGGTCCATCTGGATCAAAGTGATCTTGAATTTGGAAATATCATGTTTTGCAAACTGGGATGAGGGTCCAGTTGTACAAAAGTGATCCCTGATCCAACATTGCAAAACATGATATTTCGAGATCTGGGATGACTGTTCCAGATTTAACTGTTTACAAACTGGGCCCTGATGATTTCTTCAGAGAGTGACCTTTGACTTGAGAAGTTTAGAGGCAGGTTTTATCATGCCAATCTCTTGCTTTTCATTGTCATAAACTGTTACAGCTCCATAGTACAACCGTAAATAACCTTCCATTAGAATTACATCTATTACATGTATGCATTTAGCAGACACTTGTATCCAAAGCAAGTTACATTTGTCAACTATCAATTATTTCAGGGTCAATTTCACCCGGCTACTATAGTAGAGTTACTAGTCAGGCTAGCCAGGTTCATTAAACTACAACATTGTTAATTTATTTATAAAGCCAAACTAAGTGAATGTGTATGTTTTCAATTATCAGTGTGCTTTAGAAATACAAATGTGCCAATATTGCTACGCACCGTTATTGCAGATTCTGCTATAAATTTTATTTGTGGAATTTGCAATGTAAGATTTTCTAGCCCACATATATAGCCTAGTAGGCTATGTCTTTCCAATTAGTATAGATTTGCTGTGCCTCATATTATGATTGTGCTCTGTCCCATGTGTATTTTATCAGATATATAAATGCCCTTTTGTATGATATGAATGATTACAGCCAAAAATAGTAATTTCATAAAATTATTGACATTGTGCCATACATTTTCACATTTTAGTGCAATTGCCCATACATGATCAATGTGTTCATTCAAATGAAATGAATTAGCAAATTCATTTGGCCACTACAGGAGTCTAGCCAGGCTCGGCAGAGACGAAGGCGTCCAGATCTAACTTGTATCAGACCAATCAAATCGTCCTGAGGGGTAAGGGATCTCCGTCTTTTTGTTACGCTGAAGCAAATTCAAAATTTGTGGAATGGTACTAATAAACGCTATCGTTTTATGGAGTTATTGAGAGTTTTTTGGATTTCAAGCCTAAGGAGTAAGTTGTTACTGTTCGTTTTTGTTGCAGTTGAACTTAATATTAGATCAGGCAATGACAATAATTTTGATACTACAAGTTATTAGCGAGCTAAAAAATAATAATATTAGTGAGCACTACGCTAGCTTGGGGCGTCTAGGCTAATCGCGTGCAGAGGCGACTTGACAGACAACGGCTGCACCCGCCCTCTACCCAATCCAGCCCTTCCAGACTCAAGTACAGAACATTTTCTGTACAGAGATGGCCTGTCAGGCTAGAAATTAATACCTTTTCTTTTTTTAACCAGATATTGATATTATGTGCAATCAAATATATTACAAATAGATATTATTCAGGTAAAAATAGCGGTTGTCTCTGGGTCTGCGTTGCAAACAATGCATTTTTTTTATGTATTTCTTATGAGTCAAGAGTGCCCTCTATTGGCTATTTCTAGCGTTTCTAGGAAGCTTCAAGAAGATGATGGGTTTTACACCAACTCTAATAACACACATCATACGGTGAGTCTAGATCAAGACCAGCGTTGTTCCAGAATCAGTTCTTTGGACTTTTTCCACCTGCTGTTTAGACTGTTGCAGTAGCCCTTTAATCAAGTGAATTAAAAAAAAAACTGATGAGGCCAATGTGGTTAGAACTCAATAATGCCAAGAACTGTATCAGGTCGTCTGGCTCTTAACCCCTCACTGCTCCCCGGGCAGCCGACTGTTCTGGGTTAGTGTGTACTTCAATTCACTATGTTGTGTTTGAAGTATTTCACTAATTTACACTTGGGATAGGCTTACATGCAGAGACAAAATTTCCCTCAGGGGATCAGAAAGGTATGTACAGTAGTACTTATCTATTCCAGGTCTGCACCAGACAAGGGTCTTGGCTTTTGTGGTTTATCGTCAACAGGTTGGCAGTACTACCCACAGGTGTGTGTTCACCAACTGGGCAGTGCTGGCCCAGAGGTGTGTTCAGTATGTTGACAGTGCTACAATGAAGTGCCCATGTACTGTGTGTTTACCAGACTGTCAGTGCCACCCTGAGCTTCCCTATGGCGTGTGTGTTCTGGCTAGTAGTGCCATCCTAACATCTTGAGTGATGTGTGAGTTGAGTAGGCAGTAGTAGTACCACCCTGATTTGCTCATAGGGGGGAAAAGGTCAGGATGTTTCTAAGGGCCTGGCACTAACAGGGGGGCCCAGAGGTATTAGGAAATATTTTAGGGGCCCACATTTTTTTTTTTTTCACAGGGCCCAAAATTTCTAGCAGCAACCCTGCGCTTACTGGTTCTATCCTATAACTATACATAAAGGCAAAATGCATTGCAATGCAATGCAGACAAGTCACCATCTATAAATAATAGTGGTGGGCCGTTAACGGCGTTAACGTGTTGGGTTAATGACAGACTGTTATCGGGGGATAAATAAATTAACGCCATTAATCTATTCTCAAGTTGTCTCTATTGCATCGCGCAAAAGAATCCATTCCGTTTTATGGAATAGCGAATGCATACCACTGGGAATCCGTTTCCGGGTTTTGCATTACCAACAACAACTCACGCATGTAAGCTAAATGTGATGAGAGTCGTCAGTGCAAGCAGTGAACATGCAAGCTGCCACTGGAGGAGGGAACACCAAACCCCATTGCTACCTCACATTAAGTAGCTTTTGCTAAACCTTATCCTTTTATTGTATGTCCTCAAAATTAACTCATGCCATGTTAAATTAATGTTCAAATATTAATGAAGTAGTAGGATATAGTAGCCTATGCTAAGCTTAGCCTACTGGTAGCTCTATTCTTGGTTAGGGTTGCCAACTTTCAGAAATCAAAATAAGCCATTATGGGCAGATATGAATGAAATGCATCTCAGAAAAGTATAGAGCTTAATTTTGTGCTCAGCCTAATCTAGGCCTACTGTACTTTAAAAGTACAAATTTAAACTGTATTAAGTCATTATTTATTTAAGAAGGCTGTAAGGTGCCATGTCATGCTTGCTCATTGTGTGGAATTCTTTCTTATTTTTAAGTTGTGAATTACTGTTGGCACACTGCATGTTGTGTTACATCTAAGATTCAAGGGAACATAAAAATAAAAAAGTAGAATGCACCCATAATGTAGGCCTACTGTGTCACATTCATCTCATTATCTCAGGCAGCAGGTTAAAAAACAGTCATAATTGAATCAAAACAGTACTAAATATTTTTTTTTTTTTTTTTTTTTGTAAAACTGGAGGCACAAACACCATCCAAATATTTCTTATATGTGCCACCTGGCTTGAGAGACCCATTCTCAAAGACTTACTTTAAGTCACTTTTTAAGCAGCACACGCAAATTATAAATGCCTTGGCAGAATTCAAATGAGCCATTTTAATCTAGATTAATTTCAAATTTACAGTGAGATTAATCTAGATTAAAAAAAATTATCTATGCCCACCACTAATATATATATATATCTCATTTTATCCTGAGTAGAATCTACTCATCAATAAGAAAGGCATCATGTCCATCCTGATATTTTGTACAAAACTATGCATTTGTTTTATATTTGCTCCTTTGGATCACTTTGAAAAAATAAAAATAATAGATGAATGAATTATAAGTATACAGGCCTAGAATTTATTGCCATGGATTGGGTATTGTTGTTTTTAAAACAGTTTTTATTATGTTATTAATGGATTCCCTATAAACAATATAGTCCAACACAACATTTACAACACAACATTTATGCACATGTAATGCATATGACAGCAGCAAAGAAACAGCTATTGTCATCAAAAGGGGACACCATTTTGCCTTTATATACCATTTTCAGAAATATATAACATTCTTTACTCTGAGAAAATATTTTAGACTTCAGAATGTCTACATGTATGCAACATTGCCTGAAACTTGTGTCTATCATTTATTTAAGTGTGTGCAAATAACGGGCAACAGAATTTCAAAAAAGTAAAAAAAGAAAACAAAAAAACCCACTATTTTTACATTACCCTTTTTTTAGGGCCCAATATCTCAACAAAAGTAGATGCAAGGTTAACTTTGCAGTTGGCATGAGGCACATAAAGTTTGAAGAAAATCCAAGGAGGTCATGCAGAATGCATTCAATGATTCCACACGGAATGACCCTGTACTGACTTCACATTGTGAAATGTTTTGCTCAAACATACAGCAACAAAATATATTATACTTGGAAATATTCTCAGGCAGATAACGTTGAAAATGAGTTTCCTCTCCAGTCATTAAAATTCAAAAAGGGCATTTTCCATCATTCATACCGAATTCAAAATGTATCATGACAGAAGAGCTCTGATTGAAAACATTTCTTGATGTGAAGAGTTCACAGGATAGCTTCATATTTCAATTTGCTTTCAAAGATTAACATTAGAACATTATCATTGACATAATGACATAGCCTGCAGTCGGTGAGCATGTCAAATGTATACATCATGACGGGATGAATGCAGTAGGCTACTGACCAAGACAGACAAAAGGCTCAACTGAGAGGCAGTTTGTCTCAACAGATATCAGCTTCATGTAATGGGTCTAATAACTATGTAATTGATAAATGATTCAAACCACCATCCATGATATACATAAGAAACACATAGTAGAAAAATAGTTATTCATTTACTAAAGAATAGACCAATAAAAGATAACATTAGCTAGCCACATTTATCTCTATGGAACAAGGACTAGTCGTCATCTGTTTCTCTAACTTGGCTGTCATCGATAAGCAGAGGTACAGCATCGGAAGAATTGACCTACTCTGTAAGGGAGAGAATATAAAGAAATGTTAAAATTGTCTTCATGATGTGTGATACAACCTCTTACATCAGATAGGGATCTTGGTAAAAGGCGGTTGAAATGAGCAACACATATAAACAACTTACTTTATGTTTCTTACTTGAGTCCTCAATCGAGCTGGAACATTCCTAGTACTCACTATTTGAGCTGATGGAGCACAGGCAGAGAATGCACGGGTTAATCACTAATCTCACTACTTTGGTCTTTATGAGAAATAAGGTAAAGACTGGTGGTAAATGGACTAAAGCGTGGACAGCTGAATAATGGTATCTCATATACCATGACAGTGACGATTTAGTATGTGGTATGTAAGGCTCTATAGATGGTGCGCTATTGGAAATAAAACATTTTGCTCATTTTCCTACCTGTCTTTTCAATTGTTGGTGAAGCCTGAAACTCCTTCTTCAGTTCCTCCAGTTTCTGAGCTTTTTCTTCGTCTCCCATCTCCTTTGTCTTTTCAATCACAAAGTCTAAAAGCATAAGTGTATCCTTGGAGTCCTTCTTCAGGACAATGTCTTTCAGCTTGACGATACACTCATAGGCCTCATGCAATAATATATTCTTTTCAGCTATGGAGTCATTTAGTGATTTTTCAAGTACCTTCTTAATGTCCTTTGGATTGTTATACTCTTGAATCAGTTGCTTATAAGTCATCTTTCTGGTATTAGGCTCATAGATCATCTGCTGTCTAACATGAGCAGAGACAGGGCACTTGTTAGTGCACACTGTGCATCTGCCATCTTTCATGACGCTACATGTGGAGGGGTCTTTTGCCAACCAGCAGTCTGGGTAGTGGCAGTTCTCCTTACAGATGGTACAGCACATTGCTTCTTTGGTTAAACTCCACCATGGCGACTGGATTGGGATTTCAGTTGTGCTCCTGATAGGAACTGAGATGGGCTTATCAACTTCGAAGGTGAAGTCTTCATCATTCTCAAATTTCTTTTTATTTTCCCTCAAGGCTCTTTTATTGTGTTCTAGCATTTGCTGTGTCATTTCTTCCATCTTGATGGCACTTTGAAGGGAGGAAGCACAGGCTTCCAGCTCTTGGCGCTCCTTCAGTACTTTTTTTGTCATCTTTGCCGTTTTTCCACCAGTATTGTTCAAAAACGATAAAAACTGACCCATACTGTGGTATCCCAAGTCCCAATATCTCAGAAAGTCATTTTCACTTCGCTCTGTATGGTAATCTAAATATATGTTATTGAATTTAAAACAACATGGATCTCCACTGGCATCTTTGGCACAAAGAACTTTAGCTTCATTGAGGGCACTGACGACATTACGAACAGATACTCCATCTGAATGTGTGATCATCACCACTATGTTCTCCTCTATGTCTTTGCCAAGTAAGGAAAGAATGGCATTAAAGATGTATTGCTGAAAATCTGTTATGTGATTGCAGTCTGATTTCACCACCAGACATACAGCATGGATTTTATGGATGCCTTCTTTAGGTTGGAACAAGAGTGATAATTTTTTTGCAGTTTGCTTGTCATCCTCCCTTCCATCAGTAGATCCATAACCTGGAGTATCAATGATTCTCAGAGATAAAGAACATGCTTCTGCAAATACCTCATAAACTGTGATATCATGTGTTTGAGATTCAGCCTGACACTTAACGCCCTCGTCTGTGATCTGAAACCAGACTCTATTCTTCCAGTGCACCCCTAACATGTAGTTGACTATGTTGTTGATTAAAGTTGTTTTCCCTGCTCCTGTTTCTCCAACTAGTAAGATGTTTTTAGTTTTCTTCTTGTCTTTTTTTCCAAAAGTCCATCTTTTGACAGCTTCATCTCCATTAATGATACTCTTCTGCGTTGGAAGTAGGTAGCAGTCTGGAGGGCCTTTTTTAATTAATTTGCATTTTGCAATGAGTTTTTCAATGAGGATGGGTTCTCTGGAAAAAATGTGTTAAGATAACGTGATGACTTTTACAGCAAAATCAAATAAACAATATCAGTTGTCTACGATGTTGGTGCTCAGGTGAAAATTAACCAGTGCAAAATGATCCTGGGCTTTGCAGACAGAACAAACATTTGAGTGTGATTTGTTTGAATACTTACATCTGATGAGAAATTTTTGGAGACACTCGTCCTCCCTCTAAAGTAAGAGAAAAATGACTGCATTACAGGAGTGGTCTGACTATATGCTTGTGTGGTGGCCCCATAATGAAAAACTTAAGCTGCCAAGGGCACCGTTTTTCATCAGTTACAAATTGAAAAGTGATTTGGATCATAGAATCCCTATATCTATCATTCCAGTGTAGGCTATGATGCCATGGTGCTAAACTACGAGACATTACAGTGCAATGCCACTAAAAGGAAAGCGATTTATAGATAAAATGTCAACAACATCAACATTGAGTAACATTGAAGAGTGGTTTCAAGGTGACAGCGTAGAAGAAGAGAGTGAGTCTGCACATGCAGGGTAGTGGGCAAATGTTAATGAGGGGGCAGGGCCCAGTGTGCGTGCAGGGGGATGCCATCCCAGCTTTTGTAAGCAATGGCCAGGTGAGCAAAGCAGTGGGCAGTGTATAATAAGTAAATATTCAATTTCCAATTCTCCGCCAGCCTGGACTGACAGAGGCAGTAGAGGTCATGTCTTGTTTCTCAATAGATGTACATGGATGTTCCTTTTTCAGTCATTCTTATATGACTGGACTGTTATAATATAAATATAACTCTACAAAGTCACAAAACTTACTTTTCTCATCTGGTCCAGATTCCTTCATCTGATGACCCTGTTCAGAAAAGTACATTAAAGATATTTATTTGTCATAGTCAATGACACATTGCCACATTATTATGTATTGCAAACAAAATTGTACATAATTTTGTACCAGTTCTATATCATGTCCCCTGTGCTGTTCTACAGCACATATTGCACACACTGGAGTGTGGTCCGTGTTGCAGTAGAACTCCAACTCTCTGTAGTGCAGTTTACAGAGTCTCTGCTCCAGGTCTTCAATGGCCTCCACCAGTCTGTGTCTCTGCAGTGCTGGGGTTGTTCGCCTTTGACGCTGACGCTGCTTCATATGCGTCACTCCAGCTTCATCTGTACAGGCACTGCTGCAATAACAAAATGTTTCTGTCTCTTTGTCCACATTGTGACAAGTGAGATTTCCGAGAAATACTAAAACTTCATGGCATTGAATAGGTCACTTTTGCTTGAATAATCTTACCTTACCTTATAGTCAAAAATGTTTCATTGAATTGCATTAACTGGTCCTAACAAGTCATCTGATCTTCACAAATCAATAGTAGAGAAAACAGATTATGGTGAAACTAATAACACAGAGGAGGTGCAAATAAACATCATAATATGAAATGAAATGCTGGGATAATATGAATGTTTGGAAGCTGTTCAGGATATTCTTTGAAATGCATTACATTGATTATACATGTAGCTCCAAAGAAGACATGTGCAGTATGCCAAGGACGCTCCATGACCAATATTACCGGTACTATTCGTATGAGGTGGTCTATGAATAGCAGCACACACTCCCAAGATTTCCCCAGTGACGCCTAACGTCTTTGAAGTATCTTTCAACTTACGTGTTTCCACTTCTAGTACTTTTGCAGTTGACAGCATCCCGCTGGGCTTCACGCACACTCCCCCTCTGGGTCGTCTTGTTTCTCTAGGGTGACTCATGTTGATTCCCCCTCACTCTCTTTACCAGTGAACCATTTTGATGTTCCTGTTATGGCAATGTCACATGTGGCATCTGCAGGGAGTATTCGCACAGTTCCATACAAGTGTCTGGTATTAAGCAAATGCAGTAGCCTACATACACATGGCCGTAGCTACAATAGAGGACATCGAGGTCCGGACCTCGGTAATTTTTTTCGAGCCGAAAATAAGTTCAACATTCTTCAGACGCGCCAATTAATTAATCCTTTTGCGCGTTAGTGCCGCAAAACATATCTCCGGTTTTGCGTCATTGTCTTTCGGAAGCTTTATATGGGAATTCCTTACAATCGAGGTATTTGGTATCAAATTAAACTAGACAACCAGTTCTATCCATTGGTATTATTGGTAACGGACTTGCTAGAGAATGAGAGGGTTTAATTTCAGTGTAAAGATCGCCTGTATTTAGGCAAGGTATGTCTTAAATGTTAATGGCTGAACTTGCTAGATCATCACACATTATAATATAAACATATAATTTGCAGAGATAAGTTTTCAAGTTTTCACTGTCATTGAAACCTGTGAAATGAACACAAAAACTGTAATCTGTGGTGGGAGCACATTATTGTAGACTAAATGATTGGAGCACTTAAATCACATCCACTGGACACAACTCATTCACTGAAGTAAAATATATTTTTCTCCAAACACAATCAGTGGCAGGTTACACTGTTGTCACAAAATCACAAATAGCCTAAAGAATCCTGTGCTAAAAAGATACAGCTGCATATTCAGCATTGCTCAGTTATGTAGCCTATTAGGAAGGAAGGAGGAGCTGTGTCTCATTGACTTTCAGTGAGTGTAACTTCTGTGTTTCCATCAGAAAAAAAGTCTATCATGATGTGCTCCCACCATTGCATTTTTAAGAATTGTGTTCATTTCACATTATTGCTGTGAGATCACTTTGAAGTTTTCTATCACCCAATTTCAGAAATGGAGCACCCTCATTTTAGGTGGTGCTTAAGTCTCACACAACTGGTGGGAGAATGCAAAGGCAGAGGGGTTTGGAGTATCTCAGACCTTTCCCTTTACTGTGGCAACTATGCATATAATAGTGTATCTAATACGATAAGTGAGTTTAGCAAAGTCAGTATGAGCAGGAGAAGCTCAAAGATTAGTTCAAACACTATTTCAGTAGATCTCTTATGTTGAAAATTTTTCGGCGCGCTCTGCGCGCATCTAGGACCTCAGTAAATTCAAAATGCTGGCTACGGCCATGCTTACATACATATGGTGCCTTCACGTGCTCTTGTAAATTAGTAAATACCAAAAATCGAGGTCAATATTGCACATGACTCATGACGTAATTTCCACTGGAAAGCTGGTAGAATTTTTTGATACACGAGTTGACGAGATGAGATAACCATCGACCTTTCGGAAGTGGAAGTGTTGTGAATAGTGCAAATTGCATTATTAAACATCCTCTACTGCTATTAGTTGGTTAATTTGTATCCTACAAATTGTGGCATACACAATTGTAATAACATCGCCATTTATACTTGTTGCCATCTTTTAAAACACTGTTTGGTTTTATGAAGCAGACACAAGCTGTCAGTCGTCGTAGCCTCCCGTAAGCAAGTACAACGGTGTGGTCTGTGCTCTGGTCTTTCTCACATTAATTTAGGTATTTGCCATATTTCACTTAACTTCGAGAACAAAAGCACAATTTCCACTTAACAAGTGGAAAGGATCATCTTTCCCATACCATGTGAAGGCAGCAATAGTACCATACTGTACTGATGATTTATAGTGTGTGTGTGATGCACGAGAAGGTTTGCTATACTTCACCCTTTCTTCTTTAGTGTTACTGATCACTGTTCATCATTACAACATGGAGGGGAAGAAAAAACTACTGTGTAATGTGTAATTAGAGTAGTTTCATTTTAAGCTAATCATAATTGAGTTTATACATTATTAGGTATAAACTATTAGCATATTAATTGTAATGTCTCTGACTGTCTCTTACAGACATATTACCACACGTGAGTTCTCTGTGTTTGGCTCTTTATTAAGTGTAAACAATGTAACATAACATGACATTCAGCCTCTCTCTGTCTGACTTCGTCATGTATGGCCATACATATTTTACAATGATTTGGTACCCCCTATTGGTGAAACATACACTATATTGACTTCTCTCAGCTATAATTCACAGGGCAATACTTAGTTTGTAAACTAGTGGCATCAAAGTGAACACTTTAACTCAAATTATAAAAAAAAACCTTATACTGATTGATATGCTTTTTCTGCCTTTAT
The DNA here is from genome assembly GCA_027497455.2 of Sardinella longiceps. Taxonomy (NCBI): domain Eukaryota; kingdom Metazoa; phylum Chordata; class Actinopteri; order Clupeiformes; family Clupeidae; genus Sardinella; species Sardinella longiceps. The sequence continues at coordinate 23,298,389 of JAODXP020000020.1, forward strand.
GTTCAATTCTACAGCTAGAAACTGGCTGGGCTATCATGTCAAACTACAATGACTTTGGACTCACTCATGCATTAACAATAGTGAATGGCCCAAGGGAACATTGCCCAAAACTTCTTGTCTGCATTTCTCTCCTGTCACCTTTTCCATTTTGACATAGATTTGTCTAATGGGGATCTTTGAGAAGTCAATGGGGTATGTGTGAATTTCCCCATTTGAGAAGTACAAAGCCAGCTAATTAACATCAGAGTCATACTAAAATAGAAACGTAACCTATTGAAATTTGTACTGGAGGAAATGAGTTGTGATTAAAGATGGTTAATCATGCCAAATTTTTATGATTAATCAGATCATTTTAAAAGCATTTGAGAACACTATTTTATAGCATAGCCTACCTGTCCCATACATTATCAACATAACGATACAAAACAAGACTTGTTTAACAAACAAATACGAGAAAATAAGAGAAATATACTACTTACCATTTTTAGTCAGACATCACCATATATATAAAAATAAAACAACACTACTAGCCAACAAAGCTCCAACAAAATGGTACAGAGGGGTAACTAAACTTCTGCACTCTGGACTTTTGAGACACGACATGAGGTGAATGATTGGACAGTCAGTCATAAATTCTTATACTGTAACTGACGAACAAGGCGCAAGCATATTATAGCAGTTCTCTTTGATTAACTGTTGCATGGGTTGGCAACGAGACACACCAAATAAATGTTTAATCTATTTTAAGGAATGGAAGATGAACAGAAATGAAATGTTATTTGAAAAAAAGGTTAACTGTTCATTCCTCCCTGCCTCCTTTGACACCCTCCAATTTGCTTACAGAGCCAACATGTCCAGACAAGTTGCCCTCTTGTACACCACTTTAACTCTGAAGGATGAAAAAGGGAAGTAATGTGAGAATGCTGCTCACTGACTTTAGTTTAGAACCCCTCACACTAGTCACAAAGCCCTGAGGGCTGGGACTGAGTGGTAGTGGACTGTAGGAGGCAGCAGAGTTTCAATTATGCCCAAATTGAGGCATCAGGGCAACCTAGAGAGAGTAGAAGTTTTACTGTAAATACTGGAAAAGGAAGTCTGAAATGTTCCCATGGTATTAACCTTTTTCTGTTTTGGACCCGCGATTCTGACAAATCACTTGCCGCATTCACCATGGAAGCTTAACATACATGTATGTGACTGATGTCCTGATATGACACCAATGCGGATGCCATCTGTATCCGTATACAATTGAATGGTACCTCCGCTCTGGGCATATTTTGGACCTGTTAAAATCCAGCCCAGATCCGTTTTGGATCCGTTCATTGGGATCCGTTCAACAGTTCTGTTAAAATTACAGGGCGTTCACACTGCATCCGTCAGTTGACGGATCCCATTGACTTTGAATGGAGCTTTCGCGAAATGCATTGTGGGTCCGTCCGTCAAATCAGCTCCGTTGCGTCCGTCAAAAAGTTAAAACATGTTCAACTTTTTAGCTGGCGACGGATCCGTCAAACCAATCGGGATTGAGAGAATTTACTCCCCCTCCGTCAGACCCCTCCCCCGTCGTCCGCCAACGGACGGATGCAGTGTGAACGCACGGTTACACATTCTATTCGATATGAAGTAAATCCATCCTCTGGCTAGTTGTGATCCAGTAATAAAATATTTTCTATGGGAGGCACAAGGTTTATATTGACATACAAATCTTCCTGTAGATCGAAATTTTGACTGCACTTGTACCTTTCCTTGTCCGCTAGCTTTATACAAAAACACATGTTTCTTTCTTTCTTTCTTTCTTTATTTATTTTTTAAACAAAATTATTTCATTAATCATGAGTGAATTCCCAGAGAACATGCAATTACATACAATAACATGGCAAGAGGGTAGATTTTCATTTTTCCTCAATGAAATATTTAATATGCCTACAAAAAGAATATCTATTGAGGCTGTTAAATTTGATTTAGATTTAGATTTGCAAACCTAGCCATCATTTCAGCCGTGGATGTGTTGCACTGTACTTTTACACGACTTCACAGTGTCGGTAGAATGTTTTTTTTTAATCAACATGGTTCCACACCACACATTTTTTTTGTGACTGTGATTACTTTTGAAACCTTCAGAAAAAAGGCAGGAGTATAGTGTTTTAGCCCCCATATGGTAGTCTAGTCTAAAATATTTAATTGCCACCAAACAGTGTGAAATTCATCACATTGCTTCAAGACACTCAGTGTCACTATGTAACACAACCAGCATTAGTATTACGATTATCGGTGAACAATCTAACTTTACAAATCAGTTATAATCGATTACATTTGTAACAATCGATTATCAATTAATTATGCCCATCCCTAGTGTATGTGTGTGTGTTCAGCAGGCGGGCAGTGCCAACCAGAGGTGTGTGTGTATGTGTGTGTGTGTGTGTGTGTGTGTGTGTGTGTGTGTGTGTGTGTGTGTGTGTTCAGCAGGCTGGCTGTGTCACCCAGAGGTGTGTGTGTGTGTGTGTGTTCAGCAGGCTGGCTGTGTCACCCAGAGGTGTGTGTGTGTGTGTGTGTGTGTGTGTGTGTGTGTGTGTGTTCAGCAGGTTGGCAGTGCAGTGCCACCCAGAAGTGTGTAAAGTGTGTGTGTGTGTGTGTGTGTGTGTGTGTGTTCAGCAGGTTGGCAGTGCCACCCAGAGGTACGTGTGTGTGTGTGTGTGTGTGTGTGTGTGTGTGTGTGTGTGTGTGTGTTTGTGTGTGTGTGTTCAGCAGGTTGGCAGTGCCAACCAGAAGTGTGTGTGTAAAGTGTGTGTGTGTGTGTGTGTGTGTGTGTGTGTTCAGCAGGTTGGCAGTGCCAACCAGAGTTGTGGCCCAGGGCCAGGCATCTCAGACACATGCCCAGACCCACAGGCCAATGAATCTCTTACGATTCCAATAAATTATTCAATACATTATTATTACCTCCGCCAAGGAGGTTATGTTTTCGCCGGCTTGTGTGTGTCTGTGAGTCTGTGTGTGTGTGTGTGTGTCTGTCTGTGTACAACATAACTCGAAAAGTAGGCTTTCAATGAATTTTTCGGACCAGGTCTGTATTGGGACAAGGAAGAACTGATTCGATTTTGGTGGTGATTGGTGATCCAGAACACCCCCTGGAGTGGATTTTGTCAAAAGTGAAACTAACATTTCCACTGTCCCATACTTTGTCTGATTCACACGAAACTTGGTACACATCATCTTTGGGCCTTGTCTCACAAAATGTATCTGTTGTTTTGTTCAAAAGTCCTCGCCCTCTACGGCCAATGAAATTTGACGGCGAAGTCGCCAAACAGGAAGTGACCTCATATCTCGGCCATGCTTTGACGTATCACATCCAAACTTGGTATATGGACTCTTCACCCGGTCCTGACCAGGAAAAAAAGTATGTTACACTCTCTAGCACTCCTAGTGGTCAAACATTATATCTCGGCTACGCTTTGACATAGTGCAACCAAATTTGGTCCTTACTATGTAGAAAAAAAATATCCTACTCCTAGTGGTCAAATAATATTGATGTATCGTAATCCAACTTTGTATATGGACTCAGGACCCTGTCCTGATTCCATTTGGGAGGACGGGCTTTTGCTGCTTATTTTATATTGCATCTGTGACCACATTGCCTTGGCGGAGGTCTGCGCTCTCCAAGTGCTTTTCTAGTTTAATAAATTATTTATCAGAATCACAATTCTACAAATCTACACCAGCGTAATGTTTTTATGCAGTTTGCTTGGACTCCAATCTAGAGACCTTACCATCTAAACCAACAATCATAATTGAGACAATTCACAATCTAAACAGCATGCATAATTCTAAGATTATGTTCAGAATATTTTATGATTATGTATGGAATATTTTCATTTCCTCGTAGTAGTGACTTTTGACCTGAGATGTCTTTGTCAGGTGGTTTTATCATGCCCATCTTATGTCCTTTTACAATTCTATGGACTTTAGCCTCATAAACAGCACAGTACATGAGGCCTTTCAGAAACTCAGACAGTTTCATTTTTGGGTCTTTTCTGTGCACTGAATTTAGAAATAAACTTGGTTTAGGCCTAGTGCACTTTGTTGATTTGGCTGCCCAACTTTAGACTTTGTGGAATTTGCATACACAGTTTATCTGTCCCATGTTTTTACTGTATTAAAAGGCTCTCATTGGCACAGTATGAGGGTTGGCAGATGTATTATCGGATATGTACAGTACTGTAGGAATGTCATCTTAAGTGTCAATTACAGTAAAACTCATTTCGGACAGCGACCATTTGAATTGTGTTCAAATGTTGTGTAATATCCTGAAAGTGGAATCTAATTCTGGAATGGCTTAGGAGTAGCCCAGTGGAGTAAGTCACTAAGACCAACTCCTATCACATCGCGATTGCATGTACCATGTCCTTAATCTTTGGAAATGCAGTGTCATTTTTTCAAGCATCTGTCATTATATTAAGGAATAAATAAAAGGAATGCAATAACGCCATCAAAACCCTTGTTAAAGTGTGCACTTTATTCATTATCAAATTCGGTAGTGTATTTCCTATCTTTGAAAATGTGCACTCAGAAATTCAGTAGAAAGAGTGATACAAATCTTGTTACAGTTTCATTTGTGACTTGTGATCTCCTTTGGCACAATAATAAATTCAATATCAGAGAAAAAAAAATTTACCGTAATCTTCCATTCAAGACAGTCAGTATCACAAACTTCCCCTCTTTTAACTACACTTTTCTGTTGTAGGCTTATAAATCATGCACATCTTTGCGGACAGAATAACATTTTCCAATTGTAATAGGCTAATTCACATCTCATGCGTCACGCGCCCTTAAAATAGATGCGCCACTGTTTTTCAAAAAGGTTTAGGTTGCAACGTCATCAGCAGCAATGAGTGGGCCTAGCTGTGAAATGAAGGTAGAAACTAAGGGTGCCTTCACAGCTTAGTCCCCAATAAATGTATATCAAACCAATCAATTTATAATATACTTGTTTCACAGCAAAGACAAGAGCAGATCAGGTCCAAATCTATTTCAGATCAGCAACAGATAAGGGTCAGAGGGCTTATGAGGTTTATGTTCCACCGGCGGTTGGCAGTGCTGTCCACAGGTGTGTGTGATGTGCAGAGGTGCCACCGTAGGTGGCCCACAGGCATGTTCAGCAGTGTGTTCTGTAGGGCAGTGCCACCCTGAGTGACCCATAGGTGTGTATTCAGCAGGCTACCAGTGCCACCCTGTACTATTATGACATTTGTTCAGTCTGGTAGTGGTACCTTAGACACTTTTCACAACATGAGCAGCTGCCTCAGGGATGTCAAAGGTCATTAAATCCAGTTAGTGGTTTCAGGCCCATTCTCAGGTACACATCACGATGGGAATAGGTGCACAACCCCAACACCTATCCAAGCTGCAGTACTCCACCCCTCTATTGTCTGCAAATGGCAAGTAGATTAGACGTAAATCTACTATTAAAATTTCTACATGGTTCTTTCTTGTGCAAAATATTCAGGTCTACTTTTTCTCCATTTCCTGCAGTGGGCAGGAGAGTGTCCAGATGGCAGGTGGAAACCTAATGCGCAGAACACAGCAAAGCACAAACAGACCAAAACACAAAATCTCTTCTTGAAACGTCATCTTAAATAAAATATATATACAATGCATTATGCTATTTGAAGCAACCAAAAGTCAATGGCAATACAATACATTAGCATATAACATAACAGAGGGTCAATGCAGTACTAGATTAGCCTGACATAGCCCACCCATAATACAAATGTTCATACGTATCATGGTCTGGGCACGGTCCTCTGGGGCGTGTTTACATCGGTAGAGAGTCTACCAGCCAATAAGCGAAGCTGATTAGACGAGCTGTCCAATCGTTTCAAACCAGAAGTGAATGCCCTTCCCCCCGCAGTATAATCGCGTCAGGTTAAAGAACCTCTAGACCATGAATACGAATGAACAGCAGTATTATGGAAGGGCTATGTCAGGCTAGTACTAGATCAAAGGCAAATTACTCAACTGGGAGGAATTTTGTCTCTACAGAAATGAACTCCATGTCTGTAATTGGTCTAATAAATACTGTAGGTGATAGGCAAATTATTAAATATAAACATGAACTGACATCTTATACAAAACTGACATGGACATGGCATGTACACAAATCTGACGAAACTACCGGAAGTAAGCAGGCTACCTAGTTATTGAGCTACCTAGATCACCAATCTGTCAATAGGGATAACGTGATAGCACACCATAAAATACCGTGATTCACTAAATTCACTACTACTTGTATAATGTCAGAGTATTCCATGGTCTTTGCTGTTAGCTGTCATTGACTGCGCATTGCAAAAAAGATTGGTTGACAGTCCAACAATGGCGCCGCCACAAGATGGCAGCCTACACAAAACGCTCGTCGGATTTGTCTATAACACAAATACGTAGTCATTACATGAAGACCAATGAAAGACTATAACCAGCAGCATGTTACATTTCTCCATATGGAAAGAGCTATCATGTTGTTTCTCTAAATTGATATCAGGCTGTCATCAGTGTGCGCAGGTGTCAAGGTTAGATGACCCTACACTGTAGGGAGAGAGAAGGTAAAACACATCAGAATTTCCCTTATGATCTACTCTATTATACAATACAATAACAGATGGGATTGGCATTGCTAGAAAGCACATAATTACCAATTTTCAACAACATGAACAACCATGTTCTTCGTGCTCAGGTCCTGAATCCATAACCACAAACTCCACTCCAACATTCTCAGCTCTTGGTGATCTATCTGGAATAACACAGGCAGTCATGCAACAGCAGGTTAATTCACTAATCTTTGATCTGTAAGTGAGAATTGAAGGTCTACGTATATTGTATATGGGCTAAAGCATAGACTTCCTGAATAAACTATGTTATACCACAACAATGACTATCTGTAAGCTTGTTGGTGTTATTGAGCTAAGCTTTAGATGGTGTTATACTGGGATTTGAAATAGTAATACCCGTTTTCCTACCTGACTGTTTCCGAGCTTTGCCTTCATCTCCCATCTCTGTCATCTTTCTAATCAGAAAGTGTAAATGCACAAGGGTTTCCTTACAGTCCTTTTTCAGGGCAATGTTTTCCAGTTTCACAATACACCCATAGGCCTCATCCAAGATATCTTTTTCAGCTTCTGAGTGTTCTTTCTTATCCAGTAGATTTAAATACTCTTGCTTCAGTTTATCATAGTCATAAGTCATAACATGTTGTCTTTTAGAGTGATAGGTCACTTTCTGCTCTCTGATATGGGCAGATACAGTGGCATCTTGTAGGTCAGAGGCACAGGCTTCCAGCTGTTTGCGCTCCCACAGTACATCCTTTGTTAACCTCACCTTTTTTTCACGAGCATTTTGCAAAAAACTGAAAAACTTTTCCAAACTGCAGTATCCCATGGCCCAGCATCTATGATAGTCATTTTCATTTCTCCCTTTCATTTCTCTACTGGAATTTAGATATAGATTGTTGAACAAAAAATGACATGGCTCTCCACTGGTATCTTTGGCATAATGAACTTTAGCTTTTCTGAGAGCATTAAGGACATTACCAACAGACACTCCATCTGAATGTGTGATCATGACAACAATATTCTCCCCTATGTCATTACCAAAGAGGGAGAAAATTGCATCAAAGATATCAGACTGATTTTCTGTTAAGCGATTACAGCCTGATTTCACCACCAGACATACAGAATGGATTTTATGGATGTAATCACTAGATTCGAACAAGACTAATAACCTCTCTGCAGTTTTCTTATCATCTTTCATCCCATCAGTAGATCCGTAACCTGGAGTGTCAATGATTCTCAGAGATAAAGAACTTGTTTTTGCAAAAATCTCATAAACTGTGATATCAACTGTGTGAGGTTTACCAGGAATCTTATAGCCCTCGTTTGTAATCTGAAACCAGACTGGATTCATGAATTGTACCCCTAACATGTAATTAACCATGGTGTTAATTAAAGTAGTTTTCCCTGTTCCTGTCTCTCCAACTACTAGGATGTTTTTTACAGGTTTATTCTCGTCTCTTTTTCCAAAAGTCCATCTTCTGACTACTTTTTTTTCATCAACGTATCTCTGTTGTGTCAGAAGTAGGTAGCAGTCAGGATAGCCTTTCTTCAATAGCTGACATTTTGCAATATATGTTTCCATTATTTTTATGTAGGATTCTACATCATGTTCCTTGTGCTGTCGTATAGCGCATATTGCACACACTGGAGTCTGGTCAGTGTTGCAGTAGAACTCCAGTTCTCTGTGGTGTTGCTGGCAGAGTCTCTGCAACAGGCCTGCAGTGGCCTCCATCAGTCTGTGTTTCTGCAGTGCTGCCTCACATGGGTCACTTAAGCTTCATCAGTAGAGGCAGTGCTGCAATAAGATGTAAAAAGAATGTTTTGAATGATGTCTCTGTCCACATTGTGCCAAGTGAGATTTTTGGGAAATCATAATATGATGAGCATTGGCATTGAATTGAAGTAATGGGTAACACTTTACGGTAAGAGTACATGCATGAATTCATGATGATTCATGTGCCCTTACCGCAAAGTGTTACCTACTTCTCTAATCATAAGATAAGATATGCCTTTATCAGTCTCACAATGGAGTAATATGCATTGTTACAGAATCCAAGACAGACAGCCATCAATCTACATCCGACCATTCATCTCTCTGACATATACACAGACACACATATCAGTCTCCCACACCACAGGAAGATAATACTGTATACTGAGTACCTGATCAAAGCCTATATCAGAGTAGTGCATTAACAATAGCAACCTATGACAACACCACAGATGACATGCAGTCATACTACATAGACCTACTTTAAAAAAACAAAACAAAAAAAACAGTCCGGTATAAATAATAAATAATATCAATAAAGCTCTACTGTAAAACACACTCTGTTCTTGATCATGGATTATAGATTTAAATTACATAGAACAAATGGGAAATAGAACATTAACCTAAATGTACCTTAGTCTGACAAATAGGTACAAGTGTAGCAGATGAAAGCTAGCTTGCCTCTGTAAAAACCTTCCTTCCAAAATAGGATGGCCACTAAAACACTGCAAAAGTGATTTCAAAAAAATGCTGCACATATATCATTATTTGAATACCCTTTTAGTATATCCTTTGATATATCCCTTTAACCCATGGGCAGCTAATGACCTTGCAGGCTTCAGCCTCAGATGCAGCCTCAGATGCAGACGAGACACATCATCAAACTGAAAAACAATGCATTTTTGAAAAATACTTCTTAATTTTATGGAAAGTAATGGACAAAATGGACTGGTATTGTAGTGAAGGTGGTTTTGCAAGGACTGACAAAGATGAAAAATATGCATTCAGAAAGTGTTAAATTAGGTCCATAGTTCTGGCCATTTATTTATTGATTAAAATTAATCTGGAGTGATTGAGTCATTCTTCATTACCATTCATGATCACTCTCATACATATACTGTATGTAGAAAATATACTTTCTTTTAGACAATGTGTTTGACACAGATGTATAGTAACAAAGTAGAACTACTTAGCCTAAGTAGCTTTTCCCATTTTTAACATTTTCATTTTGTGATACCATGTTTAATAAGTGAAATAATCAGTTTAAAATACTGATGATGCAATCTAAAATGCAGAACCTGTACTTGTACTAGTACTTGTTACTTGTACTAGTACTTGTTACTAGTACAGGTACAGGTACTAGTATATATTTATATAGTACAGGTACAGGTACAAGTACTTGTTACTTGTATATATATTTATATATATATAAACATTACAAATCATACAACCAGTAGATGGCTATGTGACCAGATTTCCATTATCATTATTGGGTGATTCAAGTAATCAAGTGGTTTATAAAAAGCCTTTTGCTTTGCATAGCCTATTCAATTGGGAATTCTTAGCATGGGTCAGTCTACTGCTCCTTTTCAAGATGGAAGTAAAATACCAAGTTCTTTAATTTCGAATGATTGTAGTGAGGGGCCCTATGGAGTCCATGTTTTCCTTCGTTGGCCAAAAAGACTATTCGTCAAATTAAGTGCCTGTGCCTCCGTTCAGCCAAATAAATGTAAAACAATATGATATTCAAACTTTGGACTGCTTTCTTTTATAAACACACAGTACTTTTACTTTTGCTTCTGTAGCCTACTTGAGTAGCAATTTTAAAAATAGGCTACTTCTACTTGCAATATTTAAGTACAAAACATTTTGAACACTTAAGTAGCCTACTTCCACTTAAGTATGGTGTTTAAAAGAACACTTCAATTTCCACTCAAGTCATTTTTTGTGATATGGTACTTTTACTTCTACTCCATTCCTCTACTCCAGTGCTTTACAACTCTAGTGTCACAATACAATACAAGACATGACATGAAAGAAAAATTATACTGGTTGGGGAACCTATTGTATAGCCTCAGAAATCTTTCAAAATGTATCAGTGTATGCAACTTGAAAAAGTATGTGCCTACTCCTCAGCTGATGTGAATGGCAAATATACATGCATTTCGAAGTTCTCTTATTACTGCTAAGTTTGTGAACTATGAAACCCATACCCTATTTGGTAACACTTTACTTGAAGGTACCTTCATAAGCATGACATGACACTGTCATATCTAGGACATTATCATGTCATGAACCTGTCATAAATATTATTAACATGTCATAAAATGTTCATGACCACTGTCATGAAGTTTCAATTACACCTTGTCATGACAACTTGACATTGTCTGGGTTGTCTTCATTATGACATTTTGACATAACCAATGTGACATTACCAGAAGTTGTCTTAGTTACGACAAGTTGACATTATTTTTTTTTTTGCAACGTCTTTCTTATGACAACTTGACATTAATCAGGATTACATTAAAAGAACTGGTGTTTGTCATGACAACTTGACATAAAATTTTTGTATTCATGGTGTATTATTATGATTGCTTGGTCAGATAGTCCGGTGAGAGGGTGTACTGGCTGTCCTGACACCATTATGCCACCTTCAGTGGAAAAGTTACATTTGTCAGTAAGCTGTCATGAAGGATAGAATGGCTATCATGACAAAGTTGTGACAGTGTAATGAATACATCACAGACCCTTTCACTATATGACAACAATAATATCATATTAGTTACTTACCTTCTGGTTTTTGTATTGTTTTGATAAAATGGTGCTGAACAGAAGTTGTACTCTGTTCTGTACTCTAGGTGTCTTGTGAAGCCTTACGATCTTATCAGGGGGTAAATGATTGTACAGACTTGGCAATGAGGCATCACATGATGGCTATTGTATACCCACCCACTTCCCAAGCTCTACTGCCAGTTTCAAATCTTAAAGGAACTCTAGGTTCTTTGTAAATCCATTTATCAAAAGCTTTGCCTTGTATGAGAGTGCACTCTACTGTTCTTCGGTTTCTTAGTAGTATTCTTCCACTAAATTAATGCAGCTTAAACCGCTCAATCTAGAAACTTCATTCAAACTGCAACGCTATTAGGCTATAACTTTCATCTTTGTAATTTTTATAGTTTTTAAACTGACTTTATAAACTTAAAAAATAATTTCCTATAAAAATAATTTCCCAATAGACTTAACAGAGAGCTGATGTGAGTTCAGCCAGTGAAACGCGTTGCTACGTTTTGCTATGGTTATGGACCTCCTAGGGTCTTCAGATATTCGCATAAAACTGTCCAGCCACCTACTGGCCAGTTGGTGTATAATGATATAAATCAATTTATAATACGACCCAACACCTCATTTTACTGTGGTAGTCGTAATGATTAACAGACAAAATTTCCCTAAATCAGTGATTTATTACATTGGTGAAAGGTTAATGTAATAAATTTTTTCAATGTTCCCAGCAATATAATAACTTCCTGCCAATTTTATATATATATATATATATATATATATATATATATATATAATTACATTAACAGTGGGCAATTGTTATTACATTGGCAGGAAATTATTATGTTGGCAGGATTATTACACTTGAGGTATCTAGCCTACATTGGTGGGAAATTATTATGTTGGTGGGTGTTACAATTGTGTGTGTTTGTTTTTTCTAGCTATAAGGTTGGGCGTGAAAATTCTCTGCCTTCCAAATTGGGGAATGACAGAAAAAGTTTGAGAACCAGGCTGACACTATAAATGCCAATGAAACGAAAATAAAAAAAAGTGAACTCTAGTCCCAATTACACCCCACTAAAGTGGGCAAAGAAGAGAGTCACAGGTTTTACACCTCGGTTGCCATATTACTGAAGACTGTTCTCGGCACATGTTCTAAAGAAGTCCAGATAATGACTCATCTTTCCCTCGTTAGCTAACAAACTACTGTCATGAAGGCATTCTATACTCCAACCGTTGAGAGTGCTCTAACAGGTAGGATCATCACCAGAGATTGTGATACCCTGCAGAGAGAGCACTCAGCTGAAAGTACCACAAATCATCAGTGCCACTGAAAAATACTTGAAAGGTTTTATGTGCCAATTCTATAGTCTGCTTTACACAAAAAAACTCCATGAAGTTTCTTTAACAAAATAACATTATTTCTATTTATTTAATGGTTGAAAGAATTGATTGAGAGCATACAAATGCAACATGCAAAACAATACACTTTCTTGCTGTACAGTAATTTACAAGGAATAAGAGTTCTTGCAGCTTGTGGATGCAGGCCTATCACATGTATGATACAAATTTCAACACAATAAAATATAATGATCTGTAAATGTCCTTAAAATAAACTTGATAACTTTAATAATGTGATTAATAATTATGAAATTGTGACATAAATGATAAAGATGCAATAAAAAAATGAATAGCATTCCAATGTTTCTATCCATAGATTGCAAAGAACTGGGGACGTCCGTCAGGCTGCAATTTCTCTTGGAATGATGGACAGTCTTTATTGTAAAGTCTTCACTGAGCACTGTCAGCCAGCCTATTTCAGATGCCATCAGACACTATGAAAAAGGAAGAGACAAAAGTAGGCTGTTGATTTCTCTTAATCAAATCTTAGCTTATCTGATAGACAGGATGGGAAAGATTTAGTAATTGCTTGTGGGAAGAGTAACAGATGTGGCCATTGTTCTTTATATGAAAAAAATATGCAAAAGCAGTTCATTTAGCTCATAACCTGGTCTCTTTGTTCTTATTGCAAGTAGAAAATAAGATCAGAAGTGTAAATGGGATTAATGCCATGACAGGTGGGAAAGAATGTTTTGCGGTTGGTAGTGTTCTTTAATAGGCTCTTTAAAACAAAGAGAGAGAGATTTCCATACCTGACTTTTGGTGTTTCTTCACCCAGTGAAGAAATCTGCTTGTGTTTGAAGCCTGGAATTGGGCATTTAGATTCTCTAGTTTTTGAGCTCTTTTCTCATCACCCACTTCTTTCATCTTTTCAATCAGGAAACCTAAATGGATAAGAGTGGACCTAGAGTCTGTTTTTAAAGCAATCTTCTCTAGTTCAATAATACAATCATATGCCTTATCCAAAAAAGTGTTTGTTTTTTCTTTGGACTCTCGTATTTCTTTCTCAAGAGTTTTCTTATTGTTCACTTGTTTTTCATATCCTTGTTGTTTCACAGCCTTGACAGTAACCGGAACCTTGCGCGTTTTAGGCACATAGATCTTCTTATGTTTGACATGGTTTAAGATGGGACACTTCCCAGGACACACAGTGCAGAAGCCATCTTTCATAACACTACATCTGGAGATGTCTTTTGCCCACCAGCAGCCTGGATAGTGACAGTTCTCCTCACATTTAATGCAGCATGTTGCTTCTTTGGTCAAATGCCACCATGATGACTGGATTGGGACCTCTTCTTTGAAAGGGTCATCAACTTCAATGGTGAAGTCTTTATCGTTTCCATATTTATTTTTATACTCATCTGATGCTGTTTGAATCTGTTTAAGCTTATTCAGTTTCAGTTCTTCCATCTTGATGGCATCTTGTATGTTAGAGACACAGGCTTCCAGACGTGTACGGTCCTTAAGCACTCCTTCTGTTGACTTCAACTCTTGTACAGTCATATTTGTCAGTAAACTAAAGAATTTGTTAATACTCTGGTATCCCAAGTCCCAATACCTCTCAAAAATATCTTTGGTTTCCTCTGTGTAACCTTTTGACTGTATGTTGTTGAATCTAAAATTAAAACGTGGTTCCCCATTGGAATCTTTGACAAAAGGAACCTTAGCTTCTTTGAGGACTGTGAAGACTTCATTAACAGATTGTCCATTGCAATGTGTGATCATCACTGCTATGTTATTCTCTATATTTTTTCCAAATAGGGAGAGGATGGTGTCAAAGATATAGAGCTGAAAATCTGTAAGAATGTTACAGTCTGATTTCACTACCAGACATACAGTACTAATGTTGTGAATTCCATCTTTAGATTTGAACAGCACATGTAAATTATCAGTGGTATCGCAATCTGTAATCGCCTTTTCAGTCTTCTCAGTATGCCCATAACCTGGAGTGTCAATGATTCTCAGAGATAAAGGGCTTGTTTCTGCAAATATCTCATAAACTGTGATATCAACCGTTTGAGAAATGGCCTGGGTGTTACTTTTGTCCTCCTCTGTAATTTGAAACCAAACTCCATGCTTGAATTGTACCCCTAACATGTAGTTGACCATGGTGTTAATTAAAGTAGTTTTCCCTGCTCCTGTTTCTCCAACTACTAAGATGTTTTTAACAGGTTTATTCTTGTCTCTTTTTCCATAAGTCCATCTTCTGACAGCTTCATTTTCATCAATGTTGCTCTTCTGTGTCGGAAGCAGGTAGCAGTCAGGAGAGCCTTTTTTTAATAGCTGACATTCTAGAATGAGCTTTTTAAAGCAGGAAGGTTTTCTGTAAAAGATGGGAAAACAACGGCAGCCAATTAGTACAGTAGCCTATTACAAAATCAAGGGAACATTATCCTACTTTGCAATAGACATTAAATTGTGACATGAAATCACATAGAGGCTCACATTTGAGATCATGCAGTAGATGTTAATTTTAGAACATTTTGAGACTTAACACTTTGAATGCCAGAAACGTAATATGCCGTTATTACTTGTCATGCGTTGAGTGCCAAAAACGTAATGTTACGTTTTTGCCTTTTTTTAATTTACGAAAATAGAAACCCTCACACAGGTTATATATGATTTTTGGAACTCTGTGATAAATAGAACTGAAATAAATTACGATCGGAAACTCATAAAAACTCACGATCTGCACATTTTGTCTGGACATTTTCACATCACAAGGCAGCATTTGATTACTATTGCAGCATTCGTGTCAAATAATGCACGTCATGTCATGTTGTCCTTTCGCGGGTTCGTCACTAGGTGGCAGTCTCACCACAGGCATGATTCGGCTTGTGTCACTCCTCGAAACTTGACAGAGAACACTCCATCATAATCATAAAAGAAGCGATATCTCCTTTTCTAGAAAAAAACAAGGATTTTGATGAAAACTACCCACTGTTTAGCTTGGGATTTCTCAGGAACGGAGGCATGTAGAAATAAACGGTTTTCACCCACTGAGAGCTCAGAGTCTTACCTTTCAAATGACCCATAGTATGTGTCCATAGCTATAACACAGAATACGCTGTGGCTCTATAAAAATAGGCAACAGTGGCCTGGATTGCTGGCACTCTGGGCCAAAGCTTGTTAAAAACACCTGGCATTCAAACTGTTAAAGGAGAATACCGGAGTGAATTCAAGCATAGCCCTGTTGAAAGAGCTTGCTACAGTAAATGCGCTAGTTAGCGAGTGGAACAAAATAATTTTGTACAGCACAGACCGAACGCGAACGCAGAAGCGAACAGGCACTTTACACTGAATCAATGGTACCTGACTGTTGGAAACCGAAAGTAAGATCTGAGGTTACATTGACTCAATGTAAAGTGTTTCGCGTTCGCGTTAGGTCTATGCTGTTCGAAAATCTTTCATTTCATGCGAAATATATTGCTGTTAGAAGGCTCGTGCAGCAGGACTATGCTTAAACTTACTCTGGTATATTGCTTTAAGTTAGCTTGAAAGCTATGGGTTGACGAGTATCCGGAGAATCCCTAATCGAGAACTACAGTATGTACAACTTCTCTGTAGGCTTACTGAGTAGCCTACTGTCAGAAGACAAATGAGTGACCATTTATGTAAAACACAAGGAAATTACAAATTGAAATTTAAAATTGAGTTAATAAAATTTCATTCTATGCTTTCTGCTCATCAAGCCTTTCAAATCAAGATCCTATAAATTGAGATATACTTACATCTGGATAGGAGATGCCATAGGAGGAGTGTCAGAATTCTGTGTAGATGCCTGCTCTCCTTCCCCTAAACAGAAAAGGGGATGCACTCTATGAACACTAGATCTTTTGAATTTGGTTGAACTCTCTTACCCTCCAAATGAAAGTCATTTGAAAATTCTAGTGGAATGTCTATTAGCCTGATATTGCATACAGTAATAAGCATTGTGGATTCCAGAATAGGCCTACATTTAACACACTTCAAAGCCATGCTGCCTCAAAACTTACTTTTCTCTGCTAATTCCAATCCATGCATCTGATGACACTGTTCATAAACACAGGAAATTATTCAATATTTTTGCAATGATCACCAGCATAACAAAACATAAATCAACAAGACAATGTCTTAAATATATTCAAAATGTGTATGGACATACCTCATGTTTTGCCAGTACAATTATATTATGTTGCCTGTGCTGTTCTACAGCACATGTTGCACACACTAGAGTCTGGTCAGTGTTGCAGAAGAACTCCAGTTCTCTGTGGTGCTGTTTACAGAACCTCTCCTCCAGATCTCCAATAGCGTCCAGCAGTCTGTGTCTCTGCAGTGCTGGGGTTGTGTAGTGCATCACCACATGAAGCTCACAGAAGGAGGCTTTACAGGTCAAACAGGATTTGAAGGCCTTCTTTGGGCAAGTTGAGCAGAGAACACATCGATTTGTGCTGTCAGTAGGAAAAATAATGACATTTTGTAAAACATGACTGGCAGCTGAAGCTAATGGGGTCAATTTTGATAAATTAGCTTGAGTTAGGTTAGGTATAGGCTTAAATGCCCTGCAATGTCCCTTTATAGGAACACTATAGTACACAGTTACAACTGTTGTCAGAACACAAAAAGATCAATTTATGACATACAATAAATAGTGAACTGCCAACTAAAACTATAGTAACCGATATGGTAGCAATACCTTGACCCTGCTGGTAAACTTTAGCTGCTGTTTTACTACACCATAGGAAACCATTGAATAGGAAATACCTGGTGCTTGGTGCAGATTCCTCGGTAAATGTATGAATTCTTCCTATTGAGTGATCAGTCTGCATGGAAGTCACACTGGGCACTGGAGAACGTCGGGCAGGATCACCTCTGTAAAAAAAAAAAAAAAAAAAAAAACATAGTTAGTAACTAGTGCCACACCCACTGTGTTGATCTGTAAATTTCTACCATAAGTAAATATCATGGATCAGAAAGACAAATTCTCCTTGGCCCTCCCCCTGAGGTAAATAATTTGTCCTTTCCCCCTTCACCACCTGACAGCCTAAATTAAGTAGTCACTTAGACAGAAGACAAAAAATGTCAATTTATACATGAAATAGTGAACTGGCAATTAAAACTAACTGATAGGGACACTGATAGGGGCATTGCTTACACTGGATAGCTTTAGCCGCTGTTTTACTACACCATAGGAAACCATTAAATAGGAAATACCTGGTGCTTGGTGCAGAGTCCCCGGTAAATGTATCAATTCTTCCCATTGAGTGATCAGTCTGCATGGAAGTCACACTGGGCACTGGAGAACGTCGGGCAGAATCACTTCTGAGAAGAAGAAGAAAAACACGTGGTGACAGCATTAATGATATTGTTCTAATGTTCTGCAGCTAGGGTTGCCATCTGTGTCTGACAAAAGTCTTGTAAATTTTAACAATCAAATCAACCTTTTTGTTTGTAAGCAGCGACGTCCTTCGCACATCTAACCCAAGATAAAAATCACCCTTCTATGAAATTGTATAGTTCTAATTAGTAAAAATGACACTTACTAGTTATTTGTTTAGTTAATTGCTTTATTCAATAGCAGGCATTTTTTAAATCCTGAAAAAACAGATTTTTTCAGGATTTTTTTTTTTTTTTAATTCCGGGGACAGACAGATTTAGGGACAGCTTTTTCCCTACAGCAATCAGGCTGCTTAACAATAGCAGAAAATGATCTGTTGGACAAATGTGTCACTCCATGCACTTCAGATAGGCATTCTTGAGAATCTTATCTTATTTTTTTAATTATTACTCCTTGCACTTTTCCACTTTAACAGGCATCTACAGAATCTTAGTTTTTAACTAAATCATATGATACTATATTATGTGAATATTTTACACTTTTTTATGTAGGCCTACTAATGAGCTCAAATGCATCGATATCACGTTTGATATGTACACTGATGGTGTATTTGTTGAATGACAATAAAACAAGTCTCTAAGTCTAAAGTCTAAGACCATGAAAATCCGGGACAGGTGGCAACACTATCTGCAGCTTTGCTCCTAGGCCCCTAACAAGATTCACTGCAATACATTGCCGAAATTATTACCAAGAGATATCAGTGTATACCAGTGACCACCATCACACCTAATCTCAGCAATCCCAATATCATGTCAGTGAGTTAGCAACTTTCCATCTCACCTTTCTGATAAAACAGTCTCTTCATCTTCGCTACATGCATTGGTAGAAGTAGGAGGAACTCCTCTTCCTGGGTCTCCACTACGTCTTCACTCTTTTCTCCAGGGTCACTCATTTTCACTTCTACTTCAGGGCTGGACATGCTGTCAAATAGTGCATCAGACAAACACTGACTTGTTAGTACATACATTACCAAATGGAAGTTTACTTTCTGTTTCGTGTGTGGAACTGAAAAGGTTTTCCTTTATCTTGCCTTTCCTGCTATGTGTACTGGAATGTTGCCATAATTCCCAGTTTGAAGAATAGGAATGACCTACTGTATCTTTGGCAAAAGATGTGGGTAAACTGTAAATTGTATTTAGTACATGCTCTTATCAAAGCCACGTGTCTTGCATTGAATGGGAATCTACCCCTGATTGGTTGAATAGCATTAAGTGACACTCTCAGTGACAGATAATAGGTAGATTGTAGTAGATTGTAATCATAGTCAATCATTAGGGCTAGAGATTGACCGATATGGGTTTTTTCATGGCCGATATACAGTATGGGAGTCAGGGTCAGCCGATGGCCGATACCTGCTGCCGATTTATTGGACCGTTTTTTACAGCCGATATGTTGGATGTTTGCATGCTAATAATAGCCTAAAAGAGAGTGTGGGAGCCATTAGTTATTTTTGCTATGGTGGTGGTGGCAGTAACCTATGTGTGTGATAGCCTATCATGGGTCAAAGGTCACAGTAACAAGCGGGCACCAGGTAACTGTATGCACAGTTGTAGCGGGTGTCTAATCATGCTAGGGTGGCGGGGAGTTTAAACGTTTTTTACCATTAGTACCAGAGCCCGTTTAGGGGGGAGCACTGCCTATTAACGGCATTTAACCTGCAATTCCAATTGCAGTTCCGCTAGGGGGCGATCACAAGTCAGTGGAAGCAGTGGAAGTGGAAGTGCAAGCAGTTCCTTTGCATAGGTGTTTTCTGTGTTATCTACATGAACATTAAAATCACCAGATATAATAAGACAGTCATATTCCAAACAAATAGTTGTTAACAGTTCTCCAAATTCTTCAAGAAAATGTCTCGGTGGTCTATGAACAGCCAATAGTGAAATACTGGGAGAACCCTTAAGGAGAGTACCCAAATACTCAAAAGAAGCAAATTCTCCAAATAACAACTTTGTGCATTGAAATGGTGCCCGAAGCACTTTAGCAACTCCCCCTTCCCTAGTTGCTCGAGTTACACTCATGAAATTAAAGTCTGTGGGAGCTGTTTCAATGAGGGTGGTAACATCGTTTCCTTCATACAGCCATGTTTCGGTCAAAAGCAAAATGTCCAGGTTATGTGAAGTGATAAGATCATTAATTAAAACTGACTTATTTGAAAGTGACATGACATTTATCAGAGCTAGTTTTACAGAGATGTGGGTGAGGGTGGGTTCTACTGGTGCAGACAGAATTTGTTTGGGAACAAGCTTTAAATTTGACTTGTTTGCCCCCGTCTGTGCCTTGATACATTGTCTTGATACATTTTGGATGGTGGGTTGGGAGGTAGAATACTCCTGAAGGGATCGATAGGGGGCGCTAACTGCAGAGGCTGCCTTTTTAGGTGTGATGGTATCGGAAGCACTTTCGTCCAGTCAGTCCGAAGAAGAAAAACAACACGTGGTGACAGCATTAATGATATTGTTCTAACGTTTTGTACAGTAGCTTTGCTCCTAGGCCCCTAACAAGATTCACTGCAATACATTGCCAAAATGATTACCAAGAGATATCGAAATCTGTGCACTCCAGTGACCACCATCACACCTAATCTCAGCATTTCCAATATTATGTCAGTGAGTTAGCCAGTTTTCATCTCACCTTTCTGATATAACATTCTGTCCATCTTCGCTGCATGCTTTGGTAGAAGTAGGAGGAACTCCATCTTCCTGGGCTTTAGACAGATTCTCCAAAAATTCTTTTTTCCAGGGTCACTCACTTTCACTCCTACGTCAGGGCTGGATATGCTGTCACATAGTGTCAGACAAATACTGATGTGTTAGTACATACATTACCAAATGGAAATTTACTATGTGTTTTGTGTGTGGAACTGAAAAAGGTTTGTTTCCTTTTCCTTGGCCTTCCAGAGAGACATGTACTAGAATGTTGCCAAAAGTTGTGGGTAAGCTGTAAATTGTATTTAGTACATGCTTTTATCAAATCCACGTTTGCATTGAATAGGAATCAACCCCTGATTGGTTGGATAGCATTAAGTGACACTCTTAGTGACAGATAATAGGTAGATTGTAGTAGATTTTAATCATTGTCAATCATTAGGGCTGGAGATTGACTGATATGGGTTTTTTTCATGGCCGATGCCAATATACAGTATGGGAGTCAGGGTCAGCCGATGGCCGATACCTGCTGCCAACACGAGTCAGTGGAAGCAGTGGAAGTGGAAGTGCAAGCAGTTCCTTTGCATAGGTGTTTTCTGTGTTATCTACATGAACGTTAAAATCACCAGATATAATAAGACATATTCCACACAAACAGTTGTTAACAGTTCTCCAAATTCTTCAAGAAAAGTCTTAGCTGAATGTCCCAGTGGTCTATAAACAGGCAATAGTAAAATACTGGGAGAACCCTTAAGGAGTGTACCCAAATACTCAAAAGAAGCAAATTCTCCAAATAACAACTTTGTGCACTGAAATGATTAGCCTGACATAACCCGCCCATAATACGAATGTTCATCCGTATCCATGGTCTGGGAACGGTCCTCTGGGGCGTGTTTACATCGGTAGAGAGTCTACCGCACTGTAAAAAGTGATTTCTAAGCAAGTAAAAAAGTCTTGTTTCTTGAAAATAAGTCTTATTTTAAGTAAAAATAGAAATAAAATCTTGTCAAGCAATTCATATCAAGCAAAATATTTTCTCATTTTGAGAAAATTTATCTAACTTTTTCTTATTAAGATTTTCCAGCTAATATCAAGATGAATTTAACCAGTAATAAGCTATAGTGAAAATTGACAAGTGATCTCAAGAAAGCAATAAGATTTTTTTCCTTATTTTAAGTCTAGATAGAAATAAAATCTTGTCAAGCATTTTTTACTGAAGACATATTGTCTTATTTTGAGAAAATGGATCTAACTTTTTCTAAATAAGATTTTCCAGCTAATATCAAGATGGATTTGAAAATTTACAAATGATCTCAAGAAAGTAACAAGATTTTTTTCCTTATTTTAAGACTAAAACTCTTAATACATTTTCTCAATTCAAGAATCTTAAAGAAAATGACAGAAATGCAAGGTTTTTAATCCCTCTTCACAGTCTTAAAATTATTATAACTAGTTTAACACCACAATCAAGATCCAAAATGATATATCAGCTACAGTTTGCCCATCAGATGGCCTATATGACACAATGACACCAGCTCAGTTACTGTACTTGTGTTGAATTTGGGATCTATGCTGTCATAGCCTACCATGTCCTAAATTAGGCACATAGGCCTACATGTAGTCAGTGGCCTATTCACCATGGTATTCATGGTGTATAGCCTACTCTCTTAATCCTAGTCTATGCCTGTTGATGGGTTGCTGTCATATGGAGATGGCCTAAGATGTTGTTAGGGTACTTGAGGTAGTTGGTTGGTCTTTGCTGTAGTAATGGTGGTTGCTATGCTGGTTGCTATTAAAATCATATTGATTAGTAGGTTATCATAGTGTACACTGGTGGTTGATAGGCTGTTGCTGGTATACAGTAGTTATGGTGCTTGCATACTACTAGACTAAACTACTAAATACATATAGGGTGAATAATGCTAAAGATAAAAATACTTATGGTGCCTTAATTGAGACATAATCACTCATTTGGCACTATCATAGATTTTACTCCAGATTTGACCCATTGGTGGCGCTGTACCATGTTGATCTGAAACTTATTGATAGGCTACTTAGTTTCACTTTGGAAACAAATTGTGGTAGAATTACATCAAAATAGTTACTAGACAAAACTGGTATTTGATCAATTAATTTTAACAAGTTCACAGTGGCAAACCAAGGTAAGCAGAGCAACTTTATAAAAAAAAGCTAAGCAGCATTGTGAAGGATTCAAAGCTAAATGGGAGACCACATGGCCTGGCTTGAATTTAGCATAAATGTCTTATATTCAAGCAAATTTGTCTTGTTTTCAGCATTTTCTGTTGAGTAGTTTTAAGAAAATATGGTTAGTTTATAGACTCTAGATCTCAAAAATAAGAAAATTAATCTCAGTATTTTTTCTTGTTTCAAGAAATGTTGCTTGAAATAAGTCTAGACTATTTTGCTCATTTTAAGAATTCTATTTTTGCAAATTTTAAGAATTCTTACCTAGAAAATGTTGCTTACCCCATTGGCAGATTTTTTTGCTCAATACACGACAATATGACATAAATTTAAGAATTTTCATCTTATTTCTAGAGGGGCATTTTTTGCAGTGCGGCCAATAAGCGAAGCTGATTAGACGAGCTGTCCAATTGTTTCAAACCAGAAGTGAATGCCCTCCCCTCCGCAGTATAATCGCGTCAGGTTAAAGAACCTCCAGACCATAAATATGGATGAACAGCAGTATTATGGTCGGGCTATGTCAGGCTATGAAATGATGCCCAAAACATTTTACAACTCCCCCTCCCCTGGTTGCTCGAGTTACACTCATGAAATTAAAGTCCGTGGGAGTTGTTTCAGCGAGGGTGGCAGCATCATTTCCTTCATACAGCCATATTTTGGTTAAAAGCAGAATGTCCAGGTTGTGTGAAGTAATAAGATCATTAATTAAAAATGACTTCTTTGAAAGTGACCTGACATTCAGCGGAGCTAGTTTTACAGAGATGCGAATGAGTGTCAGTTCTACTGGTGCAGACAGAATTTGTTTGGGAACAAGCCTTAAATTTGACTCGTTTTCCCCCTGGCGTCTGCGCCGATTA
Source organism: Sardinella longiceps (assembly GCA_027497455.2). Classification (NCBI taxonomy): domain Eukaryota; kingdom Metazoa; phylum Chordata; class Actinopteri; order Clupeiformes; family Clupeidae; genus Sardinella; species Sardinella longiceps. The sequence goes on from JAODXP020000020.1 coordinate 23,322,022, forward strand.
TGTCTTGATACATTTCGTACCAATACAGGAATGATGGATTGGGAGGTAGAATATTCCTGGAGGGAGCGATAGGGGGTGCTAACTGCAGAGGCTGCCTTTTTAGGTGTGATGGTATTGGAAGCACTTTCGTCCAGTCAGTCCGAAGAAGAAAACAACACGTGGTGACGGCATTAATGACATTGTTTTGCAGCTTTGCTCCTAGGCCCCTAACAAGATTCACTGCAATACATTGCCAATAGAGAGATATCGGGATCTGTGTGCTCCAGTGACCACCATCACACCTAATCTCAGCATTCCCAATATTATGTCAGTGAGTTAGCCAGTTTTCATCTCACCTTTCTGATATAACATTCTGTCCATCTTCACTGCATGCTTTGGTAGAAGTGTGAGGAACTCCATCTTCCTGGGCTTTAGACAGATTCTCCAATACGTCTTCACTCTTTTTTCCAGGGTCACTCACTTTGACTCCTACGTCAGGGCTGGATATGCTGTCACATAGTGTGTCAGACAAATACTGATGTGTTAGTACATACATTACCAAATGGAAATTTACTTTGTGTTTTGTGTGTTGAACTGAAAAAGGTTAGTTTCCATTTTCTTGCCCTTCCTGAGAGACATGTACCAGAATGTTGCCATAATTCCCAGTTTGAAGAATAGGAATGACCTATCTTTGGCAAAAGTTGTGGGTAAGCTGTAAATTATTTAGTACATGCTTTTATCAAATCCACGTCTTGCATTGAATAGGAATCAACCCCTGATTGGTTGGATAGCATTAAGTGACACTCTTAGTGACAGATAATAGGTAGATTGTAGTAGATTTTAATCATTGTCAATCATTAGGGCTGGAGATTGACTGATATGTTTTTTTTTCATGGCCGATGCCAATATACAGTATGGGAGTCAGGGTCAGCCGATGGCCGATACCTGCTGCCAATTTATTGGACCGATTTTTACAGACAATATCTAGATGTTTACATGCTAATAATAGCCTAAAAGAGAGTGTGGGAGTCATTAGTTATTTTTGCTATGGTGGTGGTGGCAGTAACCTATGTGTGTGATAGCCTATCATGGGTCAAAGGTCACAGTAACAAGCGGGCACCAGGTAACTGTATGCACAGGTGTAGTGGGCGTCTAATCATGCTAGGGTGGCGGGGAGTTTAAACGTTTTTTACCACTAGTACCAGAGCCCGTTTAGGGGCCGGAGCACTGCCTATTAACTCCATTCAACCTGTAATTCCAACTGCAGTTCCGCTAGGGGGCGATCACGATCAGTGGAAGCAGTGGAAGTGGAAGTGCAAGCAGTTCCTTTGCATAGGTGTTTTCTGTGTTATCTACATGAACGTTAAAGTCACCAGATATAATAAGATATATTCCACACAAACAGTTGTTAACAGTTCCAAATTCTTCAAGAAAAGTCTTAGCTGAATGTCTCGGTGGTCTATGAACAGCCAATAGTGAAATACTGGGAGAACCCTTAAGGAGTGTACCCAAATACTCAAAAGAAGCAAATTCTCCAAATAACAACTTTGTGCACTGAAATGATGCCCGAAACATTTTAGCAACTCCCCTCCCCTGGTTGCTCGAGTTACACTCATGAAATTAAAGTCTGTGGGAGCTGTGTCAATGAGGGTGGTAACATCGTTTCCTTCATACAGCCATATTTTGGTTAAAAGCAGAATGTCCAGGTTGTGTGAAGTAATAAGATCATTAATTAAAAATGACTTCTTTGAAAGTGACCTGACATTTATCAGAGCTAGTTTTACAGAGATGTGGGTGAGGGTGGGTTCTACTGGTGCAGACAGAATTTGTTTGGGAACAAGCTTTAAATTTGACTTGTTTGCCCCCGTCTGTGCCTTGATACATTGTCTTGATACATTTTGGATGGTGGGTTGGGAGGTAGAATACTCCTGAAGGGATCGATAGGGGGCGCTAACTGCAGAGGCTGCCTTTTTAGGTGTGATGGTATCGGAAGCACTTTCGTCCAGTCAGTCCGAAGAAGAAAAACAACACGTGGTGACAGCACTAATGATATTGTTCTAACGTTTTGTACAGTAGCTTTGCTCCTAGGCCCCTAACAAGATTCACTGCCAAAATACATTGCCAAAATGATTACCAAGAGATATCGAAATCTGTGCGCTCCAGTGACCACCATCACACCTAATCTCAGCATTCCCAATATTATGTCAGTGAGTTAGCCAGTTTTCATCTCACCTTTCTGATATAACATTCTGTCCATCTTCGCTGCATGCTTTGGTAGAAGTAGGAGGAACTCCATCCTCCTGGGCTTTAGGCAGATTCTCCAATACGTCTTCACTCTTTTTTCCAGGGTCACTCACTTTGACGTCTACTTCAGGGCTGGACATGCTGTTACATAATGCATAAGACAAACACTGATGTGTGAGTACATACATTACCAAATGGAAGTTTACTATGTGTTTCGTGTGGGGAACTGAAAAAGGTTTGTTTCCTTTTTCTTGGCCTTCCTGAGAGACATGTACCAGAATGTTGCCATAATTCCCTGTTTGAAGAATAGGAATGACCTATCTTTGGCAAAATATGTGGGAAAGCTGTAAATAGTACATGCTTTTATCAAGCCATGTGTCTTGCATTGAATAGGAATCAACACCTGATTGGTTGGATAGCATTAAGTGACACTCTCAGTGATACAGAACAGTAGATTTTAATCATCATCATTAGGGCCAACAATAACACTTTTTTGTTGTTGAGCATTAAATAGCATAATTGAATGGTGGACATGTTGATAATTGTCAGACAATGGGAGTAGATTGTGCACATTTTGACATTTTGTGCTACATTACCCCATCAACTTCAACAATTCATACCACAGACTTGTTGAAACCTATAAACTGTGTACTGGCAAAGCAGACACATATCAAGGTAGGAGGAGGGTCTGTCAGCAAAATGATCGACATTCAAATGCAGGAAAGTTCCCTTTTTAACCATTGAAATTGAAATTGAAATTTGATGTTTAAGGCAAAATTGAAGTTTCATTGAAATTGAAATTCAAGGCAAAATTCAAGGCAAAATTAATTATTTATTATCTTATTAATGGAATATTTTCATATATTTATTAAACAAATGAAATAAATGATGAATTTAAATTAGAGTTTTAACTTAAGGAAGTCAATTTTTTCCAAAGCAGCCATGCAAGTCCAAGTCACAAATAGCAAATTTTCAGACTAAAGTAAGAACATGTGGACGAATAGAAAATGTCTACACTCTTTCTAACCCAGTATATCTATATAGTGCTAAGCTTCCTTCGAGTGACTGGTTCTTACTACGCTTTGCAACAACACTAAATCTTTCAGGATTACCTGTAATAATGAATTACAGTTTACAACCTTTACTTGTGTGAAAACAAATAACCGCCTTACCTTTTGTTGTTGTTCTTGTTTTGATAAAATGGCGACAAGGAGTAATGACCTCTGTACTCAAGACTTCTGAAAGTGTTCTTGAGACTATAAAACCAAATGAATGATTGATATGTACAGACAGGGTTGAAGGGATGATTTGGGCTATTGAAAAGTGGTAGGGACAGGACACAGGCTAAGTAGTCACCATCCCCATTGCTGCAAAACAGACAGACAGACAAACAAACAAGAAACAGAACACTGAAATAAAACAAAATACATCATATCATGACCTTCAAAGTAGTATTGACAAACTTTCTTGGCAATTGCAATATATTGTGAATAATAGAGATATACCATACAGGTGGCATACAGTATAGCGTGGACAGTGTTTTTTGACAACACTAGTAAATTACACAACAGTGGAGGCTCCTCTAGTAAGCTACTTGCCGATCAATAAAGGGATGCATATTTAGAGACACTTTACAGACAGTACGAGGAGCACCAATGAGTAACAGGGGCAAGAGAGACTTCTACTTGTAATTCCTTTTAGAAAGAAACCCTGGGCAGTGCTTCAACTCATGGGCTCAATCCAACTGCCTGGAGCACAGTAAAGTACCTGTATACAGTCAGTCAAAAAATTGACAATTTGCAATCCATCACGAGACCACTAACATAGTAGGATGAGCTCAGAATATTGTCTGACAGTATTAGATGGTCAAAGCATATAGTTTGATATGTAATATGTGTGTAGAGAAGTACTACAGGGGTCTAGGGCTCCTTCCTCAGGACATTTTTTGAAAGATGAGTTGCTGTCTCCTGCACTCTGGTGCATCTTACAGTTTAGCTAACCTGCAAAAGCACATATCTATCGCAAAACTGTTCACCCATGCTTCAGACCTAACTTCTTTCTCATGTAAAGAGTCAGCGCCACCCAAACGGCAAAGATCTTTCTCGATTGCTCGGAGAGAACAGCCATTACAGTAAAAATGAAAATGTATTAATCAGTTGGTGATCAACAAGCTTTATTCAATTGGATGATGTGCTAAATAGGAAAACTGTAGGCTACTTAAACTTAATCCTTTCCAAAATGCACTAATGCAATTAAAATTTGATGAAAGCAATGAGAAATACTACTCGGTTTTGAACAACTGCAAAATAGTGCAAATAGTGGAGATTCGTCCATGTTATTTTGAGAATGTAATCTAAATTTCAAGAAATGAGCCAAACCAATTAAGAAAAAACTGTAATAGGAGGTTAGCTTCATATAGCAATTAAATTAAGTAGTAATAGCTATGAATAACAATTACCTAATGCCATTGCATGTTATTTGAGTGCTTCATGTGAGATAATACTGATGATGACAGCCCTGGTTGAGTGTAGAAATTACTCGATGCATGGGGAACCAGTTGGGTAGGTGGGATTGTCCCCTTTGAGAAGAACAGCCAGGTTATTCGCACCAGCTTCTTACTAGGCAAAAATAAGGATGCAGCCTACCCAAGCATCCAAATTCCTACAGGAGGAAATGAGTTGCGACTAAGGGTGATTAATCATGATTGATCATGGCAAAATTTTGTGAATGATCAGATTATATTTTAAGTTGTTTGACAGCACTTGTTTTAATATACTTTACATTTTAATTTAAATCAGAGTTTTAACTCTATTCCTCTATTCTATTATTTCCAGTGTCAACCATGCAAGCCAAAATCACAAATAACTAATCTCAGACTAAGATGCCCATGATAAATGTCTTCAGTTTGTCTAATGCAGGGGTCTGCAACCTGCGGCTCCAGAGCCGCATGCGGCTCTTTAGCAACCCCCTAGTGGCTCCCTGGAGGTTTTTATAAAAATGTGTGATTTTTAATTTTTTTTTTCGTTTTTTAAAATATGGTTTTGGTAAACATGACACAAACATTCTTATGCTGTAAAAATGTAGCCTGACATAGCCCGACCATAATACTGCTGTTCATCCGTATTCATGGTCTGGAGGTTCTTTAACCTGACGCGATTATACTGCGGGGGGGAGGACATTCACTTCTGGTTTGAAACGATTGGACAGCTCGTCTAATCAGCTTCGCTTATTGGACGGTAGACTCTCTACCGATGTAAACACGCCGAAGAGGACCGTGCCCAGACCATGATGCGTATGAACATTCGTATTATGGGCGGGCTATGTCAGGCTAGTAAAAATGTGTGTAGTTGTAAATGTACTTAAAATAGCCTACCGAATTTCAGAATGGCGCAAAATAGCGTCATAGCCTGCAAGACAGCACAGGCAAGTTGTAAACAAACGGGTGTGTGAGTGATGGGCCATGGATTCAAACGTTAATAGTAAGCATACAGCTATGTATTGACAGTCTATGTTGCCTTATGTAAAGCTTTTAGATTTTTGCGGCTCCAGACAGGTATGGTTTTTGTTTTTTTTCGGGCCAATATGGCTCTTTGAACATTTTGGGTTGCCGACCCCTGGTCTAATCCAATATCTCTTACATATATCTACAGTCATAAGCTTCTTTGAGTGACTCATTACTACAGTATTAGATTTCACAGCAACACTATTTATCTTGGTATTCTGTGAGTAATAGTGACTTAATGTACAGTTTACACCAGGGGTCTACCTTGGGAGTACCAGTAGCTCACCACCCGCTTCTAAGTAGCTCTCCAATGAATTTGAATTTAAATTCATTTAAATGAATTTCATAACATAGTCACTAAATCCTGTCCAGCTTTACTGCTCTCTGATGAGAATGAAAGTGCACCAGATTTGGCTACACAAACTACACAAAAGTACCGAGGTCAAATAGTAGAGTCAGTCACACTGATTTTGGTCAAAGTAGCTTGGGGAGAAAAAAAAGTCGGAGACCCCTGGTTTACACCTATTACTTGTGTAACACACCTTGACATCCAAACCAAAATAACCAAAATGGGCACAAATTTGTACATTGCCATTTTCAACTTCATAAAAATAACCGTCCTTACCTTTTGCTGTTCTTCTTGTTATGATAAAATGGCGGCAAGGAGTAACTGACCTCTGTACCCAGGAGGTGTTCAAGAGACTGTATAACTAAATGAATGAGTGTGATCATACAACAGACATTTTTTTTTTTTTTTACACAAAGACAACGCCTACCTCTACATCAGAGATTGGTTCAATGGGGAGGGATATTTAGGACCAAATAAAATACAATGAAGATCACAGGATTTTGCAATCAAATGACTTGGTCAGAATTAAATGTTTAAAATATACTTAACAAACTAATTTCAACCAAGTAATATTCTACATCCATAATAGCGTATGATATATATGATCAAAGTGTTTCATACAAATAATAAGAATACCTAAAGATATAATAATTTATTTTGTTTTGCAGAGATTGCTAGTAATTATAATTGAATATACTATAAATATATGCATCAGGTTTATGCAAACTTCAGGATTTCAGAATTTAATTCAATTCAATGAATAAATATGAATTTGAATTGGCTCCACCCAACAGGAAGTTTTAATTTGAATTTGAATTACAGGAAGTGGAAGTGTCTCTGGTGGAATTGAATGCATTGCAATTCAGAGAAATTAATTCTTGTGTAACATATCAGTGAGAATGCACTCTTCCATTTCTTCCAAATGGAACTAAAGACACTTCTAAGGGATTAAACGGCCACCGAGGTGTCCTGATATAAGTTAATAATGGACTAGGTGCAAGCATATGTATAGGCCTACTGTCTATAAAATAATGTCTCTATGAAATTCAATTTGATTTATACTGTAACATTTCAACAGTTAATACACCTATAGCCTGATAATGTATGCACCTAATTGTGATTGCAGATTGCAGAGCCACTACCAGTCCCACCATGAATTTCTCATGGGTGTGTGTATGTTCAGCATCTGGGCAGTGCCACCATGGGCAGCTCAGAGGTGTGAGTTTACCAGGCTGGCAGTGCCACCCTGACCTGCCCAGTAGCTAGTAGATAATGTTTTCTATGCAGTTTGCTTAAACTCGGATCTAAACACCTCTAAGTCTAAACCAACAATCATAGATAAGCTACTTCACAATCTGAACCAATGCAGCAAGCAAGATTATTTTCAGAATACCTGATGGTAGGCTACTGTGGAAGATTTTTATTTCCTCATAGTAGTGACCTTTGACTTGAGATGTCTTTGTCTGCAAGCTTTATCATGCCCATCTAATGTCCTTTTACAATTCTATGGACTTTAGCCTCATAAACAGCACAATACACAAGGTCTTCTCAAAACCCAGACTGTTTTCATTTTTGGGTGGTTACTGTTAACTGAATGCTAATGTGCTTAGGTGATCTAATGCACTGTTTAATCTCATATTTCTCTGTGCACCAGTGTGTGAGTTGTGCTTGTGCTTTGGAGAAAAATTAACTCAGTTTATCTTGCTATGACATAAAATATACCTCAATAGAAGTTTAGTGTACTTAGCAGATTCGGTTGTCCAACTTCACGTTTTGTGGGATTATGCACAATTTCTGTGGTGCAGGTTTTTGGATACATCAGAGACACTTAAAAGGCTGTCACAGGCTGACAGTACACCAGTAGAGGGTTGCCAAACGAGCCTCATATGATGGTGCTCTTATGCCCCCTGGTGTATTTTATTGTCTGTATAGGAATGTGATCTGATATGAAGAGTCGATTCACCAACAGCTATTATGCTTAAATCTTGGATAATGTCCTGACAGTGATGTATTTTCTTTTGCACAAAATCAATGGTTTCAAAAGATTGTAATGTTTTGTTTTGTTTTGATATTTCATTTTGGCAGGACATCCAGAGTTACATAGAAAAAAAAATTAAGAAAAATGGAATTATCTATGGTTTACAGTATGTTGTTCAAATGTGCAATGCTGACGATAAAATGAAGATGTACAATTAAAAGTGACTCACCCCTACTGCAGTGACTAGAATGGAGAGATGGATGTTTCGGAGGCTGCGATTATACAGTTACAGAAGCAGGGAACTCAATATCTCCCATGGAATTCTCTCAGGATTACTTGGTTACAGTGTCTCCACAATGTGTCAGCTTGCATGCCTACAAGGAGAACTCAAATAAGCATGCAGTGTACACACAGTACATAGCAATGTATGAGAACTCATCAAAGCTTTTATTTTCATGAAATACAGGCTTGTTCATGTCGAAAGATTAGCAGTGAGCATGCGCTGTAAAGGTTTATTCCGATCGAGTGTTCACATAATAAGGTGTCAATAGTGACACATTGTTCCTTATTAAAAAAAGTTTATTGACGTCAATGCATGTAAATGTCAACAATCACAGCTGCAGTTCTTACAGTAGTATTTAATACAGTAGCATTCAAAGTACAGTAAAATAACTTATGATACATCATTTAATAATAATACATAATTTTAATTATAAAAAATAAAACAGAAAAGGGTAAAAACCGCCCACATGAAACTATATTATATTACACTATATATATGTGTTGATGCTGGGTACCATTAGGAACTCCACTGACTAGGCCAATTTCACAATCCCCATTAACTGTACCTTGGAAGGATAGTGGCTTGAGAGCTACCACTAAGAAAATAAAAAGAGGGAGAGGAAAAATACAAACACAGATAACACTTTTTTCATAGTGTTAACTATACAAAAAGGGAGAGAGAGAAAAGAGAAACTGTACATCTTAAAAACATACCACATATATCGCCTCATTTTTTTCTTTTACTTTTTTTGTCAACACTATCAACTGTTTTATAAACAACACCAAACTCTATATCTAATTTACTCATCATCCTCCTCCTCCTCATCATTGTAACTGTCTTCGTTGTCCTCTTCCTCATCATCATCATCATCATCATCGTCATCGTCATCATCACCTTCATTGTCTTTTTGGTCAAATTTGGCTGGAGGCTGCCGATATACTGCAATGTCCTGCAACAGGAGAATTAGGAAAACACATTTCAGAAATCCTGTAGTCATTGTATTAAAGTGAGAGTGAAGTTGGGCCAACTTTTGGGCTTATGGGCTATGCTTAAATTTACTCCGGTATATTGCTTTAAATCATCATAATCATCCTCCTCCTCCTACCTTTTCATACTTCTCCTTTAGCATGGCTGCCTTCTTTTCAAAGGGCTGTTTCTCTTCGGATGATAATTTATTCCACATCTCTCCCATTCTCTTTGCAACATCCCGAATTGACAGGCCAGGAGTTTCTGCTTTGACCTTGGGTCGATACTCCGAACAGAAAATGAAAAAGGCAGACCTAAGAGACAACAGATAACCAACAAGTTAGACCCACAAGATAGAGGATATGATGACAGACCATGTAAAGGGACAGACCATTGACAACCTAATTACACAGATAGGCCTATTTATTGTATTCACAGTCTACATTTCCTGTGTATTTGTCACTTACGGAGGCCGTTTAGGGGCAATGGGATCCTTAAACCTCCTCTTTTTCTCCCCTGTTGGTGGGATGGAATTCTTCATCTTGCGCTCATAGCAGCCCTTGTCTTGTTTGGCCATTTCCTCAAATCTATCTTTCTCTTCCACTGACATTGTCTGGAATAAAAAGCAACAGACAGGAAAGAGCTCACTCATGCAACTGATACCTTAATAAATTATTACTATTATTATTCAGTTTGATGGAGAATAGCAATTTACCTTCCATCGCTCAGAACACTTCTTCAAGAACTCATCCAAATTCACTAAAGCCTCAGGGTGTTTCTTCTTATGTTCCTCTCGACAGGTCAGGACAAAGTAGGCATATGAGGACATCTTGCCTTTGAGTTTTACTGGATCTTTACCCATCTTTTCTTCTAAAATCTGTAAAACGAAAGTTCATGTGAGGTGCATTTAGTGACTTCCGTTTACAATACATAAGAATAACGTTTACGTTTTGTTTTCTCCGACACTAATCAGTACGGGCCAAATTCAGCCTAGGCTACAGTGAGAAATGGAAGCCACGGTATTGCGCCCAAACATCACCATTCTCGAGTCAAGATAACAAAACCTTTTTTATACGAACTGTAGCAAAATATTTCAAAACACTGCATAGCATAGGGCTATAGCGCCCCCTAGAGAGGACACAGTTGCCAATGTAGATGTCTCAGATGCTTTGCACGCAAATTATGTATTTTCCAATTGGATAATTATATTCACGTCGTTTATCGTAGCCTATAATTTTCATGTCATGACAGTAGGCTACAGGTCAGTTAGTCTGCAGGCTCTCGCAATGCAATGCAAAGGTTGACTCATGTTAACGTTAGTGTCAGAGGTTTGCTCTCATAGACCTGGATGGATTGAGTCCGAAACACATTTACAACATGTCATTTCAAAGTAACTCATTTGCAGTAGCCTAATGACAGAATTGTATGCAGCACATTTAACCTTCTTCTGGGAAATCTGGCAACGACGAATGGCACGGTGGATTGTGTTTACCGACAATGTTTTCTGGAAGTGTTCCTGAGCCCATTTTGTAATTTCCATTACAGTAGCATCCCTGTGTGTGATGCAGTGCTGTTCAAGGACCCGAAGATCGCGGGCATTCAGTATGGTTTTCCGTCCTTGACCCTTACGCACAGAAGTTGTCCCAGATTCTCTGAATCTTTGGATGATATTATGCACTGTAGATGATGACAACCTCAAACTCTTTGCAATTTTTCTCTGAGAAACTCCTTTCTGATCTTGCTCCACTATTTTTTGCCGCAGCGATTGGGGAATTGGTGAACCTCTGCCCCATGTCCAAAACGAGTCGCGGGCCATCAGCGGACAGGTCAAGACGGAAAACAGAGACTCAGGTTTATCTCGGGGCTGATTTGTGTTGTTCTTGTCTTCCTCTTCTTCTTCTTGTTTAATGACGGTTGGCAACCAGTCTATTTAATGGAGCATTACTGCCACCATCTGGACTGTAGTGTGACTCAAGAGTTTACCATCCCCCAAATAAAAAATAATCCTTTTTTTTTTTTAAAGAAAAGAGTAGGCTAGGCAGTCGAAATATATTATGCACAGTAAACCTGTATTCTTCAGGTAGCTGTAGAGGTTGGCCTAATTAAAGCAGATCTCACAGTTCTACCTGTCTCCCTTGCAGCTGAGTAGATAGTAGACTAGTTGTCTCTCTTGGTGGTACCTTGGACACTGCATAATAACATGCTCTTTGGTCTCTTGATTGTCACTGCTTTCGAAGGTTCCATCAACATGTTTTTTGATCTTAAACAGTGAGCTATTACAGTAATTCCTTCTGTCTGAATAAACCTCATCCTTGAAAAGACACTTTCCTTTGATGATGATGATGTCAGTGATCCCTGGAAAGTTCCTGAATAGCCAATTTGGTAACGCTTTAATTTACAGCCGGTGAAGTACTGGGTAAGTATTAGTAAGTATTAAGTAAGAATGGTGCAACAAAAAAGTATCAAGGGATAAATTACTGAGTACTTACAGTGTAAGTTTGCTTGTATAACACACGTTCACGCTTTATTTTACAGTACTGGGTAAGTACAGGTAAGAACAACGTAACAAAATAGAACTTTATGCGTAATATTGCCATAATTACAAAATGGGTATAGCCTAGATGCATAGTATAGCATACAGGAAATGCTTGTTGATTCACTTCATTTTACAGCCCACACATCCAATATTAGGGTGTAGTTACAAGTAGTTTTGGGGTATTTAGGTAATTCCACTGTAGGCTACTTGTTCTTTACTTTTCAATAGGGTAGCCTACCTACAGTAAGTGGTGTACAGTAGCATGCATAGTCAGAGGCAACAGTTTGACAAAAATGCGTTTTATTTACAACATGGAAAATGAAACTAATAAATCCCTCGCAATCACTTGCGCTGATTATTCTACTCCAAATGGAACAAGACTATTTCTCTAAACTCGCGGGAGATTTTACCCTTCATCATTCGCGGTTGTCTGTGAGCCTCTATATAAATAAGGTAGACTTTATTTCATTAGTTTAACACTGAACAAACAACATAGTTGCTGCGAGATAATCTATATCTGTCTGCAATACCGCTCTCGGCCCTCACGCACCATCTGCATAGATACCACTTAGGTAGGCTACTCTATTGAAAAGCAAAAAACAAGTACAGTGGAATTACCTAAATACCCCAAAACTACTTGTAACTAGACCCTAATATTGGATGTGGGGGCTGTAAAATGAAGTGAATCCACACATGCCTTTCCTGTAGGCTATTACACATCTAGACTACCCCTTATTTTGTAATTATGGCAATATTACACATAAAGTTCTATTTTGTTACGTTGTTTTTACCTGTACTTACCCAGTACCTCACGGGCTGTAAAATAAGGCGTAAACGTGTGTTATTCCAGCAAACCTACGCTGTAAGTACTCAGTAATTTATCCCTTGATACCTTTTTGTTACACCATTCTTACCTAATACTTACTAATACTTAACCAGTACTTCATGGGCTGTAAATTAAAGTGTTACCACCAATTTCTCATCAGGGCTGATGTTTGATTACCTCACTCACGTCAGATCATGCGCTACGTAACTTTCGTAAGGCACTTCCGCGCAACGATCTGATGTTGAAGCCCATCAGAGAGATTTCAAGCCATTATTCTCTAACCGGACCAATCAGGGCCGCTAGCTGCTGTAGAGGGTGTGACGTAGCGAATAAGCAACTGTTTTGAATCCAACCAATCCAACAAACGTAACCAGCGCCATCGGTTGGTTTCGATGTGGTTGGCTGCAGTGTACGTCAATTAAATTGATGGACAAGCCGTTTGCCCAGTTAGATTCAAGGATTTCTGGCTCCTGAAATATCTCGTCTATCGCTGAATATCAGATGAACGCGCGTAGCGCTACATCTGACGTGAGTGAGGTAAGATGTTTGAGTGATGGGCATGCTTTTCATATTTCTCCATAATTTCTCCCTCAACAATTCTGCAGAAGGTTTGAATTGAAGGGTTTGGACATAGAGGATAGAATTTACTTCTTTTCTTAAAGGGAGATGGATTGGATTCATTCTGTGTTTCACAGTCCCCAAACATACATCTTAACTTGACTTAACTTTCTGAAAAAAATGGTACAAGTCTGTTTTAACTTCAAGTGTCTCCTCCACATGTGGGAACAAAGCTCAGTCCTTTAGAAAGTACAGAGAGTTGATGTGTAGTAAGTACCTTATCTGAGAGGTTTATCACTGGGCTTTCGCCCACTGGCGAGTGTTGGGCCTGCCCCAGTTGACCCCAGTGTTTCTTCCCGTGCCTCGTTTTCTTCTGTTTCTTCCTCATTGGTTTTTTGGAGGATGATATCCCACTGGATGGACGTCAGTGGTTAAAGTGGGATTTGGCAGGAGGGGGAACTGTCATATATTTTGTGTTGGCACAAACAAAGAGAAATGTATAGAAGAAGAATGGGATGATATAGTTAATTTATCTGAGGTGCCGGAACTGCGCCCCCCCGCGTCCCCCCTATGCTTTGTTGACGGCTGAAGCCTGATGTGTACATTGCATTGATTTGTTGTCTTGGTCCTGTTTTTAGATGAGCATCATTGTCTATTGGACTACATTTCCCATGATGCTTTTCTGGATTACGGATTTTTCTTTACTTTTTATTGAGTTACTTGTTAATCCAGCACCTCAACAGATGAGCTGTGATTTATTTATTTATTTATTTTTTTACTTTTTTAGTGAAACTACTCTTGAAATAGTCTTCTCAAATCAGGCAAACCTCTGAGGACAATGCGCTAGGTGTCTTTGTTTGCACCTGAAATAAAAGTGCAATAGGTGCGCTGAAAGGTGCAATATGAGCTCCTGCATGGTGTTCCGAGTGATGTCACGCTAGCTGTCCTGTCTGCCCCCTAAATACACTATTAGTGAGTGAAGTCATCTTGGTGTGCTCAATGGTGTTTTTTGCCCCCAACAGCACCTTCTAGGCAGCACAGCCTAAAAGGCACTACCCTATTCCTAACCCTAACCCCCTCAACCCTCATCCTAAACCTAAACTGAGTGGAGTAGTGCCTTGAAGGCAGCGCTGTCTGGAAGGCACCGTTGAGGGCAAAAAATACCAAAGACCTCTGTGTCCCTTTGTTGGGAAGTTCCACTTTTGTCCAACAGGTGGTAGGCTAGTCCCTCACAAGTTTCTGCAGAGCCTTGTAAATTTCTGCTGGTCCACTGGTTATGGATTTACCCTGTCTGTAAATTACCCACAAGAGGGATTCAGTCATTTGTGAAGAAAGTGTGTTAACCTGTTATCAAACTTTACAGTATACAGGACTTGCTATTGCTTTACTCTAAATACTATGGTGTAATTTAACTCTAAGTACTATGGTGTAATATTACTAGCCTGTAAATAGTGCAGCAAGAAAGTTTAGCTTCCTGACAGCCTGATGGATAAAGCTGTCTTTCAATAGTATTTCGGTTTATATTTAATGTATTTCAAAGGGGTGGAACTCTAGTACAAGTCAACTGGGCTTTGTGCTCTTCTACACCATCAATATTACTGTAAGGTGTGCTAAAGACATAAAACTAACTAATAAAAATAACATTACCACTACATTACACAAAAACTAAGCTTAATATTAAGGACACATTTGAGGCCTGCTGATGGATCTCATGGTTTCTGTAGTAGACCATTGTGAGGGATTTGGTCTGCAATAGGAAACAATGAAGAGAAACCAATTAGGTTTCATTATCAGATTAAGTGTGGGCAACATCAGGGAAATAAAGTCATCGTTTGTATCTGTACTTTGTTTTAATTTATACTGGATAACTTTACCGTAAGTGACCATTGCATCGTATGAGCGATCAATAAAGTTTGCTTGTTGATACACAGGTCTGAGGGGAGGGGAGGGGAGGGGAGGGGAGGGGAGGAGGTGATCAAATATCTGTGTTTGTCTCCAGTCAGAGGTCACTGTCACGGAATTGCTGGCCGTCAGGCGGCTGTGCAGCCTAAAAAAGTCCACTGGACAGCCAACTCTAACTCACACATGAGAAACAGAGTATCAGAGACCCTCTGCCTCAAAGACCTGTACCTCTTATAGGTTTGCTTCGCTTTCTGTTTAAGGGTTATTTATTTATTTATTTGTTTGTTTGTTTGTTTGTTGCTATCTCTCCACTTATCTTCTAATTTCATCTTGTTGTGAACTACTGGCCTTTAATTTGCTTTGGAACTTTTGAAGTAATTTTCAGATTAGGGTTAGGATTCTTTATACTTCAACATGAATGATGATGAGTGGTTTATTTGTCAAAGAGTGCAATTCTAGTAATGTAGTTTTCTCAGAGTGTCTTGTATTCTTCTCAACATGTCTCTGACTCTTCCTCCCTCAGGTGATCTTCATCATGGGCCCTTTTGTCTTCCCTCTGCTCATCTGCCTTGCTCTTGCATTCAGCCAGGCCAGCAGCTCACCCACCCAGTGTAAAGAGAACTACAAAATGTTTCAAGATTCCTGCTACTTTTTGTCCCCAGACAAGAACACATGGGGTGATGCTAAGGTAACTAACTATCTGTGTTCAAATTCTTCTCAAATTACTCATGTAGTCCGATGAGCTGAGACACTGATTCAATCTAACATGAAATAAAACATAAGATCTTCTTAAGAATCTTCTTAAATTTGTTCTTAAGGTCCCATTTAATAATCTGTGCTGGTTAATACAAATGTTGGGTTTTAAGAACATATTTCGTCATAAGCCCACTGTTTTCAAGATCGGTAAAACAAAAAGGTGATGTTTATTTAGGCTGAGTTGCCGTGCAAAATAAAGATGAAATTATATATTGCCTTTAAATTTCTTATCTCTGTAGCAAAAGTGTGCGTCACATGGAGGCAGCCTAGTCTCTATCCAAAACGAGGAGGAAAACATGTTTGTAATGGGTCTTTTCCAAGACTCCAAGAAACCTGTCTGGATTGGTGGATATGAATATCCAAACTCAAAGGTAATGTTGGGAAATATGGGGCCGGTTCCCCGATAACGCTCACTCTTAGCGCACTAAGAGGACTCGAAAGATACAGTATATCTTACCAAAGTTGTTTACTATTCTGAGTGTGTTCCCCAAAGTATCTCTCTCATTTATATCTATTCTGGCATTGATTGTTGTCATTTGCGCTTCCTTTGAGCATGCGTGAAATTGTCTTTTCAGGAGTAAGGTGCAACTATTAGGCAAGTAAAAATATATGTAGTGTGTCAATATGAGGTGTGAATGTGGCATGCTTGCATTTTAGAAGTGTTGAAAAGCAAAGCAATGAATTTTGGCGATTAAACCAATTCAGATGTTCCTTGGCAGTAAGTGCTCAAGTACTGAGATCAATATAACACTTTTTAAAGCTGTAAACTAAAACCTATGTTTAAGAGAAAGGTTACGGATGGTCCAGACCACCCTTACGAATGTGTGACTTACAGAAGATACACTTAGTGTACGAATGGCCACAGATTTTGAGTTAAGGGTCCGTGTTAGTCTCACAGAATTCTGTGAGATCATGTTGATCATGTCATATCATTAAGAAGGAGGATAAGGAATAGGTTAAAAACTATAAGAATGTTTTGGGGAACTCGGCCATGATAGGTTGGTGATTCCTAATTCGGACTGCTGTGCTGAGACACATAACCATTGGGGAAATTGCACTAAAGGTATTCCTAGACAGCATTTTATTGTAAATCTATAAGCATTGGAGAGAACATTAAGTGTCCCAATACTTTGTCTATGTAGTTAATGTGCTGTATCTGCTCTTGAGCCTGTATGCTAACACTTACAATTTTGCTCCCAGGAAAAATCTATGAAATGGAGGTGGATTGATGGGCAACCGATGGACTACTTAAACTGGGATGTAAAACAACCTCGAGATTTTAAATGGAAAGTTACAATGATGATGTTTACAAATGGTACGTACTTCTTTGTTCCACATCTCTTTGTCATCATTTTGTTGTGTCAGGCCCTCTCTTATATGCATTTCATTTTTTTCATGTCATGTTTTCAGGGAAATGGGCCAATGAAGTTCCTACTCAAGAATTCCCATTTGTGTGTGAACAAGACAGTGAGCCCACCTGTGATGAGGGATACTCCCTGTATAACTCCTTCTGTTACATTTACAGGCAGGACAAGTTGGGCTTTGATGAAGCACAGGTAACTATCAATAGCTCAAAATGCTTTATTCTTCCAATTTCTCCATATCACTAGGCTGCATGGTAGCATAATAAAGTGTTGGCCAAGTGTTGAACTCATTCTGATGATGTTTCTCACATTTTGTGCTTCTAGAAGAACTGTTCAGCTGATGGTGGAAACTTGGTCTCAGTGCACGGTACCTTAGAGGAATGTTTTTTGAAAATTCTGACCGGAGACGCTTATGTCTGGATTGGAGGAAGAAAGGATTCAGTGAATGATGTAAACATCAAAATATACTATGATATTTTTATTTATAAAACACTGTAATTCCCATATCTATTTAATGTCAAATATTTCACGAATCAGGGGCACTGGAAGTGGACTGATGAAACACCATTTAACTACGAACAGTGGGCGAATTATCAACCTGCAGAAAGCCCAGACAACAGTTGTATTCTCATGAATTATCCAGGTAAGAGACAGTGTCTGTACCTCTGAATACATCACCTTTTATTTCTTTTAATTTTTGTTGCATGTGGCCTTTGTTGCTGGGATAAATCAGGGAATGTTTTCAGTGTTGTCTGTTTGAATGCTTCAAATGAAAGTGACACTCCTTTGTTTTCAGGGTGCCAAGTTAGAACTGGTTGGGCCAACGAAGTGTGTGACATTGCATATGGATACATTTGCAAGAAGCCACAAAGACAACCCATATAATGAAACACTGAGCCAAGCTGATGTAATGAAGCTTAATGTAATAAAGAAAATTGTGAAAAAAGTGGATTTTTTTTATTCGTCCTGAAATGTCTGAAATGTCAAACTGTTTGGTGCTGTACATAGTTGCAGAGTTAGCAGTCTGAGTTGCAAGCAGAGGTGCAGTTAATAGGTGACAGCAACAGACTACAGAGGGCAGGTAGAGATAGACAGTTAACAAAATAAATATATTTTACAACACATTGGGAGTTTATATGACTGAAAATGCCCTCACACTCTGAGAAATGATGTGGAAGGTGATGTGTATTCTTGTCACAGCAGCTACCCAAGCCATGCACATGGCGCCTTTTCGTTACAGCAACATGCAATCCATAAAAAAACTTTGTATCTTTTATCCCATGCAACCCCAATTCCAACAAAAATTGGGATGTTGTGTAAAATGTAAGTGAAAAATAAATGCTCTACAGCACAGGTGGGCAATTATTTCAGCTGAAAGGCCTACTACTTGGCTTTTAGATATGCTGACGGGCCTGCTGTTAACAGTTAACCTGTTGATGGAGGTTGACTCTGGCAAATTGGCAAAATTCAAACCAGTGGCCCCATTTTCTTGAGAGGAAAGGGGGGGATTTTTCATAAATACAACAAATTCGACAAATCAGGTCTATAATCCAATTCACTTCAATGAGAAAATTATTCTATTTTCAGAAGGGCCTTAGTTCACATCTGGTCTAAGGACAACATGTAAGTTATTGGAATTGGTTTGTTGAATCACTGAATGATCATTTCAAATTTGAGGCCAGCAGCACGTCTTAAAACAGTTCGGGATGGTGTCAATTAAAGGCAGGAAAACTTGTGTTTGACAAAAGGCAAAACAAAGTAGGACACGTCATAATTAATCATATTAATTTACTAAATGAGTTTGTATAAAAAGAGCATTCTTTCCTGTCCGTGTCTTCATTTTTCCATTTGTTGCTTAAAATCTAACAGATTTAGACAAAAGTCAGTCACTTGGCATCTGTTATCCCATATGATGGAGCCAAACTGTTGGAACTTTCTGTTAAATCAAAGTCAAAGCGAACTTTATCATCAATCAAACTGTGCAACAGTACATTGCCAGAAGACTGAAATTGCATTTCTACAAACTCCAAATGTGCAATAACAAAGCTAAGTCAGATATAGGCCTACAACTAAATATAACTGTACATAAGACATCACTTATATTACTGTACACAGTGTAGAATATAGAATGCAGTTTGCCCTCATTATCTGGCCTTTTCAGGCCTTCCTATATATTATGTCTGGATGTCATCTTATGCAGATCAAAACCAACAGATCATTCAGCATTAATTCACATTCCCTTCCACTGTGATGTCCTGTCATGAGCATATTAAGGACACTCAAGTTTCACTCACAGGATCAAAAGAGAGTACTGATATCAGCTATTGTCATAAATGTTTGATAAAACACATTGGTTTGAATTGTCTACCCACTCGTTTGGGCCCAGTTCCCCAAAACATTCTTATCGCTAAGTAGTTCTTAACCTATTCCTTAACCTCCCACTTAACGTTAAGACGTGATTCCTGAAATGTTCGTAAACTAAGTGTATCTTCTGTAAGTCACAGGTTCGTAAGGGTGGTCTGGACCATTCTAAACCTTTCCCTTACCACAGTGTTTGGCTTAAACATCAGCTTTACAGCTATAAAAAGTGTTGTATTGATCTCAACACTTGCGCACTTACTGCCAAGGAACATCTGAATTGGTTTCCTTGCATTTTGTGTTTTAATTTGCATAAATTAAAAATCGCCAAAATTCATTAAGTTGCTTTACTTTTCAACCTATCTAAAATGCACACATACCACATAAATCACGGGAGGCTAATCCTCCACTTGTTCAACTATCTGTGGGGTTTTTCATGGGGATTGTAGCCAGCTAGAGGTGAAAATTGTTTTTACCTCTGTCTCCATTGTTTATTACTATTAGATATCCTTGTGTTGGTTTCTTTATTCTCATATATCTTGCCTATAAATAACATTTCCAGTTGATATTATTAATATTGCTACTTAATAAATATTATTGTTCTTTAATTATAAATCTTTTTGCTTTCCTTTTAGCCTACATTTTATCCTGCCAACTTTTACACCACACACTAGCTTTTAAGGTAGCCTAACTGTAGTATTCACCCAGTGGAGGCACCGCGCTACGAAATTTGTTATTTACATTAGAATTATTATACTATTATTATCTAGTAGACTTACGATATCAGGAAACTCAGCCAGCTCACCACTCCACCGCTGAGAACTTCAGAATCCTGTTGCACCATTATGTTTCGTGTAGCTTCTTTAGTAGCCTTAACATGCTGGGTTTTAGAACCCGTTAAAAAGGGGTTACATTTATATAACATAAAGGTAGGTATATAACACAAAGTAAGGTAGGGGGAGTTGAAGGATGTACTTACAAATGCTTTTTAAATGTATTGTTTTTAAATTTAACATTGATTTAGACTTACACTCATCAAAGCTTATATTACTTTCGGTTTCCAACAGGCAGGTCCCATTGATTCAGTGTAAAGTGCCTGTTCGCTTCTGCGTTCGTGTTGTACCAAATTAGTTTGGTCTGTGCTGTACCAAATTAGTTTGTTCCACTCGCTAACTAGCGCATTTAGCAAGCTCTTTCAACAGGGCTATGTTTGAATTCACTCCGGTACTCTCCTTTAAGAGCCTTTGCAGCAAGCTCCTCTGCAGGCTGCACTGGCTCAGCATTGCCCAAACGGAGCCTTACATCAGGTATGAGCCTCCACACTTTAATATGTTTGTTTATTGTACGTTAAAGATTCTTTGTATTTGTTTGTCCATGTAGCTCTGTGTGTGTACTTTGTGCCTGTCCATCATGGAGTGTAACATTCTGCCCAAACTGCCCTGTGGGCTATGAATAGGTACAGGGCCGTCGCAACAAGGCAGGCAAACCAGGCAATTGCCTGGGGCCCCAGGCTGAAAGGGGCCCCCAAGATTGACTGTTTAATCATTTTAGTAGTTAAGTTGGTGGTGTTTTTCAACAAAAAATGACTTTAAACTGGAGTTAGACAACTGTACAATACAAATAATTATATTGATGACGTTTGAAAATTATAACAATGTGGTTCGTGTAAGTATTTACGGGGAGTGAAGGGCCCCCATGTCCTGTTTGCTTGGGGCCCCCAAGTACCTTGAAACGGCTCTGAATAGATATGTGACCCAACACCAACTCCAGATAATGTTTCACCATAGGAATGGGCTAATGTTTGTCATCTTCATTGTCTTCTAGATGGAGCAGTCCAGTCTGATGTTATGGGTGCTCAGCTAGGTTGCGCTGCTGTCTTGTCTTGATTTGATTTGGTTTAGTTTGGTTATTTCTTTGAAGTTTGTGTTCTGTTTTTATTGTCTTGTCCTGTTTGTTATTTTTTGTTTGTGTTCTTTTCCAGGGGTGGCTCTGAGGGCCGGTTCCGCACGAGTGGGGTTGCTGTGACTTTTTCAGAGTATTGCTTCACTTTGTAGCTTTTCTGTGCAATTGCTTGAACTTCTGTAATATATGCATGCTTATGTATGGGGTGGGTTTTAGTACACTTCTAGCTAGCCTACCACCCTCAGGTAAGCCACCTTCTGTTTATGTGTAATTAGGCTATACCTAATTTATTGTCAATAAATATTTGACTTATTACTCGGTTAATTTTGCTGCCAGGACTCATTTCTTTTCTTTGGTTAATAAAAGTTTCTTTTAGTTTGATGGAATTCATGTCTCAGTCGTACTTATTTGAATCTGAACAGATCTAGATTCCCAGGGCTGCTAGGGTCCAGGGTGGCGTAGTCAGGCTAGCAGTGGCTGGCTCTCGGGCTACACATGCATGGGAAAGGGTATCAGAGAACAAAAGAAAGAGAGCCAGTTTTATAGAAGCTGATATTCTTTATTGAGGTTCAAATTCAGCTCCATTAGCGTAAGTCAACTTCTCCTTTTCAAGCCTCTCTCTTTGGTTTCTTGCAGATATATCCATAGGCAATGTGACACAGCTCATTTGTCCAGCCCAGGGCTCGTGGGTGAAATAAGTGTTGATCTGGGAGTAACAAAACATGATGTCAAATTCAATTTAATGGAGTGGCAGGTATGTGATCCCTTAGAGGAATACTCCTCCTTTTAATGTAATTGGGTTATTTACCATCTTACCACAGTGCATGGTGTTTTCCTGGTACGGCAACCCAAATTGTAGCTTTAGCTTAGAATAGGCGCTGATGTAGCCAAAGAGTTGCTATCTGGCTACTTTACGTTACAGCGCCCATGCTAAGCTAAAGTTAAAAAAAAATGTTGAAATTGAGGTTGCCAGGCCATGAAAATGCATGATGCACTGAGACCAAAATGTTTTTACACAAATATGGAACACCAGGGAAACAGGTGAATAATCCATAAAAAATGGAGTATTCTTTTAATTTTGTAAGAAATTAATGAAGTTAAGCTCCTTCATGGCATCAATTAAATTTCCTCACACCATTAGGCTATTTCAATAGCAAGCAGAGCTGCAGACATTGTACTGAGATGTTGCTATGGTTTCTCTTACCAGGATAATCCATGAGCATGCCATTATTATTTGGGTTTTGTGCGGGTTGATTCTTGGCCCACTGATCATAGTCAAAATCTGTTCCATCAGTCCACTGCCACTTTGCCTATTGAGGGAAACAAGTTGTATAACACGTTAAATAAATAACATTCAAAACACAGAATGTGCAAATCACATTACATTGGAATTGGAATATTGAAGAAT
>JAODXP020000020.1:23349932-23592432 GCA_027497455.2 Sardinella longiceps
AGAGGGGTAGACAGAATAAAATAAAACCAACAATTACGGTAGGACATCATTGTTAATATTCTTGAAATGCTATGAAATGTCCTAAACTAGTAAATATCCTCCAGTAGCCTAGGCCTATTTTATTGTTTGCTCATTGCTGGTAGCCAACAACAGAATGAGAGGCCTTTTATTCCTAGTACTTAAGGGAAACGGTCTGCGTGACAATGGATTGCATGACATCCCAAACTTCAGAAATTCATTTCTGAGTCTACTATCAGTGTCTTTACAACACCGTGCTGCAAACAAACTTGCCTTTATGTTAATGTTACAATAGCTGAGCCTGGGGAGAGGACGTTTTTTTCTGTAAAACGTTTAGCCTGTCACTTGTTGCATCCAAGCCCAGTCTCACCGTACTCGACATTTGATCTAACTCATCGCAAGATAAACTAAGCATTACAGCCCCTAGACATCCTTGCATAATATTTTACATTAGGCAAGGTAGGCTATATTTGCGATAGCCTAGGCGAATTTGGGCGAGTGGTAGCCTAAGCGCTATTTTCTGACAACCGGTTTAGTAGCATGTGTTGTAGGCTATTAGACGCATTTTACGTTATTAAGTGCTTTGTTTGTGTAAACAGTCATCAGTTTGCACAAAATCTACCACAGCAGCAATTCTTCTGGCTTAATGTTGCCTACTTTCCGAGTGGAGCTTTTTGCTCATCTCTCTCCGTCTAACGTGCAGTGAGTAAAAAGTTTCACACAATTGACAGGCGGAGCTAATTACATAAAACCACGCTGATTGGTTGAGGGTTCTACAGCTCTGCATGTAGAGCTCGTGAATGCTGGCTGCATAAGCTAATTTCAAGGAGCTTCAATAGATTCACATTTTATTAATAAACCGAAATATTGCGGTTTACGAAAGTTTATTGAACCGTAGAGAGCGTATCGTTCGGTAACCGTAAAATATAAATAACCGTTGCATCCCTAGTAAACATGTATTTACACTAAAATCTTTGCTAAGGTAGCTCAAGAGTGGTCCAAACCACTTTAAATGATATTTCACTTTGTCTTACAAGATATAATTAAGCTATGAATATGTCAGGAATCATGACATAACCTTAGGAGGTTAATGTCAAACTTTAAAAATGCCAGTGCTGGGTTTGGTGAATCCCCCAGAGCTTTATACAGAAGGTGATCACAATCATTACTTGGGCAGTATTCTGTTGCCAAGTAGCGCACGCAAATCATTGTTTATTTCTTGTAAATGGAACTATACAGAAGGAGGCCGATCATTACCTGGGCATTCGCAAATGTGTCGGCTGCTTCAGACAGAGAGTAGCAGTACCCTTCAAAAGCTTCCTCGTTTTCTTTACACTGTGTCTCTTCGCTGTTGGCCTGGCTGAATGCAACAGCAATGCAGATGAACAGAGGGAAGAGGAGGTGGCCCATGATGATCGCCTGATGGGCCACAGACACAGAGAACAAGTTATTTCACTTACCATATTGTCTTCAAAAATGTTAAGCTAAAAGCTAATACTAATGCTTTAATTGAAAATACATGATTTAAAATATATATATATGGGCAATTCCACGAAAAAGTAAACCTCACCTTAAAACTTTAAGTCTCACCTACATGGACATACAAATTCTTTCAGAAAACTTCCAATACAAAAAAGTATTGTCTCGATGTAAATATTCAACTGAGCAAGTTTCGAAAGGATATCTGTTTGTTAA
Source organism: Sardinella longiceps (assembly GCA_027497455.2). Taxonomy (NCBI): domain Eukaryota; kingdom Metazoa; phylum Chordata; class Actinopteri; order Clupeiformes; family Clupeidae; genus Sardinella; species Sardinella longiceps. The sequence goes on from JAODXP020000020.1 coordinate 23,351,646, forward strand.
AATTTTTACCCTATTCAGCTATAATGTAAGTCTATGGAGGGGCTTATAATGGGCATAAGTGGGTGATAACACACACAAAGCTGCAATACTATCAGTTATTTTTCATTGTTATATTACTATTTATCTTGTTACAGGTTAAAATCCACCGTTCACAATTGTTTTGTATCGTTTTGGAGGGTTTTTCCAGACGTCACGTCCATAACGTCACATCCATAACGCCATGTCTCCCAATGAAAACCAACTTTTTTTACATTTACATTTGAAATTAAGTCTTTCTCTGTCTTTACTGAGGTGTCCTGTTTGGTATGAATGTAGTAATATTTACATTTCTCTAGAAATTTCACACACTTCACAGCAAAAACTACGCTCTCTCAAAAGTTTGTCCGTTTTTCGTCACGTCCATAACGCAAATTGAAAGGCTCATATTCTTATGATGCAAATCATGATATTATTTTTTTCTGTTTGCCTGTATTCAGCCATGGAGTTTGCAGAAGAATATGAAAAAAAATTGTGAAATACTGCTAGGTTTGCAGAGGTTATCTGGCCTTTTGTTCATCAATAATGCACGAAAATGTCACGTCCATAACGCTGGAATTGCCCATATATATATATATATATATATTATTCATGCTGAAGAAAAAAGTAGAACAGAAAATTCAGCAAATATCCAAAATTATTGATTCATTTTTCCCCTTAGGAGGTTTTATTACCAAGGCTATATTACTGTTTTAAGCACTTTTCTCCATATACATATATTTGACCCAGAAGGTGAATTTTTATGTTTAGAAGATAAAGAAATTAGATATTTTTTGTTGTTAATCCCTTTTTGGATAGTTAATAAACATGGTCAATAATCATATCTCTCGGAGATAAATCATCAAAATCAATACAACTGGTTAAAAAAGCTATAAGCTGCCATTCATCATGTAAAAGACATTATCTTATTACCTTGAGAATCTCAGATGCACTGGTTCTCAGATGTGAGGTAAAACTGCTGGGTCTTTAAGAGACTTTTATAGGCTACATGACTGCCTGTCAGCTACTGGAAACAGTGGACCTCCTACTTTGGAAGTAATACAAATATTTTGAACTTGCACATTTTTGGCTTACTACTTTGCCCTTTGGCTTACTATTTGTTTGGCCACCAAGAGATTTCCATAAACTATGTTGACATGATGGCTTTATGCCAATCAGTCATGAACATCCTATACTAGTATGGAGGCACACTAAATATCAGATCTACAATCAATAATATCATTATAGATGTTTAATTATGTTTCTCAGTCAGACAGATTTTTATGGTTATTGGCTGTGATCAGGCATTCATGGGTTTTAATGGTCATGCACATTCTGTGGAAACAAACCAAGAACCCAGGGCTGGTCCTAGGCATAGACGAACTAGGCACTCGACTAGAGTACCAAATATCAAGAGGGCATCACAATACATTTTCTACATTCTTTTCTTTAGTTTTTCACTTGTATTTCTTTAAAAGAGGGGCCAAAACTCAAATCTGGCATAGGGCAAAAAGGCTAGAACCGGCCCTGCAAGAACCAGCCATATTTGTCAAATTCCTTTTCTGTTAGCATGACATAACAAACATTTTACATATTTGTTCGCCTCCTCCCCCAGACAAATAGGGTTGGGGTTAACAAGGTTCATTAAAATCTACCCAGTGTCTGACATGTCTGCCCACGTTAAGTGAACCCCCATGTCTTTGCCCACTATTTGCTTCCATTCCAAAGTTGAAGGGCAAGATGGCTGGGTAAGCTAGGAGGATTAAACGCAGGGTCATTACATCAATATGCTTTAATGAAGGGTTTGTGGTCAACGATATATATATATGGGCAATTCCACGAAAAAGTAAACCTCACCTTAAAACTTCAAGGCTCATCTACAGGGACATACAAATTCTTTCAGAAAACTTCCAATACAAAAAAGTTTTGTCTCGATGTACATTATCATCTGAACACGTTTCGAAAAGATATCTATTTGCTACATTTTTTACCCTATTCAGCCATAATGTAAGTCTATGGAGGGGCTTATAATGGGAATACAAGGTACAAGGTACAGTTATTTTCTATCATTGTATTACTATTTCAGTCGTTACAGGTCAAAATCCACCATTCACACTTGTTTTGTAGGTTTTTGGAAGGTTTTTCTAGATGTCACATCCATAACGTCACGTCCATAACGCATTTTTTCCCACAATAACCCCAATGAAAACCAACTTATCTTAGATTTACATTTAAATCAAGTCGTTTTCTCTGTTCTCCTTTTTGGTATGAATGGAATAATATTTACATTTCTCAGGAAATCTCACAGTTTGCTAACCTCACAGTGTGCTAACCTATGGGTCATGGACTTTCAGCGGAAACAAACTAAGAACCAACCAAATCTGCATCATCTAACATCTAGCATCACATCATATTTGTCCATCTCCTTCGCAGACAAACACTGTGCACAAATAATTGTAAAATGATTAACAAGGTTCATTAAATCCAATGTGTGGTTGATTAACCTTACCTTACTTATGAAACATGCAGGAATTGCACAAGATTTGTTTCTGAGGAAATGTGTGGGTTGTGGTCTTGGCAAGCACCTGTGTGTCCTGGACTGCTGCATGCCATGGCACCATGTTAACCTTTCTTTAATACAACCAGCAAAGATTTGACCCTGTAGACCAGAGCAACCCATATTTTTTGCACCTGGTGGCCATAGAAACACTGTATTATAAAAGCATTCAAAAAGTAAAATATTTTACATAGTGCAAATTTTATCTCAACCTTTCCTGAACAATCTACAGCTCTTTTTGTAGAAGTCTTAATAACCTAAAAACAATAGTTATGGGATATCATGTTTATGTTTGATCAAACTGTTACTTTGATGATTGAAAAAATAATAAGAAATGCTACAAACACCATTTAAGTCTTTGAGTCCTATACTGCACGCTTTGTTTAGAGTAATTTCACTACCTTTACTTTTGAGCTCTTATCTCAGTCATTATCAGCCCCATCAACGCATGCTTTAGGCCTACAGCTTGATTTTGCAGGACAGTGTAGCTATCTAAATCTACTGTGTGTAAAGCGTTGTGATACAGTACTACTTGTTGCTTATATTAGCCTATTCAAGATAATAATCAAGATAAAAGGTTTTTGGTGTTAGTAGAAATGTAATTAGCCTATATGGAATTATACCAGTGCAGGTTTCAAGACTAATCATTCATATTAGGTGCTATGTTGTCAATACAGAGGTACTTGCAAGAATTTAGGGCAGTTGAACCAAAATGCTGTTCCTAGGTAATTCATTGTGGTTACGTGTTATAATATGTGTAGTAGAGCTTTACGGATAAGCTAATTGGTGCTTGAAAAGATAGAGCTGGGCATGTCATTGGGCGAAGAATGTGAGCCATCCAGGTACTGTGAATAAGCTGAAGCTAAGCAGGTCTACGTTCACCTAGGGCACCAAATATCAATGAAGAGGACAGCTGGTAGCTTTTGTCGCTTTTATCGCTTTTGTCGCTTTTGTCGCTTTTATCGCTTTTATCGCTTTTGTCGCTCTTGCCCATAGAAAGTGAATGGCTTCCAGCGATTTTACAGCTTTAGTAGCACTTGGTGTGAACGTACAGTTAGGATATTAATGTAAGATAGTAGGATATGTGCCTCTGACAAAGTTTTTAGCATTATACATTTACTTGCCATTGAACTAAATGATATTTCTTCCCATTATTCTCATCCAGACAAAAAGTAACATTATTGGTTCTGATCTCTCATGGGTCATGGACTTTCAGTGGAAACAAACTAAGAACCAACCATATCTGCATCATCTAACATCTAGCATCACATCATATTTGTCCATCTCCTCTGCAGACAAACACTGTGCACAAATAATTGTAAAATGATTAACAAGGTTCATTGAATCCAATGTGTGGTTGATTAACCTTACCTTACTTATGAAACATGCAGGAATTGCAAGATTTGTTTCTGAGGAAATGTGTGGGTTGCAGGCATGGACTGGCCATAGGGCATACAGGGCAATGCCCGGTGGGCCGATGGCCATTTTTGGGCCGGGGCTGTCATTTACTCCTAATTTTCATAAAGGATATTGGGCAACTTTAATTAAATCTCTCATATTCATGCAATATGTCCAACTTACAGTGTTATTTTAGCTAGACACCGCATTACTATTATTGAATAAAATCGTGGTGGGCCGTCAAGGCCAAAAATGCCCGGGCCATTTTTTGGTCCCAGTCCAGCCCTGGTGGGTTGTGGTCTTGGCAAGCGCCTGTGTGTCCAGGACTGCTGCATGCCAGCTGATTGAAGAAGCCTTTTTGATGTTTTTTTTTTTTTTCTTTGATTGACCTTACCTTATCTTACCAATATCAAAGCTCTTGGCTTTGATCACTGACTTATGAAGTCATGTCTGTTGGAGGTGATTTGTGCAAACACTTGTGTGTGCTGGACTGCTTCCAAGGCACCATGTTTACCATTCTTTAATACAACCAGCAAAGGTTTGTCCTAAATGACCCTGTAGACTAGAGTAACTTCTGCCACTGAATTATAATAAACAAAGTCCCTCATATCAATCCATATTTTTACACCTGGTGGCCATAGACCCACGTTTCATAATATTTTTCATACACTGTAAAAAAAGAAAAGTTAGCAGAACTTGAAATTTCAAAGTCAACCGATTTCACTGGTTTTCTCGAGTTAGAGAGCATAACTTTATTTTTCAAGTTGCCAGGACTCATTAAAGTAAGTAAACACTACTTACTTTAACTACACAGTCGTTTGTTCTACCAACTTAAAATTCCTTGTTCTGCCAACTTGAAATTTCAAGTCAAGTGATTGGTCTTTGTACAAAAAAGCTGTCCTTACTGATACATCTTCAGGTTGAGAGCACATCGGGATTGAACCATCAACCTTACAGTTCCAAGTCTGAAGCCCTATCCATTAGTCTATGCATAGCTTCAGTTCTTCCTAAACAGTAATGCCATATTTTTAATATAATTTTAAAAAGCACTCTACAAAAGAAAAGTTTGCTGAACTTAAAATTCAAAGTTAACCGATTTCACTGGCTTTTTTAAGTTAGTCCAACTTCAGAGTGCAGAACTTGATATTTCAAGTTGCCAGGACTCATTAAAGTAAGTAAACACTACTAATTGTTTGTTCTACCAACTAAAAAATCCTTGCTCTGCCAACATAAAATCTTTTTTTTTTTTTTATGAAAACAGTGATTGCTCTTAGTACAAAAAAACACTGTCCTTACCAACATATTTTCAAGTAGTGAGCACATAGGGATTGAACCAACAACCTTGTGATTTTAAGTCGGAAGCTTCAACCATTAGTCTATGCATGGCTTCATCTGTATACCTGCTCTAACCATAAAACCAAGGCTGATAGCCTGTATTTGCATGTGCATGGCATCCTTTTTAAATGCTTTTAAGAGTCAGTTTCTGTAAGACTCATGCGGATTTCCATAGGGGCTGATACAAATCCTCCTCAGATCTCAATGAAAAAATTCTCATAGATACATATATGGGATAGATGTTTAAAAATAACAATTTAAACATTTTGGACCTTTCCTAAAAAAAGCTAGGGACTTTTGAAATGACTCATGGCAAAGGTGGAAATTTGATGCTTTTCAAAATGCACAACTTTGCCTGTCCATATTTCAGTGGGCTTTCAAGACAGCACTCTGATATTTGGCAAAATCAAAGCATGGGTCCAACACTTTTGAGACATATTTTTATGATGGTCACTAGCTCAACTGACGGCCATTAGGTGGCCATTGAAAACTCAACTTTTTAGTTTTGGAGCCTTGTTTTGGGGCCTCTCACTGCTTGTGCAAACACGTAACCTTGCTCAATCATAAAGATATGAGCACATTGGGAGGTCCTGTTTTGAAATGTAATTGGTTGAAGATTGCAAAATTTTCAAGTACTGATGGAGAGGATGTTTCATTTGGCAAATATGAAATTGACATTGAAATTAGAGGATCATATCTTTGTGCGCCATCAGTAAAAAAGGTTGAAACAATTTTTATTATGTTGGCATGTATCTAATCTATTTGTATTATAAATATCTTGGGGGCATTTTGCTTTATTAATCATTAAATGCAATTTATTAACTGCATGAATTACATACATTGATAGGTCCTCTAGAAATACATGAAATTGAAAACAGCACCATCATGTGGACAAAGCTGAAAAAAACAAAAAAACAAAAAAAAACAAAAACAAAAAAAAACACATCAGTATTGAAGCCATGTTGGAGGCACCCGAATTTCAAGCTTAGCACCTGGACAGTTTACATACAAAGGCATGCTTGAGTCTCCAACATTTTGGTGGTATTATAGTTTGAAGTTTCCAAATATTCTCACAGGCATTGCTTTGGAAAAGGTGGGGTGCATTCAAAGGCTTGGTTTTCATAGAAATATTCGAGATATTGAGGTATAATTTTGCACACCTTCCCTTGAGATGTGTGTGGCCACATAATCAAAAGCTCAGATTTAGGAAAGACATTCATGTATTTTGGGCCAAATTGCTATGACAAATCATTTTGTCATCTGGGAAAAAGTTCAAAAAAGTCACTCACAAAATGGACCAAATTGAATGACATAGGCTCCAGGCGCGTAACTACCGCAGGTTCAGCGGGTGCGGCCGCACCGGGGCCCGTGGCCTTGCAGGGCCCGTCCGTCGCCACCTCTGAGGAGATCAGTGACGTTTCTATCTAAAGACTTCAGATACGTACGGGCCCCCTGAAGAGGAAATGAGCCCCTCCATGTAATAGCGTTCGCCTGAACTTAAATTACTTGCATCTAAATAATGTCGAAGAGAGACATGCTGACGTTTGGCTTAAAATAATTCAATGACCGCTAGGATTATATAGGCGTAATTTACCCTGAATCTCACTTCATGGTGACACCTGAAATATTGTCCAACTTAATAGGGCAATGTAAACTATAGGCAAATGTGTATAAATTATTATCAACATATAGAGATAATAATCAGCGAAGTGAACAACAACGTGTATTTTGGTAGTCTAATTTGCTTTAGGCTACTAGGGATTGTGGGATAGCCTGCGGTAGCCTAATGAACCTGCGCATTAGGCTACGTGCAGAGTTGATAGCTATGAGTCGAAATATAAACAGAAGGGGTTCTCTTTCAAACATTCGTTCGGTATCTCACATATGGGACACGCCCCCTCGCGGGTTCCCCAGAAGCCATGTATCACTACGCCAGCCATCTATTGGCTGGGCGCTTTGGCGCATGCATCGCAGAGGCGGTGGTGCGTCCGCCTTTAAAACCTACTGCGCATGCGACAGAGCTTCAGTCCTTAACCTCTTCTCGCCCCCAGAGGCTTGCTCTCTCGACACAGGTGCTGTGGCTTGGTAGCTTAACTGTTCACAGAGCGAGGTAACGACTCGGTCGCCGAACGCTGCCTTACCGCCGCTTCATCTCCGAAGAGCATTGGTTGGACTGGCTAGCCTGTCTCCAAACAGTAGCCCTCTACCTAAAGCTAGACTGTCTCCAAACAGTAGCTCCGCTGGCCTGTCCCCAAACAGCAGCCTCACTAAGCTAGTCTGTCACCAAACAGTAGCTAAGCTAGTCTGTCTCCAAACAGTAGCTCCACAAGCTAGTTTGTCTCCAAACAATAGCTAAACCGCTAGCCTGTACCCAAACAGTAGCGAAAACATGTCGACGCCCGAACCCACTCTCCCTTCGAAGAAGTGCGAAGTACCGGCTAGGACATGTGTGTGCGGGAACAAGTTCTCGGCTGTGGATACCCACCCCGTATGCATTGCGTGTTTAGGGCTGCAACATGCTCGGACCGCAGTTTCATCCCCGGGTGTGTGCGACCATTGTGCCAGGCTTTCCCTCCGGTCTCGCCGACGACGGCTTGCACGCCTTGCCACCTTGTCTGACGACGACCCCATGCTGGCAGTGGACAACCCCACTACCACCGAGTCAGCGACCGAACTTTCCCAGGAGCCGGCCGGCGCTGGTGAAAAGACCGCGAGCTGGGCTGAACAGCTCGACGCTATTGCGCCTTTAAGTGACACCGAAGACCCCCGGGTGATCTGTTGGTCGAACAAGGCGATGCTGAACTCGATTCGGAGGAAGACTCTGTCGACCTACTCTCCTTGGGTGATGAGGAAGGCGAAGACTCTTTTCTCCCGGCTACCCAGGCTTCTCAGCCGGGAGGCGCAGAAAGTGAAAGCAGCGCTACGGGAACCAACCCCATTGCTAGCGTGGATCTTCACGAAGTCTGTAAGCGAGCTGCCACGAAACTCGGCGTCCCATGGCCGGAGGTCCAGAGGGAGACCGTCACTTCCCGATACGAGGGCAAGCGGCTCCCGAAGGCGAAATGCTCTGCTAGACAACTGCTGCCTGTATTCCCCGAGTGCCTCGAGGAAGCCACGCGTACATGGCGCAACCCTTTTTCAGCGAAGAACCCAGCTCTTGGGCTCTCGGCGCTGGACTGGCCAGACATGGAGGGCAGTGGCTTCGCTCATCTTCCCCCTGTCGAACCGCTTGTGGCTTCGCACCTCCACCCCGCGCAGAAGTCTGTACTGACCTCGTCGGGGCCCGCCTTCCCCTCCAAAGCCGACAGCTTTCAATCCTCCATGACGGAGAAGAGCTACAAGGCAGTTGCATCAGCGATGAGGTCCCTCAACGCTTCATCTCTGCTCATGGCTTATCAGGCCGAGTTAGAGGAAGATTTCTCAACCTCCCCAAACCCAGCTGTGTGGGACGAAATTTGCGTGGTCACGGACCTCTGCTTGCGTCTCCACAGATGTGCTGTGCAAACTACGGGACGGGCGATGGCACTCATGGTCTCCCAAGAGAGAGCTCGCTGGCTCAACTTATCCAGCCTCCCTCACAAGGAGAAAACTCAGCTGCTCGACGTGCCTGTGGACCCCAAAGGTCTCTTCGGACCCGCTGTGGCCACTATGCAGAAGCGGTGTGAGGAAAAGAAAAAAGAGGGTGAAGCGCTCCAGCTATGCCTACCCAGGAAAGCTCAGCCCGCCAACCCCCCTCCCAGGCAGACGTTCTCTGAGCCGGCGCGTCAACCGCACTACCGCCACCCGAGACGTCAGGCACCGCCAACCCAGGCTACCCCCCAGAACCGCGGCAAAGCACCGGAACTCAAGGGCGCCTGGGCTAAGAAGCCCTTTACCCCCAACGTGACGCAGGGCGGCCAGCCAGACCCCCAGCCCACTCGGGATGGCAAAAAGAAGAAGCGTGCCTAGCAAGCCCGCCAGAGCCGAGGCGAGGCGAGCCCAGCCAGACGCTCCCCCGTCCTCAGGCTACCCCGGCCCCGTTCCTGGGCCCGTTCAAGAGGGCATGTTCCCTGCCCACCAAGAGGCGTGCAGAGGCCACGACGGCTCTCGCAGTTCACAGCCCACCCAAGCGGAGAAGAGACATGGCGTGCCACGGGCCCCAGCAAAGTCTCACAAACACACACCAGTGCCCCCCGCTAATAAATATTTTCGGTGCGCATCCAGGCCGAGGGCCGAGGGCGTATCCGACAAAACATTGCATTCTGAACGAAAACAGTGTCGAAACACACAAAAATTCCTGTTCAGTAATGTGGCAGTGCAGTCAGTCCCTAATAACGCCACACGATGGAGCCAGAGCTCCATCGGTGACGATGGGCAACATAAGCACTCTGTCTGTGCAGCCCGGGAACCTGTCACGTCGCTACGCTCCACCAGAGGGCGCCATATCGCCGCTGGCCGAGCGTATCCAGTACTGGCGGACGTTTGTGAAGTCAGACTGGATATTAAAGACGATTTCAAAGGGTTATCGCCTGCAATTCGCGTCCCCCCCACCTCCCTTCAATGGTGTGATTCAATCCCATGCAACAGGGGAATCCGCTCGTGTTTTACAAGAGGAAATATCCTCTCTGTTAAACAAACGAGCGATCAGAATAGTACCTCACGAGCAGAAACGCCTCGGTTTCTACTCGAGGTATTTTCTGGTTCCAAAGAAAGGAGGGGGGCTGCGTCCAATATTGGACCTGCGATCGCTAAACAGACATTTAAGAAAGTTCCGTTTCAGAATGTTAACCAACACCGCACTAATGCGCTTTGTGCGCCCGGGCGACTGGTTCACGACGGTAGATCTGACCGATGCGTTTCTACACATCCCAATCTACCCCCCACACAGGAAATTTCTCAGGTTCGCATTCCAGGGTGTGACCTACGAATGGCTAACCCTAGCCTTTGGCCTTGCGCTAAGTCCGCGCGTATTCGTCCGCGTCTCAGAGGCGGCTCTTGCACCGCTCAGAGAAAAGGGAATACGTCTGGCTACTTATATAGACGATTGGATTCTAGCAGCGAGCTCTTATCAGCAGGCTCAGTCACACACGGCGCTTCTCCTAGAGCACTTGAGGTTACTGGGTTTCAAAGTCAATCGGGAGAAAAGCGTTCTGCGCCCACGCCAGAACGCCTCCTTCATAGGGCTGTCGCTAAACTCCGTCGAGTTCAGGGCGCGCCTGTCAGCGGAGAGAGTGGCAGCGTTCCGCGCCTGCCTCTCCCTCTTCCGCAGAGGGGCTACCGTGAAATTCAAAGACTGCCTCAGACTACTCGGCCTTATGGCGTCCGCGCTGACAGTCATATCTCTCGGTCGCCTACATATGAGAGCCTTCCAGCGATGGGTGTCATCGCTAAGAATGGACTCTTCACGTCACGGTCACCGTCGCATCCAGGTCTCAGTGGCATGCTGTGCAGCCCTGAGACCGTGGAGACGCCCACCTTTTCTGACAGAGGGTGCCCCCATGGGTGCCACTCTCTATCGGAAAATTGTGACAGCGATGCCTCGCTGAGCGGCTGGGGAGCCACTCACGAGGGTCGGACGATAAACGGGCTATGGGAAACACACATGAAAACTCTGCATATAAACTGCTTAGAACTCATGGCGGTGTGGCTCGCGCTGAGACACTTTCTGCCCCTAATCAGGGGGCATCATGTCTTAGTGAGAACCGACAATACTACGGTCGTGGCGTATGTCAACAAGCAGGGGGGCTGAGATCCCGTCATATGCACACGTTGGCACACAGACTGGTTTTGTGGAGCAGCAAACATCTTCTGTCCCTCAAAGCCACTCACGTCCCTGGCGTCTTAAATTCGGGTGCGGATTTATTATCCAGGGGGAATCCTCGCTACACAGACTGGAAACTCCACAGCGATGTGGTAGCCCAGATCTGGTCGAGATTCGGTCAAGCGAAAGTAGACCTTTTCGCCTCCAGGGAGAACACACAGTGTCCGCTGTTTTTCTCCCTGCGCGATCGGGAAGCTCCGTTGGGGATAGACGCGTTAGCTCACGAATGGCCGCGCTCCCTCCTCTATGCGTTCCCCCGTTGGACCTAATAGCCCCAACTTTAACCAGAGTGCGCGAACGGAGCCTCTCCCTCATTCTCGTGGCCCCTCGCTGGCCGGGGAAGCCGTGGTTAGCGGATATCATTCCGCTACTCCACTCCGAGCCGTGGCCGCTACCCCTCCGCAGGGATCTCCTATCCCAAGCGAACGGGGAAATATTTCACCCACACCCAGAGCGTCTGGCTCTCTGGGTCTGGCCCGTGAAAGGCTAAATTTGACAGCGGCAGGGCTTCCTCGCAATGTTATTGCCACCATTCAGAGTGCTAGAGCACAGTCTACCAGAACTCTGTATGACGGTAAATGGCGAGTGTTTCACGACTGGTGTGTAAAAACTGACGCTATATCTTTCCAATGTTCTGTGGACGTTATCCTAACGTTTCTACAGGAGTTATTGGATAAGAACAAGTCCTTCTCCACTGTTAAAGTGTACCTGGCTGCGATTTCTGCATGCCATGTAGGCTTTGGAGATAAGACGGTGGGTCAGCATCCTCTCATAAGACAGTTTATGAAAGGAGCTCGGCGCCTCCGCCCTGTGTCTAAGCCATTAGCCCCAGCTTGGGATCTACCGATGGTATTAGATATTATGTCTCGCCCTCCCTTCGAGCCATTACAACAGCTGGATCTTAAGATGCTTTCTCTTAAGACGGCGTTATTGGTGGCGTTGGCAACGGCGAAACGTGTAAGCGACATTCACGCATTGTCAGTGAATCCGGCTTGTATGATGTTTTACCCGGGTGATACGAGGGTGGTGCTAAAACCCAACCCCGCGTTCATCCCGAAGGTTTTCAATCCGCCGCTATCGTGCCGTCCGATTGACTTGCTGGCGTTTAATCCGCCGCCTTTTTCCTCTCCGGAGCAGGAGCGACTGCATGCGCTCTGCCCGGTCCGAGCGTTACGCGCCTATGTGGACAAGACAGCAGAGTTCAGGAATAGTGAACAGCTGTTTGTGTCGTGTGCGAAGTCACATTTAGGTAAACCGCTTACTAAACAGCGTTTATCTCATTGGATAGTGGCTGCTATCGCATTGGCGTACACCAGCGGAGGACGGCAGCCTCCTGCTGGTCTGCGAGCCCATTCAACGAGGGGCATGGCCGCCTCTTGGGCTTTATTTCAGGGCTTCCCTATAGAGGATGTATGCCTGGCAGCGTGTTGGTCTACTCCAACAACCTTTGTCAGGTTTTACAGACTAGATGTCACTGCCCCGACCCTGGCTCACTCTGTGTTACAGGCGAGCGTGTCGGAGGCTCATTGATGTCACTGGGGAGGTTCGCAAGCCTGTCTGGCAATCCGGGAGCTGGCTATATCCCATATGTGAGATACCGAACGAATGTTTGAAAGAGAACTTAAGGTTACTCACGTAACCCCGGTTCTCTGAAATAACATGAGTGAGGTATCTCACCAGACAACCCTACTTGCCGGTGGCGAGAAGAGGTTGTTTTTTTGCTAGACTGAAGCTCTGTCGCATGCGCAGTAGGTTTTAAAGGCGGACGCACCACCGCCTCTGCGATGCATGCGCCAAAGCGCCCAGCCAATAGATGGCTGGCGTAGTGATACATGGCTTCTGGGGAACCCGCGAGGGGGCGTGTCCCATATGTGAGATACCTCACTCATGTTATTTCAGAGAACCGGGGTTACGTGAGTAACCTTAAGTTTTCATAAAAAATCTGATCCCAACATGTATAGCAGGATATCTGTAACGTAGAATATTATTTGAGGTGGCATCTCTCGTTTAAATGAAGGCCAGTTTCAGTCACTAAAAATGCCTGGGCTACTTTTGAAAAGTTTACTATTTGCAGCAGTTAGACGGTAACGTTAGTGAAGGTTTTTTTTTTCCAAATATGGATGAGTGGAGAGTTTTCATACGTGGAAAAGAAGAATCGAGATAGAGACAATTTTACTTAAAATCAGACGAGGACTGCTCAAAAGTAAGTTAAGAGTTTTGTGCATGGTGCGCCGTCACCAATGTTTCTCCTCTTTATTTAGGCTAATGAATGAATGGTGCGCTCGCTGTCATCAATTTGTGTCTTTGGTGTGGTAACGTTAACGTTATGATTAGCCTGGGATAGGCCGTTAACGTTACTTGTGTTTCATCATCTTCTCTGGCATTCGTGGACATTGTGCTTAGGGGGACCACCTTGATAATCTTGCTTGAGCAGCACGGGGTAAGAGAGACTCAGCACTAACGTTAACATTTGTGCATTTAGCAGAGGCTTTTTATCCAAAGCAAGGGTGAAGTGCAAGAGGGTGATCTTATGCATAGTTGGCTACATTTGTCATTTATGTGTACATTGAGTCCGTTTTGACGTTTGATGCAGATGATGAGTAATAGCCTACATGTAAGCTAGAGTCCATTTAGGGATATGTCTCCATAATTTTTTCTTGGGCTAAGGGGGCCCGCAATGCACAGTCGCACCTGGGCCCGTGACAGACTTGTTACGCCACTGGCTCTGACCTGTTTCACCTCTCTCACTCGCGCTGCAATTTTGAAACTGATATTAGCCTATTTGCGAGGTACTCAGTTCAAGAGAAGGGATTTCTAAGTGACAACATCAATCCTCTAGCTAATTAACAACCTAAATATGCGAACATGCGAGTGAACGTCAACGATTGTGTCGGTAAAATATTTGTTTTCACTACACTGACATCGGAGCAGCAGAGCAGAGTGCAGACACCCGTGCCTTGTGTGCATTGCGTGTGTAGGCTACTGTAGGCATGAGTAGCCTAGGTCCTAGGCTAAGCAGTAGGCCTACTTCAAGCCTAATACAAACACAGGACTACTGAAACGTCGGGAGGTGTTGGAATGTCGGAGATTTTTTTTTTCACATTCCATTGATAATGGCGGGTCAAATGCGTTAATCGCGCGTTAAAAAAATTGACGGCGTTAAAATGGGTTTGCGTTAACGCCGTTATTAACGCGTTAAACTGACAGCACTAATATATATATATATATATATATATATATATATATATATATATATATATATGTATATATATGAAGAGTTCAGATGCAAAACCCCCTAAACACCATTTTTGTGAAAAATGAGTTAAAGGAGACACAGAATGGAAAACCCCTTTTACATTGGCTTTGATTAATAAAAAGAGGTTGTGCATGGTCAAAGAAATATCATGAACATGAGGCATAGTTCTGCCCTCTTTCATATTGAAATCTTAGATTTAAAAATAGCCAATAAAACATGGGCGAATTAGAACAAAGCCTAGAAGTTTTGTCAAATAGCGCAAAGCCAGTGCAGTTCAATAAAGGTGGCCAGAGTGAGGTGTTGTTTTGGCAAAAAAACATCACAATACACATCTCAAATATGAGGTTTTAGTTAGGCTTGTAAAATATCACTTGATCTTATTTTTGAAAAAATACATTTGAATATATTGTATTTTGATATCAGAGAACAAGGTACAATACTCAGTTAATTCATTCTATGTCACGTTTAATGATATTGTGTGAATCCTGTATAAATCTAGAATATGTAAATTAAACCTGCTCCCCGCCTTGTCTAAAATATCAAAATACTGTAAACGCCTGATCAAAAAGTGGTCAAGTGGAGTTAGGGGGTTTTGCATCTGAACTCTTCATATATATGTAAAATAAATATCACCATATTGATTAAAAGGAGTTTTCACAATAAATCGTAATCGTAATAAATTGTTTTTAATCAACTTATCATCGGATCTCAAAACGGCAAACAAAACAAAGTGAACTCCGCCACAGCCCTTCCCCTCAGAGGCTCTGTGTTGCAACAGCATTGATGCAGAAGTTACTATATACTGTATCAGGCTCACCACAAGTGAATTAAATGGTGGGTGTGAATACACTCTTGTGTGCTTATGGGTTAAGGTTGTGTTGATTTCTGCAGGATCCACCATGCCAGACCAACCTCTCCAGTGTCTAGTCTAATGTCAATGCAGACTGATCCGTTAAAGACAGGCAAATGTACACAGAGCAAAAGGTATTTTTACCACCATATTTTTTTTGTAAATTGATTTAAACTTTTATAGCATTGTAAACAGTTAAACTAATTTAATTAACAATTTAGTCATCACTTTACAGTAGTGGCTCTCAATGACATTTTGTCATTCCCCACTTTGGAAGGGGGGAAATTTTCAAGTGGTGGGTGTGAAATGTGCAAGACCTGATATCACCAAGTAATTAAGAGTCCAGCATCAATGTTAAACTTGTTTGTCCTGGATCAATGTACTCTAACCCTAACCCTAAGCCTAACCCTAACCTTAACCCTAGCCCTAAACCTAACCCATTGATCCAGGGCAACAAGTTTGACATTGATCCTGGACTGTTCCGTGAAATGTAATGTGCAAGAAATATTGTAGTGTGTGGGATAAGTATGCAGTACGAATGTAAGCATCACATAGCATCCACAACAAGATACACATACAGTATACATGATCAAATAGACACACAAACACTTGCCTTGGTCATGGACGCCAAGCACAGGCAGAAGTGACCCGCTCATCCACTGGTTGTTTTCTAGCACATGGATCTGTAGTGTCTACCAGAGAGAAGGAGGTTGAAGAGAGTGTGTACAGGATGTATGAGGTCTTTGCTTATGTTCTCTGCCTGCTTCCTGGTCTTCCCATCGTAAAGGTCCTAGAGGGAGGGCAAAGGCGCACCAATGATCTAGTTGTGCTGACTGATGCTCCAAACCACACTGTAATGGATAAGCAGAGGATGGATTCACTGACAGCAGTGTAGAGGATGATCAATAGCTTTTTAGAAATGACATTTATCGGCAGTTGTCATAGAAAATACATCCTCTCCTAGGCTTTTTCAAGGATGGCATTGATATTGGACTTCCACTTCAGATCCTGGGAGATTTCCGCAACCATCTCCACGGTTTTTAGATTGTTTATGCTGCGTTCCAGAAAGCTAAGAGGTCAGAAGTTTCGGACCTCCAACTATGAAAAATGTGCTGGAATGGCACTTGAAGTTGGAGATTGAAGTTGTGAAGTGGGGCTAAAATGATGTACCCTGAGTTCACTGAGATGCAGTCAACTGACATGACACAACAATGGCGGCACCTACAGGCAGAATGTTGTGAGAGATAAAATCAGCATTTATTAGTTGTACATGTCTTTTAAAGACTAGCCTCAGCTTATAGTTTGCATGTTATACGCCTTCATTTTCTCAGTATGTGATTTTTACAGATAGAGCTCCCCCTACAGCTCGACAAGACTGCTGCAATCTTGCTGAATCTATGGATAGGGCAATGTCTTTGGAACAAAAGAATGCCACATCCTTTGATGGAACTGAAGGTCTTCAGCCTGCAGATAGGGCTTATTGGCAAATGCTTTTTTTTAATTATTTAAAAAAAATAATGTATGCACATTCCACCTCACCTCACTGAGGCCAGGTGCTGGACAAAAAAGACATATCAAAGGAAAGAAGAATAATTGTCCACACACTCCACACACTGCATTATCCCATTATTTCTTGAGTTAAAAGCATAACGCGACGTTTCGACCCACCTGGGTCTTTCATCAGGTATTAGTAGGTATATTACCAACACAGGATGTACAAAGTATAGGCTAAGGTGAGCTGACATCATACAGACAGGCAATCACTACACCCAATGAAAAAGGACACACCAACTATTCCGTTCGTTTGGTGTGGACTTTAATACATTAATGTAATCATAAGAATAGAATACAATTTTGGATCTTCAGGGGCATATACAGCATAGAAAAGGTATCTTTATCATTGTCTACAAATGCACTACAAGCCTAAAGAAAAAAGAACAAAAAACATAAGATAAATCATGTAAACAGAGAACCTTTCACTCTGTGGAAGGACTACATAAACCATCATAAGGTTTATATCAAATTTCTCATTCAAACTATGAGGAGCTAGTGTGTGCAAAAAAATAATCCAGAATGTTTCACCACATGAGGCCAGTCTTTGTCATACTGTACATCAGGAGGAACCCAGGATCTACCACACCACCATAGGGTCTGACAATGGGTACAAGGATTCCATCCCACTATCTAATGGCAACCAGACTTCCCTTTTTTATTTAATGCCAATTTCATGTTAAAACAAAAACAAAAGAAATAAAAACTCTTGAGGAGGAGAACTCTTGGAACGTTTCGCAATCTACCTGCATTGCACTAGCCTTACCCTTGCCTTCCTATGCAATACCACTCGATTCCCTTTAGTACTCTAGCTGAGATTTGGCCTAATTCACTCAGGACGCATCCTATCCTGGACAGTCAGCGAACATTGAGGATGCAGTGCAAGAATATGATATGCTATCAGTCAAGGGCTGATACAACTGAGTGGCTACTTACTAGGGACTGTAGTTGGCCTGGGGTGATTGAGGTGTGTTACTTCCTCCCTTTCAAATCTACAGGAAAAAGCATTCAGGTTGACAGCAAGGCTATTGTTTGTCTCAGCAGTGGGGGAAGAAGAGAAGCTGAAAACCGGTGCTTCATCTTTTCAGAGTATTTGGTTGCTCTGATCTCTTTGGTCAATGTGTTTCTGAGTTTTCTTGGCGCCATGTTACACCCATTCATCTCAGTGAATCTCATGATCTCTTTACTCAAATATGGCAAATGGCATATCCGTGGACTGTATAAGGGCTTATAACAATACACATCTCACTGATGTTGCTTTCAGACACCTTCATAATCATCAACCAAGACTTTAAGAAAGTCTGAAATAATGTAAAATTGTACCTATTGTGATACCATTTTTTGAACCCTGGGCGGCAGGTGGGTCGTGAAAATTCCTTCCCTTCCAAATTGGGGACATTTTGAGAACCACTGGCCAAGATTGTCCTAAAAAAGACAGACAAAAATAATGATAGCCTAGGGCTCATAGGGTTAAACTGCAGCGTATGTGTATTGCAAATGAAATAATTGAATTGCACATTGAATTCCCATATGTCCAATGTGTTTGATAGAAAGTAGTTACAGTATTTGCTTCCCCAGAAGACATCAAAACATGTTCTTGTTGTCGTAGGCCTAGTGCCAGCACAGATAGACCTGGAGGTGTGCTCTGCTCAGTTTGTCCAAAGAAGGCGTTCAAATCCTGTCTGACCTGCGTGGCTTCCTTCTGTGAGCACCATGTGAGGATGCACTACACAGCCCCAGCGCTGCAAATACACAGACTGGTGGAGGCTACTGAAGATCTGTCGGCTGACAAGACTCAGGTGTGTGCAGTATTTTTTTTTTTAATTTCCCAGCACCCATCCATCCATCCATCAATGATGTGTTGGCGAACATACTGGACAAGTCCCCAGAACAGAGCAATACAAAGATTATTTAGCATTCACGCTCTTATTCCTTGACCAGAATGTTCCTAACTGAAAAAGTATGTATTTACTGTATGTATAACTGAAACATAAAAATATTACATGAATTAATGTCTTTTTATTAACAGAGTCTTCAGATGATGGAATCTGGATTGGCAACAGAAAGTAAGTTTTATGGTCTTTCATTTGACTTTAGTTTAGTGCTGGCAAAATTAATGCTTTAACTCAAGAGATTAATCCAACATTTTTTACCTCTGATTTAAAAAATTAACTCAGATTAATCATGTCTGATATGGTTTCAATTCCACAACATGCATTAGTGCCAATTTCAGCTAGAAAAATGGCTAGGCTATCAAATTACACATACTATGGATTAGCTCTTGTGGATGGTGGAACCAACATTTTGATTCATTAACCATTCAAAACTCTCCTTCCTTCCGATTCTTGGTTGCATCTCTCTACCGTGACCGCTTTCATATTGAGAGAGTGGATCTTTTTCAAGAAGTTACCTGATGATGGGGGGGTTAGAGGATAGGTGTGAATTGTCCATTTGAGAAGAACAAAGCCAAAGATGCAATTTACCTACCATCCCAAATCGTACTTGTGGAAATTAATTGTGATTAAAGGTGATTAATCATGGTCCGTGTAATGCTTTGCAGTGCTTTGATACATTTTTAGAATTAACATGGAAAAGATGAAAATTGGGTTCAAAACTTCAATTTTCCATTTATCAGACAACTCAGATAATAGGTAATTGATGCTGTATGTGTATTTCATTGTTGTTTATCGGTTGCTTTTGAAAGAGTGGATAGTCGAATTTGATACCAATCAATATTTCAATTTTCCATTTCTGTGCCGTGGTTGGAGTGAGCCATGAGCGCTGAGGGGTGTCTTGGTTCAGGTAGGCTGTAAATGAGATGGATGGACTTGAGACGTAAGGTTACAGACCTGACAGAACAACTGGCCCACCATCAGGCTTACCTGCAAACTTTCTAATACAGAAACCTATGAAGTTGTTGCATGATTTAATATTTTCATGTTTTACCGTGGCCTATTGGAACACCTCCACCGGCACCGCTCTTACACACAATCAATCAGTGAAGAAACGGTGATGCAGAGTGTTGCCTATGCCACCTTGGATATATTTGGGGACGATAATTATAGGAACAAAATTTTGTTTAGATCAGGGGTCTCCAACTGGTAGTTCAGGAGCTGCTAGCCACCTGAGTAGCTCAAAGAGTCACAGGAAATGTAAATGAATTTCATAACAGCCTAATCACAAAACCTTGATATCTGCACCAGATTTGGCTATAACTAACGTTACAGAGACGCAGATGTAGCCTACATTAGTTCGTGAATGACCTCTAGGCTACTTCAAAAGCAAAGCAGACACCAGCTAAACCGAAACTTGGCATAGGTTACAGCGCAACTGTACACGGTAACCCCTGACCAGGTGGCGAGAAGCTCGAGCTACCTGTTGGAGACCCCTGGTCTAAACAAAATGTAGGCCTATTCTTATATCGTGACGAAATAAAGCCTAGGCAAAGTCCTTCTAAGGCAAGTCACATCACTCGGCCGCCATATTGGACACGCCTTCGGGCAGCTATTTGGGCTTAACAAGACCAGACCCTCCAAAATGAATGGAGAAATAAAGCTAAAAAGACGTTAGTTAAAACAGCAAATTGCTTACTGCGCCTGCGCTGACAATCGCGGCATGGCTATCACCATAGTGACGGAGGTAGCAAACAAAAAAGCTAACCGTCAGTCATACAGCGCTCAGCAACGCGATTGGCTATTTCCAACGTAAGGCAGGACCAGGCCAGGAATTCCAGTTTCTCTACTCCGCCATCTTTCCGTTACGAACGGCCGTAGTGCATTTCAATGGGAGGACTTCTGAAGTGATTTGTCTCCTCCTATATAAGTGTCTCTGGCCTAGGTGGCATAGGCAACACTCAGCATCACAGTTTCTTTACTGATTGAATGTGCTAAGAGCGAAGTGTCCCAACTTGGCCACGGTGAACATAAATCACAACCACTTCTTAGGCTGTATTAGAAAGTTTGCAGGTTAGCCTGCAGGTGAGCCAGTAGTTCTGTCAGGTCTGTACGTCTCGAGCTGACTTGATAACCATCTCATAGCTAAGGCCTCTCTCTACAAAAGACAACTGGCACTACCTGAACCAAGACATACCTCTGTGCGCTTGGTTCAGTTCAACCACGGCGCAGAAATAGAAAATTGAAATACTGTATTGACTCATTTTTACTTTGGCGTCAAATTCAACTATCCACTCCCTCAAAAGCAACCATCAAACAACAATGAAATACAAAAAGCACCAATTACCTATTATCTGAGTTGTCTGAAAAATGGAATAGGCTATTGACGTTTTGGACCCAATTTTCATCTTTTTCATGTGAATTCTAAAAATGGATCAAAGCACTGCAAAGCGTTACACGGACCAATCATGACTAATCATGGCAAAATTTAGATTAATCAGATTGTTTTTTTTTTTAATCGTTTGACAGCACTACTTTTGTTATTTCAAAAACCAATTCCCCCACACAAATTGAATTAGTTGGTTATCTTGATTTTTTCAGAAAAAAAAAATGAAGAGAGTGAGCGAAACAAAAATAAATGTTAAATGGTCAAGTCAGGGGTGGTAATAGGGGGCTTTTATAATGCCAGTGTATTTTGGCAGCCCAACATGAGCACTTAGCACAAGGCTAGGGATGTGATTGCAAAAGACAAAAAAATAGCGCAGCCGGACAAGGATTGTTCGACTAAACATAGGCTGCTGTTGTGGAGGTGGGGAGGTGCTCCAGTAACAACCGAAAATTCTTAGGGCAGACACGTTTTTCAAAAGGTCAATCTTAACCATCCTATTTCATCATAAACGATCCGAAAACAAGGTTTAATGTCATAAACCGAACCAATGCTTTAAATACATGCAAGAAAAACTTTGGCTAATATAGATAAAAGGTTTGACAAGTAATAGCTCAAAAATTAGCACTGAATTAGCCTTGAAACGGTTTGCATTTGGAGACCTGAAGTTGGATACTCTCTGATCTGCCGACCGACGCATTGTAGCCTAGTGATCCATCTGAACTTAAAACAGGATCCTTGAGATTTTACCATTACCAAACAAACAAAACTACTCAAACTGAATTCATTTTCTGAGATGTTTCACCACAGAGTGTAACAGATTAAATTTTAATTGCAATTATTTGAGCATGATGAGTCTACTATGGTATATAGAATTACAGTCAATGGTACACAATTTAGGCTAGGCCTACAGAAAAAGAAAAAAACTTGATCAGGAGTATTTCTCGATGGTTTGCCCAAGGCTATCAATGAAATACATTCATTCAAACCCACCTCAACAGAGTTGTCTCCAAGGTTTTTTTTAAATGTTGGCAGCCCTGCAGTATTTTCTCCACTTAATTAGCATTGCTCAGAAATATGGTCACTGACGCCACCTAGAGTTCTGGCATTTGGACGAGATAACTGTCAAGGCTTTGATATACTTGATGTGTCTGATAATGCGCGTGCCATTGGTAACAACACATGAGTGCACAAGGTCTTAATACCTATACTTGTGCATGACCAAATTCGACAGAAGCGCCACTTTGGCATTATGCTCCTGAGCAGAGAATAATGCAGCACAATTGCATTAACTTGCAGGCCTGTTTTTTGACTACTGTGTTGTGAATTAAATTTATGGATTAAATAAACATGATAAGTGTCCTCAAGTTTCTGGTGAGTGTTTGAATTCATTTAGGCATTTTGTCTAATGTTTTAGTCTGTAGGCTACAAATACTGTGTATCTGTTTACACAGATTACAGTTAATGTGTTGTGTTGTGTTTCAAATATAAAATTTAAATTTCATTGTGTTTTCCCCAAGATCCCCATGTTCCAAAACCAATTAAGTTTAAGGCCAAGACAGACTCTGTGCATCTGACCTGGGGAGCTCCTGATGGAGTGACAGAAACTCTCACATATAGAATAACATGGAAAAGTGAAGTGAGCCATGGAAGACTGACTGTGCCTGGCCAGAAAATTAATGTTCAGAATCTTTCCCCTGGAGTGAAATATACCTTTACAGTGGCAAGCCTCTATGATGGCAAGGAGAGTCGTTGTGTGTCTTCAACTGTCTGTACAGGTAGGTTTCTGTTTTGTGAACATATCTTTTTGAAGACATTATACAAACAATTTCAAATGTAAACATTTGTCTAGAATTGCTATCACAACAGCGGATCTTCTCCTTGAGCATTTAAGGGAACAGAGCATTACAATAGGCCAATCAAGCCTGGAGGTAACAAAAACTTGTATTCATTTGTTAGCATCTTCAAAGAAGGACAAGAAGTTTCTGACCTTATCAATGTTAGGTAGATAAAAGGATGTTGGAGGTTGGTGAGAGGATGTCTTTGAAATATGACAACTCAGAGATAGGTCTTGGTCAGTGATTACCCAGAAATGTTTAAATTTGGGGCTAAATTAGAGCGAGACCGCTAAGTAAATTTTGACAGTGATATGAGCTGTCATTCAGCTGTTTAGAAAATGAACGATTTCCCTTGCTTGTGCTCTGCTTCTCTTGTACCACAGTTAGAATGACGACATTTGGTAGACTGAATTTCCAAACTGCCAGATAACACTAACAGATGTTTAAAAAAAACAAAATCTCAATTTTGAGAGGATGTCATTAAAAGGCTGGTTGCAAAAAAATAATGTTCTCATAGACTTCTAACAGCTTCTTTTCCCATACATTTATACTTCTTTTCCCATACATTTATACATAGATGTTGATACGGGATTCCCCACTTAAATGCAACATTGTCTTTCCTAAACCTTCTGACGGTAACACGGCATCTCATCATAAACTACACAACTACCCATACGAAAGAGATTCATATGAAACTTATAAGAAGTGTCATATAAAAACATATAAAAACCTTTCCAGCCAGAAACATATATTACTATTCAAATCTTATATGGCACATACTACAAAAGTGGCCCGTTTCTCATTTAAGTCATATATGAATGAAACTCACAATATATATGATTTGAATAAGTAAATTATAAGGAACATTAAGTTTCAGTATATGAGACATACAAATGACATATATAGGTTTGTGTATGAGACATACATGTAACATACATGAAATTTATATAAAACTGTGCAGGCTTTATATTTTGATAAGAATTCAATATAACTAACCCACATGGAATTGGTGAGACACAGTGGACAGTGAAATTACCTATACTGACCTGGTACAGTGGGCTGCATGCTGGAGAGTAGGCCTAGTGATAGTTTAGATGACGCATTAGGACGGGAATCAAACTGTCAACCTTATAGTTACAAGTCTTAAGCCCTAACCACTAGACCACAGCTGTCTGACACAGCATGTATAAAGAATATGATATAAAACACATATGTTTTTTTAAAAATATTTTTGGGGCTTTTTATTAAATAGGACAGTGTAGAGATGACAGGATCTGGGATCTGGAAATGACCTCGGGGCAGAATTGAACCTGGGTCACCAGGGTAATGGTCTGACACACTAGCCACTGAGCCACAGCGTCCACACACATATGTCAGTGGCCTAATATCTGATATCAATATCCTATAAGAATCTTATATGTATTTTATGTTGTATAAGAATCTCAGATGGGGTTTGTACGACTGCCAAACCACATGCAAAATACATTGCATATATGAAGCTTAGAACTTCTCATATGGAAAAGTTTTATTTAAACTTTACAATGTTTCTATGTTTTATGTGATTCACACATTGGTGAAATTAAAGGAATGTTTCACCTTTTTATGAAAATTGGTCAGTCATCCTCTTCCCTGAAGTTACATATGTGGGTAAAAGTATTTTGTCCCTAGTGCATGCGTTTTAGCTTAGCATACAGTAGGTGCTGGAATGTAAAGTTGCCAGATAGCAACTCTTTGGCTACATTACATTCCAGTGCCTATGCTAAGCTAAAGCTAAAATTTGGATTGCCAGACCTAAATGATTTTTCCCACATATGTAACTTCAGGGAAGAGGATGACTGACCAATTTACATAAAAAGTTAAAGTATTCCTTTAATTTCACCAACGTGTGAATCACATAAAACATAAACATAGAAACATTGCAAATGCATTTTGCATGTGGTTTGACTGCCCTACACAACCTTAGATTCTTATACAACATATAGGCCTAAGACATTGTAAAGTTTATATAAATCTTTTTCACATGGGACGTGTCATATACAATTCTTACATGGTGCAAAGTTGTATAAGTTTCACATTATATGGATTTTATATGGATTTTGCATGTGGTCTGAGTCCCCTATAAACCCCATATAAGACTCTTATACAACATAACAAAAACATTGTACAATGAAGTTTCACAGTATGTGCATTTTACATGGATTTTGTATGAGCTTTGAGTCCCCTATAAAATATATATAAGATTCTTATACAACATGTAGGAAAAATGTAAGTTTCATATAAATCTTTTTCGTATGGGTAGCCATACTTTCACGCTGAAATTTAGTTGAAATTTGTCACTGGTTTTACATTTAGACAGCACTGCTATTTATTGTTAGCTAACCCAGCAGTGGCCTCAGTCAGCTGATCACCGTATTGTCCGATCACCGCTATTTTCTGTGAAGCTGACACGGTCAACATCTGCACATGGTCACAAAGTTTATAACAAAAAAGAGGTCTATTTAGGTCACATTCCCCATAGACCCCAAATTCCCCATAGTATGTCCAAGCCAGTCATGCGCATGCTTATGAACCACTGTTACAAACAGAACATTTATTGACCTTATCAGTGTAAAAGCAAATGCAGTTAAAACTGGTTAAAACCCATGCTCCTGTATGTTCAGCTTTGCTGGACTCCCTGTTGTGACATCTTCACTGTGTTTAGAATGTTCATAAATTCAGTTACAAAAATAGCTGTAAATATTGTTCAATTGTATGAAAGTTGATTTTTCAACACAAATCACTACTCACTATAATTTTTCTTCATGTTCCTTAACCCCATGTCACACGAGAGGGCGACTGGGCGATTTAAACAAGCAACTCAGTTTCCAAGTAGATGTATTTTTGTGGTACAAAGCCCATGTTCCCAGATTAATCTTACCTCATTTCCAGCCTTGTTTTACAAAATATCAAGTCATAAATCCTTATCTTTTTAGTTTGTTACAGAAAAATGCGTTTTTGGAGTTAGCTCTGCCATTTTGGATTTCTGATCCAAATTCCTTTTGAAAGTACTGTATATCGTCACGCATATCCTCACTCTGATTGGCGTTTATGGAAAATCGCTGTGTTGTAAGGTGTCTGTTGATACTTCATAGTTTTTGTGGTGACATTTGGAGTATGTTAAGATGTTAAAAGTACAGTTCAAAATTCTGCCCCATTAGGCTAGAGTTGTATGTCTCGAGACCGGTCTTGGTCTCGAGACCGGTCTCGAGACCAATTTTACGTGGTCTCGGTCTCGTCTTGGTCTTGACAGTGTATTGTCTTGGTCTTGTCTTGGTCTCGGATCTCTTGGTCTTGTCTTGGTGTCTTGCAAGACCAAGACCAAGAGAAGATAAATACATTTAATAAATATATATTTAACAATCAAGTTGCCGGTTTAAATGACAGCCTAAACAATGAGACGCGTCAAAACGAAAGTGAGAGTGCGCAAAAGACACCCCTTGCTACAGCAGAACAATGCTCTCAAATGCATTTATGGGCCGGTCTCTCAGTGACAGAGAGCCGCGCACGTTCAGTTAGATGCAGCTCTAAATTATTCTCCTTAAAGTTTAGCCTACTTTCCATTCGCAAAATATAGGCAATTTAATTATGAAATGTTCGTGTATGCATAGGAAAGTGTTATGACGGCTGAGCGAGATGTCATGCTAGTTAACATTATCTCTAATGTATTTATGGGAATTAAATTTTTCATCTTTCATTTTCGTAAATTTAGTATAGGCTACCGAGACACAGACATCGTAAAAAACTCCCGTATTTAGTGCTTCATGGACGCTTGTGAAGGATGTCAAATCTTCCTGCGAGTGACTCCTATCAGGCGATAAATGAACGCCGTTGATGTATTCTCAAAGTTATCTCTATTGCACCCCGAAAGAATCCATTCCACTTGATGTAATAGCGAATGTATACCGCTGAGAATCCGCTCCGGGTTTTGCATTAGCCTACCAACTCAGTCACCGCATGTAGTGATGAGAATCATCAAGCAGTAAAAGTGAAGGCTGCACCAGCCCTATTGTCATCTCACAAGTAGGCTAGCTTCTGCTAAAATCGTATCCTTGTGTTGTATGTTCTCAAAATTAACTCAGGCCATGTTCATTTAATTTTCAATTAGAAGTAGGCTTAGTATAGAATCTTTGGTAGTATAGACAGAGTATGCTAGAAGGCCTGGTTGGGTTGCCAACTTTCAGAAATACCGTTGGCACACTGCATGTTGTGTTACATCTAAAACTAAAGGAAACAAAATAAAAAGTAGAATTCACCCATCAAGTTGGCCTATTGTGCCACATTCATCTCATGATAGCAGTAGGTTTAAATGCTTTAAAAATTTAAAGGAGCTAGCTATTAAAAATGCACAAAAAAAAACATTAAAAAAAATTCTAATGTGCCACCTGGCTTCAGAAACCCGCTCTCAAAGACTTAGTTTTACCAGTAGAGGCAATAGAATAGAATTGAATGTAATGGAGTTGACTTTGTCATTTTCTCAGCTACCCAGAAATGATTTTCTACTGGTTGAAATGTCTGGAGCATGGACATCTCGCTGGTAGACCTTAACTCATCGTAGTGGGTGACTAGGAGACATCCCCCTGCTGGTATTTAATTAGCCTAATATTGCTATAGAGTAGGCCTAACACTCATTTTTGTCACCATGAGTTCAGTAGGCGGTTTGTGCTGGTAAAAGCAGGGTATTTTTTTTTAATTATTGGTTCAACAGCTATCAAAAAATATATCAAAACAGTTTTTATCTTCTGACCACATTGCTATCCGTATCCACATTGTTGCTAGCAGTTGAAATAATACTCCCTAATATGAGTTGAATGTTAGCCAAAGTTGTTTTTCAAATCAAGTTATAACTTCCAATATAGCCTAGTCTACTTTTTTTCCGGTCTCGTTCTCGGTCTTGGTCTCGGCCTCAATTTTTCTTGGTCTCGTCTCGGTCTCGTTAGCCTCTGGTCTTGGTCTTGTCTTGGTCTCGTTAGCCTCTGGTCTTGGTATTGTCTTGGTCTTGGTCTAAGCGGTCTTGACTACAAGTCTACATTAGGCTAGTTGTAAGTGATTATTCTCTGTTCAAGGAAACCTATATGGTTGGACCAAAATGTCTTGCGTCTTCAGTATTGGCTAATCTCAAGTAGCTTGAGCAATAGAGCTCCTGTTGAAAATGACTGAAGTCGCGCTTTAAGGTCATCTCCATATCTTAAATGATGTGAAAATAATATTTAGAATCAATGTCAAGAATCTGCGTAATAACATTTCTAAACGCTAAAGCAGTTTGAAACTATATTCCACATATGTTAGATGCCTAAACTTAGATGCTCGATCTAAATAAACATGATAAACGATAGCGTATAAGGCGCAAAAAATCATCAAGTTCATTTGTATTGAACATTTTCTGTTGGAAAATGTTGAGTGTCTCGAGTGTCTCGCAGGCTGCTTGCTTTTGCTGATGTTTCACACAGACATGGGGAGAAGAAAGGCACGAGCTGGTTGAGTGCACTTTCACTTTCAAACTGCAGCGTGCATTATCAACAAACGGGCAACACCACAAATTATTCCAAACAGGCTATTTCTTTTTTTTTTCTTTTTTCGCATTCATCCTCTGCGCTCTGGGACCTTCCACTTTATAGATAAAAACTGACGAGCTGTCTCTGCCCCTGTCAAAAGTGAAGGAACTTTCAATCACAAGTCTGATTAGCTCAGTTTAGCAAGCTAAAGTTAGCTACAATTACTGTGCTGGTGATGAATTAATTTAGCAAGTTTGCAAGCTAATGAAGCTGACAAGTATCAACTAAATTGTCCTCAGTGTCGCATTTGGAGGGGTATCAAGTTCAGAATTCATATCGGACCATCTGAACATCATTACTACCTTTAGGCATTGCCCTCATAAATGTGCCCAGCTTCTTGTAGATGGTGCTCAGTGTAACTTCTAGCTTAGCATGTCATTGAATTCCCCGCTGAGGGAGCTTGTGTTTTCCCCCAGAGGAAACTATTTTTCGCTATTTCCCCAACAGTGGAGCTATATTTGTGGCCGTGGTCAGACTTGTCATCAGTATCTATACCTGTCACACATTGACTACTGGCATTGAAAATAAATGGGAGCTAGTCGCCCAACAGCAGTGTTTTTGTTGCACGTGTGACCACGGGGTTAATTTGTCCACAAATTATTTAACCTGCAACTTAACATTAGAGCTAAGCTAGAGTGGGCTAGAGTGGATGACATCACGATAGGGAATCTTATGCCTGCTGGTTTGGCCAGCTGCTCCAACTGTTACTTTTTAAACTTTTTAAACTACAATCAGTTCTCTTAAAGGTGCAGTCAGCAATTATATGTGGTTTGTAGCACATAACACTTTCTATAGCATAAAGCTAATATCTCCTCATGACTCATTAGCTATTCATTCCCTTGGGTCACTGTAAAAAGATCCAGTCTCTGTGACACACACAGGCTCGGAACAATGAGACTTTAGAACTGTATCTGGTGTAAACAAACAGTTAGGGCAATAGACTTGTTTCACACCTGAACATTCCGACATTCCATGGTAGTAAACTGAACATTCTATCATTGAAATGCATTGGATTTATGCCTCTTTCTGACTTGAAAAAAATGGGTAATAACATTTCAAACATGTTTAAATTCACTTTCCTTCAAATAATACACATTTGAAGCACGCAAATTGGGAGGTCCCGAATAGTTTGAAGCTTCATGCACATAAACGTAAAACCACTTTTATCTACTCGGGACCTCCAAATTTGCGTGCTTCAAATGTGTATTATTTGAAAGAAAGTGAATTTAGACTTATTTTAAATATTATTACCCATTTTTTTCAAGTCAGAAAGAGGCATAAATCCAATGCATTTCAATGGTAGAATGTTCAGTTTACTACCATGGAATGCTTTTAGAACCTCGGAATGTTCAGGTGTGAAACAAGTCTATAGCCCCTTTTAGATTGACTGAAAATATGACTTCAAGTTTGTTGTCCAACCGCATTGACTGCTGGAAAGTATACGTGACACACAAAATATCCAAATCTATGCAAAAATCTGTTAGAATTTGGTTCCGTTCCATCAGAACAAGAACTGAGAGCTTCTTTCCACAAGCCATACGGTTTATGAATGCATAGCCTCACACATTCTATTATTTTCTTATTTATTACTTTTATTTATGATTCTTGCTTGCACATAGGGAGTTCAGCCCCAATCCACATTTCACTGCTCTTTGTACTTGAACAATTATGCATGTGACAAATAAAATTCTTGAATCTGGAAAATTTTGCTGTGATTTTTATGTTAGCATATCAGTGAACACTACAGACCACTTTGTGAGTTTCATACCTTTGTAAACAGATGTTTAATGCGTTTTAAGAAGGATTGTTCGACTGAACATAAGCTGCCGTCGTAGAGGTGGGGAGATGTTCCAGCAACAACCAAAAATTCTCGCAACAAAAGCATTTGTGTCAGTCTTAGTGTCAATCTTAACCATCGTATTTCATTGTAAATGATCCTAAAACAAGGTTTAATGTCATATAAAACGAACCTGTGATTTAACTTAGCTACCAGCATAGCAACCAGTATGATTAATCTAGCCACCTGCTTAGTAACCATACAAACATAACAATGTAACCAAAGTGGCACTAATTCTACCAAAAGCAACTGTACTTTGCATTTTATTGTTATTGTTATTGATATTACTACTACTATGCTATGCTACTACTACTACAACTAAAAATAATAATATGTGAAGTTTTTATTATTTATATTACAGAAACCCCTGCCCCTGAAAATGTATTACTGAATGCTGACCTAACATCTGTGTTAGTGACCTGGAGCAAACCAACAGGAGTTGATGAGGTTTCATACCTACTGATCCTCAACAATGGTCAGGAACCTCAGATAATTAACACTAAATTCCCTCATTACACCTTTCCTGACTTAGAGATGGGGACAGAATACACCATCAGTGTTTCTACTGTCATGAAAAATGGGTGTCAGAGTCAACCAACCACTAAGACTATGAAAATAGGTAAGGTATTCTGATAGGTAAGGTATTCTGACGATGATGATACATTGATTAATAAAGACATTTCCAAAGCTCTAAATACCCAGCTTCAGGATGACTGCATGGGTACATGGGATGGAGTAAGCTACAGCGTGCTCAGTATTTTGCTATGTTTTATGTTGTGACATTCGTAGTAATTGAGACATTATGTGATCTCAGTTGAGTGTTTCCACACATTGAATGCAGTGGGCATGCCATGACTCTTTAGCGGCACAGCCAGCATAAGCCACTGGTCGCTATTTCAAATGTTGGCAGCAGTGAGTGTAAGGGGTGGAATAGGCTAAAGTGTATTTTTGACATCCTGATTATGAGCCAATAGCAGTGAAAGGGCTAGGGTGAAAGAAGCAGTGCTTCTCTATGTGCTCTATGTTCAAGGTAGAACTTGGATGTTCTCAAATTGGGATTGAAATGTCTAAACTAATGAGAAAAAGAAAAAGAATTTGCACACTGCCTTCAAGTGACTCAACTATTATTGTTAAGCAACTTTCTCTACCTTGTCCATTCACCATAATGTTAATTCGGCCTCTGTTATCCCCCACGCTGAGTCCACACACGCATTTTGAGGGCGTTAACCGGACTTGGCGCCTGTATCTATTAGGCAATTTGGCTAGCATGAGGCAACAACGACATTAACATACAAAACACACCTACAAAGGTGGAGCCAATAATTCATGAAGGCCCACCTTCCCAAACATCAATACACTATACATAGACATACGATCAAAGAACACAGCAACAATAAATATTTTTACAAAGATAAAAAAAGGAAAATAAAATAAAAAAAAAAAAAAACAGAAAAGGGAAAAAATGTGAAATGCTTCCCTTTTCAAAACGAGATTGTTGATATCACTCTGTAGCTATCTGCCCTTAGTATTTACGGGAGAGTCTATTAAGCGTGTTACGGTAGCCATAGACTTCCATTACACAAATGTAAACAAAAATTTAGAAAATCTCAAATTTGTACTCAGAAAATTTCAAGATTGAGCGCAAACAGTTGTCAAGCAAGAACAAGTCAAAAAAGTGGGAATAGTTAGCATATCGCTGACATTTCCTGAAAGATGCAGCATTTTGGTGCCAACTGGTGGGCTTTGCAGAAGATAGCCTACTCCCTCGAAAAACCTTCACTTTTCCCACTTGACTTGCTCTTGCTAAATCTATTCTTTTGATTTAGCACCTGCCAAAAGTCGTTTGGATGTGCACACACAACTACTCACATTGTAATCTGTAAAACAATATAATTTATAGAGTTATATGTGTAGTTTGAACATACAAATTTCCCTTATCTTAAATACTCTTAACCAGCCAAACTTATCTAATGTGGTCTGCAGGTGTTTTTTTCCCTGGTTTTTGGTTTCTGCTAAAGTAGCAGTATGTAGGATTGTGGCCAAAATTGGTACTACAATTATGGTCCAAATACTTTGCTGCTTTCAAAATGAACACACTATAATACCTTCATGTCTGGTTACATATCACCGCCTTTTTTTTTTTAACCTAGATCTAGAAACTCAAAATGCTATCTATTCAGTGTGTCTTAATATTGCATTTTACTTACAGTTGTGCCAGCACCAGAGGAACTTAAAGTGGATTTAGTGACGGTAACATCTGCCAATCTCACATGGAGTCCACCACATGCGTTGGGCCAGATTCCACACAGTTTCCTGGTCTCATACAGCAGTGGTGGAACTGAGAAGAGCATCATTACAGATTCATGCAGCACAGAGATCTCAGACCTACAGCCAGCAACTGACTACACAGTCAGAGTCCAGACGAAGGTCAAGAATGGGAAATTGAGTGAAGCTGCTAGAGCCGAATCCCACACAGGTGAGTTGTCATTTGTAAATACAAGTTCTATTTTGTTTTCCCACAACTAGGAAAACAACACTCACAGGCCCACAGAAAGATCATCTCAAAGGGGGCTCGTGCAGGCTTGTTTATGGGTAGAGTATAGGCACATGCTTGGTCTTGGTGGCGTTGTCTCCTGATATGCATACTGGATCAATAAATAGGAAATTTCACACACTTTTACGTGTCCTTCTGCATGCATTGAAATGCGGGTTGAAAGTGAGAATGAAATTACTCTTTTGCTTTTTTTTAAATCAGATTTATCAAACTAAGGAATTTGTTACCTGTGAAAAGAAATGAAAGCTCTCCCAAATTGAAAATGATTGGGTAACACTTTACTTGACGGGTGAGTATATAACACATTCATATCAGGTTTCATAAAATACTCACAAAGCATTCATGACTGTTTCATAAGACATGACTCCACCTTCATACCCAACCCTTCATAAATGTGAAAGTTAGAATGCCGATAATCTATCAAAATAAAAGTCCACTGGTCTCAAAGCAGCACTGCCATTTATGTTTATCACCTGATCATGTCACTTCTGTATATTTCATGAATATCTTAGGAAGTCTACTTTAAATGTCACTTTACTATACAGGTTGCGAAGTATTCATAATCGCTTATCTGAGCTTAACACTGAGAGGTAGGTTTACTTTAAAGTACTTTGAGATGACCTCGGAAAAGTTGGACATTTCCCTTTTGAATGTGGGCAAGGTTTAAAAAAATATTACCCCAAGGTGAGATATTTTTTAAGGAAACATTTAAATTAGATGCTTGCTCATGTTATACAGTAGCCTGACAGGCCATCTCTGTACAGAAGATTTTCTGTACTTGAGTCTGGAAGGGCTGGATTGGGTAGAGGGCGGGTGCAGCCGTTGTCTGTCAAATATTCTCTGCACGCAATTAGCCTAGAAATCTAGACGCCCCTAGCTAGCCTAGTGCTCGCTAATATTATTTTTTTTTTTTTAGCTCGCTAATAACTTGTATCATAATTATTGTCATTGCCTGATCTAATATTAAGTTCATCTGCAACAAAAACGAACAGTAACAACTTACTCCTTAGGCTTGAAATGATGACCCCCAGTTAAAAACTCTCAATAACTCCATAAAACGATAGCGACTCAGTTTATTAGTACCAATCCACAAATTTTGAATTTGCTTCAGCGTAACAAAAAGACGGAGATCTCTGCAACTCTCTTTCGTCACTTCTCCCTTACCCCTCAGGACGATTTGATTGGTCTGATACAAGTTAGATCTGGGCGCCTTGTTCTCTGCCGAGCCTGGCTACACTCCTGTAGTGGCCAAATGAATTTGCTGCCGCTAGGGGGGTCTAGATTTCTAGGCTAGTTATACAGCATTTGTCCATTACTCTGATTTGACTTGATCAGGTATCAGGTTTCTGCAATGCTTCTTTGAGACCATTGGACAGGAGCAAACATAATTTATTTATTTTTAAATTTGTTACCTAAATATGTAATATCAGATAGGCTACATCGGGGTCCACAAATACTGGTCAGCTCTAGTTTACCTCTCGGTGGTAAACTCAGATGAATGATTATGAATACTTCGCAATCTGTATAGTCAAGTGACATTTTAAGTAGACTTCATAAGATATTATGAAATATTCAGGTGTGACATGATCGTGTGACAAACATAAATGGTAGTGCTGCTTTGAGACCACTGGACTTTTATTTTGATAGGTTATTGACATTCTAACTTCCACATTTATGAAGGGTTGGGTATGAAGGTGGAGTTATGTCTTATGAAACAGTCATGAATGCTTTGTGAGCACTTTATGAAAGCTGCTATGAATGTGTTATGTACACACCCGTCAAATAAAGTGTTACCAATGATTGTCTAAGCCAAATTCTCTGTCACACGCCTGCCCACTACTCTTAGAAGCACACAGTGGGTTGGTTTTCATGCACCCTTTCAATCAGATTAAAATTGTAAAAACACAAATGCATGCCGTCTGATCTGAGTCTGCACAATCTGCTTATAATTTCAATCCAGTTGAAACGGGTGGTGTGCATCTAATACCTAATGAAAAACAGATTCATGGAATAGATTTTGCTGTTGTTCCATATAGGGATATATGCGTGCCAACACATGTAAACACACACTGCTTAAACCTAGGAGCTGCACAAAAGAGTAAAAATGGCCACAGATGATGACACCATCAAGAGACATGCATCCAGTCGAGGCTGGATCCACAAACTGGATTGTTTTTTTTTTTTGTGTTTTTCTTACAGTTGTGCCTGTACCAAAGGATCTGAAGGTGGATTCAGTGAGTGCAACATCTGCCAACCTCACATGGAGTCCACCACATAGGATGGACCAGATTCCACACAGTTTCCTGGTCTCATACCGCAGTGATCGTATTGAAAGGAGCATCACTACAGATTCATGCAGCACAAAGATCTCAGACCTGGAGCCAGGAATGGCCTACACAGTCAAAGTCCAGACAAAGCTTAACGATAGGAGTTTCAGTGAAGCTGTTAGAGCTGAGGTCCACACAGGTGAGATAAAAATATTTTTGAAAAAGATTGATCCCTCAGTAAATTTGTTCTGTAAATTGACAAAATATTAGTCCTATTCTCCTGGGTCCATGTTAGAGTTATCTCTTAAAACCTATTGTGTGTTGCGCTGCTGTATTATAGTGAGTATCTTTGCACTGTTATTACTGCATGTTTAGGACACATGCAAAGATACCAAGTAGACTAATTGAATTTGAGGTAACACTTTATTTGAAGGTACCGTCATAAGACTGACATGACACCCGACGTTGTCATGAATCTGTCATAAACCTTATAAACCTGTCATGACTTCTGTCATTAAGTGTCACTCTGTATTTGTCATAAGTTGACATTGTTAGGGTTGTCTTGATTATGACATCTTGACATAAATCAATGTGACATTACCAGAAATTGTCTTACGTTGACATTTAATTTGTTGGTGATGTCTTTGTAATGACAGCTCGACATTAATCAGGATGACATTACCTGACAATGTCTTTGTTATGACAACTTGCACCAAAATGCACCTCTTTACTTTCATATTTATATTGCCATGATAAGTTGCTGCTGATGTGGTCATATTATTGATTTGATTATTTATTTGATTATTGATTATTTATTATTTGATTATTTATTTGATTACTGATTATTTGATTTGATTTGATTTGATTTATGTGACAGGATAGCTTACAATTGGTAGTCTTGACACCATTATGACGCCATCATGAAGAAATATTACCATTTTGATTTGTCATAAGGCATCATGAAGGATAGTGAGTGTGTCATGACACTTTTACGGACCTCAAGTAAAGTGGTACCATTTTGATTTGTCATTAAAACATCATGAAGGTTAGAGAGGGTGAATTCAAATGCAAAAGAAAAAAAGTAGTTTGTGTATGCCAATAATTGAAAATGTCAGCGTATTAACAACAACAAAAACAAACAAACAAAAAATACTTACAGGATTTATCCATTTTGAATCAACTCAACACCCGGTTGTATCAATTTGCTAAGTGCTGTTGATAGCTATGAGAATGAACAAATTTTATGCACAGTAATAAAATATGTTATAAGGTGAAGATTCTTTCACTAACGTTTGTTACATCTGCTAATTTGTCATTTGTAAGTGGGTGTATGGAAATCTGGGTGCTTTTTAGGTCATCAGCTCTAACTATACAGAATTGACAGTGCACAGGAATCATATTCTAATGTTCCATTGTTGGGGAGATTAAAAGGTGGGCAGAAATCATATTTAAAAAAAAAAAAAATGGGGATCACAGGTCAATACTGTATGTGTAATTCTTTCACTATCTTTTGGATGATGACAGGCGTAATCTAAAATATCAAACATGGCATTTTCCTTATGTTTTTGTTGTAGGAAAAGAACAGTTGAAGCCTTTACAGAATTGTTATCAGATGTAAGTATTACAATTCAACTATAAAATATCACACAAACATACATTAACATACACCCATAAACTAACTCTCTCTCACCAATCCATCCTCACACACACACACACACACACACACACACACACACAAGGCAATAATTATTACACCTATGTGAAAGGCATGGTTCACATAATACTGTATAATACTTTTCCCCAGAGAACTGAAGAAAGAAAGTCACCTTATAAAAAAAGGCCCCCCAGCCTGCTACCAGCTTCCAACAGAGCAAGGCAACATTGATGGACATGAGGATCTTAGAAAGCTGACTTTTGGAAAAAGAGATCAAAGTAAAACTACAAAAAACATTCTTGTCGTTGGAGAAACAGGAACAGGGAAAACTACCCTCATCAACGCAATGGTTAACTACATGTTAGATGTGAAATGGGAGGACGAAGTCTGGTTTCAAATCACATCAGAGGAGGGTGCAACGTCATCACAGACCAACTCTCAGACAAATGCCATCACCGTTTATGAAGTGTTTGTAGAGGGAAGAAATAATTCTCTGACCATCATTGATACTCCAGGTTATGGTTATGGGATGAAGGATGATCAACAAACTGAAAAGAATCTTCATATGTTGTTCAGATCTGAAGATGGTATCCATGAAATAAACGCTGTATGTCTGGTGGTGAAATCAGGCCAAAATCGTCTGACACCTTATCAGTTTTATATATTTGATGCTATTTTCTCCCAGTTTGGTAAAGATATTGAGAAAAACATTGTAACAATGATCACACACTCAGATGGAATGCCTGTTAATAATGTTATCACTGCTCTTAATGAAGCTGAGGTTCCGTGTGCCAAAAATGCCAAGGGAGAACCAATTCATTTCATCTTCAACAACCGGCAGTCAGAGGCCTACAAGCCTAAAGATAAAGTGAAGTATCAAGAGGCTTGGGACTTGGGACGTAAGAATATGCGGAAATTCTTCAGATTTCTTATGGATATTGAAGTAATAGAACTAAATATGACAAAGGGAGTACAGCGAGAGTGCAAAAGACTGGAAGCCTGCATCAGCAACTTATCCGAGGTCATCAAGTTGGAGAAACTTAAGCAAAATGAGCTTAAGCAGACAAAAAGAGCCTTGGAGGAAAACAAAGAGAAATCTCAGAGCAATGAAAATTTCACAGTAGAAGTAGATGAACCTTACAAAGAAATGGTTCCTATAGATTCAAAGTGGTGGGGCATGACCAAAAAAGCAATGTGTTGCACTGTTTGTGAGGAGAATTGCCACTATCCAGGCTGCTGGTGGGTGAAAGACCTCGCCATGTGTAGTGTCATGAAAGATGGCCATTGCACTGTGTGCACCAGTAAGTGCCCTGTCTCAAATCATGTCAAGCAGAAGATGTACTATGTTATAAAAACCCGAAAGGTTAATAAGAATAACAGAGATTTGGACAAAGAATATGGAAAGCAGTTGCATGTTGACGAAGCACTTCAAATTGAGTTAGAGAGCAGAGAGGATAAGACCTCTAAGTTGCTGGAGGAGGGATATCAATGTGTTGCAGAACTGGAAGAGATTGCTTTGCGTATGGAGGCTATACCAAGTCTTGAAAATCTGGACATCCTTATTGAGACAATGAAGGAGCATTCGGGAGAAGAAGAAAAAATAAAGAAGTTGGAAACAATAAACAGGCGGACTCAGGCTTCACGTAGAAGAAGAAAGGACTTTTGCAGTGATAGGTTGGATATTACAACAATGTCAGATAAAATTTGTCATTCCACAGGCTTTTAAAAATGCTTATATCTGTGTTAATTGCATTGTTATTTTTCTATGCTTACAGTGGCAATCAAATATTTAAAAGATGAGATTAATAACAACATGCAAACCAAATGATTAGCTAGATATTGAGATTCATGGTATTGGCTGTGGTAAGTAGGCTAATAAAAAGTCTGTACCACTGTGGCTATAGCCTAGAAAGCTAGATTTACCCTAGTTGTAAATTGTTTTGCTCAGCCAGTACGTCTAGTGTTGAGCGTAGGGAATATCACTGCCTGAATCTTTGGTGGGTGGGTGGGTGGGTGGGGGTGGACTAATAATGTCGCTATATGTAAGTGTGTAGAGAGTTCTTGGGTGGGCTTTATTGTTTGAATCAGCTTGTTTATTGCTAATTGGTCAGAGCCGGTGCTATAGAAAGGACATTCTATCACTCTGGTAGTAAAACACTATCCATTTGTGTATTGTGTACAGAGCCCATTTAAGATTCCACCCCTTGTATTATTCTGTGGTCTGTCCTTCATTGCCAAACTATATGTGACCCAGAGGGTGAATTTAAGGGTGAATTTAAGGCCAGAGGGCCTTTCACCTCAAGATGTACTAATTTCAGCTAGTTATCTCTGAACACCCAATGACAAGAAGGCAACACAGATACGCTAGTAAACGTGAGACATGAGGTTTCAGTCAAAATAAAGAATGTTTATTAATAAAGAAATGCATAGTAAAATATATTAATTGTTTATTTGATTTACTTTATATGGAGGCACTTTTGTCTGCAGGGGTGAGAAACATTCATACGGCGCATAGGGGAAGTAAAGGCTGCCACCATACCACTGGATATCAATTTATGCTAGATTAAATAAAGGAGTTATGGAATGGAGGGGGGTAGGTTACCTGTCCTGGAAGAGTAAGGCCGACACACCACACGTGCTCTCGGTACTGGTGCCTATCCACACAAACACATGCACACACACAAGTAGTACTGCAAAAATGAGTGATCACAGCAAATGGTGAGGTGCTCTTTCACCACTACAAGTACTTTGTGAAGTGCGCAAAGAGGAGGACTCAGATCCGGCAACCTGCCCCGTTGAACAGCCGAACTGTCACAGAGAAGATAGGAAAAATTGGTTAAACCTAGCTGTAAGAATATGTAAGCGTGACTTAACAATATGTCTAAATAGTTACCACTACAACAGCAAACTACAAGAGGCAGTCCGTACTTCCCCACAGGCCAGCATCACAGTGTAGCCACAAGGAGACCAAGAACATAGAATAAACACACTAAACAAAAACATACGCCTGGGCAGAGCCTGAGTGGCAGGCAAAGAAAATCAACCAAACAAACCAAAATGCAGAAAACAAAAAGTTAAGGCAAGTAAAGGCAAAACACCAGTGGCAAGTCAATCTGATAAAACACATCAATCAGTTAGTCAGGTGCCTGCCGCATGAAAAGAGCATTAACAAATAAAAATACACATATGAAATCAACACAAAACATTGTTATTGTTACCTCCATGTACCATAGGCCCAGTAGCCTAAATAATGGCATCTAGCGCCGCAGTCACACACGTAAAATCCTCCGTAAGACGGCTGATATAAACAGACAAAACAATGTCAGTAATACCGTTACAAAATTATGAGCATAACAAATGCAAGGCATTACCACATGAGGGTATCTATACATAAACCACATAGGCTACATTGTTTAAAATCATGACACTTAGTAACGGTATACTACCGGAACATTGATACTGGTATACTACCGGAAGTCCACAGGCAGCAACACACTAGCAGTGAGGATGCCTTCGGAATCCTCTGAGCCCAACCTCGGTTAAAAGCAAAGGTTTTTACATACACATTAGTCTGCTGCATAGATAACATTTTATTACACGCTGTAATTGACAACAAGCAGTACAAATACCTTCAGTAGTTTATCTGTGCACTCCCCGGAAGCATTAGGTTACGTTAGGCTGCCAAACACCTGTTTTAAAATAACTTAACTGTTAAACAGTCATCATCCTCACTCAAAACATAAGCGATAACAGCAACACATACCTTCTTGGTGAATAAGGTAGAGCCCAACCAGAGATTACAGACGCTAGAGCTCTTAACATGGCCTGCCAGTGGGCACTGTTTTACAGGGGATGCACTTGACAACCATGAATGGTCACTGGAATGCTACATGGGGGCGTTCCAGCCCCAGGACAAAACTGCGGTGTCTATGAGGGGGCAAGGTTAATGTGTGCCAAGAGCCGCCGGTTACATTCACGCTATGTTATGCTACTGTGCCTATGTTCTATCAATGAATTGTTGTTTATTTTTGTTCATGTTTATTACTTCCACCAACGTTATGTTTTCGCCAGTGTGTGTGTGTCTGTCTGTGTCTGCGTACAACATAACTTGAAATGTAATGCATGAATTTGGATGAAATTTTTGGACAACGTGTGTATTGGGATAAGTAAGAACTGATTCAACTTTGGTGGTGATCTGTGATCTAGAACACCATTTGTGACCACATTGCCTTGACGGAGGTCTGTGCTCTCTAAGCGCTTTTCTAGTGTTTATTGTATTGCATTACAGCTTAATTTGTTGAAATTTGATGCTGTCATTGCAATCAAGGGTCTGATTTACCAGAATGAACTCAGTTAGTGTTAGTTGCCAGTCTGTAAATTCAGTTGTACCAAATCCGGTCGTTTTTTACTTTTGGAAAGTATATTGTAATTTATAATCCAGTACAGGGATTTAATGTGTAACTTTGTGTTCTAACTTTGGGTATTAAATGCCGCATTTCATTAAATAATTTTCTCTCCTATAATTCCATTCATGGATGTGATGCATGAAAAATTGACTTCACTCTCAGTCCACAAATAAAGTTCTTGTTCTCATTCCAGAAATAAAGTTTTTATGTTTGTAATTGTGGCATTGACTCCTCGTCTGCTAACACTCCGCTGTAGTAGTTGGTGTACTATAAGTTCTACCATGCACCTGGTCGATGTGTCGTCTCATAACTCATAACCATTTCCAAGCGTGACTTGCATGACACAGGGCCAGTCTTCTCTGTTATTGCTCCTGGTATACAAGCTGGTCCTGAGCCAAAGTTGTGTGTGTAGACTAATGCCCTGTCCCATTACT
This sequence comes from Sardinella longiceps, assembly GCA_027497455.2. Taxonomy (NCBI): domain Eukaryota; kingdom Metazoa; phylum Chordata; class Actinopteri; order Clupeiformes; family Clupeidae; genus Sardinella; species Sardinella longiceps. The sequence continues at coordinate 23,393,267 of JAODXP020000020.1, forward strand.
ACCACTTCTCCTTGATTTTATCCCTAACACTCAGTTTTGCGCATTCACGTGTAAGTGTAGTGTGTCCCAATACTTTCAGGACTGAGGGATAGTGGCTTTCCTTCAAACGGAGGGAGGTCGGGTGCAGACTTCGAACAAAGTGAAGTGGAAGTGAAGATGAAACTACCCACGATTCTTTGCAAACTCAATCAGCTAAACAAAAAGATTGCGTGTCCGTACCCGATCTGCGCTAGCTGTGTCCCTGCTCTCTCAGCTCTGTATAAGAACTTCAAAAATATAGCTATGCTATGGCAATTAAGCATGTATATATATTTTTTTAATGTATCTTTATATCTATATCTTAGTTTGATGTAAATTCAGTTGAATTCCGCACTGGTTTTCTAAAACATGACTTTAAAACATTGATATTATTCAAAGTGCGCAAATCTTTCAACAGAATTACCAGGGCCTCTCATGTGGGTGATTTTCTCAATGATAATTTGTGGATAACGGCTTTTGAACACTTTACCCCGGTTTAGAGCCTTATATCCGTTCAGTCTGAACGATAGACGCGTAAAACAGGTGAAGACGTTTTTACGTGAAACGCTGTCCCATTTATTAGGGGAAGGCCTGCACAAGGTGTATCAAGTCAAGTGTTGACCTCAACATCCTACCGCACAACAGCTCTGCTGGTGATTTTCCAGTTGTGGACTGGGGTGTTATACGATAGCTTAACAGTGCTCTGGCCATTCTGGTTTCGATTAAGCCTCCAGTCACCTTCTGCATTAGTGACTTAAAGGTCTGAACAACTCGTTTGGCTAAGCCATTCGAAGACGGATGATATGACGCCGTTGCTACATGGCGTATGCCATTCTTTTCTGTAAATTTTCGAAACTCAGCACCGGTAAAACAAGCACCATTATCCGACACTATGATTTCAGGTATCCATGTTGACTGAAAGACACACAATAGTAATAGCAGAAGTAGAGCCACTCACTACGTGTGCTTCTATCCACTTTGAATATGAATCCACTTGAATCATTTTTCCCATCAATGGATCAGGGTAGTCAATGTGAATTCTTCTCCATGGTTTGTCTGGAATTTCCCAGGGACGTAATGGTGCCACTGGAGGATTGCTTCTGTTTTCCTGACATGCCACACATGCTTTCACCAATGCCTCCACCTCCACATCCATATTAGGCCACCACATGTAGCTTCTTGCCAGCCCTTTCATTTGGGTAATGCCAGGGTGTGCCTGGTGAAGCTGCCTCAGTAAAGTATTGTGGCCAGGTGGTGGAACAACCACTCGTCCTCCCCACAATATACATCCATCCTGTGTGCTACCTCCCTCTTCAGGTGTCCTCTCTCCTCCCCCTTCCAAGGATAGCCTACTTAGAGCGTCGGCATTAGTATGGTCTCGGCCTGCCTTGTAAATGATGGTGTACTCATACGCTGCTAACGTGACTGCCCATCTCTGTATCCTTGGAGATGTCATCTGAGGTATGGCTCTCATTTAACTGAATAGAGAAATCAGTGGTTTGTGATCCGTTACTATGGTGAACTGTCCCCCTGTATAAGTAAGCAAGTAAAATATTTTTGAATAGCACATTTACAACCAAAGTGCCTTACAGTCATTATGTGGAAGTCAAATAGAAAATAAATAGATAAAATAACAGATCAAACAATAAAACACATTAAAAAACAGAACAGAGGGACATTGGCACTAACAAAGACAAACACAGTATAGGATACTCCAAAAACAGAATCAGAGACAGTCATAAGCAAGGCGAAACAGGTGGGTTTTAAGTGATGATTTAAAACTAATCAAAGACATAGCAGACCTTAGGTCACTAGGTAAACTGTTCCATAGCTTTGGAGCAAACACACTGTGGAGTGTGGAGAAGTGACTGTGAAGCAGATTTTAAGGAACGTGTTTGGGTGTATGGACATGTCCATAGTTCATAAAATGGCGCTAGACCATTTAAGGCTTTAACAACTGTACGTGCAATTTTGTACATGATTCTGTATTTAACCGGGAGCCAGTGCAAGGCCTTCAGAATAGGAGAAATGTGTAATTGTAATGTGAAAACTCTTCACTCCGAATACTACCGCAAGGCCTTCCTCATCCAACTGCAAGTAGTTCTGTTCAGCTCTACTGAGAGTCCTGGACACAAACCCTATATCCATCCATTCATCCATCCATCTGGCATTTGATGTGATAATGTGGCACCCACACCGCAGGGTGACGCGTCACACGCCAAGATAAGAGGTTTGTTTGAGTCGTAGTGGACTAACACACTACATGATTGAAGTAGCGACTTTGACTCTTCAAATGCTTTCTGCTGTTTTGCCCCCATGACCATTTTTCTTCCATCCTCAGTAGAGCATTCAGCGGTGCCAGAAGCGTGGAAAACTGCGGGAGGAACCTGTGATAATAATTCAACAGCCCAAGGTAAGCTTTCAGTTCGCTGACATTTTGTGGCTTAGGCGCTCCCGCTATGGCTTCCCTTCTCTATCAATGGGTGTTACCCACTGGCATTGATCTTGTGGCCTAGGAATGCCACTTCTTCTCCCATAAATTCACACTTGCTTCTTTTCAACCTCAATCCACTTTTCTCTAGCCTTTTAAGCACTTCCTCCAAATTATTCAGATGCGCCTGCTTACTTGGCCCAGATACCAGAATGTCATCTAAATAAATGGCCACGTTCGGAACACCCCCTAGGATGCCCTCCATGGTTCTCTGAAGTATGGCTGGACTGGAGGCTACCCCAAACGGTAGGTGGGTACAAGCCTTTGAGTGTGTTGATGGTCACAAACTTTCTGAATTCTTCTGCCATTCAACTGTGCAAAAAGATCCTCCACTTGAGCCACCCGGTTACCTCACTGGGACAATGGGCTCCGCCCACTCTGCAAACTGCACCGGCTCAATTATCTTATCATCCAGTAGCCTCTGTAACTCTCTTTCTACCAATGGCTTTACGGTGTAAGGAACTGGTCTTGGTTTACAGAATTTTGGCTGGGCCTCCCTATCCACATTAATTTTTGCTGTGACTCCTTTAAGACGTCCTAGCCCTTCTTTAAACACCTCAACATGTCTCTCCAGGATCTCTTCCAGCTGTAATGGAGCCTTCTCAGTAGACACTTCTTGCAAATATTTTACATACTTAGATGCAGATTCTATAACTTGGCATAATTTCATAGCCTTATCGAATGTCAATTTCACCTCTGATAAAAGTCGCCTCTGCATTCGAGTATCATTCACACCGCACACTAATCTGTCTCGTTGTTAGGATTGCTCGGGAACTGAACCTTGGTCTCCGGCGGATTAGTCCAAAGCTCTACCAGTAGACCACAAGTGAGAGTAGTGAGATACAATTGCAGAGACCAAGAAGTAGAAGTGACAATGTTTACTTGGCAGTGAGGCAGAAGGGCAAATCCAGACAATACAGCCAAAAATCCAGCAGGTCAAAAAATACAACTTCACAGCAGCAAAGACAAGTTTTGTGGTAGGAACAAAAAATCTCACGAGAGAATCAGAGACAAAAGAACTCACGATAACCAGGTTTGGTAGCATATCCACCCGAGTGTCAACTCAAGACTGAGCAAAGAACAAAGGAAAACCAGTGGCTTAAATAGTGGTGTTAACAAGCACAGGTGAACACACTAATGACTAATTAACAAACAACGAAAATGAACAGCAACAGAAAAAAAAAACCAATAGTGACCCCTCATGGACAAAATTGGAATTACAGGCACAATCTCATAACACTCGTAACGTTTGTGGCAAAGCATCTTTGTATTCACAATGCTGTGCTAATTTCCTCAGTTCAGCCACATAATCAGTTATTGACTCTGTGCTCTTCCTTACACGTCAATTGAACTTGAATTTTGCTCGGTTTGAGCCTTCAGAACGTCAGTCAGCTGCTTGTATGTTTTATCCTTCAGTAGGTTAGGACTCATCAAACTTCTCAACAAGCTATACAGTGGGGAGAACAAGTATTTGATACACTGCTGATTACTTAGGTTTTCCCACTTGCAAAGCATGTAGAAGGTTGTAACTTCTATCACAGGTACTCTACAACTGTAAGTGATGAAATCTAAAACAAAAATCCAGAAAATCACAGTAGATGATTTTTAAATAATTATTTTGCGTGTTATTGCAGGACATAAGTATTTGATCTATCAACCAGTAACATATTTGGCTCTCACAAACATGTTAGTTCTTCTTTGGCCTCGTTCAGATTGGCATCCCAAATCCGATTTTTTCATATCCAGATTGTATCTAGAATTGATTTCGGGTGGTCTGAACAGCAGAAAACCACATGAATTCCGATTTTTCCGAATCTGTTACGCCCTACATACCCATGTGGTGTCAATTGCGATTCATATCGGATATGCTGCGATCTGAACAGCTTTTCCACATGGGATAAGATTTCACCGTGTCACTTGCGTCATTTGTCACGTGACACAAACATCAACACGTGGAATGCAGATGGACGGAAGTGAGAGATCAATGTTAATTCTCCTTTTAAAAAACAGTGTCGTTTGCTATAACAACATGTCAGTGCGCGTTATGGATTTGCCGCAAGTTGGAGTTTACCTCGCGTGTGGAAAGCAAGGTTTACCTCGCGTGTGGAAAGCAACGTCAGTGAAAGTTTTCAACCACGCATCAGAAAGGCAACTAACAGCTGTGCTGGACTGCATTGATGCACTGAAATAAAGATGAGTAACTTTATTCTTCCATCTCTGATACTTCCTTGTTACTTGTAGCTGTGTGCTACGGCCCCACTTAACCATCTGAGAGAGAAACAACCAACATTCTACCCTCCGCGGGTTTGTTTATTATTTGTGGGCATGATGCGTTAGGGTACCATAGTAACCCACGTGGATATGGCAGGTGATTAGCGGACATGGAGATCCGATATGACAAGCAATGTGAACGCGGTCGATAGAGAGATCTGATGTTGATCAGATATGCTAAAAATCAGATTTGGAGTGCAGTCTGAACATAGCCTTTAAGAAGCCCTCCTGTTCTCCACTCATTACCTGTATTAACTGCACCTGTTTGAACTAGTTTGAACATGTATAAAAGACACCTGTCCACACAATCAATCAGACTCCAACCTCTCCACAATGCCCAAGACCAGAGAGCTGAGTAAGGACATCAGGGATAAAATTGTAGACCTGCACAAGGCTGGGATGGGCTATAGGACAATAGCCAAGCAGCTTGGTGAGAAGGCAACAACTGTTGGTGCAATTATTAGAAAATGGAAGAAATTTAAGACAACTGTCAATCTCCCTCGGTCTGGGGCGCCATGCAAGATCTCACCTCGTGGGGCATCAGTGATCATGAGGAAGGTGAGGAATGAGCCCAGAACTACACAGCAGGACCTGGTCAATGACAACAGTCTCAAAGAAAACTATCAGTAAGGGACTGTACGATATTTAGAGGGGGGGAGGAGGGCCGGTCGTCAGACGATAGGGTTAAAAATGTTTTGCCTGGCCCTCCCCCTGGTCAATTTTTTTTCCAGGGGCCTCCCCCGGCTCAAAATTATTCTCCTAGGCCCTCCCCCCTACATGAATCAAATAAAACTGGTCGAAAAATGAGCACATACACGGGTAGCGCAGCGCTGATTTCTACAATAGCCTACTACGACTTGTAGGTAGATGCTTCAGAAAAGGGGAAAACATGTCGTTTTATGTGTGGTTAAGAATAATATCAGAGTGGGCCTTTTCTACCTAAAAATAATAACTTGCTTGAACACACATCGGTAGGCTATGCCTGGTGAGTTGTGTGATCATCTTGCAAAAGTTCTGCCTATAGGCACATGCCACCATTCCGACATTGACGTCTAATTGTCTGAGTGTTGGTATTTCCAGTTATAGCATAGGCCTACGTCCTTGCACTCCAACATTTTTTTTCTTAGTCGGAGTGGCAGCATGTTTTTTGCTTTTTCATGCTTTTTCAACATCCTATCGCCATTCCGACATGAGGCAGTCTTGCCATGAGAAAGCCAAAGAAGGTCCGCCTGTCATTATTGAAAGCCAAAAAACTGTGAATTTGTAGCATAGGGCCTATTCAAATGGATAAAAAAAATAAGATTAAAACTAAACTTAACTTTATTTACATTGTAGTAGGCTAAAGTGCATTGTTAGTTATCTTAACACTCATTATTTATTATACCACCATGTCCAATGCAGACGCGTTTCGGCCTAAGCCATCATCAGTGCGTGATCACGCACTGATGATGGCTTAGGCCGAAACGCGTCTGCATTGGACATGGTGGTATAATAAATAATGAGATATAGCTCGTGAGTGCGGATTTTTCTTTAAGACTATAGCTTTCCTTTTCACGCACCCAAAGTCTTTTATTTTACTTTTGAAGTTGAGCACGCCCTCCCAACACACTAGTTATCTTAACAGTCGTTAAGCGTTTACAGTCCCAATTGTCTTCACTGCTGTTTCATGCCGCAACACAGGCTGCGCCTGAATTTATAAAGCAGGTAGGTGTAGCCGGTGGCGGTCCGCACCGCACACGGGTCTCGAACCCGCCACCCCGCAAGCTACAAACTCCCGGCGTGGGAGTGGAACGCTCTAACCAACTGAGCTAAAAGCCCGAGCTTCTAACTCAGCGTGTTAGAAGCGCCCATGGAATTGGGTGATGAGGATTTACACACTACCACCGAGCTAGCCGCGCTAGCTGGCCTCCGTAACATAGGCCTAAATGGACTTTTTTATTTTTTATTTTTTTCGGTGGCCTTTGCGTAGGCTATGCTATGTCTATTTCCATAATGAAAAAAATATCACCCTTAATTTCAGGGAGCTAAAATAAATAGGCTGCACGCAAATCACAGGTGTCTTGCTATAAAAGTCCGCTGGTTTAAACACAAACCCGCGGTCTGTTCGGCACTAATGCCCACGTTTCACCACATTATAAATCAAACAAGGTTAATATCTTAACGAAAAAATATCTACTGGCAACAACAAGTAGCCTAAACTTGGAGAAATTGTAGGGATAAGCAAACGTCGGGTGCATGGCCGCCGTGCAGGATAAGCGGACACTTTTAAACAGAGTGGCCTAAATCAACACAAAAACAAACAACCAAGTCCGAAAAGTTCAATGCACCATTAACCCCAAAATCAAAGTTTACGGATATCCTGTTTGATCGCGGTATACATTGGTTATTAAACGAAAAAGTTTAATAACCAAAAAAGTCAAGCCTACATGAGAGATTTTGAGCAAAAGACGTCCCTATCTTTGCCTTGAGCGTTATTGGCGATATTTAGTACTACTTGCTTACTTGCAGACCGCTACAATAACCTATGGTGGTTTGTTAACAAAGGATTACAAATAAATAGGATATAGCCCAATATTCATTCAACTGTCCAATCTCATATAGGCTATCCAATTCTGCTCTCTGCATAACGCAGCCAGAGAGGTGGTGCGAAACTCCGCAGGTTGTCTTAATGTAGGCTATAGTCCTCAACACATAGAAAATATATACAAAGACGACAAAAGTCCTAAACTATGTGAGTGACAAGCTTTCCCACGACTTTCATTCTCCACCAGTAGACTCAGCATATAGCCTATGTGGCGCTGATAGCCCCGGTCCAAAACCTCTGGATGTAGCCTAACCTTAGACTATTATAAAGGGACGATGGGCTAACCTTTTAAAATATCGAAAACGGATTATTGAGCAGGGGAAAAAAATATCATGGATCAGGAAAAAAATATTTTCCTCGGCCCTCCCCCCAGGCCAAAAGATTTCTCCTGGGCCTTCCCCATAGGCTTAAAGAAAATCTCCTAGGCCCTCCCCCCTGAAGTTTGCAAATGACCTTTTGTATGATTCAGAGGAGGACAGGGAGAAGGTCATGTGGTCTGATGAAACAAAAATAGAACTGTTTGGGTTAAACTCCACTCGTTGTGTTTGGAGGAAGAAAAACGATGAGTACCACCCCAAGAACACCATCCCAACTGTGAAGCATGGTGGTGGAAACATCATTCTTTGGGGATGCTTTTCTGCAAAGGGGACAGGACGACTGCACCGTATTGAGGGAAGGATGGATGGGGCCATGTATCATGAGATCTTGGCCAACAACCTCCTTCCCTCAGTAAGAGCATTGAAGTTGGGTCGTGGCTGGGTCTTCCAGCATGACAACGACCCAAAACATACAGCCAGGGCAACTAAGGAGTGGAAACATCTCAAGGTCCTGGAGTGGCCTAGCCAGTCTCCAGACCTGAATCCAATAGAAAACCTTTGGAGGGAGCTTAAAGTCCGGGTGTATCAAATACTTATTTCTTGCTATAAAATGGAAAATAATCATTTAAAAATCATACAATGTGATTTTCTGGATTTTTGTTTTACATCCCATCACTCATGGTTGTAGAGTATCCATGATAGAAATTACAGACTTCTACATACTTTGCAAGTGGGAAAACCTGAAAAATCAGCAGTGTATCAAATACTTGTTCTCCCCACTGTAGGTGGTAGCACCCACTCCGCTTAGCAATACTGCTTTCTTTTTATCTTCCTCTTTGATATCATTTGCCTTAAAGAAAACATTTCACTATATTCCTCCCAAGACTGAGACAAGCCATCAAAAGGAGTTATCGAGTCGATTACCTCGCCCCTCGTGGTGGTGGGGTGGGTGGGTGCTTAACTTTGTGCTCCTCAGTTGATTCACTGGAATCTGCCACAATTTCCATTTTCTCTCGTCCTACACCTGACTTCAATCCTCGCCGCCGCTTTCATTATATTCTAGAGCGCTAGCTCCCTCTACAGGCATTACCTATTACTGCATTCACATTCAGTTTACCACACTGCATTATGGCCACAATGGATGTTGAATCCTTATACAACAACATTTTACATGATGAAGGACTGGAGGTTTTAAAATATTATCTTGGGATCCAGATCTGATGCCTCCAACTGATTTTATTGTCCAATTGACAGAGTGGACTTTAAGAAATAATGTCTTTCTCTTTCAAGATAAATTGTACAGACAAGAAAAAGGAACAGCGATGGGTGCTTGTTTCGCTCCCTACTATGCAAATTTGTTTCTGGGTCTGTGGGAGGAACGTTATATTCTATCTGATCAGAGCCCTTTTCAAGACAAGATATTATGGTGGGGTAGATACATCGATAATGTTATTTTGTTTTTTTCTCTGGGTCAGTAAATGAACTTCTTGATTTTCATGGTTATGTGAACAGCCTAAATGAGAACTGGAGTATGAGGAACAAACAATACATTTCCTAGATCTACATATTTCAAAAGCCCTGGTTTATTAATAACATCCCCTATGGTCAGATCCAGAGATTAAAGAGAACCTATGCAGGATCCGGTGGCGTCATCCAGTAAGCTAACAACCAAACAAAGCAGTTATTTAGCGTTTCTGCCAATAATCCTCCATTTAGAATTGCATAGTCAATGGTGATCGCCGCTAACAAAATGTATCGACAGTTGAATGCGCTGAGAAGTCACAAATCGCGTTGTAATTCAAACAGCAAACTCTGGCTAAGTCACGTGACCTAGCTTGCTTGCTAACCAAAACTTACGATAGCCGGGACGCGCTCCCTGATCTTGCATATACGGTATCTGCCTCTAGGAGGGTCGGACAATCTCGTGAAGGGGCTCGTTTTACTCCGGAACATGTCATTCATCAAGTCTAGTGAGTTCTAGGCAATTTACATAGAGGTGTAATGAATAGGAAACGTCGAAATTGTACCTAAAAGTTGCATGTGGTGGCTTTAAGATGTATTTGTGATTCCAATAATGATTTTCAGGCTAAATCAATTGACATGCAGCAGCATTTCAGTCAAAAAGGTTACAAGACCCCTATTCTTACTCAAGCTAACAATAGAGCCCAATCACTTGAAAGTAAAAACATGTTGAGTCCAAAACCTAAGATAGAGCCAACTTAAAAAAACCCTACTTTGTGACACGCTATGGTAAAGAGGCATCTAAGATTAAACATATAATCAAGAACAATTGGAATATTATTGAATGTGACTCCTCTCTAAGGGAAATATTAGTTTCAGAAGGGGCCCCTACAATTAAAGACAAACTAGTTAAGAACTACCTCCCTGTGGCTAAACGTGATACTTGGTTGCGTCAACCCAAAGGCAACTGTCATTTGTGGCAATTGCAATTATTGTGAAAACGTGGTTAAAACAGACAGCTTTTTGCACAGATCTAAAAATAGGACTTATAATATCAAAAGTTTTATTAACAACATGGGAGGGACTCAAGTTTACGTGTTTTTGGCATTCAAGCAATTCGCATTAATGCCAGGGATGGGGATAAGATCGAACTCCTTAAACCATTGCCTTAAACAGGGGAAACATATTTGATACATACATTGAAGGCCACAAGTCATCCTGGTCTCAATGAGGACTTTGACCTTTCCCCTTTTCTTTAACTGTGTTGTAATATTTTAGTTGTAATTCTGAGTGGTGTACTAATATGTTTGAATAGCTTGCTGTTTGGTAATTATTATTATTGACTGCCTGCTTATTTGCACTAACCCACACATCTAAGGACTTTGTATACTTACTTATGTCTGTCCATTAATGTCTATTTATATTGTACATCTAAGGACTATTCATGCTTATTTATGTCTGTCTACCAACATCTGTTCATACTGTACATCTAAGGACTATCTATGGTTATTTATGTCTGTCTTACTCTCAAGGGAAGAGAAATGGGACTGGGCCTTACAATCAATAGACCTAGGTTCCCAGGATATACCACAAACTGTCATTTTGGATAAAAATGTCGATGACATAAGAGAGAAAGCAAATATAGAACACCAACCTTGCCAGGCATACAGTTCTCTTCTTTGATGGTTCTTTGATTTGAAATCAGAACCTACAGAACGAAAATAATCCATTCACCTGAACAACCACAGCACAACAATGGCAAAAAATAAAGCACACTTGGCACAGCTTCATGTCAGCTGTCCAATATCCAGTAAACATTGGAATTCTGAGTCATCACAGTCATCACTGACTGCAATGAAGGGACCTTAACTCATTGACTGCCAGCCGTTTTCAGAATAGAGAGCTCCATACTGCCAGAGGTTTTGGAGAATTTTGACTGCCACAGAATATTATGTGTTATGACTACATAAACACTGAAACTACCATAAGAAAGAGCAGACTCTTCTTTTTTCATTGCTTAGATATCAGCAGGCGAACATAAGCTACTTTCTCCAAAAACTCCCGTTTTGACCAAAAAAGGGAGAAAATTAGCGTTTTGTTTGAAAATAGTGTCTTGGATGCACATATTTTTGGGTCTACTAGCACGTCAAACATCGGGAAAATGTCTTCCTTTGATAAGACCACAGAAACAACAGTAACAGGGGCTTTTTGGTAATAAAATAGACATTGTTATAAGAAGGTAAACCTATGCAATTACAGGCTGTGACAGCTAGTGATCAACATCCGGGGGGGGGGGGGGGCGATGGTAGCTAGAGGGTACAGTCTGTTGGCCAGTCTGGCTATTCTGGCCTATATAGACCTCTACCTTTTCCCAGAGGACAGCAGCTGGAAGAGGTGTTGGGCAGGGTGACCGCAGGATGTTTGCACTGTAAAAAGGGGGAGTAGGCCTATAGGATCCCATTGGTGTGATTTTGGTTTTAGGATGTGGCTCGTGAGTTTGCTCCACCCATCTACCACTATTTGATTGGACCACAGCAAATAGCATGTAAATTAACAAATCTGCTGTAAAGAGGTCAATAAAACAGTGATGAACCTGTCTAATCATTCACCTCCTGGTAAAATCACAAGACTTAGGTCCAGGGTACAGTTTCTTCTCAGTGCCATTTTATCAAAGTAAGAAAAACACCATAAGGTAAGAAAGATTATTTTATTTTTGAAGAAATGTAAAAGCTGATGCCTGTGGTACAGATGTGTGCCTATTCATTTACTGTTATTATAAGTTCGTTTTTAGGCGTGTAGGTGTATTAGACAAGCAGAATATCTGCTAAATTGATCTGCAGAATATTTCTAGTTTACATTGAAAGCACATCAGAAGAAAAGGGAGGAGACAAGAAGATATTTGATGTATATTAATAAGGATGTAATAGACTATCTTCATCGTAAATATGCTTTCCTAAAACTGATGGTTCCGGTTCTTAATTGTAATTGGTTGAAACACGTTCAATGCCATTGTAAATTCAAGATTTACCACAGCTACATGAAAGTGAACAGTAGCTGCGTTTGTATGTTCCTCGGCAACCACCCCGTAAGGGGAAATATATTTTTTTAGCAGAGGGATTGGTATCTGCAACATTTCTAATTGTTTTGTCTTCCTTTAATGAAACCCTGCCTGGTTAAAGTGGTGACAGATTTAGTGCTTAAAGGTGCTATGTGGAATTCCTGTCAAAAAATCATATACCATACTCCACACTCAAGGGGGTGGTGTTCAGCATAAACCAGAGCCATAGCCTGTAGAGTTTGAGGCTCTTCACAAAGTATTTTTTCTACCCTATCCAAAAATTAAAAGCTTCCACCATAATTTACAAAGATGGGTAACATGCAACTATATCAAGAAGCTTGATTTCTGCAAGAGCCCATGAAAATAATCGCCTTTAGCGAAAAGCGCGCCTGTAACACAGACTAACGTTAACTAAATTCAACATATTGACAGGGGACAATGCATCGGCAACACCGAAACGAAGGCTTCTCCCTAACGTTAGTGCGTGATAAGAGTTATCGTTTGACTCGGGACATGCAGGTCAGCAGTAAGCACCCTGCCCGCTTCATACCATTCCAAGAACGATGAGCGATGCACGTGTTTTCCTTTACTAACGAATTTGTGATCGAGATATTCCTTACCTACACCTCGATTAAATCAATTGAATGTCCACTATTATTTAGGTGTGCAAATCAATGTTACCAGAGTTGGTCGATATTTAGATCATATTGATATTTGAGCCAACTAACGTTAACGTTAGCTAGTTGGCCGCCACTGCACCCACTGACAAGAGTCGGGCTACTAACGTTAACAGCTTGATTGCTTTTGACAGGGTCTACTTTACGTTTACAGATCAATTTCGTTAACACAAGCCCCTGTGTTAGCAAACATCAGCTTGGCATACCGCTACATTTAACCATAGGACGTATAGTTGTAACGTTACGGGCTCTGCTATCTATCTAACATAACTTTTGACATGGGCAGTGGTAGCCTAATGTTAGTCCTTTTACCTGTTCAGACGAAACATTGCAGTTCCACCATCAATCTTCCTTTAGCCTACTTGCTCCAGCTGCCATGAATGGTTTTCAAACTATGTCGATGGTTTAATTCCAGTTTAATCGGTTCTTATCTTCACTTTTCAATGAGTGTGTTCCTGGCTCCCATAACTTGTGGTGGTGGTGGGGTTGACGTTAGTTTCAGCTAATCCAGTAACGTTACAGCTCAATCCTTGTACGCTCCTTCTACTTCCCATTCTGATGGAAACGTGGGACTTGTATCTTCCCTAGAATTGACAGCTACTCCAGAAAATGCGCAATAGCCATAAACATGTACATTAACAGGGCATAAATGGACTCTGACAGATTAATTTCAACTACAAGCCAAGTGCTACTAAACCACAGACGATTTCTTCGTCAAGAATCGGAGGTTTGCGAGCTGTGACAGGCCTGTTAGTCGCTAGCGATTACTAGTGGCAAAATTGGTATTACAATAAAAATAAATAGGCATCAGGGCCGTGGCTAATTTTTAGCATGCTAATTTGGGTTGATATCTCAGCAGCTGAGTACATGGTCGTATTTTTTGTGTGATGACTGCATTTGTTTCTTCACATTCTCCTGTTGCATTTTGTTTATTTTTTCATATTTCAAACTTCAATTCTTACACAATACACCTTTAACAACACCTGTGGTAAAACGAGCAGCCCTCTCCTGGTTTTTGCTTACTTAACCTTTCTTTAATTAATCCAAAAGAGGTTATGTTATACAGCCATTATACATTTCAGCAAAGGACTATTTCAGACATATTATCAGCTATATTTACTATTATGTCTATTTCAGCTCCTTGCCATACCGCATCAATTACAGCTCTTTAAACTTAAGTGCAACTCCAGCACTGAGGCTTTACATCAAACTTTCATTCAAAATGAAAACTGCGACGGTCGCTGGGTTTTTAAAGATCTGCTGTGATAACCGTTGAGAGCCTTACAATGGGTTTCAATGAGTGCGCCGTTGCCTCTAGCATACAAATCTCTATTTCTAGAGTAGGCCTACTACCTGTACACCTAGAAAGACTTAACATATGATTCTTCGGTAATAGCATAATCATAGTGCTCACATGGAATAAAAGGATATTCTGGAGAAGTGCAGACAATGGCTACTTCACAGATTTCACTTCACTGCACAGAAACTGTCTTAAATGGGTTTTTGATCTGACCTTTATTGTCATTGCATGCAAAATAACCCATTAGTGTTGAATGCTCAATGGTGTTTTTTGCCCCCAAAAGGCACTATCCTTACCCTAACCCTAACCCCCTCAACCCTCATCCTAACCTTAAACTGAGTGGAGCGCTGCCTGGAAGAAGGCACCGTTGAGGGCAAAAAATACCAAAGACCGTATTGAATATAGCCACAAAAACAATCCTCAACTTGAAATCAAGGAACAATGTACACATCACTCATTGGAAAAACTTGCTAACACATTTTATATCCTCATATCCTCACATATTCCTCCACATGTCAATAGCCACAAACACTAGGGTGAGGGCTGGTAGCTGGAAAAATGATCTGATTATTATTAGTAGTAGTAAATAGTGTTATTATTATTATCATTATTAGTAGTGTTATTATTATTATTATTATTATTATTATTAGTGGTATTATTAATTACATAAATAGAATTACTCTATGCCCTTCTAATTTTACCTCATTTCGCTCCTCTCCCTTTCTCTCTGCTTCTCTCTACTTCACTCATCCATATGCTATGGACTATCCATACGCATAGGCCCTCATTGTGCTACCTCACGTACCTCTTCCTACAAGGGCACACAACACTCCTTACTCTCTTTAAAATACACATTAAGCTGCAGAAGGTGTTTCATTGAGCCTCTGATGCAAAGACTGGGTCTGTTCAGAATCCAAAATGCAGGCTTTTAATCTTTCAATGGAGAAAGTTTCACTTCATGCGAGATCCACTTTAATTGACGTGACAAAGGATTCAAGTAGTAATTTATACGCATGTTACAAAATGTCATATAGGCCATTTTATCACAGATTACTTAATACTTATGGGAGTCCCTAAGTGAGAAATGTTTTCATTTTCATTTTTTGACATGGACCGCCTGCACCAGCCATACTTTTGCTTCTATCCAAATCTGCCTGACTCGCTGTACAGGTTGACCCATGCAACAGGATAGCTTTTGGCTTAGGAATGCAAGCACTAGGATCGCTGTGTTTTACTTTCCCTCCTTATTTTTAAGATTATTTACACAGATTGTCATTGGTGATGGCGAGAGACAAGTTTTGACTATGCATTCTGTAGCATAATCTCAATACATTATGATGGTAGGCTAATTTGGGAAGCATATATCATGTATAACTTTTTGAGAGTTTTCAACCAATGCCTGACAGATTTGGTATTTATTTAGCCAAAGACCTATGCAATGTTCTGC
The DNA here is from genome assembly GCA_027497455.2 of Sardinella longiceps. Classification (NCBI taxonomy): domain Eukaryota; kingdom Metazoa; phylum Chordata; class Actinopteri; order Clupeiformes; family Clupeidae; genus Sardinella; species Sardinella longiceps. Next base: position 23,408,891 of record JAODXP020000020.1, read on the forward strand.
TTTTTTTCCATAAAACAATACCATGCAACATTGGAACTTCTTTTACTGCTTTCTTGCAGGGCATGGAATAGATCACTATATGACACATCAAAATGAGTGGTGAAACCAGAGATCTATCAGAAGGGGTTCTGCCTGAGGGCCAGGAAGAGGGTGTCAAAGAAAGGACCTCTGCTAGGGACAATCAGATTCCCGAAAGGTAGGGTGAAATCTAATCATAAAGTACTCAATAAAATGTTCACAGTGTATAAAATATTACCCTACATGTTTGTTGCTGCAGTATTCCTTATCCAACACCACCTTTTTCTGCTGCTGTTGTTATTTTTTACCTCCGCCAAGAAGGTTATGTTTTCACATCTGTATGTCTGTCTGTGTACAACATAACTCAAAAGCTACTGCATGAATTTGGATGAGATGTTTAGACAGCATGTACATTGGGACAAGTATTGGAACAAGAATTGATTCAATTGATTCTCATTGCCTTGGCAGAGGTCTGCGCTCTCTGAGCGCTTTTCTAGTGTGTTTTGTTTTGGTTACATCTTTCAGGTTAAAGCTTAAAAGTTCTAAAAGTCTTAAAAAATCTGCTTGGTGTGTATACACTTAATTGCAGAGACATCGTACATAGGGCTGGGTGGCTGGGGGTTGATCACAATATATGTTCCCATATTGATGAAAATAATTTTTTGTCATGATTATGGTTAGACGACAGAATCTCAAATCAAACATGTTAAATTGACTGGATGGATAGAATCATATGACAACATGCAGTACTTTCATGAATTCACACAGAAGAATGTATATAAAGAAAAAAAGAATAAATAACAAAAATATTAAACATTTCATGTGCTTGCTCATCTTTTGTAACAGTGTGAAATGTTGATTTGATAAATCCCCCAGCCATAACTACATTGGAAAAGTAGGGGAGTTACCTGGTGTATTTACCTCCTCTTCAAATGGCGATGAACAATCAGTTCTGTTCACTTAAGGCAAACCAAGAACCATTTATGCAATAATTTATGTTTGGCAGTATGCCTTTGTACTCCCTGCCTATCCATGTTCATACATAGAAAGCCAGAGGCAGGGAGAGCTACAATAAGTAGGTACAATACAGAGCAGGCAACAATGATGTTAATGTCATGTTATTAAAGGAGAAATCCAGCGTGAATTTGTCTTACAATAAGTTAAAACATGATACCAGTACAAACTTTTGGCAAATAGTTCACCTCTTTACAATCTCAGTATTTAGAAATATGGCGCTATTAGCCCATTAGCTACGAACAGGTATAATGCTAGCTTGCAAATAAATCATTGTACACCACTAGAGGCTCAAAGTAGCTCCACACTTCATTGGCAGACTATTGTGAGACCAGACATTTAAAACGAGGTATTGAGTACTTGATAATCCTGGTATTAGTTTACAGGTTTACACAGACAGTACTTACCATTTACCACCAACTCTGACATTCCGAAGGTACTGTCTATGCAAATAGACATCTAGATAAACTATCAGTGCACTTTTTATGTTCATGTAGCAGGGAGACTTGCCTGCTTGCTCTCAGCCCAGCTCTTTGCTAATGAGGGGGCGGGGCTAGATACCAATTGTTCAATCTGGCAGTAGTGGGGCCTATTTAAGAAGGGAAGTAGCAGGGTAGGCCCCACTGTTCTAGCTTCTGTCTGTGCTGCAGCCTCTACCCTCAGATTTATGTGCTGCCAAGCTACCATGGGCAACGCCAACTGCCTAATCTCTAGCTTTGGCTTCAGTGCTGGTTGCATAGCCCTGTATCCTGTTCAGTAACATGGGCCGTGCTGCTGTCTTGTTTTGGTTTAGTTTGTTTATGTTTGTTTTACTTCTCCTGTCCTTTTCTTTTTGTTCTATTTTAGTCTTTTGTTCTCTTACCATGAAGGTGGCCCTGGGTGGCTAGTTTATATAGCACCTGTGTGGTGTGTCCAGTATATTGCTTATCACTTGCTTGTGGTGTGTTGTGAACTTCTCTTACTGCATGTATGCATGAATGTGTTGATTTGAAACATGCCTCCCTAGTTGCCTCCCTCAGATCCCCACCTCCATTTCTCATTTTGTCTGTTAATAAATATTTTGTTTGTTTTGGAATTCGTGTCTCAGTGTGTCTTTGAAGCTGTGCAATTTAGTTATGTTTCTAAGTGCTAAAATCTCTCAAAGGTTCCCTGAGGCATTGGCTACTGGGATCGGCCCTTGGGCCTTTCTCTACCACCTTGTTACATTCATAATGCCTTGTTTGCACAAGTGATTACTTGTAATGCATTCTAAATCAATATTTTTAATCTCTCACAGCGTTCATCGTGCAAGATCTCCAGTGTCCAGTGTGATGTCTATGCAGAGTGAACAGTCAGTTCAAGGACCTTCTACTTTCAGAGTGGAATCAACACAAAGAATAAGGTGTTTATAGCCACAATATTAATCTTAACCAGCTTACAGTTATTTGGGGGAGGAAACCTTTGTGTTTCCACTTTGTTATGGGATATGACAATGTATATAATTATAAATTATGAGGAAATAATACATGTCACCAGGTTTTATGTAAATGCACTATCAATAGGTCATAGTTTGATTCCTGGTTTTCGTTTGCAGCTATAAGCTATGTTGCTGACAGATATTTGACTAGAATGTGGCTGATTTTTTTTAATTATGCATATGCATGATTGCAAACACCAGACACATGACTTTTTCAACTTTTTTCGTGAACACTCCACATAGAGCTATATAGTTACAGTCCAATACAGCAAACATCAAACTGAAATACCTTCTTTAGCGTCCTCAATGAGTCCACCGCCTTCATTTGCTGGGGACTCACAAAGCACAAGGTATGCTACATTTGTTAGGAAATTATGTGAACATTTGAGGGTTTATAAAGTTTTCTTACCTTCATTGGAATTGGTTTTATGCTGCTAAACTCTTCCTTGAACATATCGTCTTTTAATTGACTTGTGTTTTAATACAACCGAAATAATGGTTCAATTTGGAATATACTGGTTATGTGTTTTGTATTACTTACACCACACAAATATGTATTGGTGACATAAGCCATGTTGTTACTCTTTTATTAATGTAAATTGTTCAGAGAAATACAGCCCTCTGATGTAAAAGAAAACTCATGACAAACGCATCTACATAGGAAAGAAAATACATTAAATTATTGCATGCAGTAGCTTCAGACACACAACTTGTTTATGTGAATGAACACTGTAGATAGATAGATAGATGGATAGATAGATAGATAGATAGAAACTTTAATAATCTCAAGAGGGAAATTCCATTCCAATATATTCCATATTAAACTGTGTAAACGGTGTAGACAGAGCTATTTATTTACAGACTTTTATTTTATTTCTACAGTTTTCATCACTCTGAATCTGAATCTGAACCTTCTTTAGCGTCCTCAATGAGTCCACCACCTTCGTTTGGTGGGAAATTGCCACAAAACACACGGTATATTTCCAACTTTTTGTTAGGAAATTATGTAAACATTTGAGGGTTTATGAAGTTTTCTTACCTCTCATTGGAATTAAAGCTAGTTTTATGCTGCCAAACTTCCTTGAACATATTGTCATTTAATTGATTTGTGTTTTCCATTTCGCACAACCTGAATAATTACTTGTTCAATGTACTGGTTATGTGTTTTGTATTAGTTACACCACACAAATATGTATTGGTGACATAACTTTAAAGGAACACTCCGGCCAATTTCAACAAATAGCTCTGTTGTACTCTGTTATTGTTCAGAGAAATCCAAGCCTCTGATATAAAATAAAAATCATGAAAATACATGAAATTATTGCATGCAGTTAGCTTCAGACAGACAACTTGTTTATGCGAATGAACACTGTAAACTGTGTAGACAGAGATATTCATTTACAGACTATTATTTTATTTCCCTATACAGTTTTCATCACTCTGAATCTGAACCTTCTTTAGCGTCCTCAATGAGTCCACCACCTTCGTTTGGTGGGGAATTGCCAAAAAACACACGGTATATTTCCAACTTCTTGTTAGGAAATTATGTGAACATTTGAGGGTTTATGAAGTTTTCGTACCTCTCATTGGAATTAAAGCTAGTTTTATGCTGCTACATTCTTGACTTGTAAACTGTGTAGACATAGCTATTTTTAACAAACTATTCATTTTCCACTACAGCATTCACCATAGCAGACCACCTTCAGTATGCAGTGATGACTCATCGAGGCCTTCAATTGCACCTAGGTATGCTGTTGTTGTTAGAACTCCACATATCTGCTGTTGTAGAAACAAATTCAGTGGCCTCAAATGTCTTACTGCGATCCCATTCTATGACAGTATAAAATCTGCTGAAGTAACTCAAAAATATTTTTCTGTCTGATATGGGCACTCGCTTTGTTGGTATTTTGCGAAGCTCTGCTTTGACCCTCTCTGATATTTTCCTGAAACTATGGGATTCTATTGTTGACAGTGGAACCATGTCCTCCACAACATACAGTAGACTGCAACCAGCTTATTTATTTCTGCCTGCGATGTTACCTGTCATAATTCTCCCTTTCCTGTTGTAAGTTACGCCTGTTTTGGTTCTGGGGCAGTCTTATCACTGCGGCTCAAGTCTAGCCATGTAGGCTACCTCGAAATGTTGCTCATTGACTGTGTTAAAGTGGAAAGCTGTTTATTACAAAAAATGTGAATATTTCCATTTGACGAATGCGTCAGTGTTCTCCATGACTTCTCTCTCGTCCATCTCTTTCTCACACTATCAATCGATATCCACCGCAACCAGTTAGGCACGCACGCACCACTAATCAAAACAGCGCGATTAACAGCAACTCATTTAGACATACCAGTATAGTAGTAGCTCACTGATTTGATTTACATAAATACATTTGTTAATCTACATTTCTCTGAACAAAATCGGGGGCAACGCTGTAACAAACGTTATTACAGTCAAGTAACTGTAATGATGTTACTGAAATTTGAACTGTAACACGTTACGTTATTAATTTCCTGACAACAGTAACAAAATTACAGTAACATGTTACCCCCAACACTACTACAGTGTCTCCTTTCTAGGTCGTCCATAACAAAGGCTGTGTCCGAAACGGGAAAATGCTGCCTTTATTGCCTAAACAACGCCCCACTCTGGCCACTTTAATTGAACTGCAATGGCTTTGTGCTATTTGACATCATTTGTAGGCTTTATTCTAATTCGCCCATGCTTTAGTGGCAAATTCCATATGAAAGAGGGCACCATGCCTCATGTTCATGATAGCTCTTTGACCATGCACAACCTCTCTTAATTCATCAAAGCCAATGTAAAATTGGTTTTCCATTCTCTGTCTCCTTTAAGAGGTGAGGAAATGCTCCAGCAACAACTGGAAATTCTCGGAGCAGAAGCGTTTGCCAAAATGTCAGTCTTAACCATCGTATGTCATCGTAAACGATCCAAAAACAAGGTTTAATGTCACATACAGTACACCGAACCTGTGCTTTAAGAGATTTGGGGGGAAATCTAATAGTGAAATTGTTGATGTAACATTTCAGCAGACAGAGTTTGAGGACACTGACTGTTTTTTATGTATAATGGAATGTATATGCAGCCTATAAATACTACGGGCAGATCCCCAGACTGGTGCATTAGCCTACTAGCAGCCTAGCTTGCTTTTTCGCCTGTGCTACAGTGTAGTGATAGCCTTTATTTGTTTCTTTTTTGGTAATCGAGGATGAACTATCTGTACAGGTTTGAAGCCCTCAGTAAGATTCACTTTATAAATCGTTTGCTATTTGTCTATTTTTGACTCATCCTAACAGGGCAGTACTTTAGTTCCTAACTAAGAACTATTTTGGGGGCGGAAGATGAATGAATAGAAGTCGAAACTCAACATTAGAATACGCAATTTGGTATCGTACAGTAAGTTGGAAATGGAACTCAGTGGTGGTTTCTGGATTTTCTGATGGGGGAAGCTCAGAATTGGGTAATAATTTTATTCTGCCTTCTGCCACAAGAGACCCACTCTATGTTTTTGTTGTCATAGTGATGGATCCCAAGGTGTGCTCTGTTCGACTTGCCCAAAGAGGGCCTTCAAATCCTGTCTAACCTGTGTGGCCTCCTTCTGTGTGCGTCACGTGGCGATGCACTTCTCAACTCCAGCACTGCACAAACACAGACTGGTGGAGCCCACTGAAGATCTGAAGCAGACTCTCTGCTTGCAGCACGAAATAGCAGTATATACCCTTTCAATACAGTATATTCAAAACATTAATTATTTAATACTGATAACACATAATAATGTTGTTTTTTATATATTTTTTTTAATAAACAGACTCATCAGGACAAGGAATCTCAATCGGCTGAGGAAAGTAAGTTTGAAGTCACCTGACTTCATAATTTATAAAATCATGACAGCCACTACTGCAATGCAGTAATTTTCATTCATACCCTAGCATGTGTTAATTCTCAGAAACATGGAGAAAGACTGTGAGGAAAGAATAAAAGGATATATTGTAGGTCTTTGGAGCCAGTGCAGCTATGGAGCTAGTGCAGTTTTACACAGCCACCATCCAGAATGTGCTATTGTATAGCAGTGTGGTACTGTGGCCTTTCAGTGCAGGTGAAGAACAAAATATTGAGGCTCCTTAAAGGAATAGTTCACATCTTTATGAAAATTGGTTATTCACCCCCTTACCTGGAGTTACATATGTGGATAAAAATATTTTGGTCTCAGTGCTTGCGTTTTCCTAATATGGTATCCCCAATTTTCCTATTTTTTAGCTTTAGCTTAGCATAGGCACTGGAATGTAATGTTGCCAGTAACTCTTTGGCAACTTTTACTTTCCAGCGTCTATGCTAAGATAAAGGGAAAATTGGGATTGCCAGACAGGGACAATGCATGCACTGAGACCAAAATGCTCTTACCCACATATGTAACTCCAGGTAAGGGGTGAATAACCAATTTCCATAAAGAGGTGAACTATTCCTTTAACATCTGCTCCAACATTGTGAGCCACTCTGTGGAGAACAAATTCAGAAGATACAAGAACTTTATACCACACTGCATCATACTTTTTAACCAGATTATTCCAGATTACATACTATACAAAGAGTCTTGTAAATCAAATTTCTGTTTTACAGACAGTACATTTTTATCTTGTCTTATCATCCAAATTTCTTGTGAGGGACTATTAAGCACCACTTTGGAAAAATATATAACCACATGTGTCGCATATATGACAGGCCTGCAAGTCTTCTGATTAATTAATCAGATTAATCAATTAATTTGTAATTAATTAACAAGTTAATTGTTGTAAAAGGGATAGTTCCTCTCTAAGGCTACAATAGTACTGTCAACCAAATTCTACCAGAAAGAATGAAATCCAAAAAGCAGCAGTAAAACTTAATGTGTTGGATTTGCAGAAGGTCCATTCATTTGTTGTTCCTAAAGCTGATCTGATCTTTTTTTTTTCCCGCAGATCTTTCAGCTCCCAAACCAATTGAGTTTCTTGCAGTTAACACTGACTCTGTGCATTTAACATGGGGAGCTCCTGAAAGATTGACTGCACCTACCAGCTATAGCGTGACATGGAAGAGTGAATCAGACCAGGGATCTCTTATTGTTCCAGGCCAAGACATTGATGTTCAGTATCTTACCCCAGGACAGAAGTACTCATTTTCTGTGTCAGCCCTTTATGATGACATTGAGAGTCCATGTGTCTCTGCAACTATAAGTACAGGTATTATTTCTATATTGGCAAGTGTCTTGAAGGAGATAAATTCAAATGTGAAATCCCAATATCCCAGGATACAATCCATTACTGTATATTACGTCACCTTTAATAGAAAAATATGTGTATTTTTGAGTTAATCAATTGCTGTGGAGAATAGGCTATTTCTTAAAGGTTTACATGAGTATGGGTATTTACGTACCTAGGCTAAGGTCCTAAAGGCACTCTCAGGCCATTTTGAGGGCAATGAGTGCTGTAGGAAAAGGAATGAGAAATACTGGTGCAGCGCTAATTTCGAGGGGCAAATTAACTCAATTTCAGTCTCTGTTTCATAGTTCATTATTCAGTTTATGCTTAACTAATTTGTCCTTTCAGATACTCCTGCCCCCGAAAATCTAACACTAAAGGCTGATCAGACCTCAGTGGCAGTGAGTTGGCACGAACCAGCTGGAGTCAAAGAGGTCTCTTACCTGCTGATCCTAAGCAGTTACGGCAAAAGTGTGAGGACAATTAACACCAAATCACTTCAGAACACGTTTTCTAACTTAGAGATGGGGATCGAATACACCATTGGAGTGTCTACTATAATGACAAAGGAACATCAAAGCAAACGCATCACTAAGACCATCACAATAGGTATTTCATAATTATGTTCTTTTAGTAGTAAAGAGAATAATAATAATAAAAAAAACTTACTGGAAGATCAGTAAAATTATCTCTACATGGTTAATCAAGCATAGAAAGTGAGTTGTGGTCAATCAGAGGTATCAGCTGCATCTATATTTTAAAAGCACTCAAAATGCCTTAATTTCTAGCGATGTAGCATTTCCAGTATGAAATTTCAAAGACAGCAACTAGCTTGAGGAGAGAGAGGAATGATTGAATGAGCCAATTACTGCACTGGGGCAGTGACAGTGAACAATGAAGTGTTGGGTCATCTCATGAAACAATCATGAAAACTTTGTGAACAATTTATGATAGCTGCTATAAATGTGTTATGTACTCTCCTCTAAGGTAAAGTGTTACCCAAATTATTGTATATTACAATCCATGCCCAAACTTTTACACAGCAAATCTGAGGACATAAACTCTCACTATCATCTAGAATTGTCTCCTTCAACAAATATTGTGTATCCAAATATTGCATTTACCTTACAGCTGTGTCTCCACCAAATAATATGAAGGTGAAAGTAATGGCAACATCTGCCATTCACCATATGCCTGATGAAGATCCATGGTGATCGAAACGTTGCTTTTTAAACAATAAAGTTTATTTCTTGGAGCTTATTGGCAGTGTGCAAACCTACCTTCTTCAAACATCTGCCATTCTCACATGGAGCCCACCACATGGGATGGGCCAGACTCCACAGTTTCGGTGTGCGTTCAAATTCATCTAACATATGCGAACGTTCGTTGCAAACGCGTTTGCATTTAACAGTGGAATTTGAACAATTTTTTGCTGTGTATAGATTCCCGAAGTAAAGTATGTTCAAGGAAAATACTCATTTTTTAAAAAAATATTAATATTTTTTACATTTCAGATATCCCTGCTCCAGACAACTTAACAGTTAATGCAAATATAACATCAGTGTCAGTGGCATGGAGTAAACCACCCGGTGTTGATGTGGTCTCATACGTGCTGACCCTCAGCAGTGGGGGAAATCTCTAAAGACTCTTTCCACCAAATACCTTAAATGCAGTTTTCCTGGCTTGGAGATGGGGACAGAATACTCCATCAGTGTCTCAACTGTCTATAAGAAGGGGCTGCAGAGCAAACCCATCTCTGAGGTCATCAGAGTAGGTAAGGAAGACCAGTCTGAATATCCAATGCTAGTGTTAATTTTAATTGTGTCTGTGACCACATCATCTTGGTGGAGATCTGCACTCTCCGATTGCTTTTCTAGTGTTTTAGTGATATCCTTTCAGCTGAGTAGTAACACAAAAAGTTCTCACTTGGCTTGTGCCATGTATTGTATATCGTAACAAACAGTACAGCTAATGGCGTGCTTCTTGCTCTAGCTACTTCTGTAGTAGCTTCTCAATGTATACAGAGCGCTAGCTCCCTCTAGAGGAATTACCTGGCAATAGCTTCACATTAGGTATAGCACACACACACACACACACACACACACACACACACACACACACACACACACACACTTATACTTGTACACAAAAGCAAACTCACTCATGCAGACACACATTTATAACATGAGAGAGATACAAACAAGTTGACAAGCATCATATATATGCGAGAATGTGCAGAACTGAGCGGCGGTCATATTTTGTACCGCCATGCGGTACATCTAGTTGTTGCTATGTCCATCAAGCTTTTTGGATAGGACTACCTCAGAAAGGGGAAAAGACCCCGTACTTATCTGAAGGGGCTAGGAGTCCAATATTAAACTAAAACATTTTGAAATCAGCACTAAAGGAGACAGGAAGGAAGTTACTTACTGTAGTTGTGTACCACAATATCACTCAGAAGTAGGCTAATGCACAAGAAGCCTCTCTATCAACTCATTTTGACTTGAAACACCCAATCAACTTTATTGTGGTGTTTGTACCTGTTACTAGTGAATCTTTGGTTGTGCTTTGGGGTTCAGCAAGGGGGAAATTGTTCAAATGCAAAGTGTTTCAGCTCCAATGCAATAGGCGCAGCATTGTAGAACTTTGCTAATTATCAAATGTATGATGGGAATTATTTTCTTAGTAATGGTTGCTATGCATGGGATTGGTGTAGCTATGCATGGGATTTGGTTTAGAATTCCTACTATTCAGAAACAGCTCAAAAATTGCTGTAAAGTGAAATGCGCCTATATTATGGCCAACCTCTGTAGGACGCAATATAAAAGGGGAGACGTACACAATATGGCTCGTTTCGAAGGGGTTTGGATTTATCAAGGAAAACAGAAAGGATAATTTGTGGAAAAACAGGCAAAGGCCTCAATAGCTGTTTAAAAGGCTCCTTGGACTGACAGCATTAATAATTGCTTTAGTTTCACTTTGTGTATTTTTCTTTAATAATTTAAATATTCAGTGCAAGTTTACAATGATCAGGTCTAAAGATGCCCTTTCTACTTTTATGTTAGTAGTGTCCTATGACAGGCTGTTTGATCAGTCACATGTTCACTGTATAATTTCCCCGCGAAAGAGTTGTTGCTTAGTAGAAGAAGACGGAGGATACCTGTAAAGTCTGTCATGTTTAACCTGTGCATAATTAGCTTCAACCGGGATTTGGATGTGTCCTTCGAGTGCTAGTTCTTGATATTATGTAAGTACAGTGTCTCACATATTATTCTAAGTTTGTATTATGTCAGGTTAACCGCGAATTGATGTGTAGTATTTAATTATACACGCGGAGGAATTATGCGCGATGTGCGTGATGTTCAATATGGCGAGCTCAGAGTGTAAAGCCTAAACTTCTGTGCATTTAATTGTCTGTCTGCCTGCTATGCATGTTGACTGCTTTGCACTTGGAGGTAAAAGTGAAGTTTCCTCACATCCAGTCTCCTTGTCATTTGTGTTTTGACTGACACACCGGGGTCTTTAATGCCACATTAAGTTTCAAGGAGATACAGTCCTAACCCTTCCTTACATTTGGCCCATCGAGCCGGAGTGGCTATATTGATCTTTAAAGATGGAAGATAAGGAGATTGAGACTGAGGACGTCAAATCCAAGCGTCAGACACATCCACCTGCCCGACTCCAAGATTATGAAGTTGACTATGCAGGCCATGGAATGAGGGAACAGGCTATGAGGTCAGCTACACCAGAGGAGGAGGAGGAGGAGGATCCGATCACACAAGAGCATAGTTATGCGTTACTTCCCTCTCTTGTGCCACCTGCTCATACAGCGCCACCTGATGGGGAGACTGCCCAACATGAGGAACAACAGCGAGCCCCACAGTATAGCTTGAGAGCCCAGGGTGAGTTTGACCCCCCTCCTTCAGCCTCGTCACCTCACCTGAACTTGTATCCAGAATACAACATGCATGAAGGCATCAGGGCAATGCAGCAGGAGAATGCCAGACTGTTACAAACCCAGCATGCTCTTCAAGCAGACCTGCTAGCTCTAACAGAGGTTCGATCAGAGATTAAAGAAATGCTTGAGGTGGCAAGGGCATTAAAGTCAGACATCAGCACAGGCTATTACCCAGATGTGACTCACAGCTCTAATGTGCCACAGGCATGCTTATCCCCTGCGCCCGTTCTCCCAGCTCAGGACCACTCAATCAGAGTTCCAGATAAGAGAGATATCCACCTAACCAGCCAGTGCATCCTAAGCAAGAGGGGGGATTGTATCAGTGTATGCCGGGTGCAGTGCCAGTGCCAGGGGCAGCCGCTAGTGGTCACAAAGCAGTTCCTGAGGACTTGAGGATTCCCCCTTCAAGGCCTCCCCCACCATTAGCACAGTTTCCTCATAGTTATGTGCTTAAGTCTGAGCCTGTTTTTCAGCCCTATTCTTACACCTCTCCAGCTCCTTGGTACAGTGCCCCCCACCCTTTGTGGCCACAGCCAGTGCCACAACCAGCGCCACAACCAGCTCCAAGTCAGTTCAAGCATCCCACTGTGCCTCCCTTTCTTTCTGCGCCGCCTGTTCCACCTTTCAGTAGTGCTAGACAGCATGGGCCTTATCCTGTTCTCCAACCAGCTGTAGCTGCCAGGCCAGGCTGGAGTTCCAGTTTCGCACCACCTCATCCTGGCTACCCACCAGCTACAGAGTCCAGTTATAAAGGCCCTAAACCTCAAATTCCAAAATTTGTGCATTCAGACCCGAGTGAGTTTGCACGACTCCGGATAGCATTGGAGAACCTCCTGCCTCCAGATTCAACTGAGTTGTTCAAATACCAGGTATTGATGGACCATTTGAAGTTGGACGAGGCACGGCTAATAGCAGATGCTTACCTGAATTCTCCGACCCCATACACAGACACTATGGCAGCTCTCCATGAGAAATTTGGTCAACCTCACCAGCTGGCTTTGAGGAAAATAGCGAGCGTCCTGGACGCACCTGATGTGAGACGCGGCGACACTGCTGCTTTTCAGAGGTATGCCCTGCAGGTGCAGTCACTGGTCGGCTTATTGAAGACCTTGGGGTCAGAAGGTGATGTAGAGTTGCAGTGTGGTTCGCATGTTGCACGCCTATTGACCAAACTCCCACCAGAGCAACGTTCAGAGTTTCGGCGCCATACACTGCAGCACTCTGGAGCCACCCCGACTCTCCATGACCTCTCTGAATGGCTGCGCTATGAATCCTGGTGCCAGAGTTTCGACACCCAGCTCACAGTCAAAGCCACTAAGGAGAAGCCAGTGAAGCAGGGTACCAATATCCTGCATGGAGCGGGCACCGCCACAGAAGCCTCTCCAGAGAGCCAGCAGTCTGGGAAAGAGAATGAGGGAAAGGTGAAAGCCAAACCAAAAGCATACTGCCCCTATTGTAATAATTCAGAGCATTACCTCAGTCAGTGTAGCGCTGTGACCAAGCTATCCACAGATCAGCTGAAACAGTGGATTCAGACTAATAAGCGATGCTGGCGCTGTGCCAGAACCCATCAGGCTGCTCAGTGCAACCTCAAAAGCCTTGCAGTCTTTGCCAGGGGAAGCATCTTCAAGCGCTCCATGAGGTAAATGCCAGACCTGCCAAGACAGCCCCAGAACCTGAAAGCAAAGATGAGCACACTAACGTGACTTATTCCTCCAACTCTCTGTACCTGGACAGACCTACAGCAGGGACTCGCGTCATGCTGAAAGTGGTACCGGTGATTGTGCATTATGGACGCCAGAGTTTAGAGACCCATGCCATACTTGATGACGGTTCGGAACGGACGATGTTACTACCAGACGCAGCAAAGTCACTGGGTATCCGAGGAGCCCCAGAAACCCTCCCTCTGCGCACCGTCCGCCAGGACATTCAAGTACTGCAAGGTCTCTCCGTGTCTTTCCAAGTCTCGCCGTCCACCAATCCTCAAGTAAGCTATACAATAGCAAAGGCATTTACTTCAGATCGCCTCAGTCTGTCGCCACACTCCTACCCTCTTGATCAGCTCCAGAAGAAATACAGGCACCTCACTGGTCTTCCTATTGCTCCGTTGAACAATGCTCAGCCATTGCTGCTCATTGGATCTGACCAGCCTCACCTGATTACCCCCACTGAGCCTGTCAGACTTGGTCCACCAGGTGGGCCTGCCGCTGTTCACACCAGACTGGGCTGGGCTCTCCAGGGGCCTGCCAGGTTCATGGGGCGGCCAGGTCCCACACAAGATTGCCTGTTCACCACATCGGTGTCCCTTCAAGAGAGTGAGCTGTTCAAACATGTCCAGCGGCTTTGGCAATTGGACACTCTGCCTTATAGGAGTGAGAAGGAGGTGACCAGATCCAGACAGGATAAAGAGGCACTCAAGCTGTTGGCCGAACAGACAGTTCGCACTGAGGTAAAAGGTATCCTTAGATACGCCACCCCTCTGTTGCGTCATGGTAAAATGCCACATCTCAATGTGACTAAGGAGTCTGTGATGCCCACCTTGCGCAGTACAGAGCGGCGGCTGTTAAAGGATCCCCTGAAAGCTGAAGCCTACAAGACAGAGATGGAGAAGCTAATCAGTGCAGGAACTGTACAAGAAGTCAAAGAGGAGACAAGCCCCACCGGTGAATGCTGGTACATACCGCATCATCTGGTCAGTCACAACAAGAAGTACCGCATTGTCTTCAACTGTTCCCATCAGAGCCAAGGCCAGAGTCTAAATCAGTATCTCCTGTCAGGACCTACACTGGGAGCATCACTCCTAGGAGTACTGCTGAGGTTCCGGGAACATTCAGTCGCGGTGAGTGGAGACATTAAAGGAATGTTTCACCAGGTGCGCCTCCTCCCTGGTGATCGTCCCCTACTGCGCTTCTTGTGGCGTGACTTGAAGTTGGAGGAGCCCCCGAGAGTCTACGAATGGCTTGTGCTCCCGTTTGGGACTACGTGTAGCCCATGCTGCGCGACCTACGCTCTACAGCGGCACGTTGTCGACAATACCCCAGAAGGTGACCGGTTACGCTTCTCAGTTGAGCAGTGTTTTTATGTAGATAACTGCCTGCAGAGTGTGCCTAGCCAGATGGAAGCCAAAGCTCTTGTGGATGACCTGAGGCAGCTCCTAGCCTCTGCAGGCTTTGATCTCCGTCAGTGGGCCTGTAATGTCCCTGCAGTATTAGACCATCTACCCCAGGAGGCCCGATCTGATAGCCTGGAGCTCTGGTTAGCCCAGGATAAAGCAGACCCTCTCGAATCCACTCTGGGACTGAGTTGGCACTGGCAAGCTGACTCCCTTGGGTACAAGCATCGGCCTGTAGCCTACGAAGAACCCACCTTAAGAAACATCTATAAGGTGGTAGCAACCCAATATGACCCGTTGGGTTTTCTGCTGCCTTATACCACCAGAGCGAAGATCATCATCCGGCATCTGTGGGACCATCAGCGAGGATGGGACGACCCCAACCTGCCCCAGGACCTTCTGAACGCATGGCGAACATGGGAGGAAGAGCTACAGTTCCTGTCTTCTGTCCACTTCCCCAGAGCCTATGTTCCAGCCACTGTAGACCAGCGTGATGTCAGAAGGGAGGTCCACATCTTCTCTGATGCTTCAGAGCAAGCATATGGAGCAGTAGCTTACCTGAGGTGTGTTGATAAAGCCAACCAAGTCTACCTCTCCTTCATCGTGGCACGGTCTAGGGTGGCCCCCAAGCGGCTCCATTCCATACCACGATTGGAATTGTGTGGTGCTTTAGTCGCTGCTCAGCTTGCCAGGGTGCTGGAAAGGGAGCTCACTCTGCCCATTATACAGACCACCTTATGGACGGACTCAACCACCGTACTTACCTGGTTAAAATCAGACTCCTGCCGTTACAAGGTTTTCGTTGGGACCAGAGTATCTGAAATCCAAGAACTCACAGAGCACTGCTGTTGGCGCTTCGTGGATTCAGGTAACAATCCGGCCGATGACCTCACCCGAGGTAGGACATTGAAAGACATGTCTGAGGCGTGCAGATGGTCACAAGGTCCCCCCTTCCTACTCCAGGATCAAGCAGAATGGCCAGTGAGTCCATCCATGGAACCCCTCTCTGACTCCACAGAGCTACGAAAGACAGTTTTCTGCGGAGCCACCACTGCCCATCCAGGGCAAGCTAGTACTGACTGGTCATCCTTTAACACCTGGCAGGAACTCCTTGACGCGAAAGCTCGGGACATCCAGCAGTCTGTGGACCCCAGTACTACTACACCAAGTGCTGAGAGTTATCGCCAAGCAGAGGCCCTTGTCTTCAAGTTAGCCCAGCAGGAGTCCTTCCCAGAGGACTATCACCACCTGATGGCTGGGAAACCCGTGGATTCTCACAGCCGTCTCCTTACACTGTCCCCTGAGTTGGACAAGTCAACTGCGCTGATCAGAGTCGGTGGTAGGCTCAGAAAGGCTGAAGTGCTGGATGATTCAGTTGTACACCCAGTGGTTCTGGATCCTTCACACCCTATCACACCATTACTCATCAGCGACTATGATCATCGACTTCACCATCCAGGCCCAGAGCGCGTCTTTGCGGAGATGCGCCGCTCCTTTTGGATCCTCAGAGGAAGAGAGGCGATATGGAAACACCAGTACAAGTGCTCTGCATGTCAGCGATGGAGGGCCAGGCCCACTAATCCTAGAATGGCTGACCTGCCATCCGCACGCCTCCGCCTCTACAAGCCAGCTTTCTATTCATCAGGAGTTGACTGCTTTGGGCCATTTACAATTAAGATCGGTAGGCGCACTGAAAAACGCTGGGGAATCATCTTCAAGTGTATGACCACTCGAGCTGTTCATCTCGACCTGCTCACACATCTTGATGCTGATTCCTTTCTTATGTCTCTCAGACGCTTCATAGCTCGCCGTGGCACTCCAGCTGAATTGTTGTCTGATCAAGGCACCAATTTTAAAGGCGCTGAAAGGGAGCTACGAGAGACCTTTGCAGGAATGGCCCCTGAGTTGCAGAAGCAGCTCGCCCACCAGAAAATAGCCTTCAGGTTCAACCCTCCAGCAGCCCCACACTTCGGAGGTTTGTGGGAAAGGGAGATTCGCTCGGTCAAGTCTGCCCTGCGTACCACCTTGGGTGGTCAGACAGTTCCAGAGGAAGTCCTGCAGACGGTTCTTCTTGAAGTGGAGCTCATCCTGAACTCGAAGCCGCTAGGATACGTCTCAGCTGATGTTGCAGATATTGATCCTGTAACTCCTAACAGTCTGCTCATGGGGCGGCCAGATGGCTCCTTGCCACAGGTAGTCTATCCTGAGGCCGAGCTCTTGAGTAGAAGACGCTGAAAACATGCTCAGGTCCTAGCTGATCAGTTTTGGGCTCGATTTATCCGGGACTACCTCCCGAATCTGCAAACAAGGCAGAAGTGGACTCAGTCCCCACCCAACCTGAAGGACAAGGCCATCGTCATGATTATGGACCCCCAGGTGCCCCGTGCACTGTGGCCCATTGGACACGTCAAGGCCCTTCATCACAGCGATGATGGGGTCGTGCGATCGGCTGATGTGGACATTAAAGGGCAAGTGTACACTCGTCCTGTGTCACGCCTGGTGATTCTACCTGCGCTCCCACCAGGAGAAGATGACAGCGTTTCCAGCGCTGCCCACCCAAGCTGAGTCAAGTCGCCTTTTGAATGAGCAAATGTGCCATGCACATTTGGGGGCGGCTGTTTAAAAGGCTCCTTGGACTGACAGCATTAATAATTGCTTTAGTTTCACTTTGTGTATTTTTCTTTAATAATTTAAATATTCAGTGCAAGTTTACAATGATCAGGTCTAAAGATGCCCTTTCTACTTTTATGTTAGTAGTGTCCTATGACAGGCTGTTTGATCAGTCACATGTTCACTGTATAATTTCCCCGCGAAAGAGTTGTTGCTTAGTAGAAGAAGACGGAGGATACCTGTAAAGTCTGTCATGTTTAACCTGTGCATAATTAGCTTCAACCGGGATTTGGATGTGTCCTTCGAGTGCTAGTTCTTGATATTATGTAAGTACAGTGTCTCACATATTATTCTAAGTTTGTATTATGTCAGGTTAACCGCGAATTGATGTGTAGTATTTAATTATACACGCGGAGGAATTATGCGCGATGTGCGTGATGTTCAATATGGCGAGCTCAGAGTGTAAAGCCTAAACTTCTGTGCATTTAATTGTCTGTCTGCCTGCTATGCATGTTGACTGCTTTGCACTTGGAGGTAAAAGTGAAGTTTCCTCACATCCAGTCTCCTTGTCATTTGTGTTTTGACTGACACACCGGGGTCTTTAATGCCACATTAAGTTTCAAGGAGATACAGTCCTAACCCTTCCTTACAATAGCCGAAACACAAAAGAAACAAAGAAGGCCACAAGCTGTGGCCCGCACAGGACTATAGTAGAACACCCGGAACAGGATGGACACAATCACAACTGCCTAGGCGCCTCCTCCAGCAGTGCGTAATGGATGCCTTTATAGACTGGCACCAGCTGCGCACATGGACGTCACTAGGATCAAGAGTCAAGGGGGGCTTAGCCCCAGAGGGGTATAGTAGTGATGCCGAAAATTTTTGCCAACTATTTATTACTTGAAGGACATTTATCAGAATATCTCATATCTTAAGCTATTTTTATTAACACAATTAGTCTAAATCAATTCATCAGACTGGTTTGTGAAGAGAAATGTTTGCAAATATCTCCACCAATGACTGGTGTAAATGAGTGTTCTATTCCAAATATAGCTGCATATTTATTTCAGTCTAATGCACTGTAACAACTAGGGAAA
The DNA here is from genome assembly GCA_027497455.2 of Sardinella longiceps. NCBI lineage: Eukaryota > Metazoa > Chordata > Actinopteri > Clupeiformes > Clupeidae > Sardinella > Sardinella longiceps. Next base: position 23,427,409 of record JAODXP020000020.1, read on the forward strand.
TCTGACGATACAGTCAAATGTGAAAGTTTCTCAAACATTTATTCTGCAAAATGAGCATACAATAGCTACTAAAATATATGCTAGGCTATAGCAAATAAATATGTCCATCAATGCATGTGGGACAAACTAATCTGGCATAGACTACAGGCTAAATTATATTTCATAGTTCTATCTTTTGGAGAATATGTTGCTTAGAAATTTGCTGGATCAGACTATAGCGTACCAAACTTCAGATAAGACTATTTTTCCTGTTCAATTTGAAGCATAGTTCATCATCAGTTGCAACAAGAAAAAATGCTCTCAGTGGATGCAGGCAGAGCTGGAGAGTTCAAGAAATTTCACATGTACTTAAAGTTGACTTTCTCGTGGACCGTTTATCAAAGCAATTAGTGACTGGTACCATTGGAAAGCTTGGAGCTTACTGAATCCGATGGTGTCCGGAGATCGCGTATCTGACGTTAACTCCGCGAGCAATATAACCGCTAAGAATTTATGTAATTTACATACAATGAAAATCATCTGCCCAGCGTCAGGGGGCTTGGGGGAATTTTAGGGGGCTTGAGCCCCCCAAAATGGACCTAACAACGTCCATGGCTGCGCAGTTGGTTCGCCATTACGCAGCTAAAATACAGATAGAGACCACAGGTTACCAACAGGGGAGCCTACTAGGGCTCATTTTGGCAGAACACCGGGTACAGGGACATCAGTCTAATATTGTGTTTCTTACAGCTGTGCCTGTACCAGAGGACCTAAAGGTGGTTTCAGTGACAATAACATCTGCCCATATCACATGGAGTCCACCACATGGGATGGACCAGATTCCACACAGTTTCCTGGTCTCATACAGCAGTGGTGGAACTGAGAAGAGCATCATTACAGACTCATGCAGCACAGAGATCTCAGACCTGCTGCCTGGAACTGACTACACAGTGAGCGTCCAGACAAAGCTCAAGAATAATAGACTGAGTGATGCCGTTACAACTGAGATTCAAACAGGTGAGATTTATCATTATGGAAATAAGGATTGGTCAGATGAAGAGAAATGGTCTCTGTTAATCTTTGCTGCTAAGTACACTACTAAGTCAGTCAGAAAATACAAGAGCCTTCAGTTGACTGGAAGCATGACCTTTTGTGGTCAACTGGCGAGGGCACTAAAGTTCCGACCCAAGGTTGCTGTCAAATCATGCAAAGTGAGCTCATGGTGGTGGCATGAGCACCAGTGCTTGGGTAGTTTGGTGATTGCCATCTGGATGTGGCTGCTCCATAACCTAATCCTGGACTATCATGCTCAATCATTCCAGGCACACATAAAAAACTTCACCAAATCTGCTGAACTACTAGCCTGACATAGCCCGACCATAATACTGCTGTTCATCCGTATTCATGGTCTGGAGTTTCTTTAACCTGACGCAATTATACTGCGGAGGGGAGGGCATTCACTTCTGGTTTGAAACGATTGGACAGCTCGTCTAATCAGCTTCGCTTATTGGCCGGTAGACTCTCTACTGATGTAAACACGCCCCAGAGGACCGTTCCCAGACCATGGATACGGATGAACATTCGTATTATGGGCGGGCTATGTCAGGCTACTGAACTACCACCTGAGAAACATCTCTGGACTCAAGCCCTAAATCTCTGACTCAGTAACAGAAACTATCATCCACTCCTTCATCTCATTCTGCTTGGACTATTGCAATGCCATCTTGTTTTAGCTGCCCAACAAGACCCTTGATGGACTACAGCATTACCAAAATTCAGTTGCAAGGATCCTTACAGGCACTAGGCCCTAGGGCTAGGGTTTTCTTGTGTGTCATAAGGAGACTTTCAATGAAAGCTTAAAACAAAAGGACTGGTCCTCTGTACTTAATTGTGAAGATGTGAATGAATCATGGTGTATTTTTAAACATATGTTTCTAGAGGTAGTTGATAAAGTGGCTCCATTCAAAGAAATTAGGATAAAACAGAGGTCAGAGCCCTGGGTAAATGATGACATTCTCGAGGCCATTCGGGATAGAAATAAGAAGTTTAATCATTTCAAAACTAAGAGGGATGAACAAAGTTGGGCAGTGTTTAAAAAGGCAAGAAATGAAGTTAACAGATTAGTAACTAACACTAAAAAGGTTTACTTTAATGAAAAAATCAAGGAATATAGAAATGACTCAAGAAAGCTATGGAAGTCCCTAAAGCAGCTTGGTTATAGTAAACAGATGAAAACAAAGAATTCCAACATCACCTTAGAACTTGGTAAAACTGTTACTTCAGATAAGAAAATAGTAGCTGCTGGCTTTAATGATTATTTTTCATCTGTGGCACAAGATCTAGTGGGGAAGTTACCTGTCCAGACTGGTCATTATGGGGAAAGTTATGTGCAAAACTATTACTCTCAGATAGGGGTTCAGCCTGGGGCTTTCACTTTCACAAAAGTGTCTGAGGCAATTGTCCTTGAGAAGCTTCAAAAGCTTGATTGTAATAAAGCTACTGGCTTAGATGCTATCCCATCCAGATTTTTAAGGGACTCTGCTGAGACCATTACCCCATCCATTACTCACATTGTAAACAGCTCTATTATTCAAGGACAATTTCCAGAGGACCTCAAAGGAGCCAGAGTAATTCCATTATATAAAAAGGGTAGTAAGCAAGATCCAGGCAATTATAGACCAGTTTCTATCCTCAGTAGTCTGTCAAAGGTTATTGAAAAAATCATATATGAACAAATCGACCATTACCTTTTATCACAAAATATACTATATGAATTTCAGTCAGGATTCAGAAAATCTCATTCCACTGATTCTTGCCTACTTTATTTATCAGACTTCATCAAAAAGGAGGTTGACAATGGTAAATTGTGTGGGATGGTAATGTTAGATTTACAGAAGGCATTTGATACTGTGAATCACAGTGTTTTATTGTATAAATTAAGGGCTATGGGGTTTAGCGACCTGGCTGTGAATTGGGTGGGTACATACCTGGGGAATCGAACGCAGGTAGTGGATATTGGGGGTGTTATGTCTCACCCAGCCAGCATTGGCTGTGGAGTCCCTCAAGGGAGTGTTTTAGGACCTCTTCTTTTTCTTTTATATATTAATGATTTAAAAGCTGTCTGTTCATCAAGTCTGTTTTTATATGCAGATGATTCTGCATTGGTAGTTTCCCATAAGGATAAAAATAGCATTGAGCAATCACTTAGTGCTGAACTTCTTAATGTTAGTAGATGGATGTCTGACAATAGACTATCATTGCACATAGGAAAAACAGAATCCATTCTTTTTGGTTCAAAGATTAGATTAAAGAAAGCCTCAACCTTTAAGGTTTTAGTTGGGGATTCTGAAATTGCAGCCAAGGAATCAGTAAGTTACCTTGGCTGTGTGTTAGACAATAATCTAAGTGGCATAAGTCAGGCACAGAAGGCAATTACCAAAATAAATCATAGAGTGCGTTTTATGGCCAGAATTTCTAAATTTCTGGATACAAAAACTTTGGCCATTTTGGCAGGAGCCTTAATTCAGCCATATTATGACTATGCGTGTGGCTCATGGTTTAATAGCTTAACAGTAAATTTGAAAAACAGGCTACAGACATCACAAAACAAACTAATTAGATTGGTTTTGGATCTCCCCATGAGGACCCACCTTGAGTCATCCCATTTTGATAAGGTGGGATGGTTGAAGGTGGAGGATAGGGTGGCTTTCATTCAGTTGTGCATGGTTCACAGGATTGTGTATGGGAAGGTTCCAAAGTACTTTAAAAACTATTTTAAAAAAGTAAGTGAAGTTCATTGTTACGCCACAAGGGGGAGCACAACAGATTTTGTCCCACCCATAGTCAAGACAAACATGGGCAAAAAGTGTTTTTCTTCTGTTGGTGCTGTACTGTGGAATAGGTTACCTGGCCCACTCAAAGAAATAAGTTCTTTAAACAGTTTCAAGAGTCATTTGAAAAAATGGTTTAAACAACATTATTGAATTCAGAACCATTTTCAATGTACTTCTTATTTCTTACGTGTTTCTGAGTGAATGTGGTATGGATATGTATGTTGGTATGTATGTAGGTATGTATGTATGTATGTATGTATGTATGTATGTGCGTATGTGCAATAATGCCATCATATGCCCTCACCTGCTAGGGACCACAATGGAAATAAGCCTTAGGGCTTTTTTGTGTTTTAATCCCTGTCTATTTTTTTAAAATGTATGATGGTCACTGTTGCCATGCTATGTTTTTTTTTTACATCTAATAGACTAAATAAATTCAATCAATCAATTCAATAATCTTGCATTTCTTTCTCACAGTTGTGCCAGTCCCAGAGGAGCTCAAGGTGGTTTCCGTGAGTGCAACATCTGCCCATCTCACATGGAGCCCACCACATGGGATGGACCAGATTCCACAAAGTTTCCTGGTCTCATACAGCAGTTGTGGAACTGAGAAGAGCATCATTACAGATTCATGCAGCACAGAGATCTCAGACCTGAAGCCAACAACTAACTACACAGTCAGAGTCCAGACGAGGCTCAGGAATGGGAGACTGAGTGAAGCAGTTAGAACAGAGGTTCAAACAGGTGAGATTTATCATGAAGGAACATTCTTACACTTGTGACAACGCAACTTAGGAGAGGTCAGATTCTGGGGAAGTCAAACGTTTCAGATGGTATTTCTTGAGGTTTAAAATTACACTATCTTATAAATCAGGAAATTAAATTCATAATATTTTGGCAAAGCAGATAACACAATCATTAGACAGCAAATTAGAAGCCACTAACTGATCATAGCTGGATGCATTATTCAAAATGTTTTTTTTTTTTTTTGGTAACACTTTATTTTAAAGTTCACATATTAGCAACTAATACATACCTAATTAATGCCTCTATTAGTGCATTGTAAGGCATATGTTAAGCAACATTAAGGGCCCTATTTTGACGACGCAAAGTCAACTGTTGTTTGACGGATGGCGCATATGGTTTTGCTATTTTCACAGCACAGAAAATGAACTTCGCATTCACAGAAAAGGACGGCGCATGGCGCATATGGTTTTGCTATTTTCACAGCACAGAAGATGAACTTCGCATTCGCAGAAAAATAAACTTGCTATTTTCACAGCACAGAAAATGAACTTCGCACCGGCGCAATGTTCAAAAAGGTTGGACTTAGGATGACTAATTAATCATGGGTGTGTTATGGGTGTAACACAGACATAACCAATGACAGATCAATCTCACATTGCCTTTAAGAACGAAGAGCGCAAAGCGCTTGGTGAATTGCTATCACACCAGCTGATCTCCTCCTTGTGCATTTAAAGAAATTAAAATATTGAATAGCGAGCAAGCTCACACGTCAGGTCTAGTAATAGTCAGAGCCGTAATGGGTATAGTAATATTAAATTGATGTCTACAGGCTGCACAAGACACGAAGGAAGCTGATTTAGTCCTGATAGATATCTCGGAATGTTCATTTGAAAGCGAAAGTAAACTTGATTCTCCTTTTAACGTCCCCCTTCTTATATCCTCACGCGTTTTCTGTTGCAGGCTAATAATTTGTGGTTAACCACATCTTCCTGAACATCATAATGATTTTCCCATTGTCATAATTATTGTTGTGGCCTTCATTGTTATGTTGGAACGAGGACTGCATTACCTATTGCGTTGTGCGCCCATAAAATAGTATTTCAGGAATGCGTGACTGACGAATGACCAGGTTTTTCCCAGTCAGTGGCGGATCCCTTTCTGCGTCTGTATAATAGCATCTGTTGCGCTTTGTGCCTAGCCACACCTCCGATACACCTCAGAGGACGCAAAGTCACTTGCTAATTAGACAACGTGAATTATTTGACAGAAAAACGAACCATGTGCTTGCACAAAATAGCAATGACAGCTTGCGCGAGTCGCGAAGGCATGGTGCGCCGTCTGCATTATAGGACCCTAAAGCCCCAATGTGTAGCATTTGAGAAAATTTAAGCGCAACGCAAGGCAAATTACAAATGAAAGCTACGGAAGCCTGCATGCGGATGTCGGTCTATTGTCAGTCTATAGCGAAACGCGAAAGATATGACTGTTTTCAGCTTCCGTATTCCAAGATGACATGCAGCAATACATGGAGAGTCTAACCCAGTTAATGTGCATGAAAACGCGAAATTTCAAGCCAATATGGACACACGGAATTAATAGTGGTGGTTAATATTTATGAGAAAGGACAAGCTTGTCAACAGGTAAAGCAGATTTTGATATTGAACAGTGAAAATGTTACACATTGTACCTTTAATAATTTTTTAGGCGTGTATTCACAAATGTCTTGTTCATGACTAATTAGGCCTTGATATAATCTTAATAATGTAATAAGCCTTCATCTCTACTTACTAAGTAGTTGTACCTCCCAAAATAGAACATGTATAACCCGCAAGTATACTGTCTGAATAAATCCAGAATAGTGGAAGAACACTTGTAGAATAAGCGAGTATATACTCTCAACGTCATTGCTGTATGTCACTGCCCAGGTTGCTGGAAGCACATCATCATCAGTAATACCTATGCAGTACTTGCTAGTCAGTCACTGCTTCCACTATTCTGGATTTATTCAGACAGTATACTAGTGGGTTATAAACCGCTCACAAAAAGTAAGGAAACTTGACTTTGGCCCATTATATCTCCCCTTTAGTAATACCAACCCCTAAAGTGTTATATATAATTTTTATCGTTGGTTTGTCCCCTTTACAAAGAGGTATAGCTTGTAAGCATCGGGCAATCATGGAATGCGCAACACTGCCAAACGTGTGAGTAGTGCCAACCAAAAATGTGCTGTTACGACCAAACGGTTACAAGTGGGACAATAAAAAGGAATAGCTCTTGCACAGCACTGACAGTCTCCTCAACCCCCCCAGCCCCCACTTTCCCCCAGCTTACCACTTTCCCCTCATCCCCCCACTTCTCCCCCCAGCCTCCCACTTTCCCCTCAGCCCCCCCAGTCCCCACTTCCCCCTCAGTCCCCCCAGCCCCCACTTCTCCCCTCAGCCCCCCAGCCCCCACTTCACCCTCCCAACCTCCCACTTCCCCCTCACTCCCCCTAGCCCCCACTTCACCCCCCCAAACCTCCCACTTCCCCCTTATCCCCCTCAGTCCCCCCTAGCCCCCACTTCTCCCCTCAGCCCCCACTTCAAACCCCCCCACCCTCCCATTTACCACCCCTTCAACCCCCTACTTTGTCCCCCGTCCCCCATCCCCCCCCTTCCCCCCACTTCTCCACTGTCTCCCTGCATATGCATGTATTACCAGCGATCACCAGAGGGTGGTGCTAGACCATGAAAAGTAGATAAATACTAACAGGACAGGGTCTTGTTGGGAATTCTTCAGCTTGGCTTATAGATACTGTCAACCAAGTTTCATGAGGATTGGACAAAATTTGTGGTCTGTGTAACGTTAGTTTCACTTTCGACAAAATCCAAAATGGCGGAAAGGCTAGTTGGGCAAAATATGACATCATGGGGTTTGTTGGAATCGGCTTGGCCTAAGGTTTCCATAGATACCAGGCTTTTGGTAATCCGTGGTATTGGTCAGAAGTTATAATAATAAATGCACTCCAAAATTTGCCAAAATAACCTTTTTGCCTGTAATAGCGCCCCCCAGTGGTGTAACTGCACCAAATTTGGTGAGCCCCTTTGAGAGTGGACCAGAAAACAGCTGAACGAGTTTGGTGAAGTTTCATCAAAGCGTTGCCGAGATATGAGGTCACTTCCTGTTTGGCGACTTTCGCCGTGGAATTCAATAGGCTGTGGAGGCCTGAAAGCTTTTGAAACTTTATTGGCTGTAAATGGGACTTCCCATAGTACGATCTGACCAAGGAGGTTATATATAAACTGGAGACAACGACTAAGTCCCGCCCTCCATAGAACTGAATGGCCGAGGCTAGGCTAGTAAATGCGGTGAATTGACAGTCAACGCCATTGTGAACACTGGAGGTAACAGGCCAGGCCATGCCCATGCTGCCCATGCGCAAAGTTCCAAAGTTGGTAGTCCAAACAGTAGTCCTTCAGTCCAGACGGTGGTGATAATGCACCTAGTTTGTTTGCCATACAACACGAGGAAGAAAGTTCTGTCGAGAACGTGCCTGAAGTTTATAGCATTCATGACAGTACACTTTTTTTCACAAGCTCCTCAAAAAATAAGCGAAGAGTAACCAGAGATCATGAAATATTGCTTTTACTCTCCCAGGAGAAATAACATTTCGCATGTAACCGCCCACCAATTTGTAAGTGCATGAGTGCTCGTGCCCAGCATGACTCTCATGCATGCGCTGCCTTGGTTCGGATTGTGACTCCATACTTAAATATGGCGATGCTAAAGTGCTGCCGCTAATCTGCGCGTTCTTGACCCCCTGGATCTGACAGTGGAATTTTGGTCATACCCCAAACCCCTCATGAGCTATTAGCCAAAACACGTTTTTGCTAATTATAGCGCCCCCTGGTGGCCAAACTGCACCAAATTTGTTGTGCCCCCAGTAGAGGTTGTCAGTTGTCATGGCACCAAGTTTGGTTAAGATTGGTCAAATGGTTTTCGAGATATGAGCTCACTTCCTGTTTGGCGGCTTCGCCGCAGTTTTCGATTGGCTGTTACGGCCAAACGGTTACGAATCCGGTAATGCCATGTGATAACTTTTTTTCGCCTTAGTCTGGAGATACTATGTACCAAGTTTCATGACGATTGGACAAAATTTGTGGCCTGTGATAGTTTAGTTTCACTTTCGACAAAATTCAAAATGGCGGAAAATCCAGTCGGGCGGAAAATGACGTCATTGGGGGCGTTGGAATCGGCTTCATCCAAGGATTCCAATGATGCCAGGCTTGTCAAAATCAGTTGCACGGGTCAGAAGTTACAAACATGGATGCAGTTCCAACTTTGACCTGTTGGTGGCGCTAGAGAGTTTGGAGCTGGCAGCATGCAATTTGCTGTGTTTGATGAGGAAAGTGTGCCCAATCAGTGTGCCAAATTTCACAACTTTTTACCAATCGGTTCTATGGGCTGCCATAGACTTCAATGGTACCGGAATAATAATAAATATAGCCGCTTGCAGCAATGAGCGGGGTCCAAGCTATGGGCACTTGGTCTAGGCTTTTGGCCCCTCTGCCCTCTGCTCCTGCCCCCTACTGCCCAACTATTTTTGTTGCTTCATCCAGGATGCGAACCTGGGACCATTTGCATGCTAGACGGTAACCAAACCACTGCGCTATGCAGTCCCACACATTACATGAGACCTTGGTTTCCTATCCAATTGTGTTCTGTTCATTGACAAATGATGTGTTTTAAATTTAGCATGTTGGGCTAGGGCCATCACACATGTGTGACTATGAAACTATTGTGAAGTTGACTCTGGCATTCTGAACACATGATTTTTGGGTCACTGCATTAAAGCAGTAGCACTCCTTGACTCTTCTTACCTTGGAAGATTTGGCCACTGAGAAGGTGAGTGCCGGAGATGGGTTTTGAACCTGCGATCTCATGGTCTTTGCTTTGCGCTCCTAGGCCTGAGCCTACTGAGCTAATGGGCCTACAATGTCTTTTTCTTTCAGTCACCTAGTCAAGGTGGTAAGGAATAGGTCCCAAGCCAGGTACAGATTTCATAGTAAAATTAAAGCATTTTGGTAAAGTGTTGACCAGCGAAATTTTGTACACTTGCTTGAACTGACTTGATCATTAATCACATTAAATTTGGTATTGATTGGTCAATGTTGATCAAGGTGGTCTAACTTTATTGCACTATAATATTAATATGGTTTGGCATATGAAAATTTCATTTGATAATATTTATGAGGCTTGGTCTGAAGATTATCTGTATACATTTTGATCATGATATGACCAATTTTGTGACCTGTGATAGTTTACTTTCACTTTGGCTTTTCAGTGAATTTGTGAAAAAACTAAATATTTTTTGACATTAATGGTATTTGAGAAAAGATGCTATTGGATGTAGAGCTTAATGTGATCTAAGAATTTGGAGTCTAGGTCAATGTGATCTTGAGATATGGGTTGAAATGGAAATTGCTTTATTATAGCGCCACCTATGGATGCAGTACCTCAGGAATGGGTCTCTGAGTAGTGGGGGCAATTTGGGACCAGACCCTAAAGTTTCATGTTCCTGGGACTTATGGTTTAGGCTCCAGCATGACTTTTAGCGGAGAAAAATAATAATAAATATAGCCGCTAGCGGCAATGAGCGGGGTCCAAGCATTGGGCACTTGGTCTAGGCCTTTGGCCCCTCTGCCCTCTGCTCCTGCCCCCTACTGCCCAACTATTTTTGTTGCTTCATCCAGGATGCGAACCTGGGACCATTTGCATGCTAGACGGTAACCAAACCACTGCGCTATGCAGTCCCACACATTACATGAGACCTTGGTTTCCTGTGAATTGTGCTGTGCAGAGGATTACAAATGGAATTCAGGTGTGAGTGACGAGGACAGGTGAAGTTGATTGAGGACAGCAGTGAAATGCAATGTCTTTGAACCTTGGAAAGACATAAGCATCATAGAAAGTACATTTTGAGAAACTCTGTAACTTCAGGGAGTTTTTGAATTTTGGACATTAATGGCATTTAAGAAAAGATGCCAATGAGTGTACAGATTAATGTGATGTGAGACTTCGGAGTCCAGGCCAATGATGTCTTGAGATATGGGCTTAAATGGAATTGGCTTTATTATAGCACCACCTCTGCCCCTACTCCAGCTCACATTTTTGTTGCTTCACCTGGGATATGAACTTGGGACCTTCCTCATGCTAGGCTGCAACCAAACCCCTGCGCTACGCGGACGCAGGGAAACTGTTCTGTTTTTTTTGTGTGTGTATTGGCTCTGCATTGGATTGCAAATGGAATTCAGGTGTGAATGATGAGGACAGGTGCAATTGATTGAGGACAGCAATGAAATGCAGTCGCTTTGGACCTTGAAAAGACACATCTAAGCATCATGGAAAGTGAATTTGAGAAACTCTGTAACTTTCAACCCTAAAGAAATACTTCAGTGTTGGTGAGGTGCTTACTGTTTGTGTTTGTGTTTCTTTACTGACTACTGGTGAATACCTATATGGTACTTGTTTATTTATTTAATTGTTCATTTCAATGTGTCTTTTTTTTAAATGACTGGCTGGAACTTAATTAACTTAAATTTCCCTCTAGGGAATAATAAACTGGACTTGTCTTGAATTGCAGAATTTTGAGTTTGGCACATTGGGCTTGATCATCACCAAAGTATCACTATGACCACTTTTTCTATCCATTTGTGTTCTGTTCAATGACAAATGATGTGCTTTAAATTTAGCATGTTGGGCTAGGGCCATCACACATGTGTGACTATGACAATGAGGGTTATTGTGAAGTTGACTGGCATTCTGAACACATGATTTTTGGGTCACCGCATTAAAGCGGTACCACCCCTTGTCTCTTCTTACCTTGGAAGATTTGGCCACTGAGAAGGTGAGTGCTGGAGACGGGTTTTGAACCTGCAATCTCATGGTCTTCGCTTTGCGCTCCTAGGCCTGAGCTAATGGGCCTACAATGTTGTTCTCTTTCAGTCAACTACTCAAGGTGGTAAGGAATAGGTCCCAAGCCAGGTACAGATTTCATAGCAAAATTAAAGCATTTTGGCAAAGTGTTGACCAGCGAAATTTTGTACACTTGCTTGAACTGACTTGATCATTAATCACATTAAATTTGGTATTGATTGATCAAGGTGGTCTAACTTTATTGCACTATAATATTAATATGGATCGGCATATGAAAATTTCATTTGATAATATTTATGAGGCTTGGTCTGAAGATGATCTGTATAAATTTTGATTATGATATGACCAATTTTGAGGCCTGTGATAGTTTACTTTCACTTTGGCTTTTCAGTGAATTTGTGAAAAAACTAAATATTTTTTGACATTAATGGTATTTGAGAAAGGATGCTATTGGATGTAGAGATTAATGTCATCTAAGAATTTGGAGTCTAGGTCAATGTGATCTTGAGATATGGGTTGAAATGAAAATTGCTTTATTATAGCGCCACCTATGGATGCAGTACCTCAGGAATGGGTCTCTGAGTAGTGGGGGCAATTTGGGACCAGACCCTAAAGTTTCATGTTCCTGGGACTTATGGTTTAGGCTCCAGCATGACTTTTAGCGGAGAAAAATAATAATAATAAAAAAACGGAACAGAAACAATAGGGTTCCGCGCAGCTTCGCTGCTTGGACCCCTAATAATAATAAAAACGGAACAGAAACAATAGGGTTCCGCGCAGCTTCGCTGCTTGGACCCCTAATAATAAAAAACGGAACAGAAACAATAGGGTTCCGCGCAGCTTCGCTGCTTGGACCCCTAATAAGAAAAGGTAGAAACACTAAGGCTACGTTTCCACTGCAGATCAGATGTGCCCAATTCCAATTTTCTGCTCACATCTGATTTTTTGGATTGCGTGTTTACTAGTGCTGTCAGTTTAACTCGTTAATAGCGGCGTTAACGCAAACCTATTTTAACGCCGTCAATTTTTTTAACGCGCGATTAACGCATTTGACCCGCCATTATCAATGGAATGGGAAAAAAATATATCTCCGACATTCTAACATCTCCCGACTTTTCAGTATGTCCTGTGTAGGCTTGAAGTAGGCCTACTGCTTAGCCTAGGACCTAGGCTACTCATGCCTACAGTAGCCTACACACGCACTGCACACATGGCATGGGTGTCTGCACTCAGCTCTGCTGCTCCGATGTCAGTGAAAACAAATATTTTACCGACACAATCGTTGACGCTCACTCGCATGTTCGCATATTTAGGTTGTTGATTAGAGGATTGATGTTGTCACTTAGAAATCCCTTATCTTGAACTGAATACCCCGCAAATAGGCTAATATCAGTTTCAAAATTGCAGCGCAAGTGAGAGAGGTGGAACAGGTCGGAGCGCAACTGAGAGAGAGAATGTTTGTGAGCGTCATTTGATGTCAGTGAAAACAAATATTTTACCGACACAATCGTTGACGCTCACTCGCATGTTCGCATATTTAGGTTGTTAACTAGCTAGAGGATTAATTTTGTCACTTAGAAATCCCTTATCTTGAACTGAATACCCCGCAAATAGGCTAATATCAGTTTCAAAATTGCAGCGCGAGTGAGAGAGGTGAAACAGGTTGGAGCGCCACTGAGAGAGAGAATTTATGCAAAGGAGACGCATATAGCCTACTTGATTCTGAACGTATGACCTTGTTAATAAAATGAGAGCTTCTTGCAGGGCAATTGCCAATATGGCAAAATGCATTTTAAAGGTATGCTCATGCAATGTAGGTTTACTCATGTAGACCATAATGCCATATTTTCACTGAGGCTCTTTAAAATATAGGTTAGTATAATTTAAAGGGCCACCATCCAGGTTTTTTTTTTTTTTTTTTTTTTTTTTTTTGTAAACTTGTGAACTAGCAACATAAAAGACATCAACATCTCTCTGGCAGTACTTGAACATGTTAATAATTTGTGATGCTGTAACTGGGTTTTCTTTTATTTTAAATTGGTATTCACCCCTACCAATGAATGCTGATAACAGCATTAAAATGAAAATAAATAAATAAAAATGTGACAAAAAGAAATCGAGGGACATTTAGAATAGAAAGAAATTTGCGATTAATCGCGATTAATTATGAGTTAACTACGGCAAAAATGTGATTAATCGCGATTAAATATTTTAATCGCTTGACAGCACTAGTGTTTACATCTACTTTCAAAAGTGCCCAAATCAGATGTGCATGTTTACACTTGCCAGACACTTGAAACAACCCGCATGCGTAGAAGGCACGTCCGCCATGACCAAAGGGACATTCAAAATAGAGGTGGTCAGAACCTGGATGTTATTGCTGCCATTAATTAATTTCTATACTTATTTCCATCATAATGATGACGACTAAGTAGAAAGCTAATCCTTAACATACTTCAGGCACAACCCCCGAACAATCGTCTTTCTAAAGTGGCTCATGAACACCCGCGAGTGTTGTAAAATCTCCTGTGAATGGAGAAAATAGTGTAGCGCGTTGTACAAGTGAGAGGTAGCGAGACAGAGGTGCAACGGAGAGAAAGTTCCCGAGCAGTTTACAGATCTAGAACTAGGCTATTAACGGCCCATCTCTCTCATCATCAAATGACTTTGTCAGTAAAATGAAAGTCCTGCTATCAACCAGCAAATGAAATGAACCGCTTGAGAAAGTGAAGGGGAAAAAAATAAAGTCTGAGTATTGGTGAAAGTGAAAGCATGTCGGCTTCATTGCATGTATGAGGGGCACTCTGAAACATCACTGTCAAAATGGAGGAGATGAACGGTTAGGCCTATGTGGTTGTTAATCGCGGAGTAGACATAGGCCTAAATGAATGAGGGAATGAAACAAAACGCATTTCTACGCTGCTCTACTCATATCTTCCTAAATGTATTCGTTAATTTTACTGAAATTCATCCTCGTTTCCCCTGCGGTGTGCAGGCTATGGAGAGTCACTTATCTCCTTCTAACTTCCGTGTTGGTGCAGAAAAACTCCCAATTAATGACGTATGAGACGCATTGGTAGGGAACATCCGATCTGTCTGTTTAGACTGCCATCACATCAACACATATCTGATACGTATCTGATTTATGACCACATATGAAGGAGGCCTGGATCTGATCTGGACAAATCAGATTCCATGTGACTTTTTTCTGTTTACACTGTCGTCAAACACATCGGAATTGTGCCACATGGGAGCAAAAAATCGGATTTGACCTGCCAGTGTAAACGCAGCCTAAGGGTGCCTTCGCAGCTTCGCTGCTTGGCCCCCAACTAGTCATGAACAAGACATTTGTAAATACACACTTGACAAATGATTAATGTTGCCTAACACATGCCTTATAAGTCACTAATACAGCCATTACTTAGGTATGTAGTGGCTAATATGTGCGCCTTAAAATAAAGTGTTACCTTTTTTTTAATATGCCAGGGTGGCCGTGGGCCCTGAAAAAGTCTTAAAAGGTCTTAAATTCCGTCTTTCTGAAATAAGGCCTTAAAATGTCTAAATTGACTTAAATTCCAATCTAAGGGTCTTTAAATTATGAATTTTAATTTTGTAGAGAATTTTTCGGCGTGTCATTAAGGGTCATTCTCCCAGAAACGTGCCTGTCCTGGGCTTGTTTTGGTGAATAAAATATTTACAATCCAAAATTGGCTTTTAAAAGTCTTTTTTAAATGATACTCATGAATAATCCAGTTAAAGTACCATTGAAATCAGCTTTCTCCAACTTTGAGCTGAATAAAAAAAACATTTGCCTAATATCAATAATTTTAGGTGACATAGAATGGAAAACCACTTTGATGAATTAAGAGAGGTTTTGCATGGTCAAAGAGCCATCATGCATGGCATGGCAGGCATGGTTCTGTCCTTCTTCATGTGAAAATCTTTAATTTAGAGATAGACACTAAATCATTAGTCAGGTGCATTTATGAAAAAAAAACACCAAATCCAAAAAAAATTCTAACAAAAGGTTTCTCAGTTGTTTTTTATAGTATTAGATGTCCTTAATAACATACTAAAAGTTTACCAAAGTTTGACCACTAGAAAGGTGTCATTTTCAAGATGGCGTCCATGATGTATAGGAAGCCATGGGAGACACCCCAGGTGAATAGGGTAAAAATTTTAACTAACAGATATCACCATGAAACTTCACAAGTTTATAACTTACATTAAGACAAATATTTTTTGTATTACAAGTTTTGTCAAATGTTATGTTTGAATATGTAAATGAGGCAATATGTAATTAAATATGTACTAATTTGCATACATTACCAGAACGAAAAATAAAGCCCCTAACCCTAAAAAATCCTATTATAGTATTAGGTGTCCTTAATAACATACTAAAAATGTACATATGTTTGACCACTAGAAAGGTGTCATTTTCCATGATGGGCAGGAATACCTTAAAATATCCCAACTCTTTCTTTATTTGACCTAGCCAAGTATAGCCCGGTTCGGATATTCAATATTCAATAACCCTAGGCATTTTTGAGGAAAAGTTGTTATATGGCATTTTTGGAAAGTTCAAAGTCCCCTAAATACAGATCCATTGTATAACATTTAAACCAAGGCCTTTTTGGTGAAATATGGATGCATTTTACGTAGGCGAAACAATACAGGCAGATAGGGTAAAATTTTGAACTTTTATATATCACCTTAAAGCTTGCACACTTTCTAACATTAAGAGAAGATTTTTTTATATTACAAGTTTTGTGAAATGTAATGCTTTCATATGCAAAATGAGTCCAATGTACAGATATTATGCGTTAGGCTATGTGTTGTCCAGACAAAGTAGCTTTTCATAACAGACTAATTGTAAAAGTTTTTTTCAGCTTGGATCATTTGTATGAGATGTTCAGAACAACATGCAAAAAGTCCTGAGAAATCCTAGTTGAGGAAATATATGGGAAGTAAATTTCCCATTGAAATGAATGGGATTCGGGTGTATTTTGGAGGAAAATGTACACAACTAGTACATTTTGGCCTGAAGCATGAACAGGAAACTAATTTCACCATCTATCCCATATATTTTCTAAAAGCACACACCCTCAGGATGTGATATACCATGGCATGGTGTGACAGTGAGGTAGGGCCCACCCTCCACATTACAATAAAGCCCATAATCAAGAAATTTGGTGTTGGCACATTAGTCTGTTTTTGGACTCACATTTAGGCCAGTGACATTTAAGGGAAACATTTTACACCCCATAAAGCATATATTTTCTGAGCGCTTATACCCTCAGGATTTCACCAACAATGTTTTTTTCAACATCCCATCCCTACTTATTTCAAAGCCTTTGCTTATTTTTAGAAGAAAGGAGAAATTGGGTGTATTTCTCATACAAAAGTATGTAGGAACAAGTAATTAACACTCATATGTTATACCTTTTTTGAAAGCAGGGAACCTCAGAATCTCAGTAAACATATGTTGAGACAGATTAGACCCCCCTCCTCGTTTTAATACACATTTAAAGATCATTTGGTATTGGTGATATAGGCGTATAGCCAATGCATTTGGACCTGAGGAATGAAGAAGAAACTAATCTACCTCCTTAAGCTATACCTTTTCTCAAAGCATACACCAACAGGGTGTCATACTATAAGAAGAAAAAATATTCTGTAACAATTGTGTCTACTATTGGCTCAAAATTGGGCCTGGACTAGTTCATATCCACATACTCATAAACACTATAACAACTGAAATAGTGACTGACTTATTAATATGTGTTTAATGTTGCTTTGTTTTTACTCTGACATCACACATACACGGCCATTGTGAGCTTTACAACATTTTACTGACTGTTAGTGACAATGTTTGAAATTATATTTTGTTGATAAATTGTGATTTCCTTCTAATTTTGCTTTAGCGACTTTCAGGGAGTGTCATGGGTTAATCAGGGGCGTCTAACCCCAGGTGTCTGGTCTTAACATACAGTATGGTAAATCAGCTTCTCCTTACTGTTAGATGCCAAAAATGTATCAATGTAGGCCTACTGTTACTTCACAAATCTGCACTAAGCCTACTGTATAGGCAGTATAGTATTCTAGTTTATGCAATTATTTAAGGGAAACTGTACTTATTCTTTTTTTTTTAAATAAATGTGCTAGTAACCAGTTGCTTTAATATATAATTGTTCTCACTTATCTATCATTCAGATGTGCTAATTAGAATATTACAAGGTCAAAACATCAATCAGGCACCAGTATTCCTGGTCTACAAGGAATACAAAGGAGTAATGGGCATTTTAGGACCTGAAAAAACCTACATGGCGATATTTGAATTTCTAGAGGTGGTGACTGTATTTTTTCATTTGCAGTCCCCCCAGCCCATTCTGACTCTAGTATGTCTACAAAATAAAACAATAATTTTGAAAGGGGCTTTATTCATTGTTCAGTTTTCCGTTTTGGTAATGTATGCAAATTGCTGCACATTTAATTAGATATTGCCTTATTTACATATTCAAACATAACATTTGACAAAACTTGTAATACAAAAAATATTTGTCTTAATGTAAGTGATAAACTTGGGAAGTTTCATGGTGATAACTGTTAGTTAAAAAATTTACCCTATTCACCTGGTGTGTCTACTCAGGCTTCCTATACATCATGGACGCCATCTTGAAAATGACACCTTTCTAGTGGTCAAACTTTGGTAAACTTTTAGTATGTTATTAAGGACATCTTATACTATGACAAACAGCTGAGAAACCTTTTGTTAGAATTTTTTTTGGGTAAAGTCATATTTGCACCTGACTACATAGGCGAAAGGCGAACAAAGCCTACAAGTGATGTCAAATAGCATTTCTATTGCAGTTCAATTGACTTTGCCAGAGAGGGCGTTGTTTAAGCAAAAGGCCCATTTCATATTTCAATTATTTTTATTGGTTATCACACAACTGCATTCAAAAGGTCAATGATGGGTGATGTACCCAAAGATACACTCAATTGTGTTATGGTAAAATGAATACAAAAGGAATTATGCAGTGATGCAAAAGGCCCATTTCAATACACATCCTAAATATGAGGTGTTATGCTGGCAGGGTTTTAGATACATCTCTAGGATGCGCTGGGATGCATCATCAGTGATATTCCTGAGGTAATTCAGGGTTTTGGGTCTTTCAACATCAGACCCCCTCACACACAACACTTCTGAAATGGAAAATCTTGAATCTTTCGGTGCAGCACATTTTTGATGACGTGTCGTTGTCTCCAAGCCAAGTAAATAGATCGTGTAAAATCACTTGATGATTTTGTTTTCTACTTTTGCATGATGTTGGTCTTAAATTTAGTATGGAAAATGGTATTAAAAAGCCTTAAGTTTCACTTGATCAAATCTACAAGTAGACACACTGTATGCCATAATGTTGCATTTTCTTTACAGCTGTGCCTACTCCAGAGGACCTGAAGGTGGTTTCATTGACAGTAACATCTTCCAGGATCACATGGAGTCCACCACATGGGATGGACCAGATTCCACACAGTTTCCTGGTCTTATACAGCAGTGGAGGAACTGAGAAGAGCATCATTACAGAGTCATGCAGCACAGAGATCTCAGACCTGGAGCCAGGAACTGACTACACAGTCAGAGTCCAGACGATGCTCAAGAATGAGAGACTGAGTGATGCAGTTAGAGCAGAGATTCAAACAGGTGAGATTTATCATTATGGAAGTAAGGGTTGGTCAGATGTGAAAAGATAAATGGTCTCTGTTAACTTTTGCTGCTAAGTAAGGGCTATTGAAGCCGATAAAAAAATCCCTATTAGCAATAATTTTAGGAGATATAGAATGGAAAACTTTTACATTGGCTTTGATGAATTAAGAGAGGTTGTGTGTGGTCAAATAGCTATCATGAACATGAGGCATGATTCTGCCCTTCTTTATTTGAAAATCTTTCATTTAGAAATAGCCACTAAATCATGGGTGAATTAGAGCAAAGCCTACAAGGGATGTCAAATAGCATAGAGATATTGCAGTTCAATTGAGTTTGCCAGAGATGGGGGTCATTTAAGCAATTCTGTCTGTGCAGCACATTTTTGATGTGTCGTTATCTCCAAGTCAAGTAAATAAATAGTGTAAAATAGCTTCATGATTTTGTGCTCGACTTTGCACGATGTTGGTCTTAAATTTGGTTTGAAAATGGTATTAAAAAGTCAATGTATATGCCATAATGTTGCATTTTCTTTACAGCTGTGCCTACTCCAGAGGACCTGAAGGTGGTTTCAGTGACAGTAACATCTTCCAGGATCACATGGAGTCCACCACATGGGATGGACCAGATTCCACACAGTTTCCTGGTCTTATACAGCAGTGGTGGAACTGAGAAGAGCATCATTACAGAGTCATGCAGCACAGAGATCTCAGACCTGGAGCCAGGAACTGACTACACTGTCAGAGTCCAAACAAAGCTCAAGAATGAGAGACTGAGTGAAGCTGTCAGAGCAGAGATTCAAACAGGTGAGATCTATCATTATGGAAATAAGGGTTCGTCAGATGTGTAAAGAGAAATGGTCTCTGTTAACTTTTGCTGCTAAGTACATTACTAAGTCAGTCAGAAAATACAAGAGCAGGCCACATAAAAAATTGAGAATGAGTTGGGATGAAAAACAAGAACAAAGGCAAATTTGCATGGAAGAAAAAGGAATAGTTATCAGGTGTCCTCCAAAGATGTTTTTAGGAACCCAAATGCAGGCACAAACTTGAGACTAGAGATTAAGGCCCGGTTCCCCGATAACGCTCACTCTTAGCGAACTAAGAAGACTCGAAAGATATATCTTACCAAAGTCGTTTACTTTTCTGAGTGTGTTCCCCAAACTATCTCTTAGAGTCTTCTTTACTACGTTGTTCTTAGCTATCACTTAATGTGCCAAATCCATGTTTCTGGCATTGGTTGTTGTGTGAAAATGTCTTTTCTGGAATTAAGGTGCTGCAATTAACAAGAAATATGCGTAATACAATATAAGTAAAAATATAATGTGTCCCAATATGGGTTGTGTATGTGGCATGTTTGTATTTTAGAAGGGTTGAAAAGTAAAGCAACTTAGTGAATTTTGGCGATTTTTAATTTATGCAAAATAAAACACAAAATGCAAGGAAACCAATTCAGATGTTCCTTGGCAGTAAGTGCGCAAGTATTGAGATCAATACAACACTTTTTAAAGCTGTAAAGCGTATGTTTAAGCCAAAAACTGTGATAAGAGAAAGCTACGAATGGTCCAGACCACCCTTACGAAAGTGTGACTTACAGAAGATACACTTAGGGTACGAACATTTTGGGGATCACGTCTTAACGTTAAGAGGAAGGTTAAGGAAAAGGTAAAGAACTACTTAGCGTTGAATGTTTTGGGGAACTGGGCCTTAGTATTTAATCAAGAAACTTGAGACAAAGAAACATGACAAAACACAATGACACAGGAACACAGGAAACACAAGGGCTTAAATAGAGATTTAAACAGGTGAGATTTATCATGAAGGAACATTCTTACCCTTGTGACAGTGCAACTTCAGTGAATAGGAGAGGTCAGATTCTGGGGAAGTCAAAGGTTTCAGATGGCATTTTTTGAGGTTTAAAATTACGCTATCTTATCAATCAGGAAATAAAATTCATAATTTTGGAATTTAGGAAGAGAAGATGACACAAGCATTAGACAGCAAATTAGATTGAAGCCACCAACTGATCATAGCTGGATATATTATTCAATTGTTTTTTTTATGTCCCAGGGTGGCCATGGGTCCTGAAAAAGTCTTAAAAGGTCTTAAATAAGGCCTTAAAATGTCTTAATTGTCTTAAATTTCAATCTAAGGGTCTTTAAATTATGAATCTAAATTTTGAAGAGAATTTTTCGGCATATCATTAAAGGGGAAGTTTGGTTTTTAACATGTTTAGCCCCTTCTCTGAAGTGACTAGGATGAAATATTATCATCAACACCAAAGTTGTGATGATTGCTCCTGTCTCTGATATTTGGCTCATTTAGAATCCCCCTTTTCTGCGTCAGAATGGCTTCCTTTGTGCATGTCCGATAATGTCCTTAAAACAACCTTAAACCTTTATATTAAAACTTGTGCTGCTCACCAAGTGTTTAGTGGTGTCCATTGATGTTCCAAAACAATTATAGTAGCAAAGTACCGTTTCTGTCATGTTTTAAGTGGTATTTTGAACATTCTGGAACTATTTTTTTGGCGTAGCAATACCAACTAGCACAACTAGAAGACAAATAAAGCTGGATAGGAACTGTATTTTGCTATGATAATTGTTGTGGAACATCAACAAACTCCACTAACCACTTGGTGAGCTGCACATGTTTTAAAACAAAGGTTTTAGGTTCTTTTAAAGCCATTATCAGACATGCACAAAGCAAGCATTCTGCAGCAGACAAGGGAGGATTCTAAATGAGCCAAATATCAGAGACAAGAGCAGTTGTCAAAATTTTGGTGTTAATGATTCTATTTCATCCTAGACACTACAGAAAAGGGGCTAACATGTTAAAAACCAAACTTCCCCTTTAAGGGTAATTCTCCTAGAAACTTGCCTGTCCTGGGCTTGCTTTGATGAATAAAATATTTACAATCCAAAATTGGCTTTTTAAAGTCATGATGTTGGTCTTGAATTTGGTTTGAAAATGGTATTTAAAAGTCTCACATTTACAAGTATAGACACACTGTATATGCCATAATGTTGCATTTTCTTTACAGCTGTGCCTACTCCAGAGGACCTGAAGGTGGTTTCAGTGACAGTAACATCTGCCCATCTCACATGGAGTCCACCACATGGGATGGACCAGATTCTACACAGTTTCCTGGTCTCATACAACAGTGATGGAACTGAGAAGAGCATCACTACAGATTCATGCAGCACAGAGATCTCAGGCCTGAAGACAGGAACTGACTGCACAGTCAGAGTCCAAACAAAGCTCAATAATGGGAGACTGAGTGAAGCAGTCAGAGCAGAGATTCAAACAGGTGAGATTTATCATTATGGAAATAAGGATTGGTTGCACTGGTGCACCTAATCTTTTTTCTTGCAAGCACCAGCACAAAAGTTAGGTGCACCCAAATTTTCCACTGCATCACATTTAACAGCGCAGTTATACCAATTAACTTTTTCTTGGTTTTATAGGTTGTCCATAAGAATTATAAATTATTAACAATTTTTTGAAGAAAACTTAACATAATGAAAAAAGTGTTGGTGCTCCAAACTAGGATTTTTACTTAAAAACATATCAAGACTAGAAAAGCGCTCAGAGAGCGCAGACCTCCGCCAAGGCAATGTGGTCATAGACCCAACATACATTCCAGATCATGTTCTGGATCACATATTGCCACCAAAATTGAGTCAGTTCTTGCGTGTCCCAATATATACATTGTCCGAAATTTTCATCCAAATCCGTGCAGCACTTTTCAAGTTATCCTGCTGACAAACAAACTAACAAACAGACAAACCAACGTGACCGACAACATAACCTCCTTGGCGGAGGTAATAATAAAATAACAATAGAAATGTTTGTAGTCTTTTTAAGGGCATCAAACTGCACATATCAACACTCAATGTCTTAGACAAGGCCTATCCTTCTTGAT
Source organism: Sardinella longiceps (assembly GCA_027497455.2). Lineage (NCBI taxonomy): Eukaryota > Metazoa > Chordata > Actinopteri > Clupeiformes > Clupeidae > Sardinella > Sardinella longiceps. The sequence goes on from JAODXP020000020.1 coordinate 23,450,512, forward strand.
ATTTGGCCTTATAGTGTTTTTACATTTTTTGTGTATGAAGCTTCTATCTATTCTATCTATCTATATACTTACCAATTTGTGGGCTTCCCATGGGCATTATTTGATAGAAAGTGAATTTAGACATGTTTTAAATGTTATTACCCATTTTTCTCAAGTCAGAAAGAGGGATAGAATCAATTTCAATGACATTTCAATGACAGAATGTTAATTTTACTACCATGGAATGTCGGAATGTTCAAGTGTAAAATAAGCCCATCTGAGTTTCTATGCAAACACTTGCCCCCCACAAACGGCTGGTAGTACCGGTGCGACCTCTGATTTTTTTTAGTCGCACTATTGAGAAATTAGGTCGCATGTGAGACCAAATTGATCACACTCTACAGCCCTGTCTCTGTTTTGCTGCTAAGTACACTACTAAGTCAGTCTGAAAATACAGGAGCAGGCCACAAAAATGGAGAATGAGTTAAGATAAGATAAGATAAAACTTTATTGTCTGTTTGCAGAAATTTGTCTTGCATGACACTTCTCCACAATCCACATATAAATACACAATAGAAACACATAAGAATACAACATGGCCTGTAGGCTATAGTCTGGTCATTCATAGGTCACATAAGCCATTATAGCAGCACAGTCCAATAAATAAATAAGTTAGAAACCTTTAATATTTCTGAATGAAGTATGTATTCCATGTAGATGTGTGTGTGTGGGCTATTTTTTTCTCTTTTGGTTGAACAGTGATATAGAATGGGGGAGAAAAGAGTGTTTATATTTGTTAAATTGTTTCTCTGGCAGCAAGACATTCTGAAACATCTTCCTGAATGGGAGGAGCTCATACTCCTTATTCAACATAATGGGAAGGGTCCAGAGCAATCTTGTCTGCCATTCTGAGTGTGTGTTTAATGCAACTGTCCAAGAAATTTCCCTCCAAACTGTGGCCTACCAGCTTGGAGCAAATCTCAGGAGTCTGAGTATCCTGTTTTTCAGTTAGATTGAGAGGCCACAGAACCAGACTGCTCCCCTATTGTAGAATACTTTGTATTGTGGATGTGAAGAATTGGTGTAAAGTTGCCTTTCTGGCACCAAAGGATCTCAGTCTTCTCAGAAAGTATATTCTCTGCTGAACTTTGTTGCAAATTGTAAGCTGCGAGAAAACACAGGACCTGGGGCCTTGTCTCGCTATGCATGTTCTGCATTTTCAGTGCTATGCTGAGAGATTGTTGCAATAGTAACTTTGACCAAATCTGACTCCATTAATATAAATGATCTGACACATTAAGTGTAGAAGGATATTTAGTGTTACTCACTGGTACAATCTTAAGATCCAGCCATGCCAAATGTCTCGCTTACCAATAATGGACTAAGTCTGAGTGTGGTGCCTGCTCTTAGACTTAGACCAAATATTTATTTATTTTATTTAATATTTTTTTACCAAATATTTTAGACCAAATATTGTCCTGAGCACAGAGTGGAATGTTTTACTTGTGTGTCAGCTTGAACGTCTATTAGTCAAATGTCAAAGAACAGTATAACAGTCATATTGTGGCGACACCATACCTTACAGAACTTCTGTACGTCTCATAGTAATCAGTTCAGCTTAGACCTATGTGGATCAGATTGTAATTTGTTATCCAAGATAACTTTAATTCAGTTACAGATAGAAAACCAACTCAGTGAATATTATAAAACATTAACCTTAACAGTCAGAGAATGAACACAGCCTACCTGGCCCACAGAGGAATGGCTACATACAGCAGGCTGCGGTATGGGAGTTCTGCTACAGAGTCTCTCCAAGAGTGTATTGTCACCTTGCCTTAAATACTCATGCTTGCCCTTCTGTTGTTCTTACTGATTAAAGACAACAGCCAAATGGCCAATGTAGACATGGGGGAAGCTATCCTGAAGAGACCAGGAATCCTAGATCCCTGATAAACATATTAGGAGTAATCAGTCAATAATATAAGAATGCACACTCTTGGAGGTGCTGCTAGGCGAGGTTAAGTGTAAATTGGATTTAGCGCACACTCATATCGTCTTTTTTCTTAAAAAATATTAGGACTAACCTATTTTTTGATGAGACTGAGACCATTAAAACATTTAGACTTAGACCATCATAATGAGACCAAACATGACACACATTACATTCTGTAAATTCATACAACACTTATATGCATTGTCCCTTTGTCTGTCTTCAGAGTGGCTTTGACGTGGGAGAGCAGAGTGTGAAACTGTAGGGGACAGGTAGAGAAGATAAGACACAGTGGGAGCTAAGGTTGCAGAGACAGTGTGGCCTTTCCAAATATAGGAAATGGTCCTCAGCCCTTGAATATGGCAGAAACATTTGCCATACAAAATGAAGTCCACATGCTGAGACCAGGAGAAGACACTGACTGGGTTATGAGTTTGTTTTGAATTATGACTGGGGCTGGTGTATGTTGAACTGTGCCAAAAATGACCTCTGGGATGAAAAACAAGAACAAAGGCAAATTTGCATGGAAGAAATAGGAATAGTATCATGCTGTCGGATATTATGATGAACTTGATCATAAAATAGATGTACCGCATGGCGGTACAAAATATGACCGCTGCTCAGTTCTGCACATTCTCTGCCCTGTGTGTGTGAGACAGTAGGCCTATCATCCCAAACCAATAACCTTGCGCTTAATAGCACCACCTAAAGGTCGATGGCTGTACAGTCATTAAATGTACATATAAATTCATTTATTTTATAGCCCCCCATGGATGAAATTCCACAAAACTTGACATATTCCCACAAGATGTCAGGTTCATCATACACATTAAATTTGGTGCATTTCATAACATCTGATCTAAAGATATGGGCAATTAAAGCAGTATAATATTGCATTTTCATTTTTTACCATGGGGGTGCAAATCACAAATGACAGGTTATAAGCTAAGTTGATGTGGGCTCTTGAGACCAACATTCCATAAAAATGTCATCATCCTCAATGTCACGGGTCAGGTAGTTTTTTTATGAAAAACTGCATTTTTTGGGTTTCGCGGGAGGCAGCTCAAAAATGGAGTGGCCCCCGGGGACCAAACAAAATTTTTCCTTAAAAGTCTACTGGGGCTACATGCCCACCAAGTTTCATGTGCCCCGGTGTTACGGTGTCCCGGGAATCATTGACCAAAAATTCAGGAAGTAGATGACGGGAGAAAAAAAAAAAAAAAAAAAAAACTTTGACAATCATTATATGACCGCTACGCTTGCTACGCTTATTATAATTATTTGATTCTACAGTATGTTTGACTTTTGCAGCATAACGATACAAAATCAGTGTGCAACCCATATTGTCATACTAGGATGACGATAACTGCTTTTCCGGTTGTCTTGTGGCAAGCATGACCTATAGTCTCTCTACCGATGTAAACCCGCCCCAGAAGACTGTCCCCAGACCATGGATACGGAACATTCGTATTATGGGCGGGCTATGTCAGGCTAAAAGTTCCGTCCCAAGGGTGCTATCATGTCATGCATAGTGAGCTCATGGTGGTGGCATGAGCACCAGTGCTTGGGTAGTTTGGTGATTTCCATCTGGATGTGGCTGCTCAATGTTAGAGAAACATCTCTCGATTCCAGCCCTCAATCACAGACTCAGTAACAGACACCATTATCCACTCCTTCATCTCATTCTGCTTAGACTATTGCAATGCCAGTTGCAAGGATCCTTACAGGCACTAGGCCCTAGGGCTAGGGTTTTCTTGTGTGTCATAATCTTGCATTTCTTTCTCACAGTTGTGCCTGTACCAGAGGGTCTGAAGGTGGTTTCCGTGAGTGCAACATCTGTCAATCTCACTTGGATCCGCCCACATGCGTTGGGCCAGATTCCACACAGTTTCCTGGTCTCATACAGCAGTGATGGGACTGAGAAGAGCTTCACCACAGATTCATGCAACACAGAGATCTCAGACCTGAACCCAGGAACTGACTACACAGTCAGAGTCCAGACGAAGCTCAAGAATGAGAGACTGAGTGAAGCAGTTATATCAGAGATTCAAACAGGTGAGATTTATCATTATGGAAATAAGGGTTGGTCAGATGTGTAAAGATAAATGGTCTCTGTTAACTTTTGCTGCTAAGTACACTACTAAGTCAGTCAGAAAATACAAGGGCGGGGCACAAAAAAATGGAGAATGAGTTGTGATGAAAAACAAAAACAAAGGCACATTTGCATGGAAGAAATAGGAATAGTATCATGCTTTTGGATCATGGGATCAACTTGATCTTTTTTGGGTTTGACTTTTACAGCATACTGCAAAAAAAAATGTGCACAACCCATATTGTCATACTAGGATGACAATAACTGCTTCTCTGATTGTCTTGTGGCAAGCGTGTTGATGACCTAGTCTAAACAGTTCAACTGATGGCCTAACTATGAGTGTAGAACGTTAGGAAATCTCACCCCTGGCATCTCAAGAGCCTTCAGTTGACTGGCAGCCTGAGCTTTTGTGGTCAACTGACTAGGGCACTAAAGTTCCGACCCAAGGGTGCTATCATGTCATGCATAGTGAACTCATGGTGGTGGCATGAGCACCAGTGCTTGGGTAGTTTGGTGATTTCCATCTGGATGTGGCTGCTTCATAACCTAATGTTGGAGAAACATCTCTCGATTCCAGCCCTTAATCACAGACTCAGTAACAGACACCATCATCCACTCCTTCATCTCATTCTGCTTAGACTATTGCAATGCCATCTTGTCTTAGCTGCCCAACAAGACCCTTGATGGACTACAACATGTCCAAAATTCAGTTGCAAGGATCCTTACAGGCTCTAGGCCCTAGGGCTAGGGTTTTCTTGTGTGTCATAATCTTGCATTTCTTTCTCACAGTTGTGCCAGTCCCAGAGGAGCTCAAGGTGGTTTCCGTGAGTGCAACATCTGCCAGAATTACATGGAGCCCACCACATGGGATGGACCAGATTCCACACAGTTTCCTGGTCTCATACAGCAGTGGTGGAACTGAGAAGAGCATCTCTGCAGATTCATGCAGCACAGAGATCTCAGACCTGAAGCCAGGAACCGAGTACACAGTCAGAGTCCAGACAAAACTGGGGAATGAGAGACTGATTGAAGCAGTCAGAGCAAAGATTCAAACAGGTGAGATTAATCCTGATGCAAAATTCTTGTGAAAGTGCAACTTCAGTGAATAGGAGAGGCCAGATTCTGGGGAAGTCAAAGATTTCAGATGGCATTTCTTGAGTTTAAAAGTACACTATCTTATAAATCAGGGAATGAAATTCATAATATTTTGGCAAAGCAGATGACACAAGCATTAGACAGCAAATTAGATTGAAGCCACCAACTGATCATAGCTGGATACATTATTCAAAATGTTTTTTTTGTTGTTGTTTGTTTGTTTTTTATGTGCCAGGATGGCCGTAGGTCCTGAAAAAGTCTTAAAAGGTCTTAAATTCCATCTTTCTGAAATAAGGCCTTAACATGTCTTAATTGTCTTAAATTTCAATCTAAGGGTCTTTAAATTATGAATCTTAATTTTGTAGAGAATTTTTCGGCATATCATTAAGGGTCATTCTCCCAGAAACATACCTGTCCTGGGCTTGTTTTGATGAATAAAATATTTACAATCCAAAATTGGCTTTTTTAAGTCTTTTTTAAATTATACTCATGAATAATCCAGTTGAAAAGCTATTGAAATCAGCTTCTTCGACTTTGAGCTGATAAAAATTTAGGAGATATAGCTGATAATTTTAGGAGACATAGAATGAAAACCACTTTGATGAATCAAGAGAGGTTTTGCATGGTCAAAGAGCTATCATGAACATGAGGCATGGTTCTGCCGTTCTTCATATGAAAATCTCGAATTTAGAAATAGACACTAAAGTATAGGCGAATTAGAGCAAAGCCTACAAGTGATGTCAAATAGCATAAAGCTATTGCAGTTCAATTGAGTTTGCCAGAGAGGGCGTTGTTTAAGCAAAAGGCCCATTTCAATACACATCCTGGTGTTAGGCTGGCAAAATATTACTTGATCTTATTTTTGACAAATTACAATTGAATATATTGTATTTTAACATTAGAGAACAAGGTGCAATACTCAATGAATTCCCTCTATGTCCCCTTTAAGCATGCACAGGACATTTGTGCCTTGTGCATGGCCTGTTTAGATTCAATATACAGGGACATGATGAGTAGACACATTCTTCTTTAAATGAATAAATAAGAACTTTTTATTTTATAAAATTATAATGACTAAAATTTCATATATGGATAATGATGCACAGGAATTAAGAATGCCTTATCACTCGTAAATCATAAAAAGTGGGAAAGAAATACACAACAGGGACCTCATTCAACACTTCTGAAATGCAAAATCTTGAATCTTTCTGTGCAGCACATTTTTGATGATGTGCTGGCACATTTTTCATGATGTGTCGTTGTCTCCAAGCCAAGTAAATAAATCGTGTAAAATAACTTCATGATTTTGTGCTCGACTTTTGCATGATGTTGGTATTAAATTTTGTTTGGAAAATGGTATTAAAAAGCCTTAAGTTTCACTTGATCAAATCTACAAGTAGACACACTGTATGCCATAATGTTGCATTTTCTTTACAGCTGTGCCTACTCCAGAGGACCTGAAGGTGGTTTCCGTGAGTGCAACATCTACCAATCTCACTTGGATCCGCCCACATGCGTTGGGCCAGATTCCACACAGTTTCCTGGTCTCATACAGCAGTGATGGGACTGAGAAGAGCTTCACCACAGATTCATGCAACACAGAGATCTCAGACCTGAACCCAGGAACTGACTACACAGTCAGAGTCCAGACGAAGCTCAAGAATGAGAGACTGAGTGAAGCAGTTATATCAGAGATTCAAACAGGTGAGATTTATCATTATGGAAATAAGGGTTGGTCAGATGTGTAAAGATAAATGGTCTCTGTTAACTTTTGCTGCTAAGTACACTACTAAGTCAGTCAGAAAATACAAGGGCGGGGCACAAAAAAATGGAGAATGAGTTGTGATGAAAAACAAAAACAAAGGCACATTTGCATGGAAGAAATAGGAATAGTATCATGCTTTTGGATCATGGGATCAACTTGATCTTTTTTGGGTTTGACTTTTACAGCACACTGCAAAAAAAAATGTGTACAACCCATATTGTCATACTAGGATTACAATAACTGCTTCTCTGATTGTCTTGTGGCAAGCGTGTTGATGACCTAGTCTAAACAGTTCAACTGATGGCCTAACTATGAGTGTAGAACGTTAGGAAATCTCACCCCTGGCATCTCAAGAGCCTTCAGTTGACTGGCAGCCTGAGCTTTTGTGGTCAACTGACTAGGGCACTAAAGTTCCGACCCAAGGGTGCTATCATGTCATGCATAGTGAACTCATGGTGGTGGCATGAGCACCAGTGCTTGGGTAGTTTGGTGATTTCCATCTGGATGTGGCTGCTTCATAACCTAATGTTGGAGAAACATCTCTCGATTCCAGCCCTTAATCACAGACTCAGTAACAGACACCATCATCCACTCCTTCATCTCATTCTGCTTAGACTATTGCAATGCCATCTTGTCTTAGCTGCCCAACAAGACCCTTGATGGACTACAACATGTCCAAAATTCAGTTGCAAGGATCCTTACAGGCTCTAGGCCCTAGGGCTAGGGTTTTCTTGTGTGTCATAATCTTGCATTTCTTTCTCACAGTTGTGCCGGTCCCAGAGGAGCTCAAGGTGGTTTCCGTGAGTGCAACATCTGCCAGAATTACATGGAGCCCACCACATGGGATGGACCAGATTCCACACAGTTTCCTGGTCTCATACAGCAGTGGTGGAACTGAGAAGAGCATCTCTGCAGATTCATGCAGCACAGAGATCTCAGACCTGAAGCCAGGAACCGAGTACACAGTCAGAGTCCAGACAAAACTGGGGAATGAGAGACTGATTGAAGCAGTCAGAGCAAAGATTCAAACAGGTGAGATTAATCCTGATGCAAAATTCTTGTGAAAGTGCAACTTCAGTGAATAGGAGAGGCCAGATTCTGGGGAAGTCAAAGATTTCAGATGGCATTTCTTGAGTTTAAAAGTACACTATCTTATAAATCAGGGAATGAAATTCATAATATTTTGGCAAAGCAGATGACACAAGCATTAGACAGCAAATTAGATTGAAGCCACCAACTGATCATAGCGGGATACATTATTCAAAATGTTTTTTTTTGTTGTTGTTTGTTTGTTTTTTATGTGCCAGGATGGCCGTAGGTCCTGAAAAAGTCTTAAAAGGTCTTAAATTCCATCTTTCTGAAATAAGGCCTTAACATGTCTTAATTGTCTTAAATTTCAATCTAAGGGTCTTTAAATTATGAATCTTAATTTTGTAGAGAATTTTTCGGCATATCATTAAGGGTCATTCTCCCAGAAACATACCTGTCCTGGGCTTGTTTTGATGAATAAAATATTTACAATCCAAAATTGGCTTTTTTTAAGTCTTTTTTAAATTATACTCATGAATAATCCAGTTGAAAAGCTATTGAAATCAGCTTCTTCGACTTTGAGCTGATAAAAATTTAGGAGATATAGCTGATAATTTTAGGAGACATAGAATGAAAACCACTTTGATGAATCAAGAGAGGTTTTGCATGGTCAAAGAGCTATCATGAACATGAGGCATGGTTCTGCCGTTCTTCATATGAAAATCTCGAATTTAGAAATAGACACTAAAGTATAGGCGAATTAGAGCAAAGCCTACAAGTGATGTCAAATAGCATAAAGCTATTGCAGTTCAATTGAGTTTGCCAGAGAGGGCGTTGTTTAAGCAAAAGGCCCATTTCAATACACATCCTGGTGTTAGGCTGGCAAAATATTACTTGATCTTATTTTTGACAAATTACAATTGAATATATTGTATTTTAACATTAGAGAACAAGGTGCAATACTCAATGAATTCCCTCTATGTCCCCTTTAAGCATGCACAGGACATTTGTGCCTTGTGCATGGCCTGTTTAGATTCAATATACAGGGACATGATGAGTAGACACATTCTTCTTTAAATGAATAAATAAGAACTTTTTATTTTATAAAATTATAATGACTAAAATTTCATATATGGATAATGATGCACAGGAATTAAGAATGCCTTATCACTCGTAAATCATAAAAAGTGGGAAAGAAATACACAACAGGGACCTCATTCAACACTTCTGAAATGCAAAATCTTGAATCTTTCTGTGCAGCACATTTTTGATGATGTGCTGGCACATTTTTCATGATGTGTCGTTGTCTCCAAGCCAAGTAAATAAATCGTGTAAAATAACTTCATGATTTTGTGCTCGACTTTTGCATGATGTTGGTATTAAATTTTGTTTGGAAAATGGTATTAAAAAGCCTTAAGTTTCACTTGATCAAATCTACAAGTAGACACACTGTATGCCATAATGTTGCATTTTCTTTACAGCTGTGCCTACTCCAGAGGACCTGAAGGTGGTTTCAGTGACAGTAACATCTTCCAGGATCACATGGATTCCACCACATGGGATGGACCAAATTCCACACAGTTTCCTGGTCTCATACAGCAGTGGTGGAACTGAGAAGAGCATCACTACAGACTCATGCAGCACAGAGATCTCAGACCTGAAGCCAGCAACTGACTGCACAGTCAGAGTCCAAACAAAGCTAAAAAATGGGAGACTGAGTGAAGCTGTCAGAGCAGAGATTCAAACAGGTGAGATTTATCATTATGGAAATAAGGGTTGGTCAGATGTGTAAAGAGAAATGGTCTCTGTTAACTTTTCCTTCTAAGTACATTACTAAGTCAGGAAATCTCACCCATGGCATCTCAAGAGCCTTCAGTTGACTGGCAGCCTGAGCTTTTGTGGTCAACTGGCTAGGGCACTAAAGTTCCGACCCAAGGTTGGTATCATGTCGTGTATAGTGAGCTCATGGTGGTTGCATGAGCACCAGTGCTTGGGTAGTTGGTGATTTCCATCTGGATGTGGCTGCTCCATAACCTAATGTTGGAGAAACATCTCTCGATTCCAGCCCTTAATCACAGACTCAGTAACAGACACCATCATCCACTCCTTCATCTAATTCTGCTTAGACTATTGCAATGCCATCTTGTCTTAGCTGCCCAACAAGATCCTTGATGCACTACAGCATGTCAAAAATTCAGTTGCAAGGATCCTTACAGGCACTAGGCCCTAGGGCTAGGGTTTTCTTGTGTGTCATAATCTTGCATTTCTTTCTCACAGTTGTGCCAGTCCCAGAGGAGCTCAAGGTGGTTTCCGTGAGTGCAACATCTGCCACACTGTATGTGCCATAATGTAGCATTTTCTTTACAGTTGTGCCTACTCCAGAGGACCTGAAGGTGGTTTCAGTGACGGTAACATCTACCAATCTCACATGGAGTCCACCACCTGGCATGGACCAGACTCCACACGGTTTCCTGGTCTCATACAGCAGTGGTGGAACTGAGATCATCATTACAGATTCATGCAGCGCAGAGATCTCAAACCTGAAGCCAGCAACTAAGTACACAGTCAGAGTCCAGACAAAGCTTAATGAGAGGCTGAGTGAAGCAGTTAGAACAGAGGTTCAAACAGGTGAGATTTATCATGAAGGAACATTCTTACACTTGTGACAGCACAACTTAGGACAGGTCAGATTCTGGGGAAGTCAAAGGTTTTAGATGGTATTTCTTGAGGTTTAAAATTACACTATCTTATAAATCAGGAAATGAAATTCATAATATTTTGGCAAAGCAGATGACACAATCATTAGACAGCAAATTAGATTGAAGCCACTAACTGATCATAGCTGGATGCATTATTCAAAATGTTTTTTTTTTTTTTTGGTAACACTTTATTTTAAGGTTCACATATTAGCCACTAATACATACCTAATTAATGCCTCTATTAGTGCATTGTAAGGCATATGTTAAGCAACATTAAAGGGGAGGTTCGGCTTTTAACACATTAAGGCCCTTTTCTAGAGTGTCTAGGGTGCAATAGAACGATTGACACCAAAATTTGGATGATTGGTCCTGTCTCGAGTATACGGCTATTTCAGAACCCCCCCCCCCCCTCCTGCTTCAGACAGGCTAGCTTTGTGCATGTCTGACAATGTTCCCTAAAACCACCTAAAACATTGTTATTTTCAAATATGCTACTCACCGAGTCATCAGTGCTGTTATATGGGCATGCAACACAATTCTCGTCGTGAAAAACCATTCCTGTCGTGTTTTATTTAGCATTTTGAAAATCCTGGAACTATTTTCTCCGATATCTCACAGCCGCCTATAAACTTCCGCTGTACGCTTAGCTGTAGACTTTTCACAAGCTGTGCAACTCTTCACGTTCAAACGTACAGCGGAAGTTTATAGGCGGCTGTGAGATGTCGGATAAAATAGTTCCAGGACTTTCAAAATGCTAAATAAAACACGACAGGAATGGTTTTTCACGACGAGAATTGTTTTGCATGCCCATATAACAGCACTGATGATTCGGTGAGTAGCATATTTGAAAATAACAATGTTTTAGGTGGTTTTAGGGAACATTGTCAGACATGCACAAAGCTAGCCTGTCTGAAGCAGGAAGGGGGGTTCTGAAATAGCCGTATACTCGAGACAGGACCAATCATCCAAATTTTGGTGTCAATCGTTCTATTGCACCCTAGACACTCTAGAAAAGGGGCTAAATGTGTTAAAAACCGAACCTATCCCTTAAAGCCCCAATGTGTAGCATTTGAGAAAATTAAGCGCAACGCAATGCAAATTACAAATTAAAGCTACGGAAGCCTGCATGCGGATGTCGGTCTATTGTCAGTCTATAGCGAAAATGTGAAAGATATGACTGTTTTCAGCTTCCGTATTCCAAGATGACATGCAGCAATACATGGAGAGTCTAACCCAGTTAATGTGCATGGAAACGCGAAATTTCAAGCCAATACGGACACACGGAATTAATAGTGGTGGTTAATATTTATGAGAAAGGACAAGCTTGTCAACAGGTAAAGCAGATTTTGATATTGAACATTAAAAATGTTACACATTGTACCTTTAATCATGTGTTAGGCGTGTATTCACAAATGTCTTGTTCATGACTAATTAGGCCTTTATTCTTGATATAATCTTAATAATGCAATAAGCCTTCATCTCTACTTACTAAGTAGTAGTACCTATACCAAAATAGAACATGTACAGTATAACCCGCTAGTATACTGTCTGAATAAATCCAGAATAGTGGAAGAACACTTGTAGAATGAGCAAGTATATACTGTAGCTCAACGTCATTGCTATATGTCACTGCCCAGGTTGCTGGAAGCACATCATCATCAGTAATACCAGTCAGTCACTGCTTCCACTATTCTGGATTTATTCATATCATTAAGGGGCATTCTCCCAGCTTTCTCCAACTTTGAGCTGAATAAAAAAAAAACATTTGCCTAATATCAATAAGATGACATAGAATGAAAAACCACTTTGATGAATTAAGAGAGGTTCTATTTCATATCGGTTAACACGCCACAGTATGGGTCACAGGGCCGTTTCAAGGAACTTGGGGGTCCCAAGCAAACAGGACATGGGGGCCCTTCTCTCCCCGTAAATACTTACATGAACCACATTGTTATAATTTTCAAACATCACCAATATAATTATTTGTATTGTACAGTTGTCTAACTCTAGTTTAGAGTCATTTTTTGTTGAAAAACACCACCAACTTAACTACTAAAATGATTAAACAGTCAATCTTGGGGGCCCCTTTCAGCCTGGGGCCCCAGGCAATTGCCTGGTTTGCCTGCCTTGTTGCGACGGCCCTGATTGGGTCATCCTCTCTGAGAGGGTGAGCTGTTAGGAGACGGAATAGCAAAGTAACCACTCCCCGCTGCGTGCATGCACGCCGGCAATTTCTCTTTTTTGCCTCCTGAGATTGGTAGCTGAATCGAGACGAGAGAAAACAAGTACATTTGCGGAGCTAGAAATCGCCAACTTCTGCTGAAAGAAGCCTCTGCTCCTGGAGAGAGTAAGTTGAGTCAAGCAGGCATTTTGATTATCTTGTTCATTGGCCTCTGCTCTTGTGAGAGAGTAAGTCGAGTTGAACGTTATTTCTTCCTATGGCTTCTGCTCCTGAGAGTAGGTCAAGTAAGTCAAGTGAGTTACTTTTTGACCACCTTTTGTTGGTTTAATATAGCCTCTGCTCTCGTGGGGGAGTATGCTACTGCTGGAAAACGCTTTTTTTTTTTTTTTTTCGATTTGGACGGGCTTATGTGATCATCAAGTATATGTTTTACTGTCTCAGCAACACATATGCGGTGGTGTAACAGTAGAGTGTCAGACTCTTAATTTGACGGCCAGGGTTCAATCCCTGCCTAAGATGCACCTTTTTATCTCAGCATTGTTAATTGTAATTCTCATTTTTTCTATAGTTGCGGTATATTTGGCGTGTTTTACAACTTAAATATTGCTCAAGTTATGTTAAATTAATTATGAACAGCCTCTGGGAGCCTCTTTGTCCGCGAGGGCAAAAGGTACCTAAGCTAACTGCAAGATACATTCTCTGGGAGCCTCTTTGTCTCTGAGGACAAAAACTACCCATACTAGCTGCAGATAGAGGTGTGCATTGATAGGCATTCAAAGTCAAAGCGAACTTTATTGTCAATCAAACTCTGTAACAGTTCATTGCAAGCAGACTGAATTTACGTTTCTCAAACTCCAAATGTAAACAACTTGCAAATCTCCCTTGCTGATAAGCAAAGGAATTAAGGTTTAATTATTAAAACAGAAAGCACCAACAGCACATTCTTGTAACTTGAACTGCAAGCCAAGCATACGGTAAAACTTCCTCTGCTTGCTGTTAAGAGCTACTGCTAGATTAAAATTGGACTTGAGTCCAGGTCCATACTTGATTAATTATTATCTTGAATTTCCCCTTGGGGATCAATAAGTATCTATCTGTCATTGAAGAGCCTCTGGGAGCCTCTTTGTCTCTGAGGGCTTAAAAGCTACTCAAGCTAGCTGCAGGATACAGCCTCTGGGAGCCTCTTTGTCCGTGAGGGCAAAAGCTACTCAAGCTAGCCCTCAGATGGATACACACCTTTTTGGAGGAAGATAATCCCCCCCCAAGCGGCCTGTAGCATCAGGCCGAAGGGGAAGCTTCTATACAATTGGGGCTTCTGTAAGTCTGAAGGCCTCAAGGTACTGCCTGAATTTGCTGCTGAGCTTCAGTCATCTTGAGCTGCTCCTAGCACCAGTGCACTGCTGATAACGCAGCTGGCCTCTTTGGAAAAAAAAAAGGGGCTGAGAGCTATGGGCTCTGCAGCTCCCATTATAGGCCCTACATTTGCAATGTTGGCCGGAACAACAGCCGAGGCTGGCAAGGGTGCAATCCATCCCAGCAAGCGCTGCAGGGCTGTTGACTCTCAATTGTGGAAAGCCTATCAGCTTCTCAGCTTTAGCAGCCAGGCTGTCATGTACTAACTCCCTTCTGCTGTTTTACCTGGAAGGATTACTGCAAGACATGGCATCTTCTGCCCCTGAGGTTAAGGTTCCAGAGATGCTTAGAGTGGTAGACATGCTGATTCCGGCTTTAGGTCAGTCCATGGCATCTGTGGTCCAGGACACTAGACCAGGACTGTATGGCAGTGGTGGCGGCTCCTGTGGTACCTGACAAGGTCTTTGGTCCACCATCTGAGGCAGCCATTGAGCAGTCGGAAAAGGCAAGCAAGCTGACCCGCTCTGTACGTTTAGCTGCTAGGGTAGGTCGCTCTTGGCACCTGGTTCTGCTCCTCCCCACAAACCTGGACTGGTCCACAGCCTGCACCAGCCCAGATTGCCACAGCAGGGCCAAAACAAGATGGTCATCGCTCCTTTCGCCAATAAACGGGCTTAAGGCCTACATGAGACCGGCAACCTGGGTGCGCTATGCGACGCTGACAATTACCGGCCTCAGATTTCACGCTTTACACCTCAACACCTGTCTCATTGGTGCCAGTGCACTTTGGTGCTCAACACCCTGGAGTCAGGATATCAACTGCAGTTCAGAACCAGGCCCCCTCGTTTTCACGAGGTTGTCCCGACAGTCTTGAAAGGCAATGCCAAGCATGACTCACTTTCACAGGAAGTTTCCATTCTTATGGGGAAAGGATAGGGCAGAGGTATTGCTCCACCTATTTCCTCATTATGAAAAAGGATGGAGGGTCGCTCCCCATCCTTAATCTAAGAAGGTTCAACCAATACTTGCAGCAACTCCCCTGTAGGATACTGCGTCTTCCAACTGTTCTAGCTTTCATCCAATCCAACAAGCTACAGTGGAGTACCTACTGTAGGTCAGGTGCTGGATTCTGTGCCAATGAGGGCCTGCTTGTCTCCTCAGCAGCAACTGGTGTTGAAGAAGAACTTGTAGTGTTGACTACAAAGTATTGACTGCTTTGGCAATATAAGTACCCTCTTGTCATGCCAATAAAGCACTTTGAATCTTGATTCTTGTCCCATATTTTGGGCACAAAGTACGGTCAGAGGATGTTCGACCTGATGGAATTAGCAGCTCATGTTGTGTCTAAGTCTGCTCGACATACGACCACTACAACAGTGGTTCTCAAAGAATGGTGTGAGCCCTTACGAGAGCAGGGAACATGTTCTGCCGGTGGATCCAGAATACGTTCCAGGCATAAGACGCTAGCTCACTGCACTGACCCAGCTGTAGGGAGTCCCTCCAGGTGTCGAGGGAGACCATAACAACAGACGCCTCCAGTCTGGGCTGCAAGGAGTCCAAATGGCAGGGGACTCCTGTGAAACTGTTGGAGCTCGAGGCTGTGCATTGAGCACTGTTCTACTTCCTTCCCAGGCTGTGGAGCAAGAATGTCCTGATTCGGACAGACAGCTCGACAGTGGTGTCATACATAAACCATGAGGGAGGAATAAGATCCTTATCTCTCCACCAGGCAACGCACTAGCTACTCCAGTGGGCTCATGCACACAACTTATCTCTGTGAGCAGGAGATCAGGGCAATCCACATGAGGGCACAGGTAAACCTGTTAGCATCCCAGGAAACAACACACTGTCATCTCAATAACCGGTCCCAGAGGGACACTGAAAGTGGATGCCCTAGACAATAAGTGTCCTCGTGTCCTCCTTTAAGTCTTCCCTCCATTTCCATTGCTGCCAGCAGTACTAGCCAAGATATGGAGTCTACAGGCAAGAGTGTTGCTTGTGGCACCAGACAGGCCAAACCAGTCTTAGATGCCAGATCTTGTGGCTTTACTTCTGGGGTCTCCATAGTGTCTCCCCCTGAGACGGGACATACTGATGCAAGTCACAGACTGCTCAGACACCCGAACCCAGGCCGATATAGGCTCCATGTATGGCCATTGCATGGGGTGGGGGCAGCCAGGCAATCTAGGCCAGAACATTCTAACAACCATACAGGCAGTAAGGACATCTTCCACTAGGGCCCTTTCTGCTGGTAGATGGAACAAGGTTTGATCAGCGGTGCCACTCCAGAGGTGTGGACCCTGTATTATGTGATCCTGTCATTTTGTCCCTCTTTCAGTCTCCTTTGGAGGTCTTAAGGAATCTACATTAAGAGGGTATATGGCCATATCTGACTGTCACAGTGTCATGGATGGGTTGTCAGTTGGCTCACAGCCCCGTTTGGCGGTTCCTCAAAGGGCCCAGAGGCTATGTCCCATCATGTCCCTGTATGGTCCCATATTGGGATCTGAAGACTGTGTTGGAGGCGCTATCAGTACCACCTTTTGAGCTGTGGTCTCTGATTGATGTGGGGCTTCTTACCCTTAAGATGGTATTCCTCCTGGCTATTAAATCAGTAAGGCTTGTCAGTGAACTGCATGCCTCCTCAGTCCATTCATCTTTTCTGAGGCTCGGAGAGAGTAGTAGCCTGATATGATTGTCCGCTTTCACATGGTTTCACTTTGTGCAAAGCGTCTGAAACATCTCCATTGGCAATCGTTTCCACTCTAGAGGGTGCTATGCACTATGCAATGTTTTGAAACAGTTTGCTACAGTTTGTCTAAAGCAAAACTGTGTCTGTGAAAATGAAGTGAAATGAGCGGAGCCAGCAGCCGGCGTTCGGCTGGCTAGGAGAGTAGTTCCCCAGTTGTCACTCTTGCCGAACCCTGCTTTTCTGCCCAAGGTTCTTGAACCTTTTCCCGACAGTGCTTCACCTTGCCTGCCCAGTCCAGGCACTACAGGTTTATCTTGAGACCACCAGAGCCGTCAGAAGACTGACCAACTGTTTGTCTGTTATAGTGGGTCAAGCCGTGGCCAGGCAGTTTCCAAACAGCGCCTGGTTCATTGGGTTGTGCAGGCCATTGAGTTGGCCTACAGAGAGAAGCGGATCCCCCCACCTGCTTAGGTTGTGGCAGCTTCTTGGGCACTATTTCCTTGGGGACATCTGTGCGGCAGCTGGATGGCTGTCCTCCCTTACATTTGCACAATCCTGCAGGCTTAATGTAGCCTTTACTGTAACTGCCTCTGTCCTTCAGGCAAGAGGACAGTCATGATCTACTTTTCGTGCCTTTTTGGTGTGTCCTCAGGGTGTTACCACTGTTGACACAATAAACAGCATGAAATGGGAACTGTTATCACCTGGTCATTTATTTTGTGACGAGGACCCCTGCTACGTCCCCTCCTGACATTATTTGGTACACTGTTGACCCATACTGTGGCGTGTTGACCGATATGAAATAGAACGGAGGGTTACGCAGGTAACCCAGGTTCTATGAATGAAGGTCAACACGCCACACTGCGTGGTCAGTCGGGGAAAGGCATGATGCCATGTGGCAAAAAAAGAGAAATTGCCGGCGTGCACGGACCTGTATTTGTAGGTGGCACGCACGTAGCGGGGAGTGGTTACTTTGCTATTCCGTCTCCTAACAGCTCACCCTCTCGGAGAGGATGACCCATAATGTGGCGTGTTGACCTTCATTCATAGAACCTGGGTTACCTGCGTAACCCTTCGTTTTGCATGGTCAAAAAGCCATCATGAATATGAGGCATGGTTCTGCCCTTCTTCATGTGAAAATCTTTCATTTAGAAATAGCTACTAAAACATAGGCGAAAGACGAACAAAGCCTACAAATGATGTCAAATAGCATTTCTATTGCAGTTTGCCAGAGAGGGCACTGTTTAGGCAAAAGGCCCATTTCAATACACATCCTAAATATGAGGTGTTATGCTGGCAGGGTTTTAGATCCACCTCTAGGATGCGCTGGGATGCATCATCAGTGATGTTTTGGGTCTTTCAACATCAGACCCCCTCACACACAACACTTCTGAAATGCAAAATCTTGAATCTTTCTGTGCAGCACATTTTTGATGACGTGTCGTTGTCTCCAAGCCAAGTAAATAGATTGTGTAAAATCACTTGATGATTTTGTGCTCTACTTTTGCATGATGTTGATCTTAAATTTAGTTTGGAAATGGTATTAAAAAGTGTTAAATTTCACTTGATCAAATCTACAAGTAGACACACTGTATGCCATAATGTTGCATTTTCTTTACAGCTGTGCCTACTCCAGAGGAGCTGAAGGTGGTTTCAGTGAGTGTAACATCTGCCAAACTCACATGGAGCCCACCACATGGGATGGACCAGATTCCACACAGTTTCCTGGTCACATACAGCAGTGGTGGAACTGAGAAGAGCATCACTACAGACTCATGCAGCACAGAGATCTCAGACCTACAGCCAGGAACCGAGTACACAGTCAGAGTCCAGACAAAACTGGGGAATGAGAGACTGATTGAAGCAGTCAGAGCAAAGATTCAAACAGGTGAGATTAATCCTGATGCAAAATTCTTGTGAAAGTGCAACTTCAGTGAATAGGAGAGGCCAGATTCTGGGGAAGTCAAAGGTTTCAGATGGCATTTCTTGAGTTTAAAAGTACACTATCTTATAAATCAGGAAATGAAATTCATAATATTTTGGCAAAGCAGATGACACAAGCATTAGACAGCAAATTAGATTGAAGCCACCAACTGATCATAGCTGGATACATTATTCAAAGTGGTTTTTTTTTGTTTGTTTGTTTTTTATGTGCCATTATGGCCGTAGGTCCTGAAAAAGTCTTAAAAGGTCTTAAATTCCATCTTTCTGAAATAGGACCTTAAAATGTCTTAATTTTCTTAAATTTCAATCTAAGGGTCTTTAAATTATGAATCTTAATTTTGTAGAGAATTTTTCGGCATATCATTAAGGGTCATTCTCCCAGAAACATACCTGTCCTGGGCTTGTTTTGATGAATAACATATTTACAATCCAAAATTGGCTTTTTAAAGTCTTTTTAAATGATACTCACGAATAATCCAGTTGAAATGCTATTGAAATCAGCTTCTCCAACTTTGAGCTGATTAAAAAAAAACACATTTGCCTAATAGCAATAATTTTAGGAGACATAGAATGGAAAACCACTTTGATGAATCAAGAGAGGTTTTGCATGGTCAAAGAGCTATCATGAACATGAGTCATCGTTCTGCCCTTCTTCATATGAAAATCTTGAATTTTGAAATAGACACTAAAACATAGGCGAATTACAACAAAGCCTACAAGTGATGTCAAATAGCGTTTCTATTGCAGTTCAATTGAGTTTGCCAGAGAGGGCGTTGTTTAAGCAAAAGGCCCATTTCAATACACATCCTATATATGAGGTGTTAGGCTGGCAAAACATTACTTGATCTTATTTTTGACAAATTACAATTGAATATATTGTATTTTAACATTAGAGAACAAGGTACAATACTCAACGAATTCCTTCTATGTCCCCTTTAAGCATGCACAGGACATTTGTGCCTTGTGCATGGCCTGTTTAGATTCAATATACAGGGACATGATGAGTAGACACATTCTTCTTTAAATGGTTAAATAAGAACTTTTTATTTAATTAAATGATAATGACTATAATTCCACATATGGATAATGATACATAGGAATTAAGAATGCCTTATCACTCATAAATCATAAAAAGTAGAACAGAAGTACACAACAGGGAACTCATTCAACACTTCTGAAATGCAAAGTCTTGTTTCTTCCTGTACAGCACATTTTTGATGTGCCGTTGTCTCCAAGTCAAGTAAATAAATAGTGTAAAATAGTTTTGTAGTTTTGTGCTCGATTTTTGCATGATGTTGGTCTTAAATGTAGTTTGAAAATGGTTTTAAATCTTAACTATAGACATACTGTATGCCATAATGTTGCATTTTCTTTATAGCTGTGCCTACTCCAGAGGAGATGAAGACGGTTTCAGTGAGTGCAACATCTGCCAATCTCACATGGAGCCCACCACATGGGATGGACCAGATTCCACACAGTTTCCTGGTCTCATACAACAGTGATGATAATGAGAAGAGCATCACTGCAGATTCATGCAGCACAGAGATCTCAGGCCTGGAGCCAGGAACTGACTACACGATCAGAGTCCAGACGAAGCTCAGGAATAACAGACTGAGTGAAGCAGTCAGAGCAGAGATTCAAACAGGTGAGATTTAACCTGATGCAACATTCTTACACTTGTGGCAGTGCAACTTCATTGAATAGGAGAGGTCAGATTCTGGGGAAGTCAAAGGTTTCAGATGGCATTTCTTGAGGTTTTAAAGTAGACTATCCTATAAATCAGGAAATAAAATTCACAATATTTTGGCAAAGCAGAGGACAGCATTAGACAGCAAATTAGACTGAAGCCACCAACTCAACTCATCTGATTCATATATTCAAAATGTTTTTTAGTAAGCCATAATGCTGTTCCATTTTCTTTACAGTTGTGCCTACACCAGAGGAGCTGAAGGTGGTTTCAGTGAGTGCATCATCTGCCAATTTCACATGGAGTCCACCACATGGGATGGGCCAGATTCCACACAGTTTCCTGGTCACATACAGCAGTGGTGGAACTGAGAAGAGCATCATTACAGATTCATGCAGCACAGAGATCTCAGACCTGGAGCCAGGAACTGACTACACAGTCAGAGTCCAGACAAAGCTCAAGAATGAGAGACTGAGTGAAGCAGCTAGAACTGAGATTCAAACAGGTGAGTTTGATAACAATGGAAATTGTGAAAATTTCTCTCAGTGTATTTGTCCTGATCTCTTCATACTTTCTTCCTCTTTGTCATTTTAGGAGAAGGAAAGTTCACATTGCAGGATTGTTATAGGCCTTTTTATCAGATGTAAGTATCCCAATTGACATTCATTGTGGTGGAGTCTCGTTTGAAGTAGCATCAACTTTAAGATGAGTCTGAAACCACTAACCTGAGTTAGCTGCATCTACTTCTGTTCACCAAGACTTTAAATCAGCTGCAATTTCTGCTCATTGTCAAACTCAACACGAGACCATATTTTTTTAGATGTACTGTGGTAAAAAAAAATTAAGAACATACATAAAGAATTAATAGAAATTAACTTTGATTACACATGCCTTCGGTTAGCCTGGGAGTTCCCATGCTCCTTTGCGCGCTTATTCCATTTCACTCCGCAGAGCAGCATGGTGACCATGGCCGTTTTTCTCGCCTGCTTTCGGTATCCAATCACAGAACAAAAAGGAATTCGTACGGCCCTCGATTGCATTTTACGTCACGTGGTGGCTCTGGTATTGGCTCCGAGGTATGTACAGACGCTATGATAGACATTCGTAGCGCCCAATAAGCGGCTATGGACAATTGTAAACGATGCTTCCGCTACGAGAAATGCAATAGGTAGGTCCCCAGACTAAATATCACTTGTGATTTTAGTTTGCCATTCGCCAGGCTAGCCTTCGGTAGGATTTTGACTGAAATTAGTGAATATCTAAAAAAAAGACAAATTATAGCACTAGTGAGGGGGAAATAGGAGAGGAAATCATTTGAAATAATGTAGGCCTATCAAGTTGATCTCATGTCTCTGTACAAAAGTTACAGTCAGGGGCGCTACTAGAAATTTTGGGCCCTATGACAAAAAATAATTTTGGGCCCCTCAAATATTTTTTTTTTCTCTGGGCCCCCCTGTAAGTATCAGGGCCCGGTTGCACAAAACACCTTAAGTTTTTTTACCTTAAGTATGAACCTTAATAGTCCGTGAGCCAGGGCCCCAAAATATGAAAACCATTACCGAAAAAGTGGCAAAGGTTACCATACCTTTTCTGAAAGCTTGGAATCTCAGCTTTCCAATGAGGTATGATGGCCATCTGAGAAGAGTAGCTGTTTTGAGTTATCGCACATAATGTAAACTAAGGTAGAGTAAAATTATGCGAATGAATCAAGCAGAACACTGAGATAGCTGAAAATCTAAAAATGGTATAAGAACAAATGAGACATGGATTCCTAAGTTTAAGGGTGTGGCAAACCCAATTATGACATTGTTGTTACTGTATAAGGTCAAGGTCATGACCTTTTGGCAAGGTCAATGTCATTTTTTGACATTTTCGCACAGATTGTTTAATTTATTTTCTCAATTTTCCCCACCCAAAGTTTTGTGGCAAAGGCCATCATGCCCTTTCTGAAAGCCAAGAATCTCAGCTTTCCAATGAGGTATGATGGCCATCTGAGAAGAGTAGCTTTTTCAACTTATCGCACATAATGTAAACTAAGGCCCAGAAAATGATGCTTATAAATCCAGTAGAACACTGAGAAAGCTGAAGATCTAAAAATGGTATAACAATCAATGAGACATGGATTCCTATGTTTTAGGGTGTGGCAAACCCAATTATGACATTGCCGTTACTGTAAAAGGTCAAGGTCATGACCTTTTGGCAGGGCCAATGTCATTTTTTGACATTTTCGCACAGATTGTTTAATTTATTTTCTCAATTTTCCCCACCCATAGCTTTGTGGCAAAGGCCATCATACCTTTTCTGAAAGCCAAGAATTTCAGCTTTCCAATGAGGTATGATGGCCATCTGAGAAGAGTAGCTTTTTCAAGTTATCGCACATAATGTGAACTACTGTTGAGAGAATTATGTATTGTAATCAAACAGAGCACTGAGATAGCTGATGGTGTGAGACATGGATTGCTATGTTTTAGAGTGTGAAATGCCATGAATATTGCTATTACAGTTGCCATTACTGTAAAAGGTCAAGGTAATAACATGGTCAATGACATAGATGCAGATTGCATAATTAATTTTCTCAATTTTCCCCGTCCATATTTTTGGGAAGAAAGATGTGTATATTCTTTAAAATCCCAACAAAATGGTCTTTCAAATGGTATATAGCACTTGTGTAATAGCTTAGTGGGGGATCAGATTCTGGCTTTTTACATATTGCAGAGATTCACCAGTGCACTTATGATTCAGATATGGAATATGCTTCATGTTATTCAGTATTCACAGCTCACTGTGCATGATAAATAATATCTGTTTGTATATGTTTAACTAGTCTTCATTCAAGTCCACATCACATCACTAATCAAACTCCTCATCGTACAACTCATCAGAGGAATAGGATTGTTCCTCATCAGCAAGATCATACTTCTTGCATGGCATTAATACCTTTAAGTCTAGACTTAAACCTTCCTCTTTGACATCTCCTATAGTTATGGATGGTACATGGCATATCATCACTCCCCATGGGGTATTTTGGGAAGGGCTGCCTCTGCTGTTTACCCCTGCTTGGGACAAGGTGGCCACTGACCATCCCCACTGGGCTGGTGAGCTGCGATAGCCTAGTGCTGCCACTTACTGCACACTTGCCATCCTGTACAACTCTTTCTCATTTTTCTCTCCCTCTCCTCACTCTGACATGTAATATATGACACACTTATATCATTAAGTGATAGCCTCCTTGACTGGCCTAATTCTTTTGTTTCTTCTGCTACTACACGCTACTATCATCCCGGCTGAGTGTTGAGCCTCCCGTCCACATGCCTCCTTGCCACCAACCCCTACCTCACCAGCCACATACCAGGACTAGCCTCCTTTCCACCCAGAGTCCCCATGATGGATCCGGCCTAACTGGCCTCCCTGATGACCACTACCTAAATAACGACCTCCATCCAATGAACTCTAATGCCACCTCAACTATTGACTACACCCCCTGACTTCTACCCTATTGACTGTCCCAGAAACAATATTTTTCCTCCCATCTAGTAACTCTCAGAACAACATTCTGTATTCATGTTGTTACTCTGTGTAAACCATGGTCAATCTATGTGTATAGACTACCAACTGTACGGATACTCTATTAGACCCCCGGCAGGTGGGTTGAGCCCATGTGCGTGGATCTGCCCAATGTTTCTTCCTAAAAATGAATTATTAGTAAGCAAAGGAAGTTTTCCTTGCTCCTTTTACTCATGGGTGCTCCCTGTACTGCCTGTAAAGCACCGTGGGACAATGTATTGTATTTAAGCGCTCAACCTTCTATGGCCCTGCACAGCTTTCCAAGAGGAATAAAATAAGGAATAATATAGGGGAATAAAATTATAATCCTAAAATGATACAATCTGTCCAAAAACTCACTGCCCATGGCAAAAGGTCATGACCTTTGCCTATTAGAGCAATGGCACTGTCAAAATTGGCCATGAGAATCCACGTCTCATTTGTTAATGTTATTTTAGGTGTTCAGTTATCTTAGTGTTCTGCTTTCTACACATAATTTTCTCAACTTTAGTTTGCAATAACATGAAGCAGCAACTCTTCTCAGATGTCAATCATACATCATACATTGAAAAACAGAGATTCCAGGCTTTCGTAAAAGGTATAGTAGCCTTCAGCTTAGTGTTCTGCTTGATTTATAAGCATAATTTTCTCTACCTTAGTTTACATTATGTTCTATAACCCGAAAAAGCTACTCTTCTCAGATGGCAATCATACCTCATTGGAAAGCTGAGATTCCTGGCTTTCAGAAAAGGTATGATGGCCTTTGCCACAAAACTATGGGTGGGCAAAATGGAGAAAATAAATGAAGCAATCATTGCGAAAATGTCAAAAAATGACATTGACCTTGCCAAAAGGTCATGACCTTGACCTTTTACAGTAACGGCAATGTCATAATTGGATTTGCCACACCCTAAAACATAGGAATCCATGTCTCATTGATTGTTATACCATTTTTAGATCTTCAGCTTTCTCAGTGTTCTGCTGTATTCATAAGCATCATTTTCTGGACCTTAGTTCACATTATGTGCGATAACTCAACAAAGCTACTCTTCTCAGATGGCCATCATACCTCATTGGAAAGCTGAGATTCTTGGCTTTCAGAAAATGTATGATGGCCTTTGCCACAATACTATGGGTGGGGAAAATGGAGAAAATAAATTAAGCAATCTGTGCGAAATGTCAAAAAATGACATTGACCTTGCCAAAAGGTCATGACCTTGACATTTTACATCAATAGCAATGTCATAATTGGGTTTACCACACTCTAAAACAGAGGTTCCCAAACTGTGAGGCGGGCCTCCCCAGGGGGGCGTGGAATGATTTGAGGGGAGGCGTGGAAGGTGACTCAAAAAAGAAAGAAAAACAGTTTAATTTTAGAACAATCTATTTTTTTCAAAGATAATGCAATTGTTAACATTATGAAATTGAAATAATCGTAGAAGAGATGATAAATGGTTTGGATAGTGGGAAGTATTACTGATCCCTATGTGTATTGCACCAAACTTCATAACGTAACTAATGTTAGCAACAGTGCTGAGCTATAGCTCTTCTGAATGGATTCCATTTTGCTGTATTTTTTATTGATAACTCACTGCATTGCATAGTATAGCACGGCTATAAGTGGCTTAACTGAAGTGAATATCATTATTTGAAATGATTGTCACAGCGGGGAGGCGAGGGGGGGCACGGAGGTGTCACTGATTTTAGGGGGGAGGCCCACATTGATAGAGTTTGGGAACCCATGCTCTAAAACATAGGAATCCATGTCTCATTTGTTCTTATACCATTTTTAGATTTTCAGCTATCTCAGTGTTCTGCTTGATTCATTCGCATAATTTTCCTCTACCTTAGTTTACATTATGTGCGATAACTCGAAACAGCTACTCTTCTCAGATGGCCATCATACCTTATTGGAAAGCTGTGATTCCAAGCTTTCAGAAAAGGTATGGTAACCTTTGCCACTTTTTCGGTAACGACCGACCCCTCTGGCTCACGGACTATAAGGGCTTATTTCCCCTTACCTAAGGGATTTCCATAAGGGAGTTGCACAGAATCACTTACGTGGAATACTTAGTTAAGGGGAAACACTAAGGGATTTGCAGCATTGAAAGAGACTTTACAGCAGAAGCGTTCTTCAGTCTCCACGGAGATGGATTGTCTGCTAGTTAGTTAGTTAGCTGCAGCCAGAGCCTACTAGTTTAGTAATGACTAGCAAATTATTAATATCAAACCTTTGTGTAAATATTATTTACAACTGGGGTAGTGAACAGTACTGTACTCTGTCTGATCGCAACAGCTAAATATGCGCACATGACGTTACTATCGTGGACAGTTTTGACGATGCAGTGTATGGCTACTGTTAGCGAAAAGTAGCCTACAACCATAGCATACAACCGGCACAATAACCACAACACACTGACGTTAGCTCGTCAGCAACCGCAATCAAACACATAAAAACTTTCTGAACTTCTTACCTTAATAATACTTCCTGAAGTAATCCCATTTCATTTAGTAGCCTTGTGTGTACTGAGAAAAGTTCGCTACTTGGATAAATATTACCTCTTGTCTGATGTCAGTGCACCAATGCAGTATGTCAGCAGCAATCTTGCTAAGCAATCTGTGCCAGAATGCGTTGGCTTTTTGCTACAATGTAAACTACACAAAAAACCCGTTTGATGTGATAAGAGTAGGCCAGAATAGTAGTCGAAATGTAAGAGAAGGACCGTGTTAAGAAGAAAGCTGGTAGAAACTATTTTATTTTCCTTTATTTATTGATAACTCAGCCTAATACAAAGTTAAGGGAAAGTTGAGGGTCCCTTAGATTTCTTCCCTTAATTTGTTTGCTAAGGTGCTTTGTGCAACAGTTTAAGGAATTTTTAACCAAGATAAGGAAAAACCCTTAAATTTAAGGGAAAATCTTAACTTAAGGTGCTTTGTGCAACCGGGCCCAGGCCCTTAGAATCATCCTAACTTCCCCCCCTAGCGGCGCCCCTGCTTACAGTGACTGAATTTGTGGATTGCTCTGTAAACAATTGATCAGAGGATATTTCTTGCCAGATGAATTATCTGTGAATAAATTGTTTTGTTTCTTGTTGTGTCTTTGTTATTAATCTGATGAATAAATTAAAATTCACCTTAGCTGGAATAATCAGTGGCTTCTTTTTACTTTTCCCCAGTGGAGAACTGACCGAAAAGAGTCAACTCATCAAAGAAGGCCCTCCAGACTGCTACCAGCTGGATTCAGAGAGGACCAATATTAATGAAGACGGATCCATCCGAAGATGGGTTTTTGGAGAAAGAGATGAGAATAAAACTATGAAAAACGTCCTACTTGTTGGAGAAACAGGAACTGGGAAAACTACACTCATCAACACAATGGTCAACCACATGTTAGGCGTAACATGGGAGGACAGAGTCTGGTTTCAAATTACAGAGGAGGACCCAGAGAAGACCCAGGCTAAATCTCAGACTGCTGATGTAACTGTGTATGAGGTGTTTGTTGATTCAGAGCCTTTAAATTTGAGAATCATTGACACTCCAGGTTATGGATCTACTGCTGGGATGCAGGATGATCAACAAACTGCTGAACATTTACACGTGTTGTTCAGATCTGAAAAAGGTATCCATGAAATAAGTGCTGTATGTCTGGTGGTGAAGGCTGGGCAGAATCGCCTTACAGATTTTCAGCAGTATATATTTGATTCTATTCTCTCTCTATTTGGAAAAGATATTAAGGAAAACATTGTTCTGCTCATCACACATTCAGATGGAATGTCTGCTAAAAATGTTTTCGCTGCTCTCAAGGAAGCTGAAGTGCCTTGTGCAGTAGATGACAGTGGGGAACCAATTCTTTTCTTGTTCAACAACCGACAATCAGAGAGCTATGATGAGCATGATAAAGCAAAGTATGGGGAGGTGTGGAACATGGGGAGGGAGAACATGAAGAGATTTTTATGTTTTCTGCAGGACATTGCAGTAAAAGAACTGAGTATGACACAGGGGGTGCTAAGAGAACGCAAAAGGCTTGAAGGCTGTGTCAACAACCTACTAGATGCCATCAAAATGGAAGAACTGAAAAAGAAAGAGCTTATGCAAACTCAGACCATCTTTGAGGAAAGTAGGGAGGAATGTGAGAACAATAAAGACTTTGCCTATGAAGTTGATGAACCTTATAAAGAACTGGCCCGCATTAAACCGCATTGGTGGAGATTTACCAAGAAAGCGACGTGTTGCAACATTTGTAAGGCGAACTGTCACTATCCAGGGTGCTGGTGGGTGAAAGACGTTTCTGAGTGTAGTGTCATGAAGGATGGCTACTGCACTGTATGCGAAGAAAAATGTCCCGTTTCTGCCCATGTCAGACATAAGTTTATCTATGTTGCAAAAACAAGAAAGGTTAAGAAGAACTTGGACTTGACATCAGAATATGAAAAGCAAGTGAAAGCAATTCAAAAAGAAATAAAGAAAACAGAAAATAAGATATCCAAGTTACTGAATGAGGCCTGTCAGTGCATTAGGGAACTGGAAGAAAAGGCTTTGAGGATGGATGTGATTCCTGCCTTTGATCATCTGGATTTCCTTATTGAAAAGTTGAAGGACATGGGATGCGATGAAAATATTCAGATATTGAGAAAAATAAGCATAAAACACAAGGCTACTCTGCAAAAAAGAGGTAGTTATTATCAGAGGGCTGACGCTAGGGATATAAGTGTCATTCTTCACTCCACTGCCTTATAAGAATGTACTGTACATACTGTTGGCCTAATAAGATAATTGCCCGAGTCATTTTTCAATGTTTTTGGGAAATAAAAAGAAACCGTGACCATGGTGTGGCTTCAGCCTTGGCCAGGTGTTGGCATCTGCAGGAAGCAGACTGGCTTACTCACTTCACCCCACCTGAATCCCTGCCCCCTCGTAACATGGTTAAGGTTGAAGTTATTTATAGTTATGGTCATGTTATTCCTCACAATATTGATAAGGCTAGTATCTTATGCTGAGGCTGTTGTAGTCAAATGAATGTGTGTCTATATGGCAGAAAGTGTTTTTGTTGTTTTTCCAAGTGTTGTGATAGCCCAAAGACAGGGTGATGCAGAAGTGGTATCTCAATTTGGCCAAAAAATGTCAATTATCCCATTAGGCCGACAACATGTTTTTACAACAATGCAATTCAATTAAATTTATTTTGTAGAGATCTCAAATACCATACATTGTCTTGCAGCGCTTAGGTTGGGATTACATATCCAATATTAACGTGGTTAAATGAACAAATTATTGTACCTTCAGTACTATGTAAAACTTTAGCTTTTCGCTTCAAGTTGGAGTCATGAAATGTATTTCGGTCACTTAAACAAAATATGGCTAACATAATGAATAGAAAACAGCATAATGCTTCATTTTATCTTTTGTCACGTGAACATTAAATAAATTCAAATCTTTACATGTCAGACCTTGCTGAATCATTTGGTTTTCTTTCTTTCAAGGACAAGGTGGCCTAATTTCCTAATTTTTTTTTAAGAGTATGTGTCAGTCATCTATCAAGGAAGAAATAGACTAGCCTATGACTCAACAACACCTTATATTTCTATAGTGCTTTTCAAGACACCCAAAGTGCATCACAGTGGAAGGGGGACCACACTAACCACCGTCAATGTCTGGCACCCAATTGGGTGATGCACGGCAGGCATTATGCACCAGAACACTCACCACACACTAGCTTGAAGTGGAGATTGAAGGAATTATTGAATGAGCCAATTCAGCTGGGCATGATTAGGGGGTCAGATTGAATGAGGTTCAAGCCAAGATTGGGATTAAGCGACAAGTGTTGTGAGATAGGCTATTTTCTCTTTGACACAAGTGTTGTGTGATATTTTATGACTGAGTCAGGACCACGGTTTAACATCTCATCTGAAAGACGGCCTCTCTTACAGCACAGTGTCCCCATCACTGCACTGGGGCATAGGGAACTGATCTTAGGCCGGCGGGAAGAGAACCGCCGCCCACCAACACCACTTCCAGCAGTAACCCCATTTTCCCCAGAGTTCTCCTATCCAGGTACTAACTCAGGTAGGCTACTAGCCCACACCTACTTAGCTTCAGCTATTCAGCTGAGAAAGGGTAGGCCTCCCATTGGTCTGGCTGCTGGCAGTGGCACAAATCTCTCTTCAGCATGAGCTCTTCTCTTGTAGGTGATTTTAGGTGCGTAGGCTATAGAGTCAATTATTTTACATATAGCAATAACAATTCGCAGCAGCCTTTCTTTTAAAGGGCTATGTCGTTTGGGGAAGTTCTGGGTACACTTTCAAGACAAACTTTAGAACTATGACATTCCTCATGGTTAATTCCGTATCTTTGGTTCAACTCTCAGGATTCAATTTTAGACCATGGGCTAAGCAGAAGAGAGAAGACCCAGGCTAAATCTCAGACTACTGATGTAACTGTATGAGCTGTTTGTTGATTCAGAGCCTTTAAATTTGATAATCATTGACACTCCAGGTTATGGATCTACTGCTGGGATGCAGGATGATCAAGAAACTGCTGAACATTTACACGTGTTGTTCAGATCTGAAATGGGTATCCATGAAATCAGCACTGTATGTCTGGTGGTGAAGTCAACACAGAATCGCCTCACAGATTTTCAGTTTTACATATTTGATGCAATTCTCTCTCATTTGGGAAAGATATTTAGGAAAACATTGTTCTGCTTATCACACATTCAGAAATTAACAACTGTTGAAAATATAGTACATCTACATCGAAAGCAGTGGGGTGTCTGTCATTACATTAGTTACATCCCCTTACAATATCCATATGGTTCAGACTAACAGGAAATAGGCAGGAGATGATAGTGTGACAGAAGTGCAGTAGAATATTGCACTTCCGAGGTTCTACCATCAACTTAAGTGTTACAGCATGTACATTTGCACTGAAAAGGGGAGTGGAAGACCCCACATTGTGTGATTTTCATTCTAGGAAGTGGCTTGTCATGAGTTTTGCTCTGCCTATCTAACATCTCTGATTGGACCACAGCACACAGCATGCAAAACAAATCTGTTATATGGAGTTAGTAACAGTTATAATAAATCTGTCTAATCATTCACCTGGAAACTTCACAAGACTTCCTCAAGAGGTCCAGAGTACAGTTTCTTTTGACGCCATTTTATCAAAGCAACATGAACACCAGAAGGTAAGGAGGATGTTTTCATTTTTATTTAAAAAATCTCTCTCTCTCTCTCTCTCTCTCTCTCTCTCTCTCTCTCTCTCTCTTATATATATATATATATATATATATATATAATTATAGTGGCAATCAATTTCAACTAATATTATGTTCATGAAACTGTCAAATGTCAGTGTTGACAGTGTGACTATCTATGGTTTCAAACTGTAGACATTTTCATCTGAAATTAGTCATTTGTGATTATGGCTTGTCACAGATATTCCAAGATTTCTGCTATCTTGAAGGAATCAATAGGAATATCCATGAAGCGACCAGATGGAAGTGATACAGCTGATGGGTTCTGATAAGACACATTCTGAGGTGTCACGGAAAGATAGAAGTAGATAAAAGTAGGTTTTCATTTACTACAGTAATTAGACAAAATTTCAAGTTATTTTTTTAGAATCTTGGGGTGTTCATATTACATTTTCCTACCATTCTGCAGACACGTGGTGACATCCCAAACTCCAAGCACCATTATGCATAATATCAGTTAACCAAGGAAAAAAGAGTAATTGACTGATAATCATAACAATGAGTTGTGCACATGAGACTGGAAGGACAGAAATACAACAGGTCCACAAGTAGGGCGAAAGATTCAAAATGAATGACCCTGCAGATAGCAGAGACCCTGTGGGTACTCTGTATAAAGACCAGGAGGAAGACGGTTCTCACTCTGCTACCAAAGGATGGGGCACAGATGGGGAGACAATGGATACAAAAAGGTATGATGAAAAATATGACATACAAATTTTTTTGGTAATGTGATGGGCTTTTTTCATGTGATCTTTTAATGGTGTAATGACTGAAAGTGCATAGAAGATCTCTAAAGAATCTAAAATCTGTAACACCAATCAGCTGAGGGTTTACCCTGGTCTGCATGTAATTCTAGTTATTGAAGGGATTGATGTTTGATGTGATTGATGATTGATTGATGGGATTTGTATGATGTTAATACTACATGGGCTTTGCCACTCCGGAGTTGTTTCACCTACAGGCCACTGTATGTAAAAAATTACATATAACATTTACAACAGCAATAGGGCTAAACAGACTTTCCTGGTTAGGAATTATGAGATACATAAAAAGCAAAGGTTTCTATGGAGGGTTAAGACCAATTGCAAGGTGCCAGTTTTTCATTATTTCACACCATCATTACCATAATCCCACATTTTCTTAATTAGATTAATTAGATAATTTATTTATCACAAATTAGAGAACAAGAAAATGGGCAATTCAGCTCTTTGTGATGTGATTAAACTTCAACTTCATGTGATTTTTATGGTGACCAGCATGCACAGTATCTAAAAACCCTTAATAACCTCAATCCAAATATGTTGCCAGTTTGCAATTTTGGGGGTTCAAGGTAATCTCAGGGCTGAACCATGCAGTCTTTCACATATCCATACATCACATGTATTTGATTATACCATTTGATGATTCATCACCCCCCCCCCCATGATAGGCCCACTATACTGTTTATGTACTGTATATGTACTGTTTAAACTTGTGGTGGTGTGTGTGTGTGTGTGTGTGTGTGTGTGTGTGTGTGTGTGTGTGTGTGTGTGTGTGTGTGTGTGTGTGTGTGTGTGTGTGAATGAGAGGGAAAGAGTTTGTGTGTATGTGCATATGTCTGTGTGAATATTAAAGTGTAATACTGACGGACTTTGTTTGCAGGCTGTATGACAACATGGGCACAACTCAAACATTCAATCAAATACATAATAACGTTAGAAGCTATTTTAAGTTTGGCCGTTCTTCTTGCTTGTAGCTCACTGGTTTGAATTGGTGAGCCCTGGGCAATAGGGCAGACACTTTCAAAACTATCTTCAAAACAAGTTTGCCATGGCTTGACACTTCGTACAAAGTACTCATGTAAACTCGAGCATAGAGAACCTTGTTGGAGTATTTTGTTTATTTGTATGTTTCTGAAGACAAGCCTACCTCCTCTGGACTTCCTCCTACCAAAATCTTGGTTTGAAAAGTCAGATTATAATGCACTACAGCTTTGGATATATATAATCGTCTCTTTGATCAAATGTTTGAGTTGTGCCCATG
The DNA here is from genome assembly GCA_027497455.2 of Sardinella longiceps. Taxonomy (NCBI): domain Eukaryota; kingdom Metazoa; phylum Chordata; class Actinopteri; order Clupeiformes; family Clupeidae; genus Sardinella; species Sardinella longiceps. The sequence goes on from JAODXP020000020.1 coordinate 23,483,836, forward strand.
CAGACATACAGGATACAAAGTCCCATATTTAAAGTAAAAGTCCGGAGAATTTCCAACTATCTCCCCGAGTGCTGTTGGTATAAAAACATTTGATACGACCTACGAAATTTGTGTCAATTTTCTACAGCTCACTTTCTCGAGAGTCCAGTTTGAGGTCCGTAGGTAGTGACTGGTCATTGAGAAAATCAAACGCAGGGTATGACTACCGTTCTGTATAATCTTTATGAATTGTTTACATAATACTTTGAAAATTTCTCTTTCAAGTGACTATCTTAGGGAACCTGCTGATTAATGTTCTCACAATTTTTTTTTCTTTCTTTTTTTTAAAGAAGTCATCATGTCCAACCCTCTCCAGTGCCCAGTGTGATCTCCATGAAGAGTGATCAGTCAATGGGAAAGCCTTATACATTTACAGGGGAACATGCAGAAAGCACAAGGTATTTCCTAAACTTAACAAGAGACATCACCTTGAGATTTAAAAATGAGTGTTAATCCCTACTTTTTCAGTAGGCCTACACATCGTCTGAATCATGTCTTTTGATATGAGAGTGTGTGCTATTATGCAGTATGTGTGTAAGTTTGTGTGCATATCAGATGTGTGTGTATGTGTGAATGGGAAAGTGAATAAAAGACGTGTGTACTGTGTGTGTGTGTGTGTGTGTGTGTGTGTGTGTGTGTGTGTGTGTGTGTGTGTGTGTGTGTGTGAATGAGAGAGAAAGAGTTTGTGTGTATGTGCATATGTCTGTGTGAATACCATGTACTTGGATGTTGTAAACCAATTTTTAAAGATGGCCTTAAAGTGTAATACTGGCGAACTTTGTTTACAGACTGTATGTCTACATGTGCATGGGAAAGTGAATAAAAGACGTGTGTACAGTATGTGTGTACAGTGTGTGTGTGTGTGTGTGTGTGTGTGTGTGTGTGTGTCTGTGCGCTCGTGCGTGTGTGTGTGTGAATGAGAGAGAAAGAGTAACAGTTCTATACAATATTTATGAATTGTTAACACAACAATTCATAAATATTGTATAGAACAGTAACTCTATATATCAATTTTCTACAGCTCACTTTCTCGACAATCCAGTTTGAGGTCCGTATGTAGTGACTGGTCATTGAGAAAATCAAACACAGGGTATGATTACCGTTATATTTAATGTTTACGAATTGTTTACACAATACTTTGAAAATTTCTCTTTCAAGTGTTTTCTTAGACTACAAGGAACTTGCTGATTAATGTTGTCACAATTCTGTTTTTTTCTTTCTTTTTTTAAAAAAAAAACAGAAGTCATCATTTCCAACCCTCTCCAGTGCCCAGTGTGATCTCCATGAAGAGTGATCAGTCAATGGGAAAGCCTTATACATTTACAGGGGAACATGAAGAAAGCAGAAGGTATTTCCTAAACTTAACAAGAGGCGTCACCTCGAGATTTTTTAAAAAAATATGTTAATTCCTACTTTTTCAGAAACACATCTTCTGAATCATGTGTTTTGATATGAGAGTGTGTGCTACTATGCAGTATGTGTGTAAGTTTGTGTGCATATCAGATGTGTGTGTCTGTATGAATGGGAGAATGAATAAAAGACAGAGTGTGTGTGTGTGTGTGTGTGTGTGTGTGTGTGTGTGTGTGTGTGTGTGTGTGTGTGTGTGTGTGTGTGTGTGTGTGAATGACAGAAAAAGAGTTTGTGTGTATGTGCATATGTCTGTGTGAATATCATGTACTTAGTTGTTGTAAACCAATGTTTAAAGATGGCCATTAAGTTTATTATTGGCAGACTTTGATTGTCTACAATCATTGATGTGTCTACATGAGCACGACTCGAACATTAGGTCAAATAAATGATAGCATCAGAAGTTAAATTTTAAGTTTGACCATTCTTCTTGCTTGTAGCTCAGTGGTTTCGATGGGTGAGCGCTGGGCAATTGACGCTTTCAAAAATAACTTCAAAACAAGATTGCCACGGCATGACACTTGGTACAAAGTACTCACATAATCTCGAACAGAGAACCTTGCTGCTTTATTTTTGTTTGTTTGTATGTTTCTGAAGACAAGTCTACCTGCTCTGAACTTCCTCCTACCACAATCTTGGTTTGAATAATGCAATACAGCTGTGGACATAATCGTGTCTTTGACCAAATGTGAGTTGTGTCCATGCAGACATACGGGATAGGCCTACAAAGTCCCCTAGTTAAAGTAAAAGTCCGGAGTATTTCCAACCATCTCCCTGAATGCTGTTAGTATAAAAACATTTGATACGACCTACAAAATTTGTGTCAATTTTCTACAGCTCACTTTCTCAAGAGTCCAGTTTGAGGTCCTTATGTAGTGACTGGTCATTGAGAGAATCAAACGCAGGGTATGACTACCGTTCTGTGTAATCTTTACGAATTGTTTACATACAGTAATACTTTGTAAATTTATCTTTCAAGTGTTTTCGTAGACTTCAAGGAACCTGCTGATTAAGGTTATCACAATGGATTTTTTCTTTCTTTTTTTAACAGAAGTCATCAAGCCCAACCCTCTCCAGTGCCCAGTGTGATATCCATGCAGAGTGATCAGTCAATGGGAAAGCCTTATAAATCTAGTATATATAGTGAAACGGCAACTAAAGCTAACCAGGGGTAAGAGATTACTCCTATCAGTTACTTTTAGTTGTCAGTTTACTGTACTATTTCATGTATTACACAAATTGTTATTTAATTCTTTTGTCTTATGATAGTACTCAGTTCAAATAAGTATTTTTTCTGAGACGTAGTAGCCTATATATTCCATTTCATGTCATAGCCTTTGTGTCTCTGCAGTGCTGGGGCTGTGTACACAAATTGTTATTTAATTATTTTGTCTTATGATAGTACTCAGTTCAAATGAGTATTTTTTCTGAGACGTAGTAGCCTATATATTCCATTTCATGTCATAGCCTTTCAGTCTCATAATTTACTACAGGTTAGCTTCAGCTCTAAAGTTCTATGTCCAGCCCAACATTAAACTTAAGTCAAATTCACGTCACAAAAGAAAAGTATTTTAAACAAAGTGGACAGAGAAAACATCACATGTTCTTTTTGTCAAAGCGTCAGCACAGATGGGCCTGGAGGTGTGCTCTGTTCAGCTTGCCCAAAGAGGGCCTTCAGATCCTGTCTGACCTGTGCAGCCTCCTTCTGCGAGCGCCATGTGAAGATGCACTACACAGCCCCAGCACTGCAGAGACACAGACTGGTGGAGGCCACTAGAGATGTGGAACAGAGACTCTGTAAACAGCACCACAGAGAGTTGGAGTTATTCTGCAACACTGACCAGACTCGAGTGTGTGCATCATGTGTTGGAGAACAGCACAGTGGACATGAAATAGCGAAACTGATAGAAAATGAGGTATAGACCTTGAATGCATAATACAATGAATAATGAAATTCTAATAATAATAATTTTTAATAATTCTAACAAACCATACTTTTATGTACAATTATGGACAGAGTCAGCAGATAAAAGAATCTGGATTGACAGTGAAAGGTATGTTTTGTGGCAATATTTGGCTTTGCAATGTGTATAAACTGGACTACAGAATACAAAAAATAATATTAATTAATACAAGTTCTACAAAGTAGGTGAAAACAGACTAGAGAGACTTTAGCAGAGAGAATAGACTCAGAATAGACTGAATAGACTCAGGTTCAATAAAAATTCTATACATGCAAAATCATGAAAATAATTTACTGAAAGAGGAACTATGCAAGTCCGGCTTTTACTTTCGGTTTGCGCTAGGTTTATGCTCACATTTTTCGCCATAGAGCTCCTCCTTGCAGGTGTCCTTTTCCCAAAAGCTTTTGAAAAGCATTGCTAACCATTTAACAAATTTGTTGTTTGCAATGCAATGGCCCATTCCCAACCAAGTTAGCATAAATGCGTTTGGGGAAAAGACCCAAGGAACAGGAACAGGAACTCTAAATAAAAGTAAATTAGCTAAAATAGTTGCATAGTTCCATTTTAAAGCTTAGGATCACATGCAAATTGCAGGACATCTCTCTCACATACATGAGCCAGTGTCCAAACAATTCATGGTGAGTTCATATAAGTTAATGTAGCTGGTGAGTTCTAACCTTATCATTCTTATTTTAGGGCAGGTACAGCAATCATTTACATGGAACTGTGACAGGTCTCCATTTCTGATGTAAGTATGTCAATTTAAAATTCCATGTATTATGTAAGGGATAACGACGCGGTGTGTAAATATAGAAAATAATGCACGTTTGAAATTCTAAGGCAGGGGTCTCAAACTCAAATGAGCTGGGGGCCGCTACGGTCAACATTGTCTGACTGGAGGGCCACCTCTCTTTTTTTTTTATAGCCCATCTCATCATTGAATGCATAGCCTACTAGAACAAATATATTTTCAATTGAAAATATAGGATTGTCTGGAATCTGGTAATATAAGAGTCATGATAAAGGTATTCTGTATGAGTGCAATCTGCAACAATATATGTGCTGACAATATTTTATTCATTATTATATGTTATGAATAGGCCTATTAAATAACAAATATAATATTGCTATTTTGGATCTCGAGACAACATTTACCTGACATAGGCCTACAGTTTGTTAAAAGTTAGTCCTGACAAACAAGGAGCTAAAATGAACTTTCACTTTGGAAAATAATTAATCTATTTTGGGATGACACTGTTGAAGACAATGCAGAAATTTTATATGATTTCAAGATCGGATTACTCGGGAACCGCTAATCACAAAGACGACTGCTATGCACCATTGTAATCAGTAGGATCTCCTGTTTATTTTGATATGCGGTATGCCATAGTTAAGTTAAGAATCCGTGAGATATTACACAGACAACAATGTATGACATGGACGCAGTACTGTATTGGTGATCATAATTTTGATACAAATTCAACGCTAATTATCTCGTGAAGCGTTCATCACAGAAACGAGCACTGTTGGAAAGGTCAGATTATGGAGATTCCAATGATGCCCTTATAATTTTGGTATGATTAAAACTCTGCGAGTAGCGTGACGGAGAAGAATGGGTGCGCCCGTCGGGACTGATGTTGCGCCTCTCTCCGGGCCGGGAGTTTGAGACCCCTGACTTGTTCGGTCCCGACTGACCTACAAGGCAAGGCGATTACCTGTGATTTCCAAGCCGACCCTGCGATCTCAGAAACGTCTCTAAAATCGTGTAGTGTGAACTGGCTATTAGTGCAGCAAAAGTAAGGAACCGGTCTTCTTGGGGTATTGTCTTCTTGAGACGGCCATTACATGTCTTGGTCTGTCTTTGTCTTCCGCAGTCTCATGGAACCTAAGTTTGAAAACGGTAGTACCACGACTGACACCAATGATGCTGCCTATTACATGCTGTGACACCAGCCTCTGGTTGCCCCATTGCACAGGCCTTATTCTGAAGGAACAAATGTGGCATCTTTCCACCAGTGTTGCTGCTAGGAGAAACCACAAACCCAACAGGTTGCTGAAGCCATGCTCAGGTTCTAATTTAGGCACACCAGTGAATTGCACTCATCTGGCCCAAAATCAGATGCAGCAGAACCCATGGCCATTTTGGCACATTTTTGGTTGCCACTACTCACACGTTTGGCTGTGTTGCGCATTCCATGATTGCCCGATGCTTACAAGCTATACCTCATTGTAAAGGTGACAAACCAACGATAACAATGATATAAAACACTTTAGGTGTTGGTATTACGAAAGGGGAGATATAATGGGCCAAAGTCAAGTTTCCTTACTTTTTGTGAGCGGTTTATATCAGAACTTGTCAGAGATCTGTTAATACTGAATGCGGAAGTGAGAGCCAGGTGAGAGAATAAGTCATATCCAAACGGAAACCTATTTCAATTGCACTGGGCCAGAATGTATGACATAGTCAACAGTCGGCTTTTCGCCCAGGCTAGCTAAGAACACCAACTTGGGGTAATGTACATTTTGTTGTGTTGCTACTATCATTTTATTTTTGTAATGAATCCATTATTTGTTATTGGATCACTTATAAGATGTATGTTTTGTGGTCGAGCCTCAAAGAGTTTGAGAATTTTAGAAAACGACAAAGCGACAAAGCAGCATTGTTTTTACAGCAACATAGCTCAGCTTCTTTGATGTCGCTCTCTTTTTGCCATTTTCCTCTCAACTGTTTTGTGTTGGCGAGTTATCCCTCAAATGTCTCGGTTTGCCACTGGTCGATGTTAGAAAATGCTGTGCCGAAGCAAAACCAATCACACCACTCTGACAGGGGCGTTTTTTTGTAAGGAGACACTGAGAGTACCAGGCCAGCAATTTGTCCCTGTCATCTTCTCTCCAATAAATGTACCGGAACTTGTTGTCCATTTCAAACGCGGCTAATGGTACTCTTATTGGTTTTCTTCTTGCATTGTCTAGTCATGACTCGCACACAGAAATTACACAGAAATGTACTTTTGGGAAGAGGGGGTAATATTATGAGAAAAAACTTGGATATTCTGTGGCTTTTCAAAGTCACAAAGGTCAAATTATGGAGATTCCAATGATGCCCTTATAATTTTGGTAAGATTAAATCTCCACTCTGACAGGGGCGTTTTTTGTAAGGAGACACTGAGAGTACCAGGCCAGCAATTTGTCCCTGTCATCCTGGTACTCTCCAGTATCTCCTTACAAAACGCCCTGTCAGAGTGGAGTTTTAATCTTACCAAGATTATAAGGGCATCATTGGAATCTCCATTATGAGAAAAAACTTGGATATTCTGTGGCTTTTCAAAGTTGCAAAATTTGTGAGAAAAACTAGAGCCGTTCCACTATCGGAATTCCAGGGTGATTCTACCAGACTTTCACGGTCCATGTGTGTTTCCATGTAGCGGGCCGGCCCATAAGGACAATTTACAGAAATTTTTAATGGACTAACCAAGTACCTGCTTTGTGAAAAGGCCCAATAGACTCCTTTGCCGGGATTTGTGATTTACATCGACAACAGCAACCGTTATTTTTGAAAAATAAGAGTTTGAGAATTTTAGAACACGACAAAGCAGACAGAAGAAGACAATCAATTGCATTGTTTTTACAGCAACATAACTAGCATAAACACAGCAACCCTCTCAGCTTCTTTGATGTCACTCTCTTGTTGCCATTTTCCTCTCAGCTGTTTTGTGTTGGCGATATTAGGCTCGTATCAGTGACATCACTGCCAAAATGGTGGTAATATGATGACATCTTACTAAGATTCTGACCATGGCATTTTTTGTATGGAGACACTGAGAGTACCAGGCCAGCAATTTGTCCCTGTCATCTTCTCCTCTCCAAGAAATGTACCGGAACTTAACTTGTTGTCCAGTTCAAATGCGGCTAATGCTACTCTTATTGGTTTTCCCCTTGCTTTTAGTCATGACTCACGCACAAAAATGACCGGGGCCTGTACATCAGAGAGCACGATGGAGCCAGATGAGTCTGCAGCTAGCGTTCAGAACACCAACTTGGGGTAATGCACTTTTTCTTGTGTGTATCATTTTATTTTTGTAATGAATCTATTGTCTTTTTATTTGATTACTTATAAGATTTATGTTTTGTAGTGGAGCCAAGAGCCCTGGAGGTGAAAGTCATGGTCAGGAAAAACTTTCCTGTCCTTCCAAATCGTCTGAAAACGGTACCACAACTCCAGTTTTATCTGAACACAAGCTGGAAAAAGCAGAAGTTGAAGTGGAACAAAATCCCTACAGACAAGATTCCAGCATTTTGCTACCAAAACAACCCGATGGGCAAAACAATATTTCAAATGAGACAAGCCAGAAATCTGAGTGAGTGTCACTGTTCAATACTGAAGTATATTAGGGCCATGTTTAGAAGTACTTTTGGGAAGAGGGGGGTAATATTATGAGAAAAAACTTGGATATTCTGTGGCTTTTCAAAGTTGCAAAATTTGTGAGAAAAACTAGAGCCGATCCACCATCGGAATTCCAGGGTGATTCTACCAGACTTTCACGGTCCGTGTGTGTTTCCATGTAGTGGGCCGGCCCATAAGGACAATTCATAGAGATTTTTAACAGACAAACCAAGTACCTGCTTTGTGGTATTGAAAAGGCCCAATAGACTCCCTTGCCGGAATTTGTGATCAACATCGACAACAACCATTGTTTTGAAAAATAAGAATTTGAGAATTTTAGAAGACGACAAAGCAGACAAGAGAGAAGACAATCACTTGTATTGTTTTTACAGCAACATGGCTAGCAGAAACACAGCAACCTTCTCAGCTTCCTTGATGTCGCTCTCTTTTTGCCATTTTCCTCTCAGATGTTTTGTGTTGGCGAATTTTGGCTCATATCAGTGACATCACTGCCAAAATGGTCGTAATATGATGACATCTTACTAAGATTCTGACCATGGCATTTTTTGTATGGAGACACTGAGAATACCAGGCCAGCAATTTGTCCCTGTCATCTTCTCTTCTCCAAGAAATGTACCGGAACTTAACTTGTTGTCCAGTTCAAATGCGGCTAATGCTACTCTTATTGGTTTTCCCCTTGCTTTTAGTCATGACTCACGCACAAAAATGACCGGGGCCTGTACATCAGAGAGCACGATGGAGCCGGAGGTGTCTGCCGGTAGCCCTCAGAACACCAACTTGGGGTAATGCACTTTTTCTTGTGTGTATCATTTTATTTTTGTAATTAATCTATTGTTTTTTATTTGATTACTTATAAGATTTATGTTTTGTAGTGGAGCCAAGAGCCCTGGAGATGAAAGTCATGGTCAGGAAAAACTTTCCTGTCCTTCCAAATCGTCCGAAAATGGCACCACAACTCCAGTTTTACCTGAACACAAGCTGGAAAAAGCAGAAGTTGAAGTGGAACAAAATCCCAACAGACAAGATTCCAGAATTTTGCTACCAAAACAACCCGATGGGCAAGACAATATTTCAAATGAGACAAGCCAGAAATCTGAGTGAGTGTCACTGTTCAATACTGAAGTATATTAGGGCCATGTTTAGAAGTACTTTTGGGAAGAGGGGGGTAATATTATGAGAAAAAACTTGGATATTCTGTGGCTTTTCAAAGTTGCAAAATTTGTGAGAAAAACTAGAGCCGATCCACCATCGGAATTCCAGGGTGATTCTACCAGACTTTCACGGTCCGTGTGTGTTTCCATGTAGTGGGCCAGCCCATAAGGACAATTCATAGAGATTTTTAACAGACGAACCAAGTACCTGCTTTGTGGTATTGAAAAGGCCCAATAGACTCCCTTGCCGGAATTTGTGATCAACATCGACAACAACCATCGTTTTGAAAAATAAGAGTTTGAGAATTTTAGAAGACGACAAAGCAGACAAGAGAGAAGACAATCACTTGTATTGTTTTTACAGCAACATGGCTAGCAGAAACACAGCAACCTTCTCAGCTTCCTTGATGTCGCTCTCTTTTTGCCATTTTCCTCTCAGATGTTTTGTGTTGGCGAATTTTGGCTCATATCAGTGACATCACTGCCAAAATGGTCGTAATATGATGACATCTTATTAAGATTCTGACCGTGGCATTTTTGTATGGAGACACTGAGAGTACCAAGCCAGCAATTTGTCCCTGTCATCTTCTCCTCTCCAAGAAATGTACCGGAACTTGCTGTCCAGTTCAAACACGGCTAATGCTACTCTTATTGGTTTCCCCCTTGCTTTGTCTAGTCATGACTCGCGCACAGAAATGACCGGGGCCCCTACATCAGAGAGCAAGATGAAGCCGGATGAGTCTGCAGCTAACGCTCAGAACACCAACTTGGGGTAATGTACATTTTGTTGTGTTGCTACTATCATTTTATTTTTGTAATTAATCTATTGTCTTTTTATTTGATTACTTAAGATTTATGTTTTGTAGTGGAGCCAAGAGCCCTGGTGGTGAATGTGATGGTCAGGAAAAACATTCCTGTCTTTCCAGCTCGTCCTGTCTTCTCCTCTCCTCTTCGTTCAAGTTCAAACGTTCAAGTTTAAAAGCGGCTACTTTTATTGGTTTCCCCCTTGCTTTGTCTAGTTGTGACTCGCACACAAAAATGACCGGGGCCCCTACATCAGAGAGCACGATGGAGCCAGATGAGTCTGCAGCTAGCGTTCAGAACACCAACTTGGGGTAATAAACATTTTGTTGTGTTGCTGTCATTTAAATTTTGTAAGGATTGATAGTAATTAAATCAGTATACCAAAAACTATGTAGAGCCAGTCGGACGAAAAGATCCGGAACAGAGTTTATTAACAAAAAGCCAAACAAAGACCATGGTGCACCAAGGGAGAGACAGCATGCCACCCGCAAAAATCCATCAGCTCTGCTGCTCTAACTAAATAGGAAGTTTCCTGACTATTTATACAGCCCAGGTTGACGGATGATGACGTTGGACGTCCCCAGTTGACGTGGACCCAATGCGTGGACCCCACAGAGTCAGACCATATGCCAGCGTGGTAACCTGAGAGCAGATAGGTGTTTACAGACAGGGGAGAAAAGTAGGCCATGCTCGTACAAGGACATGATATACTGCCTTATCTGTGATGATGGAACAGTAGGAACAGAATGACTTAAGAACATACGCACAAGCATATCTCATGGAAGACAGTTGAGTCAGGCCAAGCTCAAACATAAAGACATAAAAAGCATATGGTTATGCAAATATTAATTATACAATTTATATTAAATTATCTAATTACTTCCAGGATTAATCCATTATTTGTTATTGGATTAGCTGCATGTTAGTGGAGCCAAGAGCCCTGGAGGTGAATGTGATGGTCTGGAAAAACATTCCTGTCTCTCCAGGTCGTCTGAAAACGGCACCACAACTCCAGTTTTATCTGACCTCAAACTGGAAATTGCAGGAGACAAAGCGGAACAAAATCTCAACAAACAAGATTCCAGCATTTTTATATCCAAACAACCCCAAGGGCAAGACATTATTTCGAATGAGACAAGCCAGAAATTTGGGTGAGAGGTCCTATTCTTTCAGACATATGAATTGTAGACTATATATTTTTTTTGACATCTACAGACATGTTATAATTTAAATGATTATTATGTTTACTTCAGTATGCAGGGCACTATAATTCCACTGTGAAATGGAATGATCACAAAAGAAATATTGAACACTCCTACTTTATAATCTTATGAAAAGAGATTACCATTTACAAACAATATTTTATTATGATGTTCATCTTTTCTAGAGAACTTATTAATCAATGCTGGCCAATTAGACAAGGCCCCCCAGCACATTACTTGATACCGACAAAGAAGAGTCAAATTAAGAATGGCAGAGTTAGATGGACTTATGGCAAAGGAGATAATAATACATCTACAAAAACCATTCTTTTGGTTGGAGAAACTGGAACAGGGAAGACTACTCTCCTCAACACTATGGTCAATTACCTCTTAGGTGTACAGTGGGAGCATAAAGTTTGGTTTCAGATATCAGAGGAGGGCAAAGAGGAGTACCATTTAGGATCTCCGACTTATGCCATTACTGTTTATGAACTATTTCTGGAAAAAAACTTGTATGAGAATTATTGACACCCCAGGCTACGGAGCTACAGTTGGCACTGAGCCCGACAAGAAGATTGCAGAAGATTTGCATGTGTTATTAGAATCTAAAGATGGTATTCATAGCATTGAAGCTGTGGGACTTGTGTTAAGAGGAAGTCAGAACCGCCTCACTGAGGCTCAGTGTAATAATTTTGATGCCATTCTTTCACTGTTTGGAGAAGATGTTGAGAAAAACATAGTAGTTTTCATCACACACTCAGACGGCATACCTCCTACTAACCTATTGAATGCGCTCAGAGAGGCAGGTGTTCCTTATGCCAAGGATTCCCGTGGAGAGCCACTTAATTTTAAGTTCAATAACCGACAGGATGAGAGCTATGATGAGGATCAAAAGGATTCTTACCATTTGTTTTGGAATATGGGGAACACAAGTATGAAGGAGTTCTTCAATGTCCTGGAACACTTCAACAAAATAGAACTTACAAACACAGAGAGAGTTCTGATAGAGCGTAGAAATCTGGAGTCCCATGTCAATTCCCTGCAAGAGTCCATCAAGAGGGAGAAAGAGAAACAGAATGAACTTCAGCAGACTCAAAAAGCATTGGAAGACAATTCCACCTCTGAATCTGAGGAATCCAATAAAGAACTTGTCCCAGTGCCATGGTGGCATGTCAAAGTAACAAGTTGCAGAATCTGTAAGGTGAACTGCCATAAATGCTTTTTGTGTGTGGGAAACACGTGTAGCGTCATACAGGACAAAAAATGCACTATTTGCGCAAAAAAATGTTCTCGCACTAATCATGATACAAAAAAGATGAAGTATGTTTTGAAAACTGCAGCAGGTATGACTGTGAGGGATTTGTCACCAGAGCACAATAAGCAAGAAGAGACACTTATTAATACACTCCAAAATGAGTTAAATGATATAAAGTTTCAGCGGTCTCAGTTGTTTAAAGAAATCTGTCAAAGTATCATGGAGCTGCAAAAGATCGCCTTGAAGAAGGATGCCTCCTCTACTATTGGTCATTTGAACTTCGTGATTAAGATGATGAAGCAGACGGGGGATAATGACAGGGTCAGGAAGTTAGAAGAATTGAAGGAACAGTTGGCTTGTGGTTGTGGCTTGTGGTCTGTTTGCTTTTAGAAATGCATATAATACTCATTTTAATGTTCATAATGCAACTGAACTTTCAGAACACACTGTTGTGTAAGCCTCTTAAAATGATTTTAATGATTAAGATTACTTTGCTTAATGTTTTATTATTGGTGTAGCAACGCCCAGTAATGTGACTTCAAGACTGGATTACTTGAGAGCCACTGATCATTTACTGTACATTTACACCAACAGCTACTAAAGCTACAAAATCGCTTTTGTAGCTCAAAAAAGCAGCAGCCCAAATCTCTCTATCGCTCATGACGTGCCTGTTGTCATTCCCATTAACATCACAGTGTTTAGATTTTACATCTGAAACGCGTCATAGCTAATTTGCATAAAGTTAACAATTTTTTAAGTTTTTTTTTAGTTGCTCAAATCCCTCAAATCGCTCAACTTTTACAGCTTTTGTCGCTCTTTGCCCATAAAAAGTGAATGGCTTCCAGCGATTTTACAGCTTTAGTAGCTCTTGGTGTGAATGTACAGTTAGAGAAGCTACTATACTGTACATCATTAGAATGGTACAATCTCCTGTTTTAAACTATAGACTATGCCATATTTGTGTTCAGTCATCAGGAATTATTTCAGAGAGAAGAATGGGTATTAAATGAATACATAACCATATTACAGTATCAGTATGTTTAAGTCAATTCAAAGTGAGTGTGCATGTTTTTATGCGTTAACTTTGCTGTGCCAAGAACTACTTACATGTTCTCAGTTGTTCTTCCTAGAATCTGCCTGAGCCACTCAGTTTGGGGTCACAGTACCAAATACCATCATTGAGACTGGTGATGCCCTTAACTTCCAAATCTTCTCTAGTTGTTTTCTCAAGTCCAAGTGTCCCTGCCTGATGTTGCTTTCACTTTGTACTGGTATTTATCACGACAGCTTTGTCCAGCATCTGTGTGTATGTATGTGTGTGTGTGTGTGTGTGTGTGTGTGTGTGTGTGTGTGTGTGTGTGTGCATGAATAGTTTAGAATGGTATAATGTTTAATAATATTGTGTTGAATATTCAATTTGAAATCAGTTCCTCTGCAATAATGTACAGTGCCTTTGTTGAGCCATTTATGGAGTATGTTTGAAGGTTTTAATCCTCCAGAAGAGTTATGATATGAAGCCTGTTTTTAATTGTTGCCTCATTTAATTGAATATACAAAACTCAAAGCGCTCTGCACTTTGGTCAGCTTTGATAATGTTTTGTTGTGATAATGTAATGTGTTAAGCCTAAACAGTTTGTGACTGCAACATTTTCCCATGGCGTCATTGTGTTTGAGTATATTATCATGTCAATAATATTTTACTACCCAGAAAAATAAGATACTGTTTTCTGATTGGCTGAAAGGGTGTCTTTTATTTTGAGATGATGGGACACCTTTGACGTTTAGGCTATGTGGTGAAAACCAATTCATATCAATGCTCTATAGGTTCTCAAAGTGCGGCCCGGGGGCCAATGGCAGCCCGCAGAAACATTTCTGGCGGCCCACAGAATATCTGATAATGTTTGTTAAATTGTTAGAACTATACATTGCTTTTAAAAGAATGAATCTCCATTTATTGGTGTTTAGCAGCATCATAGGCATTTATTTAGGCCTATTGCAATAAATGTAAACTGTAAAGATGTAACATGGTCATTAAAATGATTACAAAATGGATTTTCTTTTTTTCCCCCTGCTCCTTTGGCGGCCCTCAGTTCAAGGTTGGGTCCCTAAATTGGCCCTCACCTATCAAAACTTTGAGAACGCCCTGCACATGTTAACTTGTTTCAAAGCGGAACCACATGTACATATTAACCTAAGCCCCTTAAAACTTGCTTATTGTCTATAGGCTTTGTTAGTTGTTGATAAGTTAAAATGGGGACATTTCCCTGAATTTTCCTTGGGAACTGGCAACATTTCCATTTCAACAGTCAGTACATAATAGTATCGTTAAAATATTTTAGCTTAAAAAAATCAGGGATATGGTGGGTTTTCTTGTAGTGGATCAGGGACAGACTACCAAAAACGAGGACTATTCCTGTTCGGGGTCGTCTAGTCGTATTAGGTGTGTAATACACAAGCGTCTTATTATTTAGCCTATCAGCACAAATTTTAGTGTAGGCTGACAAATCGTCCACACTTTGTAATTCTTATGTTAATATAACTATATAGGCTATGGTTCTATTCAAATATATTTGCAGGATGCCAAACTTGAAAATGGCAAAATTCGTGAGGGTTGGACATCTAATTGACACAAAATTGATATCAGACCACAACTACAGATTTGTTGCACTATAAACACACAGGTCTATCACTTTCAGTAGCCTACTTGGCAAAGGAAATAGTCCAAGTCATTTTCAATCTGTTATTCTTTTTCTCGTGTCAGATTTGCGCTTCTTTGGTTTGCCCAGGGCCATGTTTGTGTAGCTGTACAGTAACTGCATGGAGGCATGGAGTTTGTCATGTGAAAATCCACGAGAATGAGTGGATTCCTCACCTCAACACTCCCCTTCCTCCACACACACTCAAAAAGTCACAGCTCTATAAGGTGGTGGTGGCACAGCTGCAGGTGGTATTGGATTTTGTATTGCAAACGAAGGGCTGCAGGTTTGAACCCTGTCTTACCATTTCTGAGCAAGATAGCCTACTGGACCCAAATGGCTCCTGGTGAGCAGGTTTGTGTAATGCATGAAAGCTACGCACAATGTAAGCTTACTAAATTCAATTTAGTATTTATACAGCGTATACAGTAATTACAAAGACCATGGAATACTGACACTTTAACCCTTTAACACACGCACACTCCTGTACAGTAGGTGGCGGTATGTACCAATGAGTTGTAATCCGCCAATAAATCAAGGAAGAAGAAACTTTTACCCCGGAAAGAGAAACTAATCTGTTCCTTCGGTTATTTTGCGTATGAAGTGCGTTAGTGTTGTGTTTTGACTCTCACGTTTGTTTGTTTCCATAAAGGGGACGAATGGTTTCATTGTAGAGATTTATATGTTTATTTTCCCACACATAGGTTGTAACTAAGTGAGGAAAACTAGCGAGATAACTCTGCCTAGCTTGCCAGTGAGCTAGCAGAGTTAGCTACTAGGTTGTAAAGCTAACTGTCATTAGGCTATCCAGCTAACTGGTTAGCCTGAAAAGCTTTACAGACAATGGGATCCTCCAAGAAACACAAGGAAAAAGACCGTGATAGAGATGCTGAAGAAAAGCATCGTGAGCACAAAAAACACCGCCACAAGGACCGTGAGAGGGATAAGGAACGGGACAGTACCCGAGACAAAGAGAAGAGGAAACGGTCACGGTCGCGAGAAAGAAGTAGCCGGGGAGCGGAGAAGGAAAGTCGCAGTAAAGGCGATAAAAGTAGCGGAGAGCCGCGAGTCAAAAAGGAGAAAATTGATCCTGGATATGAGGAGCCAACTGGTAAGAGCATATTGCTTTCCTCGAAGGCTAATGCTAACGTTAACTTCACTGGTAAAGTTACTGGTAAAGTCAGTTTTGTTTACATTACTGTAGGCCTACCTCTAACTTACTACTTAGCGTAAGTCTGACGAATGTGAGATGACATGTCCTGCCTTGCGACATTATGGTCAAATACACAGAGATGCACATTTATCAAAAGATGACACAGACCAACTAAGATTAGTTGAACAGCAACGTTTGAACATTCAGTCTAACTTGTCTGATATTCAATCTTTTCAGAAATCGGACCACAATCTGCAAGTGGAGATGCCTCCCTTAGCATTGAGGAGACGAAGTAAGTGCATGCCATCTGCAAAGTTGGTTATTTCAACATGTATACAGTGTTTACACAATTGTTAATAGAAAATGATTGTGTTAATGTTGTGTAATTGTATTTTTTCAACAGCAAGTTGAGGGCCAAGCTTGGCTTAAAGCCTCTGGATCTCAATGAAGCCAAGAAAGGTAAAGTCACCATTGCAGCACCACATCTTAACGATAATAATGTTAATGCAGTTTTGTAGGCTATCGATAATAATGTTATTGCAGTTTGTTGCTAGGAGAACAGAATGATGGCAGTAACATGCTTCTGATTCTTTTCATTCTTACACAGAGGTGGGCACCAAAGAAGATCCAAAGGTAGCAGAGACAATCAACCCCATCACCATCAGCAAGCAGAAAGACATGAGGGAGAAACTGGCGGCTATGAAAGAGAAGCGTTTGCTAAATCAGAAACTGGGGTAAGGAACACTTGCACACATTCTCTTTGGAGTAAGAGAGCACACACACACACACACACACATACAGTAATTAACTGGACATTTACACCCAGAAATTACATGGCACAGATGATTCATAATTCACACATGAGTCGTAAAATACGGCTAAATTGTTCACACTACACCAGGTGGTTGATGTGAGGGTGATGACAAGGACCAAACTTGACATTCATGCAGAATTAATGTGGCGATCCAGTTTTTTTACATACTACCTAATACCTATTATGTCAGTTTCCCATTTCCTCTTCCCAATTCTTATAACTTATAATTCCAATCCTTATAACCCGTCCCCCGGCCGTACCCTCCTTGTGTATCTTGTATCGTGCTTGTATGTTTGTTTAACCCCACCTGTGTTCTCAGTAAGGTGAAGACCCTTGGTGAGGATGAGCCGTGGCTGGATGACACCTCTGCCTGGGTGGAGAGGAGCCGTAAGATGGCCAAGGAGAAGGAGATGGCCGAGAAGAGGGTGAGATGAAACTCTCCTCCGCAGCTCACAAGTCACATGACTCTTATGTCCCCAAATGGTCCAAAAGCACCCATAACTCACAAATGCACTTTAAATACTGGCTGGTCCATTCCTAAATAAAGGACTTTTATTATGGCAGAGTGCCTCGGATCTTTTCTCTCCTTTTTTGCACTTTAAATACTTTGATTGGAATCACAGATGTAATGTTCTGTGTAGTTTTTCAGTGCATGTATGGAAGTAAAGTTTTCACTGATTATCAAGGGTTTTACTTAATTCATGGCAGCGTTTAGCTGTATGATAAGTTTATGCAACCATCATTCTGTATTTTACAAAATGATTTAAGTATGTAAAATCTTGCGAATTCATCCCATACTTCTCTCATACTTTTGTGGCATATTCTCTCATATTTTATCCCTTTTCCCCTCTATATTTATGACCTCTTGTTAATGTTATTCTTGTGTGTGTGTGTGTGTCCCTCCAGGCTAAGCTTCTTGAAGAGATGGATGAGGAGTTTGGTGTGAGCAACCTGGTGGAACAGGAGTTTGCCCAGGACAAAATGGTTGGTCCACCCACAACCACCGTACACATCTCTGGACACAATCATTACCAGTCCTTAAAATTAGACTTTATATGTGTGCACAGTATAAAGTAGTACAATGAAGTCTGCAGTCTATATTATTTGTAAGTGTTAGTTGCTTACTCTTAATTGCTTAAAGGTATAATCTGAAGTGAATCAACACGTAGCCCTGCTGTTTTATACTGCTAAGTGGTATTGAAACCTCAATGATAAAATTTCGAGTTTGCGAAACGGAAGCTAACATTAACTGAATGAGGCATGTCAAAAACGAAACCTAATAGATTTGCTTTCGTTTTGAAATGCCCCACTCTGTTACCGTTAGCTGCCGTTTCACTATCTCAGTCTGCGTTACATGAAATACATTGATTGAGGTGGCTATCAATAGTGCTTGGCACTATTAAAAAGTAGGGCTGCGTGTTGCTTCACTCCAGAGTTTTCCTTTAACTGCTGGAGACTACAGTGGTGGTGTTGGGTGTAATGAGTTTTATTTCTTGTGTGTGTTTGCAGTCTGCTTACACTTCCCGTGATCTCAAAGGCCTGACTGTCCAGCACAAGATCGACTCTTTCAAAGAGGGACAAACAGTCATCCTCACCCTGCAAGACAAAGGTGTGTGACACACACTCATATATACACACACACACACACACACACACACCTGCTTGTGTGCATACACACGCACACACAGGCTCAGAGCATAGTGTACACAATGTTACAGATAGATACTGAATGCTGATGCATGGTCATGTTCATGTTCACACATAATAAAGACTCTAAACAACTGTGTGTGTGTGTGTGTGTGTGTGTGTGTGTGTGTGTGTGTGTTGTAGGGGTTCTGGATGAAGAGGGTGACGTCCTGGTGAATGTGGGTATGGTGGATAAAGAGAAGGCCGATAAGAATGTTGAGCTGAAGAAGAAGAAGCCTGACTATAAGCCATACGATGAAGAGGAGACTGTGGATGACATGGTCATGGTATGTTCTCACCAATTATACTTACTCAGTGCTCTACTATATGCATACTACATATAAAATTTAACATTTTGATACCTTACTAGTATGTATATCCCAGATGCAAAATGTAATACTCTTTAGTAATTGACATATGGGTGTATGTATATCAGCTATAAAATACACAACGCTTTACTTTCTTAGATATGGGTATGTATGCAACAGATGATGTCTGTAACTGTAGCAGCAAACGCAGTGTTCTAGATCCAGTTATGTGCCCAAGTTAACATTTTCCAACATATCTTTGGTCTCATATAGAATTTGGACGACAGCTCTTACCTATTTGGTGTGTTGTGTGATTGCCCATGCATTTTTGTTAATCAAACATGATACAACAACTTGTCATTTAGCACTCTATTTGTTTTTTGTTTTGTAAAGGCTAATGTCACAACTGTGTTTTACCTTGTTCCTTTCTCACACACTCTCTGTGCCCCGTGTGTGTGTGTTCTGCAGTTCAAGCCAAAGAACGTTCTGGCGAAGTACGATGAGGAGATTGATGGGGAGAAGAAGACGAGTTTCAGGCTGAACGCATCTGGCTGTGCTGATGGAGAGAGGGAGCGCGAGCTACAGGCCATCAGAGAGACGCTTCGCAACGAGGCTCAGACCTTACAGATGCCAGCGCTCATGATTGCCTCAGAGTACTACACAGAGCAGGAGATGGTGAGTGTGCATACACACACACACACACACACACACACACACACACACACACACACACACTCACAAACTCACACACTCGTATTAAACAAGGGTACACACACCCACACCAGGCCCAGAGCCTACAAATGCCAGCAGTCATGATTGGCTCAGAGTTCTACACATAGCAGGAAATAGTGAGTGTATAGACACACACACACACACACACACACACACACACACACACACACACTCTCGTACTAAACAAAGCTACACACACTTACACCAGACAAGCACTCATCAGTGAGGCCCAAAGCTTACATATACTACTGAATTGTACTACACAGAGCAGGAGATGGTGGATCTATAAATAAACACACACACACACACACACACACACACACACACACAGACATGGTCAGTGCTCCTCCTAACTAACGCAGTGGGATTGGCATGGAGTTGGATGAGAATGGCTATTCCTGTCCTATGTGTTATACACGTGGGCTTCAAGAAGCACACACACACACACACACACACACACACACACACACACTCAGACACTCTGTGCTCCTCCTATCCTAGTGGGAGTTGGATCAACATAGTTAAAACTCTGTGCTATGTGTTCTACAGGTGGGCTTCAAGAAGACCAAGAGGAGGGTGAAGAAGATCAGGAAGAAGGAGAAGCCCTCAGCTGCTGATGAGCTGACGGACGACACACGCAACACAGACTTTGGCTCCAGGTACAATATACAAACACACAAAGAGAGAGACAGAAATCTACTGTATACTCAAACACGCACAGCTCTGATCTGTACACATACACACACACACACACACACACACACACACACACTTTATCTGAACTTTATTTGGTCTAAGCTTGATCAAATAAAGTTACTGACTATTTACAATATTCAGTGTCTTCATTTTTTTTGTCTTTATGTTTCTTCTTTCTTCATTTCCACCTTCCTACCTTCTGTGTAATCCCTTTTCTCTCTCTCTCTCTCTCTCTCTCTCTCTCTCTCTCTTTCTTTCTCTCTCTCTC
This sequence comes from Sardinella longiceps, assembly GCA_027497455.2. Classification (NCBI taxonomy): domain Eukaryota; kingdom Metazoa; phylum Chordata; class Actinopteri; order Clupeiformes; family Clupeidae; genus Sardinella; species Sardinella longiceps. Next base: position 23,504,416 of record JAODXP020000020.1, read on the forward strand.
TCTCTCTCTCTCTCTCTCTCTCTCTCTCTCTCTTTCTTTCTCTCTCTCTCTCTCTCTCTCTCTCTCTCTCTCTCTTTTTCTCTTTGCTTATGTCCTTTCTCAGGTCTCGTGGTCGAGGGCGACGGCAGTTGGAGGCAGAAGGGGAGGAGCCTGAAGAAGGGGCGGAGCCTCCAGAGGAGAAGAGCAGCAGCAGCCGATTGGCTGTGGATGTCCCCAGGCAGTCTGATGATGTCAGAGTGGCAGACATGGACATGAGTGATGACGGTGAGGGGTCTTAGGATGGATGTTGGTCTTTAAATAAGATATCAACTATTGACAAGTAGTAATGAGGAGTTAATGACAAATGCTGAAATGGCATACTGAATTTGTGTTTGTTTCTGTCTGTCCATGTGTGTGTGTGTGTGTGTGTGTGTGTGTGTGTGTGTGTGTGTGTGTGTGTGTGTGTGTGTGTGTGTGTGTCCAGATGAGGCTGGTCCCTCTGAGCATGTGGTGCTGGAGGAGGATGAGGCAGAGCAGGAGCTGCAGAAGCAGCTGGAGAAACAGAGGAAACTCAAACAGAAACAGCAGCAGCAACAACTACGGGACTCCGCTGAGAAGGTACATGCGCGCGTGCACACACACACACACACACACACACACATATACACACACAGAGCAGCAACAGCTATGGGACTCCAGTGTGAAGATGCACTCTAACACACACACACACACACACACTCACATGCAGCAGCACTAACTGCTACAAAACTCTGTAGAGAAGCAATGCATGCACACATGCGCTCAAACATATACAGATCTATATAAAAAAGAGGTGGCCATTGCACACTGTTATATATAAGTATGAGCAATGCGTTTTGCAAGTAGCTTCTTCAGGCTCAACTCAAAACTAAGCGACACAGATCACAGACACAGATCTGTATTTGCTTAAATATGCAGCCAATCCCCATTGAATATGCATGCTTACACATATGCAGCAGCAGCATGGAGGAAGTCAATGCGCACATATACTTTCATTCCACAAACTTTTACTATATGTAGCTTAATTTGACTTTATTGTCCATGACTCATCTTTCCTCTGCTGATACATTTCACTCTCTCTCTCTCTCTCTCTCTCTCTCTCTCTCTCTCTCTCTCTCTCTCTCTCTCTCTCTCTCTCTCTCTCTCTCTCTCTCTCTCTCTCTCTCTCTCTCTCTCTCTCTCTCTCTCTCTCTCCCCCTCCCTCCCTTTCTCTCTCTAGGTGATGGAGCAGCTGAGGAGTCGTGGTGGTGGTATGGATGGAGACGACCCGGACCAAAGGAACAACATCGTTTTCAACGCCACCTCTGAGTTCTGCCGCACGCTGGGAGACATCCCCACCTACGGACTCTCAGGCAACCGGGAGGACCAGGAGGACATCATGGTGAGGCTCAGCAGATCAGGGGCCTGTTTCCAAAAAGCAGAGTTGCTAACTGAGTTATCTCCGCCAAGGAGGTTATGTTTTGCTCGGCGTGTGTCTGTGTGTCCTTCTGTCTGTGTGCAACATACAGGGTGCTTGCGCAAGTCTTGAAAGTCTTAAAAAGTATGGAATTTTGAAATGCTGTTTTCCAGACCTTGAAAAGTCTTGGATTTCATGTGAAAGTCTTAATAAAGTATGGAAAAAAGTATGCTCAAAGACACAGAATATTTTGAAATAAGAAATAGTATAAGGGTGTAAAAACTATGATTTAAAATAACGTAAGAAAGACCCCTCCCCTCTATTGTCCACAGTTTTAATTCACCCCAGTTGAGAAGTGCACCCATGTCTGTGATAGATGATATGTCAAACATTGTTGTGCATGAATGACAGCAGGTAACCTTAAAATCGTCCTTACCACTACAGACCACCCTAGCCTACCCTTCACGTTATAAAAACCGCGAATGCATTTAATATTGTGATGTGCTCACTGTGCTCTTATGGATTCCAAATCTATCAGTTCTTCTCTGTTTAATTACTTAAAATGAAATTAAAATGTATGACATCTCAGAAATGTCATACATGTATCATTTGAAAGAGCATCACAAGAACTACTCATCTATTCTGCTTACTAGTTGCTTTGATAAACCGTTTATCCTACAGTTTAATTCATGAGTTCGAAGTAGGCTAGCCTATTGTGGAAACAGTTCTATATGCATGATGACGAGCCTGCATCATAGGCTGCATTCCAAAAAACAATGGAAGTCATAGGCATACCTATCTGTAGATCTACAATGAGGTAGCAATAACATCACTGTACTAAGCACAGCTGTTTTTGTAGTGTCCAATATTAGGCTAAAGTGGTAATTTCAGACATACCATGACTGACATGTTGGTCAAGGAATAGCCTACTGTGCTAATTAGGCTACAGATTCAGGAACACAAGGTAGGCTACTGTTGCCCATTTCCATAGCCCAAGTGTTAAGACACATCAATAAAATAATTAATAATGAATATCAGTGAATTTAACAAATTGCAAAGAAAGACTGCCCCCCCATCGTGTTTCTCATTTTATCCTAAAAGGGGGGGGGGGGTGGGGGTCAAGGTCTGGGGGAAAAAGATATCAGTTTTGGAAAAGTCTGGAATTTTGATTTGGAAAAAGAGCAAGCACCCTGAACATAACTCGAAAAGTACTGCATGGATTTGGATGAAATTTTCGGACAACATGTGTACTGGGACGAGGAAAAAACGATTCGATTTTTGGTGGCGATCGGTGACCCAGAACACCATCTGTGACCACATTGTCTGGGTGGAGGTCTGCGCTCTCTGAGCGCTTTTCTAGTTGCTTAACTGAGTTAGATAACTAACTAACTAAGGCCAGTATTCTCCCAAGTGCCTAAGTCCAAAAAAGTGCTTAGCTCCATGCGTCTCAGCCTGCACTAAGCACTTTTTTGGCCTTACGCACCTGAGAGCATACAGCCCCAAGTTAGCAACTTTGTTGGTTATAATGCAATTTCCCATTGCCAACTGACTAAGTTGCTAACTGGTTAGCAACTATGCTTTTGGGAAACAGACCAGAGCAATGGGATGCACGCCACAAGTGCAATAGCACCCATGAACAAGCATTAGTGTTTAGACAGACTGCTTCAACAACTAAAATAGCAATAATTGAATGTACTATTTTTCTCCTAACAACTTGACTTAGCGTAAGTTGACATGTACCGGTAGATTGTTAAAACTGAAACTATACAATGTGCCTCTTCATGTATGTTTACGTTTGTGTGTGTGTGTGTTTCAGGACTTTGAGCAGGAGGATGAGCGTGAGGGTGGAAACGGCTCTGAATCAGAGACTGATGAAAATGCCGGCTGGAGCACCGTCAACCTGGACGAGGAGCAGAAACAGGCCGATGTGAGTGGGGTCACCTCTCCATCTCTAGAAGGGTCAGACTGGAGTTACAGTTTGCACCATGCAGCCACCACACTGCCTGCCCTCTGTTCTCCTCTTCTGCTTTATCTGTCTTTATTCTCTCACTTTTCACTCCTCACTCACTCTCCTCTCTCAGCTGATCTCTCTCTCTCAGGATTATATCTGTACCTTTCTTTCCTACCAGTACCTGTTACCGTTTTGGCTCTCTCTCTTCACTCACTCTTTCATCTTTTCTCTTTTGGCTGTCTCTCTTCACTCATTCTCTTCTCTTGTCTGGATCATTTCTTCTATCACCATCTTCTCCACTCCTGTAGAGTTTTTCTCTCCCACTCTCAATTCACTCCTCCACCCTCAATCATTTTCTTCTCTCTCCCTTGTTTATTTCTCTCTTCTCCTCTCCTCTCCCCCTGTAGTTTGGCACGGCCTCCACCACTATCCTGGATGAGGAGCCCATAGTCAACTCAGGCCTGGCTGCAGCTCTGCTGCTCTGCAAGAACAAAGGTGAGCTGTTGAAACACGCTTAGCTGTGTGCAGTAATTGAGTTTATTGAAGCAAGACCAATTCAGTCCACCTTCACAAACAGGCAAACACCTTGCAATTATGTTTTTATTAAGTGCAAAAAATAACCAACTTTGGTACTGAACCAACTTTGAACTATCTTTGAACAGAGTTGCAATATATTTGCTCCTTATGTTTTATCTATTTGTATTAGTGTGGGATGGACATCATATCCTGTGACAATGGGTGCATTCAACTTGGCTAATGGGTGAATTTGATTCAAAAGTCCAAAGTAATTTGCTTTAAGACAGTGGATAAATACTGTAGCCATGTAAAATGCACCCATTATTTCTGCTGTGACTTGTGTTTGATGCTCATCCAGTTGCTAATGTAATAATGGTGTATGTCTGTGGCAGGGTTGCTGGACACACAGATGCAGAAGGTGGCCAGGGTGAAGGCTCCTAAAGTAGTGATCCATGATGACAACTACTGCATTGAGGACAAGATGTGAGTCTCACAGGGGGTGTTTGTGGTGGGGGGTGGGGTGGATTTAATGTGTAGCTGACCATTTTCTAAATGTCTGCAACATAAAAACCTGATAATTTTGTTTGTAAAAGTTTTGCATTGAAAGGAAGAGAAAGAGAAAAGAGATAAGGTGAAATGGATTTATTGGTGGAATGACTTGGCATCTGGTGCAATTCATAGTATGTCCACTAGAGGGCCTCTGTGGATTAGTCATCACTTAGGGCAGTGTATGATTCGCAGACTACCTCAGCTTTCCATCATGGTCCATTTGTCTGATTAGAGTCAGAGAGATCCTACCTCCATGGCTGTAAAACATGTGGATGTGTGGCGTAGATTTTCCATATGCCGCTTGTGTCCAATATGTGAGATTTAAAGATGAATATACAGTAGTCTCAAGTGTGAAATAGTAAGTTGAAGTTTCCATGTTTCACCACTCATCACCCCTATGTTATCTTTACTCCTTCATTCTATTCTCCCCCACCATTCTCCTCAATCCTCTCTCTTCCTCCCTCTCTCCTGTGCTGTGGCCCTCAGGATGATCGATGACAAGTACAGCCGTAGGGAGGAGTACCGCGGCTTCACCCAGGACTTCAAGGAGAAGGACAGCTACAAGCCCGATGTCAAGATCGAGTATGTGGACGAGTCTGGGCGCAGGCTCACTCCCAAAGAGGTGGGTCACCACTACTGGGCCTATACAATACATTTTATTGTATATTCCTCATTGTGACCAGGGTGCTTGCCCAAGTCTTGAAAGTCTTAAAAAGTATGGAATTTTGAAATGCTGTTTTCCAGACCTTGAAAAGTCTTGGATTTCATGTGAAAGTCTTAATAAAGTATGGAAAAAAGTATGCTCAAAGACAGAATATTTTGAAATAAGAAATATGGATGATAATATGGATGATTTAAAACAACGTAAGAAAGACCCCTCCCTCTACTTTATTGTCCACAGTTTTAATTCACCCCAGTTGAGAAGTGCGCCCATGTCTGTGATAGATGATATGTCAAACATTGTTGTGCATTAATGACAGCCGGTAGGCTAACCTTAAAATTGTCCCTACCACTACAGACCACCCTAGCCTACCCTTCACATTATAAAATCCGCTAACGCATTTAATATTGCGATGCGCTCGCCGTGCGCTTATGGATTCCAAATCTCTCAGTTCTTCTCTGTTTAATAACTTGGAGAGTTTTCCTCTCAGAAATGTCATACATATATCATTTGAAAGAGCGTCACAAGAACTACTCATCTATTCTGCTCACTAGTTGCTATAAATAAAACCTTTACCTACAGACTAATTCATGATTTCGAAGTATTGTGGAAACAGTTCTATATGCATGATGACGCGCCTGCATCATAGGCTGCATTCCAAAAACAGTGGAAGTCATAGGCATACCTTTCTGTAGATCTACAATGAGGTAGCAATAACATCACTGTACCAAGCACAGCTGTTTTTGTAGTCTCAAATATTAGGCTGAAGTGGTCATTTCAGACATACCATGACTGATATGTTGGTCAAGGAATAGCCTACTCTGTGCTAATTAGGCTACTGATTCAGAAACACAAGGTAGGCTACTGTAGGGGGGGGGGGATTGATTGATTGATTCATTCATTCATTCATTCATTCATTCATTTACTTTTTATTAATTTATTGTTGCTGTCATTAGCCATTATAGTAAAAGTTGTGTGTGTTGGGAAATAAGATTGGTCTCACAGATACATAGGTACATAGTTATTATGTGCAAAGTGTTATAAAGTACTGAAGTATGAAGTACATTATTCCTTTCTTTGTCTCAGGCTTTCCGTCAGCTGTCTCATCGTTTCCATGGCAAAGGCTCAGGGAAGATGAAGACTGAGAAGAGGATGAAGAAACTGGAGGAGGAAGCTGTGAGTGTCCTCTTTGTGTGTGTGAGCGTTTGTGTCTCAGAGTGAAAGAGATCATCTCTCTGTGTGTGTGTGGTATGTTTATTTTGTATTACTTGTTTGTGCATGTGTCAAAGAGAAAGAGAGAGATGGCCAGCACAATTTTGTGTGTGTGTGTGTGTGTGTGTGTGTGTGTGTGTGTGTGAGAGATCATTCGCCAAAGTGTTTATTTGTCTTGTGCAGCTGCTGAAGAAGATGAGCAGCAGTGACACTCCTCTGGGTACAGTAGCTCTACTGCAGGAGAAACAGAAATCCCAGAAGACCCCCTACATCGTACTCAGTGGCAGCGGCAAGAGCATGAACGCGTGAGTGTTTTTCCTCTTTCTCTCTCACACACACACACACACACACACACACACACACACACACTCACTCACTCTCTCTCTCTCTCACACCGAGGCATTATCTGTTTTAGTCATATTCATGTTATGCTTACTTGACTCCTTATACAGTTTCTTGCTTTATTGTTTTAATGGTGATCCTACATGGTTTACTTTAATCTCACCTTTGTTCTGTGTTTTTTTTTCCCCTCACAGAAATACCATCACCAAGTAACTGATGAAAACGTAAGGAGGAGAATGCAATTTCATGTTGTCCAAGAGACAGGCACACGCATACACACACACACACACACACACACACACACACACACACACACACACACACACACACACTCTATATCTGTTGTTTAATTTGAGTCAACATGACTGCAGATTTTATGTACAGTATACAACTTTGTATGTAAAGACATGTACACACCTATACCTTGTGTGATGCATTTTAAATTGTTAGTTTGTTGTACAGAACAGTGAATAGTCACATCATTGAAATCATTGAAATTTAACAAAATTAGGCATGTGTTGTGATTTGCAATTATTTTCAATCCTTTATTTACAGTAAATTCTTGTTGGATTTTCCGTTCAATGTCTATGACCTTATCAAAAATAAACCACGGATTGGAGATTTGTTAATGTCAAGTTTATTTTTGCTGTCAAGCTGGGATCCCCAAGATGGCATCAGAGTAATACTTATCAGTTTTTGGATCAGAGGAATCCTTGCCAAAAAGTTTTGAACACATTTTCAAAACCAAGATTGTTTATAATCTTATTTCAGAATTCTTTTGTTTGCTTTGTATTTCCCATTCTCAAGATTTTATTCCTTTCTTGACCCAAAATCGAATTGAGTTCGGGAAGTGAGCGGGTGTTCCATTTGTTCGGACCAATATCAAACTGGGGGGGGTCAGTTGTGGAAAGGTGTTTGTACTTGTTGAAGGGAAAATCAAATTGTCTCTGACAAGAAAAGTAAAAATTCAAGAAACTAAAATGTGGAACAGGATGAAGCTGGAGAAGTAACAGAAGCAGTGTATGTGTCATAGAGAGTGAGAGTGCTGGCCTATGTGCGTATTTTTTTTATATATATAGGCTAGCTACTTTGTGTACTGGATTGTATGTGTGAGCATCAGGGGCGGTGTTACCCTCTATCAGAGAACTTTTAATAGGGGAGAATTACCACTCCCCTTTTACATCCGGTGGTACTGCACCTAAATGAAGAATGAATTGGGTTCTATGCAGCTGAGGGAAGGGGGTCTAAACCTTCCAAACTTAGAAATTTACCACACTACTGCGCAATTATTCTTTATTGATCGTATAATTAACAAAGCAAATGAGGACCCATGGATAATTAGCCTATAGAAAATGAACAACTAAAGTACAAGAGCTTACTGCTAGCTCTCTTTTCTAAAGAAAACATAAAGTCAACAAACTTTGTTACAAACAGTACACTACGGTCCTGGGGTGCGTCTCCCAAACATTTAGCCTACGAGCTATTTACGGGCTAACTGTGGCTTACCAACATCGTGGGAACCATGAAACTACGAGAGAGGTGTTCCCCAAAATGCTCGTCCATACTATGGAGGTGAAACCTCCATGTTACGATGTACGTAGCTACTATGTCCTTGTTTCTCGAAATCATGGTTCCTGCGCTATATCGTAAACAACATCGTAACTTGATCCGTACCTACGAGAGCTCTTCTCCCGTAACAAGTTAGTATCTTACTACAACACTGTAGTCAACAGAGGGCGTTGAACATCCCATAGGCCTAGTTGGGTAAATTTGGAGACAACGAAATTGTTGATTAAAAACACTTCAATGATGAGTAAGACTTGGTTATAAACTGACAATGTGATTTCCTGTTAATTATTAATATTATAGGCCACGTTAGTCTCCTTGAGTATTGTCATGATTTAAATTAGGAAAGAGATAAAAAGCGTATTGAGATGACTGGTGGCGTAAATGGATAAGACAGTGCGCCTTTAAGGCGTTCAATGGTGATTCCTGTGAGATCAAAACCTCCTTAGTGAACGTGTGTGGGAGCTGTTTCTGATGTCCTCTCCTTTATTCTTTAGGAAGAATTTTGATTTGGAGAAATTTTCCAGGTGGTGATTATTGGTGATAACAGGTGTAATGGCAGGCCTATTCAATTAGGAAATTAGATGGTTTCGTTGTTAATGTGAGTGTTATCAATCAGTAGACGTTCAAATTCAAAGATAATATTGCATGGAACAAGCGGGGACAGGCGAATTGTTATAGGCACTAATGCGTAAAATATGCCCAAGCAAATGGATAATAATTTCAGTTTATTTATCTTGTATTGTTTTAAATATAATCATTTAGACACAGAGTAATAAGATATTCTGTAACAATCACCTGGCATTGAACCTTCGACTGCTCTAATGAATGTAAGTCAAAGCTGTGCGCTTAACCTACTAGGCCACCTGCTGCACGTACAGGAAGGTTCCTCACATCTAATTAGACTACTTGCCAATATAATTTCCTGTCGTTATTATTTCTTGTATTTTCACTCGAAGGTGGAAGAATAGCTGACTAGACTAATAAACTAAAACAAAAACAAAGATAAACTAGACCACTTTTGGCATATGACTTGATTGAATCTTATATTGATCACAGGTCCATGTAACCGCCGTTATTAACTGACTATCAACATAAATGTATAAACGGGACTGGCATGCTTCCTACCGCGAATGCGCCCGAATTGTCTCCGAACACTTCCGAAAACATCTGCAAACATGGTCGTAGCCGTAGGAACTATGGTGGTACATACCAACATGGTAGAAACTTACATAGTAGTTCTACCATGTTGGTAGGCAGATAAGTGGAAAAATACTTCAGTTTGGGAAACAAGCATGAAAATTGGCACAGAGGCTCACTGTGACACACTCTTTTGAAAAGTCTGAGTGTCCACCCAAAATTTCAATATGGCCGCCATTTTTCCACCATTTTTCATTGTTCAATATAAAACAATAGGACTACATCTCAATGGGGCTATTTTTTTCCTTTAGTCCAATCAAAATAAAACTTTATACAGTGAAAGTGTCCATCAAAAGAAGCATTTTTTGTATTGCAAGTTTTTCTGAAAATTAATTGTAGTATGCAAATGAGCTATACTGTACCATATGACTAATACAAATTGTTGTATTCATGGGTAGTGAAAAGATGAAGAGGATGGGACGTGTCTCAATTGATATTATATGACACAATGTGGGAGTATGCTTTTGGAAAAGGTATACTTTAAAGGGTAGATTTGTGTCTTCTTAGTGTCTCAGGCTCAAATGCATTGGCTATATGCCAAAGTCACCAGTACCAAATGATCTATAAATGGAAATCAAAGGGAGGAGGGGGGTGGAAGCTGTCTTAATTTATGTTTTCTGAGATCCTGAGACCTGCTGTTTTCAAAACAGATATCACTTATCAAGGTTAATTATTTTTAGGCACTTTTGTACGAGAAATGCACCCAAATTCTCATTTCCCCCCAATATGTAGATATAAGCAGTAAATGGAAGGAGGGGGGTAGGATTTGAAAAGAAAATTTTGGATGAAATCCTGAGGGTATAAGCTCTCAGAAAATATATGGTTTATGGGGTCTTACATGTTCCCCCTAAGTGCTATAAGTCTAAATGTCACCAAAAACAGCTGAATTTGCAAACGCCAAATTTCTTGATTATGGGTTTTATTGTAATAAGGAGGGTGGGACATGCCTCACTGCCACACATTGCCATGTTTTGTCACACACTGAGGGTGTAAGCTTTCAGAAAATATATGGGATGTAGGGTGAAATTAGTTTCCCCCTCATGTTTCAGAGACCAAAATGTAGATGTGCATATTTTCCTTAAAAATCCTCAACCAAGCCCATTGATTTCAATGGGAAATCAAATTCATTTCCATATATTTGCTTTGAAATTTTGAAATTTTGCATGGACACTCGGAATTTTTTTTAAAGGAGTCTCTGGAGAAGCTATGTACAAAATTTCAGAATTGTTTCCCTAACTGAAGTATTCTAGTGGGAAAATGCACTTATCTGCTGTACTATAGCTGAGCACCTACCTAGTTCCCACGAACATCGTACTTTGATGGTAGAACATACGCGCGGGAACATAGGGGGCTGCGTACGCTGAAGCCCCCTATGTCAGAGCGTCAGCCCCCCTGGAGGGGGCTGCGATTAGGCTAGATATTTATTGATTCACTCCAAATCAATCATTAAATTTCATACATTACTTGTAAAAAGCAGAGTGCAAAACTAAACTAAGGAGGCTCGTAGGATAACTGACACAACAGGTAGGCTGCCTATCACAATTCCTGAGAAGCGTGATCAATGGTCCGGACTTTGTTTTAGGCTATCAAGCATAGAAAATTCTGCATTTTTATCCGACCCTTCCTAAATGAAAATAAAAATATGTATACATCCACTAATAGACTAACTACTGTGTCCAATAGTTCAGAAAGCTCTAGTGGACAGGCTGACCCATATAGCCCAGCTATTAACAAGAGAATGCCTCCTCCTAACCTCCTCAACGTTGACAGCAATTCTCTGAGAGCGCACTGTTCGGTCAGGTCTGACAGCAGTTTGGAAGGCCAGTGTGGCTACGAAAAAGAGGAAAAGATCTGTTCTCAAAATTGGCTATCAAAAACTTATAGGCCTACTCTCTGTTTTTTTGCATTTTGCATAGTAGCTATCGCCATTTAATAACAGCTTCATCTCGATTAGGCCTATTAACCAAAGACAAGACAACGTAACCTGTTATGTCTTGAATGGATAAAGTTCATTATTCGTGAGCGATCACCACCAAAATCATGTGTTCCTTGTCCTCATAGCCTATCCGCACTGTCTGACAATTTCTGTAGGCTACAGAACTTTTCAAGGTATTTTGCGCACAGACAGACAAGACAAACGTCCAAACATATAACATATTAACATGCGCCACTGGTTGGATCGAATAAGTAAGTAGAAATATTTTTGTTTTAACCGAGCTACCACTACAACTAATCTAATTTGGAACGAGTGAAAGCAACCCTAATCCTAACCCATTCATCCAGGGCAACAAGTTAGACATTGATCCCCCGGACTCTTAATTACTTGGTGATATCAGATCATCCACTTCGCGATAGGCATTGTAGGGCCTATGTATGCCATTAGTGGTGTGCGCAATCAGCAGAAGAACTGCGCTGCGACTCATCTCCTGGAAAAATGTTTGGCACATTAGGGTATAGGCCTATCTACCCACTGTCGCACTAGAATACGCACCCTACAACAGCCAATAGTTATTGAACAGCAGAGCAGACAAACTTTTTCTGATGTTGGCTATTTCAAAAAAAAAAAAAAAAAAAAAGTGACGTCACATTTAAAGGCCCAGCCCCCAGCTCCCCCTACACAAAACACCTTCCCGCGTGCCTGTGGTAGAATGCTAACATTCATCGTTGTACGGGAAACGCACCCCTGGAAGATAATCAAGGAAACCTTCCATCAAAACATGGGCCCACCTAGGCACATACAGATTTGGAATTCCTTCAATAAATATTCAAAACTGCCAGTTACACTGGGAAACATGGATAGAATCAGGAATCCACAAGTTATCAGATATTCTAAGTGTCAACAGAGTTTTACTTTTTTCTGACCTAAAAGACAAATATGACTTAAAGGATACTGAGTTTTTCAGGTATGTACAATTGCGAAATTGGATAAATCACAATTTCCATCTGGAAGAAAATGTCACCCCAGAAATACTGACTATCCTAAGCCTAAGCGTCAAAAGAGGAAGTTAACAGGCGCGACACAGACTAATGATAGCAAGGGAAAGTAGCAATTTATTATTGCAGAATGAATGTAGTCCGCAAATGGGCAGAGGGCCTAGGATATGATGTTACAGAAAAATGGAAGAAATGTTTACATACACATACAAATTAACTACTAATGAGAATTTGCATTTAATACAGTTTAAATTAAGGCTATAGTCCCTTTTTTCTCTCTCTCTTTTTTTCTTGCTTTCTTTCGTGTGTGTGTGTGATTGTGTGTGTGCTAGTGTGTTCATTTTAGTCTAGATTGCACGTGTGTGCGTGTGTGTGATTGTACTGGTCAGCAATACAAAGTTGTGATTGTACAGGCAGATGCTGCTGTTATATGAATGTTATGTTTGTTTGAAGCCGTAGATTAAATGCACTGGCATAAGTGGCTAAATATGTGAAAGTTATACATTTAGCCTGATAGTAGGCACCCATTGATTTTCTACTGACTCGTGATCACCCCTAGCGGATTTGCAATCGGAATTGCAGGTTGAATGGCGTTAATAGGGAGTGCCATGGCTCGCCGTAAACGGGCTCTGCCTCAATGTTGCCCTGGATGAACACCCCCATGTCCTTTAACCAGTGTTGGGTAAGTTACTTTAGAAAAATGTAATTGTAGTGTAACTATTTAGATTACTTTAATAAAGTAATGTACTGTAACTAATTACATTTGATTAGCCTACTTTTTGATTACATTTGTACATTTTTGATTAAAAAAATATTAAATCGTCAAGCAATTTTGAGTTTTTTCAAACCTGGCAATGTTAACTGTCACATATATGGCACTGACACTGCCAGAATCCTTTCTAACTCCCACAGCAGTGTCAGATTTCACGGCAAGCAAATAGTTAAAATACTTGGTGAACATCACTAACTGAGCAGGTGTTTGTTTGTCTGAGATTGCTCATATGTGTGCACCTGCTCACTAGAGTCAGTGTTGGGAGGGTTACTTTTAAAATGTATTTCGTTACAGATTACAGAATACATCCCCCAAAATGTATTTTGTAACGTATTCCGTTACGTTACTCAATATGAGTAACGTATTCTGAATACTTTGGAATACTTTTAATGTTATGCCTTTTTACAACTGCATGAATGTAGCAATCACATCCTGCAAATGTTTGTTTTTATCAACAAATTGGCTGTTCAGCCCCAGTCTCCAATACATACGTTTGCAGTAGATGAGATAGGATTTGTTAACATAAGCAAGGACGAGTTATCCTAATGGGCAACATGGGCAGTATGGCCTCGGCCACTAGCTGGCTTCAGATTTTGAGATCAGGAAACATAACACTTTTTTTTATTAATTAGATGAGCTTAAAGTTTGTTTCCTTCTGCATTAACAGGACCTAGCAAAACCAAAAAGCATTTTCCCAAACGTGAACTGCATTTGGAGGTTTCAGCCACTGAAATGGGCTACTTTCAAAAACTCCAGGCAAAGTGGAGACTTCTATAAACACACGTTTTCAGTCTATGGACAGAATGTGAAAATGTTATTTAGCTAATTTTATTTCTAATTGGGCCAGCTTTATTATTTAGTCCTAGGCCTACTTGCTTATGATTATATGTAACAGGCATATCTGTCTTGCCGCTGAGTGGGGTGCATTTCATTTGCTAGGTGCAGTTGTGTTACTGACATCATCGTTAGGAGGATGTTTAATAGCTATTATTGCGCTTTGTTTGACTTAGTTTCCGACAATGCGGGGAATTACCCAAATTAGAGAGGGGATGGCTAAACACAAGAAACTGTAAAATACCGCTGAGTAATCCCTTTATTTTTACAAAGTAACTGTATTTTAAATACCACCCATTTAAGATGTAACTGTAACTGAATACAGTTACTCATAATTTGTATTCTGAATAATGTATTCCGTTACTCCCCAAAACTGACTAGAGTTCATTTTTATATCAACAATGGGCTCCAAGCCTATGTTCTAGTTTCTGTCTGACAGTCAGGCCTCCTTGCTACTGCAACTTAGACCACTGTAGATCCAGTAACAAGTGAATAGTGTTGCCAACATGATGGTAGAACGATTGTATTAGAATAGTGTCTTTCAGCTGTAGTGACATTTGCTGTAGTTGTAAATAGAGGATGTTGTATGTACTGTACATGGAGTGCACATAGCCAATATTTCTGAAGATGATATTGGGATCATGTAACTGAAATTGTAGCCTAATTCTGCATATTTCTTGAAGTAACTGTAATTCAATTACACATTTTTCAAAAGTAACTAATTGATTATTGTTACTTTTATTTTGTAATTAAATTACGTAATTTCGTTACATGTAACTCGTTACTCCCCAACACTGCCTTTAACCCTTAGAACACTGAGTGTTTTTAGTGATTTGTTTTACATTATGGTGGTTGAACAGGAGGACTTCAGAGATGTGCACTATTAGCCTATGTGTTTATCATTTTATCAGCGGAATCTAGGCAACATGATTTCATTTTGACCTAACATGACTGAGCAATAACCATAAAAAATCTGAGATTTTATTCAAATATTTTTGTTAACCATGTCAACATGTAAAAGAGGTCAAATTTTCATATATAGCCTACATGTATATAGTGGCCAGATTTTCAATTTATGGCTTCTACCGTGTGAGGAAAGATGATCATCAAACAAATAGGCTAGTACTAAAACAATAAACTAAATGCACTAAAAACATAAACAAAAAGAATATTTGTAAATTGAAATCATATAGGCCTATGCATGTTTTTTTTAAATAGCCTAATAATAATTGAATTTTGCAAGATAAACAGATTTTGACATTTGACCTTATGAGGTAGCTTATTTCTAGGCTATGTAAGATGTTTACGTACTGCATTGAAATCATATAGGTCTATGCATGTTTTTTTTTTTTAAATAGCCTAATAATAATTGAATTCTAGGCTATGTAAGACGTTTATACTGCAAACAATTAAATGGATTTTTTTTATCCAAGAAAGGAAATCAGTGACTCTTCATTCGATGGAAAGCAAGCCAAAGCATAGCCTGCACTTGCCTGCCAATGCCATCCGACGTACTTCCGCTAAATGATTTTATCTCCATACCTGGCCCAACCCGCCTAGCTCTGTATCCCTCGGTAGCCGTACGGTTTATCAGCACACAGTTTAGAGCGATGTCTCAGAACTTGCAGCAAATTCTTGTTGAACGCGTTTGTTATTCTCCCCCCTACTTTCGAATTACATTACAAAATTGGTAATGACATTAACATCCATGATCTTGAGGACTTATTGCCACTACAATGTCAAAATTGAACTTGCCAGAGATCTGTTATTACTGAACACAGAAGTGTGGCGTGAGAGCCAGGTGAGAGAATACTTCATATCCAAACGGAAACCTATTTTTTTTCTTTATTTTTTATTTTTTTAATTATTATATAATAACAGTCTGCCACAATTTGGAAAAGCATAGTACATAGGACACACATAAAATATATGAATTGGTTCAGTTTTTTTTTTATTATATAGGGCCTATATATATAAAAAAAGACTGAACCAATTTCAATTGCATTTGGCCAGAGTCAACAGTCAGCTTTAGTGGGTGGTAGAAGCAGTCAATGGGTAGAAGTCACCTGCTGGAGCCTGCACGTACGCCAGCTGACGCTAGGGGCGTTCATATTTCTTGCTATGCCTGTTGGCGAATGTATTTAAACCAGAAAATGAAAGTAGATAAGATTTCCGTTACGCCATTTTGTTTGTGACATTCGGACAACAGGTGAGTGGAGTCTACTTACTAGTTTGTTTTTATTTTAACATTTCATCTATAGGCCAATGTATTAGATACTTAGTAATAGTAGGCGTAAATCATGGACACACACACACACACACACACACACACACACTGAAACAAGAATAATTTAGGCTCATTTTGGGTCGGGTAGTGCATGGAACTAGCCTACGCAATTAGCTTCGTTTTGAGCAAACACAGCGTAATGTAAGGCCCAGTCACAGAATTGTTTTAATTTATACGCTTACCCAGGACCCAGTCAGATGGAGGTGTTTTGGGGCTAGAAGGGCAGTTGCCTCAGTCGTGAAATGGAAATCTGTGAAGTCTCCACCGAGGGATAGACCTAGGTGAATACCTGAATAGGCCTGTTGTGTCTGTACATTTCGCAACATTTAGTGTACGTAGCTTAGGTTATTTTGTGGTAAAGTTTTTGTTTGTTGTTAGAATAGCCTATTGTAATTAGGCCTATAAAGTCAATACTGTTGAAAGTTACATTAAACTATTTATTTTCCCTGGGTGGGTGAGTGTGTGCGCGCGCGCGACTACGTCTTTGTTGAACACGGGTAGTGCTACATGGTCCCAAGAACAGAGGAAAGCAGTGATTCCTCCATTCCTCGTTTTTGACCTTCCACATATAACGGGTGATTCGTCTGCGTTGTGTTTTATAGATTTGATGACCCAGAATTATTGTTGCACAGAAGTTTTATTGTCTGCACAAGTAAAGGCATAAATAGCCTACAAACAACTCCTCAATCCATAAGGAAACGAAACAGGGAGGATGAAGAGGAGATAGGGAAAGATAAGGCAAGCGGGGAGAGGAGGGGCTACTAGTCTTATGTCAAAATATTTTATTTGTGGGAATTTTGGGGGGATTAGGTAAACTATGTATTTTTGGAAAGGTCATTGTAGGAATCAGAAAAATCAATGTTTGCATTTGCTCAGATGTCTAGGCCTATATGGTGGCCATATTGAAGTTTAAAAAAATGGCAAAAGGCCCTTCATCTAGGCTCAATAGGCTTATTTTTTCCTGTAGTCCAATCAAAATAAAACTTTATACAGTGAAAGTACACATGAAAAGTAGCATATTTTTTTTGTATTACAAGTTTTTCTGTAAATTAATTGTAGTATACAAATGAGCTATACTCTACCCATATTCTTAATACAAATTCTTATATTCGGGTAGTGAAGAGATGAAGAGGTTGGGACCTGTCTCAATTTATATGACATCCTGTGGGAGTATGCTTTCAGAAAACGTGTACTATACAGGGTAGATCAGTTTTCTTCTCAGTGTCCTGGGTCCAAATGCATTGGCTCTATGCCAAAATCGCCAGAACCAAGCACTCTATAAATGGATATCAAAGGGAGGAGGGAGGAAATGCAAACACGGATTTTCTGACTCAGTATATAATTACCTTTCCAAAAATGTATGGTTTTTGTAATCCCCAAAAGATTCCGTCAAAATGATATAGCCTAGGGCTGGGCGATTATGCGATCTCGATTAGGGATCGCGATCAAATTTATTTCGATCACGGTGATCAGCTGTGCGCATATTTTCTCGATCACATGCGTTACATGTTGGAAAGGTGCGCGCCAACTGCTGCTAACAATCCAAGTTCCCTGCACCGCCGTGAGCAAGCCTAACTTTACCAGAGAGAACTTAGCTGTCGTTTCAGGTATTTATGAAGACAGACACATTTCTATCGTCTTGGGAAATTCTGGGAGCATTCCATAGTTAGATGTTGGTACAAGGACAGCCACAAGTGAAAGTCTTGCGCGATTGTTAAAAAAATCATTAAATTGCAAGTGCAGAGTGTTGTTGACGGTTAAACAGGCGAGGAAGGGAGAAATAGTGGGGCACATTTAGCGGTTGCAACGTTTATCTATGGTTCCCATTCACCCTTATGCGAGACATAAAAGTTTTTTCGGACGTTTTGTCATCTTCAACTCCAGGAGTATTGGACATCCGTCCTCTATAGTATTTATGCAGACGCAAAGACTATCTTTGTCTAACATGAAATCAACTCGTCATTAAAATGAAAGCCTCCTGCAGAGCGAATGGAAACAATAAATGCATTTCACCCTGAATTAAAGTATTGTGATAGCCTACTGCTGGACACGGTTTAAAAGGGTGAACTTCCCTTTCTTTATTGTAGACACATACAACAAGAACGAGTTGCTGTTTTAGCCACAACTCCCGCTTTTAGAACTTCCAACACAACGGCAATGCTACTGTCTCTCTCCCAATTCTCTGACACTCACTCTCTCGCACCTGCGTGCGCGCGCGCACACACACACACACACACACACACACACACACACACACACACACACAGGCACACCTAAACTCCACCCCTTAATTCCCCAAAAAGGCACATAGGAAACTTAACCGATAACAAAACATCATTATCACACAAACTTGCAGGTTATTACAGTATGCTCATGCATTGTATGCATCACACCATATTTCACCTTGTCTGGTAGAAATTAATGTGTATCATGTTTCTGCTATACTCATTTGAAAGACAGTTTATGAAAGTTTATGCATTTTGGGATACCATAATTGCAATAAATTAGATCAATATATTGCAGTAGCCTATCTGTAGGCCGTTTGCAATTGCATATGAGCCAGTGTAATGACAAGATCAGTAGAAAAGCCTATATCAGTGTTTTTCTTTTTTTTTAAAAATTAATTTAAAATTACGTTATATCATTCATGATCGTGATTAAAAATCGAGATCGTTCAATCTGAGAAAATAAATCGTGATAACTTTTTTTGCCATATCGCCCAGCCCTAATATAGCCTAAGGAACTGGAGTATACCAGGACCCTCTTGCTGTAGCAGTGTACCATAGATACAGGAAAACTATATTACAGACTAGATCTATTGTGTAATTATACATTAAATATGCAAAGGGGGACCTTTCAACTTGTTATGGCCGGTGCAGACTACACGATTCTCACATTATCTCACGATTCAACATGCCACACTATGCGATCACAGAGCTACGAATTTGGGAGTTATCTTGGTCGGGGGACTGGCCATACTACAAGGACAAGAATCGTAGAAAACATTCGAGAGTGCCATGCTCTAGAATCTTCACGTTGGAAACGAAGCTTCCTCATGAATAAATAGCTGATAAAAGTTTTTATTTCTAGCGAAAAATAACTTTCATTATCTTCAGTCTGCCTAACTTTAGTTCCTCAGCGATGTGTAGTGAGCCTGTGGTTGCCGTAGTAACGGTAAACAAATTGACCAAACAAATCCACCTTGTGGATTACACATGGAAATTTGATGTGGTTGCGGAAATAGACTGTCGGATCTTCTGCTGCGAGCTTGTAACCTAGAAAAACATTAACTGTATAGATAGGCAAAAGAAACATACGACTAGTAGGCTAGGTTTATAATGTCTATGGACATTAGTAGGACTGCGCTTTAGAATCTTTGATGTCAAACATTCCATACGTCATTGCGATTCCCCTAAAATTCTGACATGCGGAACTTTTTGTTGTGGAGTTTTTGAACGTCGCAGACGAACAAATCGTGGGTTGCAAACATGTCACATTACTAGATCTCATCGTCGCAGATTTTTAAAAAATCGCATACGATCCAGAAAATGTGTCTGCGACAAGACAATTGTGGCTGAAATCGTGTAGTCTGTACCGGCCATTACACACAGAAATCATCTGGTGGCTAGGCTCTGTAGACATCAGCTGATGAGTGCCCATTTGTGTCCAAAAATCTTCAATGAATGATTACAAATATCATAATGTAACCCATGTTATATGAATGAGATGGCGATATGCAGGGAGGGTAGCATAAACTTATTACCTCCGCCAAGGAGGTTATGTTTTCGGGACTCGCGTTTGTCTCGGTTTGTCTGTTTGTTTGTCAGCATATTGTGCCTGTGACCACATTGCCTTGGTGGAGGTCTGCACTCTGAGCGGTTTTCTAGTTGAAGTAAGAGACACCATTCGGACCTCAAAGATGAAAAGCATAGTAGTGGCTCTTGACAAGAGACTTCAGGATGATTGGGCCAGGATGCACTGTAAAACCTGACAAGTTCAGTTAACTCATTTTAAGTGTCGTAACTCGTTGCCATAATTTATTTAAGTAAACTTACTTAAAAGAGACAGTAATCTGTACTTAAACTTTTTGAGTTTAAAGAACTCAACTAATTAATGTGGCAATAGCTTGTATGAACTGAGTACATTGTACTCAAACATTCAAAGTGTTCAAACTTAATTTAAATATTGTGTCTTTACTCATTCTAGTCAAGCTTTATTTACTCACTCTATCTGAGGCAGGTCATTGCCTGTCCTGGTTTAAGTTCTCTTAACTCAAAAGAAACATTTCACAGGAGACATGGATAAATACAAGCAGCTTTATTCATACAAATCCAAGTACAATCTGTATAAAATGCTGAAACATTTATAAATAATAAATAAATAAATTAATTAATTAATTAATTAATTAATTAATTAATAAAAAAAAATCTGTGGTTTACAATCAATATGTAAGTTAAAAACAGCGGGTTTCAATTGTGACACTGAAGAGCATGGATAGACAGAAAAAAGGAATTCCATACTTTAAAAGTAGCATAGGAGGCCCGTGGTTCCATTGTACAGTCTGTTTGGGCCAGTAATCCTGTGTCCGATGACCGTCATGACAGGAGGGGTGTATGTCTGCAGAAGTTCACAAAATATTCACAATAAGACTATGAGATAACAGAAATGTTCACAAATTTACTAACTTCATAGCAGTGCAATGAACAAATAAAGATTCTGTCCAAGGGTCATTTGGGGATCTAATTACTGCAAATCCACACAGAATGATTTAAAGGAATAGGCCACCCCAAAACGAAATTTAGTCTCTTACCATATTCCCCTGTGTTGGATAAGTGACCAAAAGTGTTTTTCTTTCAGACCTGTGCTTCTCCGTATCCAGAAGCGCAGCGTTAACTTAGCTTAGCATAGAGCGCCGTAATTTGGAGTTTCCATTTAGCCTGTCGTTCTCAAAATAGTCATAAATGAACTCAA
The DNA here is from genome assembly GCA_027497455.2 of Sardinella longiceps. Classification (NCBI taxonomy): domain Eukaryota; kingdom Metazoa; phylum Chordata; class Actinopteri; order Clupeiformes; family Clupeidae; genus Sardinella; species Sardinella longiceps. Next base: position 23,525,625 of record JAODXP020000020.1, read on the forward strand.
GATTTTTCCCAATTTCATTGTTTCACCTGTACATTCAAACCGAGTACAAATGCCAATGCCATTATCACGAAGGGTTTGCCTAGGAGTGACAAAGTCTTGGGACTATATTCAGGCGAAAGCACAGGCAAAGCACCACTGATAGGCGTAATGTCATCACAGCACCTGAAAGAAAGTACTACGGTAACTTTTCAGGTGCTGTGATGACTTTACGCCTATCAGCGGTGCTTTGCCTGTGCTTTCGCCTGAATATAGTCCCAAGACTTTGTCACTCCTAGGCAAACCCTTCGTGATAATGGCATTGGCATTTGTACTCGGTTTGAATGTACAGGTGAAACAACTAAATTAGGAAAAATCTTGAGTTCATTTATGACTATTTTGAGAACGACAGGCTAAATGGAAACTCCAAATTACGGCGCTCTATGCTAAGCTAAGCTAACGCTGCGCTTCTGGATACGGAGAAGCACAGGTCTGAAAGAAAAACACTTTTGGTCACTTATCCAACACAGGGAATATGGTAAGAGACTAAATTTCGTTTTGGGGTGGCCTATTCCTTTAAAATGCATTTCAAACTGTAAACTTACATGCTCATGCTTGAAGGGAGAGTACTGCAGCAGCAGCATGTCTGGTGTGTCAGCTGCTTCCTTCAGGGGGAAAATATTGTCAGTAGAGCTACACAACAACAGCATCACTCTACTGCAAGTTTCTTACCTTAACAAAAAGTAAATGTAACTTTAACAAACCCATAAGCACTAGTTTAACTTACAGCATCAGGAAATGTAAAAAATTTACCTGAGGCTTTCCAAAGATATCTGAAGATGAAGCATCTAGTCAGCTCAGTGTCACTTAAGGCTGTTTGAGTCTGTGAAGTGCAAAAATAAAAGCTAATCAGTCAGAATGTACACTTCTAGAAGTCCATGTCATTAGAAAAAATATACAGAGAAATGAATTGTATAGATTAGCGAAATTGTATAGTAAAGTTAGATATTATAGCCTACTGCAGCCTACCTAAACGCTGCACAGCCAGGTGTTCCAAAGAGGATGGGGGTGACCGCTGCAAGATGCAGAAATGGGGAGAGAGAAAAGGGTGACTAACTATGTAATCATATTTAGCATTGAAAACAAAAAGCCCATAACTTAATTACATGAATTAGTATGGACAGCTATTACAGTACAAAAGAAGAATTTGCTGCCATATAGCCCACAACTAGGCTACAACTGGGATAGACTATTGAAATATGGAAAATTAATTCCTAATAGTAAAATGGGTATTTCAATTCAGCAGTAGCATGATAAACCTCTCATACTGTTAGCCAGTCAAAACATTAGCCACATGGCAACAGATAAAAATATATGACACATTAATATAAACATTGCCTGTGTAATGTTATTATTTTAAGCATACATCTATTGTAATTTGGAAGAAGTTTGGTCTGTAAGTTAGCACAAGCTCCTTTGAAAATAACAGAGTTGGCAATAGCAAGCATATCTGCAAAAGCATTAGCAATATTTTGCAAAACCCCTTGACATGTTCTTTTTTTACAAAGTTCCTGTTTTGTGATTGAAGAGAAACAGGCATTTTTTTTACAATCACTCAGAGTTTTATGTTAATACTCACCATTCAAGCAGCCAGCATGAACACTTCTCTCCTAGGTGCAGTGCAGTCACTTCTGTTAACGGCTCCCTTTCAGTGTTCCCGGTAAAAACGTTTGAAATGCGCTAGCAAGTTGTAGCTAACCTCAGCTACAGACCTCACACTTCAACTAGCAGAGAGAGGCGCTTTGCAAATGACCTCTAACATAGCCTTACCTACAAAAAGTCATCGTTTTCAAACAACATACTATGTTTGTTACCAAATTTTAAAACATGGAGTTAAATTAACCCTATAATAATGAAGAAAAACACAAGTAAAAGACTGTTTGTGGAAAAATGTCCGCCATGTTGAATGATTTGAATGCAGTGATTTGATTGGCTGGTGCCTGTTTGTGATGCTTCAGTACTCAAAACAACCAAGTACGCAGCAAGAGGCTACTCAAAACAACTGAGTTTAACCACTTTTGAGTTCAACTGAATTATTTGATATGAGTCTAACCAACTTTTGACAAGTTTTAAGTAATCTCAGCTCATTTTACTCATTGAACAATACTGTCAGGTTTTACAGTGTGGTGGTTTTGGTAACCCAGCCTCCACATCCTCAACATGGTAGTTTGGGTATGGCTAGCATGCAAGTATGTTGAAAGGTTGAAGTCACAGTTGTTTACTCTGGTAAAGCACTTAAAGGGATTATCCAGAATGAATCAACACGTTGCCAAGTGCTGTCGGTAGGTAGAAGTGACTGCCAATATTAACTGATGAAGGCAGGGAAGTTTTGTTTAATTATCCATTAGTGTTAGCTGCAAGTAAAAAAAATTCATTGTGCCAAATACTGATGTTCTGATACCTTTCGACAGTGTTCAGCAGGTTCAAAGAACAGGGATATGGGCTGATTGACTCTGCAGTTTTTCTTTAAAGGGGAGGTTCGGTTTTTAACACATTTAGCCCCTTTTCTAGAGTGTCTAGGGTGCAATAGAACGATTGACACCAAAATTTGGATGATTGGTCCTGTCTCGAGTATACGGCTATTTCAGAACCCCCCCTTCCTGGTGTACGTTTGAATGTGAGAGTTGCACAGCTCGTGAAAAGTCTACAGCTAAGCGTACAGCGGAAGTTTATAGGCGGCTGTGAGATATCGGAGAAAATAGTTCCAGGATTTTCAAAATGCCAAATAAAACACGACAGGAATGGTTTTTCACGACGAGAATTGTTTTGCATGCCCATATAACAGCACTGATGACTCGGTGAGTAGCATATTTGAAAATAACAATGTTTTAGGTGGTTTTAGGGAACATTGTCAGACATGCACAAAGCTAGCCTGTCTGAAGCAGGAAGGGGGGGGGGGTTCTGAAATAGCCGTATACTCGAGACAGGACCAATCATCCAAATTTTGGTGTCAATCGTTCTATTGCACCCTAGACACTCTAGAAAAGGGGCTAAATGTGTTAAAAACCGAACCTATCCTTTATAACCCTTAGTTGCTCTTGGGGAGACTGGTATAGTAATTAATGAATACAAGTCACTTAAAGAAATACAAATGTCAGCCAAATGAATAAAAATGATGCTAAATAATTCAAAGGAAATGTGAAGATCCCTGTTAAATGTATAAAAAAGTTATACTGTAGTTATAGGCCATTAAGTATGATTCTCGAAAAGTACTGCACGGATTTGGATAAAACATTTTCGGACCACGTCTGTATTGGGACAAGTAACAGCTGATTCGATTTTGGAGGTGCTTGGTGATCTAGAACAGGGGTTCTCAAACTTTTTTGGACTGAGGACCCCTCATGGAGCCCAAATTTTTTCGAGGACCCCTCTTGATCGCAAAAAATCATAGCTATTCTTGCTATGCAACAGTTTTAAATAGGCATGTAATTGCAAAATATGACTGCAGAAGGAGTGGTTGTCATTAGGTCTAATGCCCAAGGGAAGTATCTAGTATTTCTACCTGTATAGGACAAGTTTATTTTTGTATCAAACTATTTCACGGACCCCTTGGCATTGCGCCCCGGACCCCAATTTGAGAACCAATGATCTAGAACACCATCTGGAATGATTGTTAAAAGTGAAACTAACTTTTCAACTGTCTCATACTTTGTCGGATTCACACGAAACTTGGTAAACGTCATCTTTGGACCATGCTCAACTAAACTTACCCATTGTTTTGTTCAAAAGTCAAAGTGCTCGGCCATGTTTTGACGTAACCCAAACTTTTATTGGAATGGTAGGCCTACGAATAAATTCAGTCCTTATCGTTTTTTGGATTTTATGGAGTTTTTTGGACGTATCCCTGATATTCCCCAACTGACCTATCTGCATCGGCCGATATTCTGAGTTTATTTGCGAGCGTATTTCAGCTGTAGCTCAGCCTCACGCATGCCTGCTTTATGTATGAGTGCTGCCTTGCCTCACCCACATGAATGCAGGCACACAGACAGAGAGAGAGCCATGCAGACAGTCTCAGAGCCAGAGCGGCTAAAATGTTCAAAAGTATGGTTCAACTTTGCTTTAGTTTATGCTTTCTATCCAACTGTATGCAGCTATTTGAATAAATACAGCAAACCATTTGCAGTAACTCTCTTGAGTAGTTTTGTTTGTTTGTAATGGTAAAGTCTCAATGATCCCGTTTCAAATACCGATGGCTGCTACAATACGGCAGATCTGAGAATAGCCTAACTTCAGGTCTCCAATTGCAAACTGTTTCAAGGTTAATTTCAGTGTTATTACTTGTCAAACATTTCAACTACACACATTAGTTTGTCTTTTATATAGTTAAGATGTCACAGCTAACAATAATCACAGATAGCAATAATATAAGCTAGCGCAGCACAGGTTGCTTTCTTGTTACTGACTGAGATGTTTTCTCTACCGCTCTCGCTAAAGTGATCCGTAACTGTTTTATTTAATTATTTTTTGTCTTAAATGAAATTCAACCCTGCCCCTTTCTCTGTTGATGGCAGGTCTAGTAGAATGCTTATGAGATTAGATAAGTGATTGCAACTGAAATGTAGATTAATTAGTGTTAATACATTTTTTGTAAAGTTGAGAACTTTTCTCTCTTTTAAGTTATTATTCGCTCATCACCCGGTGGAATGGAATACTGTTTTCTGATTGTCTGTCAGCATGTCCGTTAGGGTTGTGCGATATCACTGTCGTTATCGTAGGTTATATCGTCAAAAAAAATTCCTACGATAGGAATTTTTGTCAAATCGGGAAATACGATAGTCAGAAAATGTTTCGTTAGCATTTATATTTCCACCGATTAGACTACACAAACAACTCTGTCAGGTGAATATTTATTGTCAACAATTAATTTACAATTTATTACCTTTACAAAATTTTTAAGAAGTGTCTTTCTAAACCTTGAAAACACAACATTTAAAACCCAAGCATTTTCAGGCACCTGTATGAACCCTGTGTTAAACTGTAGACCTAGGCTAATATACTTTTTTATCGTCAGTTATCGATATCGTGATAAAAAACAGAATATATTGTGATATATTTTTAAGTTCATATCGCCCAACCCTAGTGTCCATTAATTCTTGATAACAGGACACCTGAGGCATTGTTGGGTTAAAAAAGTTTCACCAGCGTTCTATATCAATGCTCTTTAGAATGCAGCCTTGCGGATCTTCTTTCATATGAACATAGTACCCCAACCGAACAGGATAATTTCTTTCTAAACAGAGCCACATGTTTCTTCTATGTTTTAAACACTTGCTTACCACATAGTTTTAGTTGCAACGTGATAAGCGGGATAACAGCCTTCGAGGTGTCCTGATATAAGAAAAATAATGGACTTCGTGTAGGCAAACAGCCCGTCGGCTGTGTCGTTGGGCTGTTCGCCTTCGTGTCGTCCATTATTTTTCTATATCGGGACACCTCGGCAGCCGTTATCCCATACATGTAAACATCCAATTATCGCACTAAAAATTGGCCCAAAACATCGGCGGCATGAATCGGCCATCGGCTGACTCTGACTTCCATATGGGTGGATGACAAATAAGCCTGAAAAAAGGATTTTTAAAAAACTTCAAATATCATCCCTAAAAAGTGTTTATATGTGTTGCTGTGAGTCTAAACTTAACCAATACGTAAATATTTTTTACATTTTTTAATTAAAATAAGTATTTATATATGAATTTGTCAAGGTAGTGCCTAAAACTGTCATATGGTGTGACATTAAAACAATTTGATATAAAATAAAAATTAGGTATTTTTTTCTTCTTTAATTTACGTCAATGTACTTATTAATCATGTTTGCTTTGATATGCAACATTTGCTTGTGAATATTTAGGATAAAAACTTAACATTTGACAAGTTATTATGTCAAGGAGGAGAATGGTCTGAACTCTAACCAGATATTTTAGCGTATTTCTGACATTCTTTGTCAAAAGTTGCTCAAAATTCTTGAGATTCTTGCAGATGTCATTTCCTTTCTACACTATTGATTTTGTCATGATTTGTCAGTTAGAAAGTCTTGTTTTATGACGTTTTCTATGATTATTTGACGTCACACCAAATGACATAGTGTCACGCCATATGATGAAATGCACCAAATCACAATGTATCAGCGCAAAAAAAGGTATTTCATGAAAAAAAAATCATTAACAATGAATTTTGAAGTCCACTGAAAAGAACTTTAGGGATAACATCTATTTTTCAACTGCATATTACATGTGAAACATGGTGACATGGGGGAAAAATGGGAAAGGGAAATATAAATTGTACAGATCCTATTTTGCTAAATTCTTATCACAGATTTAATATATTTCATATATGATTTTTAAACTGAATTCGTGTTTTTACATATATTTCAATATAAAAATGCAGTTTGGTCATAGAGTGTGACAGAAATGTCATATAGTGTGACTGTACATTTTCAATGTCCCAATGTAATAACAATGTAATAACAATGTCACTCCATATGACAGTGTCACTCAATATGACATTTTGACAGTTTATCTAATTTATTAGACAACTAAATACAGCTAGATATTATTTAGCATGCAACTGACCACATGGCAGCAATGCTTTCTAAGAATTCATAAAGAAGATTTGTGAAAAATAACAATTTTTATTGCAAATGATGTCACACCATAAGACACAATTTTTTGGCCACTATTGATGATGTCGGATATGGAGCTTTTTATATAAAAATCTAAAAGGCAGACCTGACCTCCTGATCATGGCAATCACTCCTGACATGCTACTGTAACTTCCTGATGAAGCAGGGTCCGTGTCATGGCAATGATGTCCAAATTAATGCCCGTTGAAAATATAAAATATAGTGTCACACCATATGACGACCATTGTAGGGACAAAATATATTTGATTAGAACTTAGTTGGACGTTATGCATGGGCATCGAAACTTTCTGTGGTTATAGAAAACATCCACTTATTTTATTTGCCTGGTAAAATTTTAAAGTATTTATACTTTATATGGATATACATTCTAATTAGGAAAATCACACGCATAGTGGACAGTCACACCATATGACATTTTTTATGTTTGGATAGTTGTTTTATGTCAAAATTTAAATACAACACCAAAATTTTTAGTATGCAGGAAGTTGATCCTATCAGACCAACAACATTTCCATGTCAATTCTTAACAATTACCATTTTTTATACGTGTGTGACAAAAGGACAGTCTGAATTTTGCTATCCGTCATCGGTATCGTCATTGGTCATGACAAAAACATATTTGGGTGGATGACAAATAAGCCTGAAAAAAGGATTTTTAAAAAACTTCAAATATCATCGCTAAAAAGTGTTTCTATGTGTTGCTGTGAGTCTAAACTTAACCAATACGTAAATATTTTTTACATTTTTTAATTAAAATAAGTATTTATATATGAATTTGTCAAGGTAGTGCCTAAAACTGTCATATGGTGTGACACTAAAAGAATTTGATATAAAATAATAATTAGGTATTTTTTTCTTCTTTAATTTACGTCAATGTTCTTTTTAATCATGTTTGCTTTGATATGCAACATTCGCTTGTGAATATTTAGGATAAAAACTTAACATTTGACAAGTTATTATGTCAAGGAGGAGAATGGTCTGAAGTCTAACCAGATATTTTACTGTATTTCTGATATTCTTTGTCAAAAGTTGCTCAAAATTCTTGAGATTCTTGCAGATGTCATTTCCTTTCTACACTATTGATTTTGTCATGATTTGTCAATTAGAAAGTCTTTTTTTATGATGTTTTCTATGATCATTTGATGTCACACCAAATGACATGGTGTCACACCATATGATGAAATGCACCAAACCACAATGTGTCGGCAAAAAAAGGTATTTCATGAAAATTAAATCATTAACAATGAATTTTGAAGCCCACTGACAAGAAATTTAGGAATAACATCTATTTTTTAACTGCATATTACATGTGAAGCATGGTGACATGGGGGAAAAATGGGAAAGGGAAATATAAATTGTACAGATCCTATCCTTATCACAGATTTAATATATTTCATATATGATTTGTAAATTGAACTTGTGTTTTTACATATATTTCAATATAAAAATGCAATTTGGTCATAGACTGTGACAGAAATGTCATATAGTGTGACTGAAAAAATAACACATGTACAATGGCACAATGTAACAACAATGTAATAACATTGTGACAGTTTATCTAATTTATTGGACAACTAAATACAGCTAGATATTATTTACCATGCAACTGACCACATGGCAGCAATGCTTTCTAAGAATTCATAAAGAAGATTTGTGAAAAATAATTATTTTTATTGCAAATGATGTCACACCATAAGACACCAATTTTTGGCCACTATTGATGATCTTGGATATGGAGCTTTTTATACAAAAATCTAAATGGCAGACCTGACCTCCTGACCATGCCAATCACTCCTGACATGCTATTGTAACTTCCTGATTAAGCAGGGTCCGTGACATGGCAGTGATGTCCAAATGAATGCCCGTTCAAAATATAAAATATAGTGTCACACCATATGACGTCCATTGTATGGACAAAATATATTTGATTAGAACTTAGTTGGACGTTATGCATGGGCATCGAAACTTTCTGTGGTTATAGAAAACATCCAATTATTTTATTTGCCTGGTAAAATTTGTTATTTATACTTTATATGGATATACCGGTATACTCTAATTAGGAAAATCACACGCATAGTGGACAGTCACACCATATGACATTTGTTATGTTTGGATAATTGTTTTATGTCAACATTTAAATACAACACCAACAATTTTAGTATGCAGGAAGTTGATTCTATCAGACCAACAATATTTCCATATAATTTCTTAACAATTACCATTTTTTATACCTGTGTGACACAAGGACAGTCTGAATTTTGCTATCCGTCATCCACCCATTTGTCGATCTCTACCATAAACTAGAACTTCTCTCTTGTAGGAAATGGAACAGTTCTGCAGATGACAAATCAAAATGAGTCACTATGGTGAAAACAGAGGTCTATCCGAAGGGGCTCTGCCTGAAAGCCATAAGGAGGATGACACTTTTGTCAAAGAGAGGACGTCTGTTAGGGAGGAGGTCACCAAAAGGTAGGTTGAAAGTCAGTCATAGTATACTGGAAAAAATATCCACAGTGCATATTCACAAGCAGTTAGTTGCTGTATTCCTTATGCAACCCCACCTTCTTCTGCTGCTGTTTAACCATTTGTGTGTTTGTTTATGTAATTTGTTTTTGGTGACATTGTTTGTACACTTAACTGTAGAGATATTGTACATAGGGCTGTACATAAGGCCGATTAATTGCACAGCTCTAATTAGCCTGCATTACCTGAAAAGGTAGTGAAAGCCCCTTGTGTGTGTTATATTAGCAATGTGTACAGTATAATTACTGTACAGTATAAATATTAGCAATGTGTACAGTCCTATTTAATTTGTTATTCACACAAATTAATGCCTGTCTGATTTATATAGCACATACCACCAATGTCCTGTTGTGTTGTCCAAACACCTCCAGACACGACATTGTCATCTGAGTGAATACAGTAAACACTCTATCTGCATGAGCTATTTATTTACATTCTATCGGTTTCCCACTACAGCATTCATCATGCCCAACCACCTTCTGTAGCCTCAATGAGTCCACCTCCTTCGCTTGCAGGGGACTTGCCACAAAGCTCAAGGTATGCTACTGAATCTGTTATGAAATGAAGTGAACTTGAGGTTTTTTTGAGGTTTTCCTACTCATTTGAATCAAATGTGTTTTTATGCTGCTAAACACTTCTTGAACATTTTAGTATTTAATTGACTGTGTTACATCTGACACACACCATAGTTATCTCAATAAGCTGTTTCAATATGGAATACACTGGTAATTTGCTCTGTATTGTATCTGCATGGCTTAAAGGAACACTGCAGCCAATTCCAAGATGTAGCGCTGTTGCTCAAGGTCACTGAATGCTGTCAGATTGTGGTAGTACACATCATTCTAGGACACATCTCATAAATGCAGCTCCTTTCAATTTCCTATGGCACAGCAGTTTAGAACGAAATGCGGTTGGAGCTGTGCTAAATGCTGAATTTACAACGGCATCGAACGTGATTCAACGACTCACAATCGAAGACCGAAACTATCAGTATTAGAAAGGGCATTTGCTCAGTTTTCTGACAAAATCAAGATAGCAATTTGATTGGATTTAAGTCTGCAGACAACATTCAGATACAGTTGATGAATGCAGTACTACGCAAAGCTTTGCATTCACTCCCACTGTATTTAGGGAGGTTGTATGGTAGAATGTGCTGTTAAAATACGTGACTTCACTACATTACTGCTAACTTCATTGGATGTTTAGGCAATTTTGATATTGTTGTGTCTTCACACTGTTTTCTGTATGTCATTGGTGAATGTTTTATTCCAAAATTACTACACATGTCAAGTCAAGTCAAGTCACATTTATTTATAAAGCACATGTCATACAACATAGTTGATCCAAAGTGCATTAAAAGTGCATTAAAAGATACAAATAATAAACAAATAAAAATAGAATGGTGATGATGATGATGATAATAATAACAGTAGTAATAAGTAATGATAATAGGATGCAAAATAATCCATGTCTATCCATAGTAAATAGTAAATAAAAAAATAAAAATAGAAAAAAAAACAAAGAGTTAGGGAGTATTAAAAGCTAAGGAAAAAAGATGTGATTTTAACTTAGATTTAAAGAGATCAATGGTATGGATAGACCTAATGTGGGAAGGGAGATTATTCCAGAGGTTGGGAGCAGATACAGAAAAGGCTCTGTCACCTCTAGTTTTGAGGCGAGAGGGGGGAACAGAAAGAAGATGTTTAGTGGCGGATCTGAGTGGCCTACAGGTACAGTAAGGGCTTAGTAAATTGGAGATGTATTGTGGTGCTAAGTCATGTAAGGCTTTAAAAACAAATAGTAAAATTTTAAATTCAATTCGATACTTAACTGGCAGCCAGTGCAATTCACACAGTACTGGGGTAATGTGATCCCGCTTCTTTGTTCCAGTGAGTATTCTAGCTGCAGCATTTTGGACTATTTGCAATCTGGCTACAGTAGAGTTAGGACGGCCAAAATGCAGTGAGTTACAATAGTCAAGCCTTGAAGTGATGAAAGCATGAATTGCAGTTTCGAAATCTCTAGTGGACAGGAGAGATTTTAATTTAGCAAGAGTTCTTAATTGGAAAAAACTGGCCTTCACTACACTGTTAATTTGATTGTTAAAAGTGAGTGAAGAGTCCAGATAGACGCCAAGGTTTTTGACAACACTGTGCAAGAGTAGTAGATAGATGCCTATCTCAAAATTGCTAAACACAGCCCTGTTCAGTAGCGACCAATATGTTATACTCTCTGTGTCAAATTTTTCTGTCAAATTCTTTTTCCACAGCACTCCTCAAACAGCATTACTTGCAATTTTAATGCTTCAGAATTTTCCTTCTAGATCCAAAATATTCATTTCCTAAATCAATATTTTTAATCTTTAACAGCATTCTCCATGCTAGACCTCCAGTGCCCAGTGTGATGTCCATGCAGAGTGAACAGTCAGTTGGAGAACTTCCCACATTTAGGGAGGAATCAACACTAAGAACAAGGTATTTATAACCATGATCTTTATCAGTTTAGAGTTATTTGGGGGAGGAACTCATTGTCTTTCCACTCTGTCATAGGAATAATGGTGTCTATATGGCAATGTATAGAATATATCTAGCACCATCAATGTGTCACAGTTCAAGTTGTATCCATAAGTTTATCTTTTGACGCATGATTGTCAAAATCAAGCTAAGTCTATGCTGATAGTACCACTACACTGTTGTCTGTAGATATTTTGCTAATAGATATTTGACTAGAATATGGCTGTTAACATAATAATTTAATTTATACATGCATGATTACATACAAACACCTCCAGACACAGTAAACACTATCTGCATGAGCTATTTATTTACATTCTACCGGTTTCCCACTACAGCATTCATCATGCCCAACCACCTTCTGTAGCCTCAATGAGTCCACCTCCTTCGCTTGCAGGGGACTTGCCACAAAGCTCAAGGTATGCTATTGAATCTGTTATGAAATGAAGTGAACTTGAGGGTTTTTTGAGGTTTTCCTACTCATTTGAATCAAATGTGTTTTTATGCTGCTAAACACTTCTTGAACATTTTAGTATTTAATTGACTGTGTTACATCTGACACACACCATAGTTATCTCAATAAGCTGTTTCAATATGGAATACACTGATAATTTGCTCTGTATTGTATCTGCATGGCTTAAAGGAACACTGCAGCCAATTCCAAGATGTAGCGCTGTTGCTCAAGGTCACTGAATGCTGTCAGATTGTGGTAGTACACACCATTCTAAATTCTAATCACAGTAGTAATAGTTCAGGCATAATTGCGTTTTTTTTTTTTTTTTTTTTTGGCAAACTAATTGTAAATGAATTCTTCAGCTTGGATCATTTCTATGAGATGTCCAAACAACATACTAAAAGTCCTAAGAAATCCTAGTTGAGGAAATGTAAAAATAGTGGAGGAAAGTAAATTTGCCATTTAAATGAATGGAGATTCGGGTGGATTTTGGAGGAAAATGTACACTACTAGTACCTTTTGGCCTGAAACATGAAGGGGAAACCAATTTCACCATATATCCCATACTTTTTCTGAAAGCAAACGCCCTCAGGATATTATATAGCATGGTATGGTTTGACATTGAGGCAGGGGCGTAGCTAGGCCTTTTTTACTAGGGCAAGTGCCCAAGTAAAAATCAGCTGTGCCCCAGTAAAAAAAATGATAGAAAAAAAAAAGAAATTGTATATGATTTTATTTAATAACCACTCGTTTTCGGCGTGCGCATACGAATCGAGATCGAGTGAAAGAGAATGGGTTTGTAATTCCAAATGTTATACGTGTGTCTTATGAATATCTGATCTCTGGTCTGAGACACTCTTTCCACAGTCATATGCATGCGCATCTGGCTTGGTGTGCCAAATGGCGATGTAGGCTACTTTAAGGTGAAGTTATACACAAAGTTCCTATAACAAAAGTAGCTGTACATGCTGTGCTATTCTATTATATCTATTCTATTGATATAAAAAATGACAGGAAACCAGGACAGAGGCAGGGTCTCTGATGGATGAGGAGAGGTACAATTCTGGGTGTCAATGCTGCTAGGTTTGTAATGCGTTGAATGAGTGGAACGGAGACGTCTGACCTCCAATGGAAAGCTCCGCTGGTCTTTTATCATTTTTATTCATTAACTGAAATGCCCGAAATCAAGAGCTACAGCTACAGCGCAACTCAAGCATAGCAAACTTTACTCACAATCTCAGTTCAATGAGGTTGGCCTCTGATACTTAAATAACATTTACATGTTACATTTATATGTTGTATTATACTTTTTCATGCGTCTCTGTGGTTACATTTACGCGCACCAAGGCACAGCACTGGCCTCTTATTCGCCTCCGTCCAGACCTCTATATTTTTTCCGAGCCGAAAATAAATTTGTTGATTAATCTTATTGCGCGCGCTATAGCGTTGCAATACATATCGCGGGTGAATTGATTTTGCTTCATTGTCTTTAGGAAGCTTTATATGGGTATATTGGCTCTTACAATGGAGGTATTTGGTATTAAATTAAACTACACAACCAGATCTATCCATTGGTATCATTGCTCAACAGAAAACTCTTTATCTGGTGTTAGTGTACACTTTGCCAAAATCACCACACATTATAACTAGGCTATTGGAACTCAACAAAGATGCAACTCTTTAAATGGACAAAATTAGAAGCAAAATTGACCTTGTCTAAATAATGTGTACATAAATTGGCAGTGCACCATTCATCCATAGCTACCTATTAGGCTAGGTTGTTGAGGGTGGAGGCCTGTGCCCCAGTAAAGCTTCATCTCTAGTGACGCCCCTGCATTGAGGTATGCCCCATCCTCCTCATTACAATAAATCCCCAAATTAAGAAGTTTGGCATTTGCAAAATGGGCAATTTTTGGTGACATTTAGGCCAGTGGCATGTAGGGGAAACATATTTCATCCCATAAACCATAGATTTTCTGAAAGCTTATACGCCCACCTGAGGCATTAAAGTATAAGTCCGGAGTAAGTTTAAGCATAGCCCTGCTGCACGAGCCTTCTAACAGCAATATATTTCGCATGAAATGAAAGAATTTCGAACAGCATGGACCTAACGCGAACGCAAAACACTTTACATTGAGTCAATGTAACCTCAGATCTTACTTTCTGTTTCCAACAGTCAGGTCCCATTGATTCAGTGTAAAGTGCCTGTTCGCTTCTGCGTTCGCGTTTGGTCTATGCCATACCAAATTATTTTGTTCCACTCGCTAACTAGCGCCTTTAGCAAGCTCTTTCAACAGGGCTATGCTTGAAATCACTCCGGTACATTCCTTTAAGGGGAAAACTAATCTACCCCCTTTTGCTATAACTTCTCTCAAAGCTTACACCCACAGGGTGTCATATAAAATGAATTTAGACAGGTCCCACCCTCTTCATCTCTTCACTATCCACATGTATTTGGGGATAATTTGATTAGTATATGGCTCATTTGCATATTGAAATAATTTTTCAGAAAAAAATGCTACTTTTCAGGGGTATTGTGATAGTACTAAAGGAAAAAATAGCCCTATTCTGGCCTATATTGGTGCACATATTGGATTGACAAGTACTTAAAGGAGAGTACCAGAGTGAATTCAAACATAGCCCTGTTGAAAGAGCTTGCTAAATGCGCTAGTTAGCGAATGGAACAAAATAATTTGGTACAGCACAGACCGAACGCGAACGCAGAAGCGAACAGGCACTTTACACTGAATCAATGGGACCTGACTGTTGGAAACCGAAAGTAAGATCTGAGGTTACATTGACTCAATGTAAAGTGTTTCGCGTTCACATTAGATCTGTGCTGTTCGAAATTCTTTCATTTCATGCGAAATATATTGCTGTTAGAAGGCTTGTGCAGCAGGACTATGCTTAAACTTACTCCGGTATATTGCTTTAACATATAGTATTTCCTCAAGTAGGATTTCTTAGGACTTTTAGTATGTTGTTCTGGACACCTCAAAGAAATGATCTAAGCTGAAAAAAAATATTTTGCAATTACTCCTGTTTATGGCCCCAAAATTGGCTATTTTGCCTGGACTATTGCAGGATAATCAAAGTAGCGTAACTACATTCGCTACATTATTGAATACTGACCTCTCTGCTTCAAGCTCTCTGAACATACTGTCACTACAATGTACAGTAACATCAACAAACAGAATATGAGTGACTACATTTATCATAGTTACATTGCTCTCAGGCCACCAGCTGTTATTAGGCTATTTCCTTATGCTAAGGCTATTTCCTTATGCTATATAAAAAAAATCTAAACAAAATAGCATTTAGCTGTTGATACAATACATTGTTATTTAAGATGATGTGAAATAAACAAGGAGCCTAGGCTATGTGCTAGTTATATTTTGAAGGCTTTTTTAGGCTTGCTGGCCTAGGTATGATAAGGCGCCTGCCACTTTATATCTATAGCCTATCTATCGCATGTCGTGTGTAACGTCACAAGACTCCGGTGAAGTAAACTTTGTTTTTGTACAAGGTGTTAGTGGAAATCAGTGTGCTGCTGCAGATGTTGGCCATGCTTTCTTTTTCATCATTTTCAATAAATATTCATAAACAACTTGAGCAAAAGCTTCATTGGATTAAAGGAGAGATGTGTCTTTTTTTTTATCCTTTTGGTGAGTAGCCCAACGTCAGGCCGCTACATTTATGAAAGCCACATCATGAGCTGCTAACAGGAACCATTCAGGTTAAATATTTGCAGGTTGTTCATTAAAGCCTACAGTAAATTACGTTACCTTTATGGTCATTATAATAATAAATAAATAAATAAAACTTATAACAGCTGTAGAAACTTGGTTTTCATACATCAGACCAGCACTTAGTTGACGTGCTAGTGTTTATTCTTTGCAAGTCAGCTGAGAGCCGCACTCAGAGGCGCGCCTCAGCACACACTTGTGTGTGTCGAGGGAGAGAGAGAGAGAGTGCGTGCATAACTGGAGGAGTCTCGAGGGCACACTGCTGAAAGTTAGAAAAAAGCTACAGGTGTACGTGTGTCTGTCTCCTCAATGTGCTATGTGACACACAGAGTTAATGTAATGGCCTACTATGAAAATTGCAGTTGGTGCATGATGCAAATGCACCACGAAGTGCGGGCAGAGAAATGAGAGAATAGTTTAGAAGAAATGATAACGTTGGAGGCGTACAATGTCGATGAAATCGCTTAAATCGCTGAAATCGTTATCGATACCCAACCCTATTTGGCAATTTGTTTGCCGCGTGGGAAGAATACAATCAGTGGGCGGGGGACCCTTTGAACTATAGGAGATGGTGCCTCAGCACTTGCTGCAGACATGCCTGACACGCAGACACGCAGCAAGAAAGATCTGCCCATATTTGCACAAAATAGACACCTTATTTTACACATTTAGTAAAATTAATTTTCGCTCAACATTGACAAAGTGATTAGCACCAACTATCTCTCTGATGTAAGGAGCTTACAGAGAATTTTTATTCCGAATTTATCGGGTCTTTAAGTGAATTAGGGTGCTCTTTTTTTGCAAATGGGTGAAAACTCAAAATATGTTCAAATTATAGGTCTCAAAATATATCTCCCCTCAGAACGCGATTCTCTTCTCTGATTGGCTGATGGGGTGGCCATTAACCTCTTATAATATGATACCTGAGATGTTTTTCTGTTAAAAAGAAAAACTTTGCTTTTCAGAATGGTCGTTATAACAACAGTAAACAGTCTTGTAGATCTACTTTCAACTGAAAATAGTACCCAAACCGAACAGGTTTACTTCTTTTAAAGAGGAGCTGCATGTATCTTTTATGTTTTATACGCTTCTTTAAATATAAACAAATACATACAAATGGGAGATAAGCGGGATAACAGCCTCTGAGATGACCGGTTATATGAAAATAATGCTGAGGTGGAGGTCAAACCTCCATCAACCGGTCATTATATCCAACCGGTCACCTCGTCGGCCGTTATCCCTTACGTGTCGTGAACTCTTGCCTATTATGTGACACTCCAGCAGCCAAGTAAGCCAAGTTTATAACACCAGATAAAGATAAAACTAAAATTGAACCAATGGTACCAAATGCATGCGTTTGCCTGCCCTAGTTTAATTTGATACCAAATATTCTGTTGAAGGAGCAGATATACCCATAACAAGGCTTCAGAGAGATTATGAAGCAAAACCACATCACTTGCAATGTTTTTTTTTTTTTTTTTGACGGTGCGCGGGGGAAAAAAACAAAACAGAGTGCCTGTCCTCCCCACAATGCCAGCCTGGGCGACAGCCCACCTCACCCATATCAGAAACTGCTTCTAGTAGCACCAGCACTTATTTAGTGGATAATAGACATGATTAGAAGCTTGGCTCCATGACTGTTCCACTTTCTGTTTTTGTTGTCATAGTGTTTATACTGATGGAGCCCAAGGTGTGCTCTGCTCAACTTGCCCAAAGAAAGCCTTCAAATCCTGCATGACCTGTGTGGCTTCCTACTGTGAGAACCATGTGAGGCAGCACTACACAACTCCAGCATTGCAGAGACACAAACTGGTGGAGGCTACTGAGGACCTGGAACAGAGTCTCTGCCAGCAGCACTACAGAGAGCTGGAGTTCTTCTGCAACACAGACCAGACTCAAGTGTGTGCATTATGTATTTCAAGACAGCACCGTGGACATGAGATAGAAGAACTGACAGAACATAACAAGGTAAGCATTGGATGAAAACACTTTGAATTATTTGATATTGACAAGATGGAATATATATTGCATCATTTAATGTTGTTCTAACAGACAAAGGAATCTGAACTGAATCTGACTACTCAGATGAAGGAATCTGAACTGACTACTCAGAAAAGTAAGTTTTTTTGTGATATAATGGTCTTCTTTGGTCAGATTGTTCATTATCACAAATTTAAGAAAAATAGCTCTGGGCTGTGCCATAATTAAATGGCTAAATAAGTTAGTGAATATAAATATTTTATTTGAAACCCAAAGAAAGACCTCTGAGGTTGAATGTCAAACAACATCTAGGTACAGTGTACAACTGAGGCTTATGCAAACAAGATGATTTTCAAACCTGGGGGGGTATTCCAAGAAGGTGGTTAAGTGATAAGCCTGGCTAAGTTAACCTAGAGGAGGTCGTAAACCAGCTAAAAGAGGATCCTGCATTGAGAAAAGGAGTCAAGGCTCCTCTGTTATGAGGTTTACCACTACCTCCAGCTTAACTTAACCCAGATTGGTCACTTGCTTCCTTGGAATAACCCACTGATGGATGATGAATGTTGTATGATTCACTGATTTATTATTCTTCTCAGATGTTCCTGCTCCCAGGAATCTTACTATCAAGTCAGTGAAGACGGACTCTGTGTGCCTGAGCTGGGGAGCCCCAGAAGGACTGACTAGACCTCAGTTTACTGTGAAATGGAGAAGTGAGGTAGACAATGGAGATCTCATTGTGCCGGGCCAGAACGTGGATATTCAGAATCTCACCCCAGGAGAGGAGTACACATTTACTGTGGCCACTCTTCATGATGGCAGCCAGAGTGCTTGTGTCTCTGCAACTGAACGCACAGGTGTGGATCCACTGAATTACAAAAGTGCATTATTTAGTATGTACTGCAGCAAGCCTATTCTATAATGATTTTATGTTTAAGAGCCCAATTAAAGTGCTACATACTGTGTATTTTTTGGCTGCACAAGTCTGGAAAAAAATTGGAACTGCAATAGAATTGAATTCATTGCATATTTATTTCTAACAAATTGAAATGCCTACTTGAATTTAGACCCAGAATGATTTCTGTCAGCCCAGACCTTTTTTTACTATAACTTTGAGAAATAGGTATTCAACATTGATTGTGCAGAACAGAAAGAAAGCCTAGCCAGGGGTTTCTCTCTGCCCCTGAAGACACTTATAGCTAGAAAAAAAAATTATAGATTATGTGAGCCCCTACTTTACTTTCAGATAATTGTGCATCACAATAATTTATTTACAAACCAGGACGTGTTGTAAACAAAGCCAGAACTTGTTTATTCATCACAGCTTCCACCAACAATACACACGCTGTCAAAAGATGTGACCAAAAGGTGTGACAAGTCAAAGGCCCTTGGGCAAATCGGCCAACGAGATAAATATTTGCTTAACATTTGGAGGTCCACACATTTCCAGCAGAAGTTAGGCAGCAACATTAAAAGTAATATGCTGAATTGTGTGTTTTTGTACACTCAGAGAACTGGTTCAGTTAGGAAAGTTGGAATTTATGTCATTTAGAAATTAGATGGTATGAAGATTTATTGTGCAACTCTTATGTATTAAAAGAAAAACATTTTGGTTTCATGATGATGCAATGGTGGTGTTGTGGTTTAATTGTTTACATTTCAGATATGCCTGCTCCTGAAAATATAGCAATAAACGCCACTCTAACATTGGTGTCAGTGACATGGAGTAAACCAGAGGGAGTTGATGAGGTCTCATACATGCTGACCCTCAGCAGAGATGGGGAATGCTTGAAGATTGTTAACACCAAAGCTCTTCATTGCTGCTTTTCTGAGTTGGAGGAGGGGGCAGAGTATTCTATCAATGCCTCCACTGTGAAGAAAGGATTTCCGGGCAATGGCATCTCTAAAACCATCATAACATGTAAGGATAGGTAGTCTAAAGTTTTATAAAAAAGATATTATTGTAGTATTTTTTTATTATGTGTATTATTTTGCTGCTGTTATACACAGTTAACCTTGGTCTTCATTCTTAATGTAGAACTACTATAGTACAACCTCAGAAAGTAAATGAGGCACAATTGCAGTCAGCTTCTTTTTCAAAATTGATCACAACCCCTTGAAGTGCCAAATTTGAAAGGTCTGATATTTTAACTTGTATTTTAATTTTGTGCCAGATGCTAAGTTCATTTTTTGCATTTTCTGGTAAACTTGGAACAGTTTGACTGGAAATAAATTTGAGGCCATTTGTTTAAGACTCAAGTCATAGTGGTCTAGTTATCTTGCCTGTTTGATGATGTATTTGCCTTACAGCTGTGCCTGTACCAGAGGAACTGAAGGTGGTTTCAGTGACAGTAACATCTGCCAATTTCACATGGAGCCCACCACATGGGATGGACCAGATTCCACACAGTTTCCTGGTCACATACAGCAGTGGTGGAACTGAGAAGAGCATCATTACAGATTCATGCAGCACAGAGATCTCAGACCTGAAGCCAGCAACTGACTATACAGTCAGAGTCCAGACAATGCTCGATAATGGGAGACTGAGTGAAGCAGTTAGAGCGGAGATTCAAACAGGTGAGAGTCAGTGTGTACTGATTTTGTATTAGGTTACTCTGAACTCATAAAAGAATGTGGAACATTGCTTCTCAGCAATAGTGTAGTTGTACACAAGCGATTTGAAAAAAAATGTCCAGGACATCAGATTCAGGCAAAATCAAAGTTTTTAGATGGAAAACTGGAAATTGTTTTCACTGATTCACTCCTGTGGATTCTTAAAATTGAACACGAATTGATAACATATTAGGAACATTGTGAAAACTCTAGTATACATGTAATTAGTGGAATTTTTAGTGTATTCAATCGTAATTCTGTTACAGCTGTGCCTGTACCAGAGGAGCTGAAGGTGGTTTCAGTGACCCAAACATCAGTCCACATGACATGGAGCCTCCCTAATGGGATGGACCAGATTCCACACAGTTTCCTGGTCACATACAGCAGTGGTGGAACTGAGAAGAGCATCACTGCAGATTCATGCAGCACAGAGATCTCAGACCTGGAGCCAGCAACTGACTACACAGTCAGAGTCCAGACAAAGCTTGAGAATGAGCGACTAAGTGAAGCAGTTACCATTGATGTCCATACAGGTGAGTTTTGATGGAAAAATGAGAGCAGATCAACCGTGTCCATTTGTAAATCCTTATCTACAAATTTTTATTGCTTTGCCAGCCACCAGATGTCTTGTGTTTTCTTTGAAGCTTTCAAGCTTCAGCTCTTTTTTCAGTCTAACTTTACAGTCAGTAAAGTTAGAAATATTAACTTTTAGCCAACAAAGAGATCTACCAGTGGAATGCTGGGAAATTGAGTGTGCAATTGCTTAGTTTAAAATGAGATTTACTGGGAGTCGTGTGCTTCATACTTGTTGACACTTTTCTTTACGGAAATACAGAAAAGACAAACAATAACTGAACATGTTTAGCAAGTGTGCTAAAAGGCTTAGTGACAACAACAATTCTGAAACTAGTGACATTGAGTGAGTGAGATATCGGAGGATTCTGAGAGGTTCATTATTATATTTGAAGGGGAAGGATCCAGATTTTCAGTACATTATTTCATGTACATAATGTAAATTCAATAAATATATTATGCTTATGTTTCTTTCAGAACAATAGTAATAATAGCTATAATAATGAAACCTAAAGTGCACACACTCTTAGCGCTTTCACACCGACAGAGAGCCGTGTCGGTGCTGGTTCCCGCACCTCACCTTGAACCGCCCATTGTTTTCACACTAAAAATCAGAGCGTTCGGCAACGGCAAACTTGGTTCCCGTCAGACACAAAGTAAAACTTGGTTTTTCAAAGCAAACCGAAATGAACATCACCAGGTTAAGTTGGGGTCAACTTGGAAAATAAACAAATCAAGGGAACGTGAGTGGGGATAATGAGGGAAATCAAGTGAAAATAAGTTTGTGCAGTGATCAGCGAATGAGAGAAATATTTGCTTAATATTTGGAGGTCCACACATTTCCAGCATAATTAGATGCCATTATTAGTAAAAGTAATATGCTGAACTGTCTGCTTTTGTACACTCAGAGGACTGGTTCAGTTAGGATAGTTGGAATTTTTGTCATTTAGAAATGAGATGTTATGAAGATTTATCGTGCAACCCTTACAAGAAAAAAGAAAAATAAATAAATATCAAGCATTTTATTTTAATGTATCGAAGGTGATGCAATATTGTGGTTTAATTGTTTACATTTCAGATATCCCTGCTCCTGAAAATATAGCAATAAATGCCACTCTCACATCAGTGTCAGTGACATGGAGTAAACCAGAGGGAGTTGATGAGGTCTCATATCTGCTGACCCTCAGCAGTGGTGGGGAATGCTTGGAGACTATTAACACCAAAGCTCTTCATTGTTGCTTTTCTGAGTTGGAGGAAGAGGCAGAGTATTCTATCAGTGTCTCCACTGTGAAGAAAGGAGTTCCAGGCAATTGCATCTCTAAAAACATCATGATATGTAAGGATAGCTAGTCTAAAGTTTTATACGTTTTATTAAAGCTATATCAATGTAGTATTATTTAGTATTATTTGTATTAGTTTGCTGCTATTACACACAGTTAACAATTTATACCTTGGTCTTCACCCTAAATGTAGAACTACTATAGTACAACCTCAGAAAGTGAATGAGGCCCAATTGCGGTGGCCCCGCGATCTTTGGTATTTTTAGCCCTCAACGGTGCCTTCCAGGCAGTGCTGCCTTCAAGGCACTACTCCACTCAGTTTAGGGTTAGGATGAGGTTTGAGGGGGTTAGGTTTAGGAATAGGGTAAAGGTAGTGCCTTTTAGGCTGTGCTGCCTGGAAGGTGCCGTTGGGGGCAAAAAACACCATTGAGCGTCACCCGCTTTTTCAAAACTGATCACAACCCCTTAAAGTGCCAATTTTTAAAGATCTGGTATTTAAACCTTTATTTCAATCTGAGCCAGACGCTTAAATGCAAGTTTACATTTACATTTTTTGCATTTTCAGGAAAACTGTAAACAGTTTGACTGGAAATCAATTTGAGGCATTGAGTTTGAAACTCAAGTCATAGTGGTCTAGTTATCTTGCGTGTTTGATGGAGATGTATTTGTCTTACAGCTGTGCCCGTACCTGAGGAGCTGAAGGAGGTTTCAGTGACATCAACATCTGCCAACCTCACATGGAGTCCACCACATGGGATTGGCCGAATTCCACACAGTTTCCTGATCACATACAGCAGTGGAGGAACTGAGAAGAGCATCTCTGCAGATTCATGCAGCACTGAGATCTCAGACCTGCAGCCAGAAACTGACTACACAGTCAGAGTCCAGACGAAGCTTGAGAATGACCGACTGAGTGAAGCAGTTACCATTGACGTCCATACAGGTGAGAGTAATGATGGAAAAACAAGAGCAGATCAACCCTGTTGATTTGTAAGTCATCTATCTACTTGTACAATAGGGTTTCAGTGCTGTGCCAGCCAACAGGTGTCTTTTGTTTTCTTTGTCTTTGATGCCTACGCTTCAGTATTTTTCTCAGCACAGTCAGGAATAAACTTCAAACATATGCTGAGCAATAAACAAGAATTACAGTCACAACTTAATTATCCAGCATCACTTACCTTAAAGTGCATGGAGTTCAAAACAGCATCCTAGGGATGAGCAACATACAATGTAATTTGATATTAATTTTCACAAAGCTGACACTTACAATAGATTATACCTGTGGTTCTCTGGTGGTCCGCGAGAAAGCTCAAGTGGTCCGCGAGGGGATTTCCAAAAAACATGTGAATTTAGACTGCCAAAGATGAGTTGTTCACTGAATACTATGAGACAGGCCTGCAAATTATATTAAAAACTTCAGGCTGTTTGAATTTGAAGTGCCTGTTAATACCTATTTAGAATACTTATGCAGGCCCACTGATTGGGTGAAAAGGTATAGTGAGGTAGCATGTGACTTGAACAGGGGGTGCGAGGGCAGGTGGTCCTGAAAATCATTTTTTTGGCCAAAGTGGTCCTCGTTCTCAATAAGTTTTAGAAACACTGGATTACACATACATCTTAGATCATCAACTTCAGGAAACTCTAAGCCAAGGGTTCTAAAAACTTTTTTGGGCCGGGGACTCCTCATGGAGCTGAAATTTTTTTGAGGACCCCTCTTGATGGCAAAAAAAATTATAAGCTACGTAATGTTACGTTTTTGCCTTTTTTTTTAATTTACGAAAATAGAAACCCTCACACAGGTTATATATGATTTTTGGAACTCTGTGATAAATAGAACTGAAATAAATTACGATCGGAAACTCATAAAAACTCACGATCTGCACATTTTGTCTGGACATTTTCACATCACAAGGCAGCATTTGATTACTATTGCAGCATTTGTGTCAAATAATGCACGTCATGTCATGTTGTCCTTTCGCGGGTTCGTCACTAGGTGGCAGTCTCACCACAGGCATGATTCGGCTTGTGTCACTCCTCGAAACTTGACAGAGAACACTCCATCATAATCAATCTCATGCTCATGCTAAAGGGAAATGAAAAAGTTTAAGCGAAAGATATCGCTGCCGGTGCGTTTCGCCAGACAACGCTGGATGAGTCCACATTTTTACTAAAACGAGACGACCACGACAATCAGAGTAGACCAGGATCACCACACAGTAAAGGCAGGCCACATGCTAGCTCAAGATCCTTAGAGAAAGTGACAGAACACCGTGCTGAGGAGGAGGGAGCTCAATCTCCACCACGGGCAGGGCCGAGTGGAGTGAGTGAGTATTTACCTTACAGAAGCCCTCTGACCAGGAAATGTAAGTGTCAGAAGTGCAAGAGGCTCAAACAGCACAGATTTCATAAAAGAAGCGATATCTCCTTTTCTAGAAAAAAACAAGGATTTTGATGAAAACTACCCACTGTTTAGCTTGGGATTTCTCAGGAACGGAGGCATGTAGAAATAAACGGTTTTCACCCACTGAGAGCTCAGAGTCTTACCTTTCAAATGACCCATAGTATGTGTCCATAGCTATAACACAGAATACGCTGTGGCTCTATAAAAATAGGCAACAGTGGCTTGGATTGCTGGCACTCTGGGCCAAAGCTTGTTAAAAACACCTGGCAACCAAAGTGTTAATAGCAATGCTTTGTTTCAGCTGGATCAGGATGAAGGATACTATCTTGTAACAAACAGGACAAATAGGTTGCGTTATTTCACCAATTTTATACACACTGTACACGAATGATTGCCAAGCATCCTCCTCAGCTCACACCTTTTTTAAGTATGTAGACGACACAGCACTGGTGGACATTTTATCTGTTTTTGGTTTTGAAAGGGAGGTTAATGGTTTTATCAGGTGGTGCACAGACAACTTCTTACAGGTCAACGTTAAAAGGACAAAAGAAATGGTGATAGATTTTAGCAAGAAAGCAATGCCCATCTCCCCATCCAAGATCAATGGTGAAAAGATAGAGCGGGTCTCATCATACAAATACTTAGGAATTGAGATAGATGACAGAATGTCTTTTAATCTATGTGCACAGAACAAATGTAAAAAGTTGCAACAGAGGATGTTCTTTCTTAGGAAGCTCAAAGATTTTAGGCTGGACTGCAGCATTCTTCAATTATTTTACCAATCACTTTTAGAAAGCATTTTGTCATTTGGACTAGTCTGTGTCTATGGTAGCATGCATGCACAGGACCACAAAAACTGCAGCGTATCATCAAGTCAGCCAGCCGGGTGATTGGTGTGGACCAGACATCTGCTTATTTTAAGAAAGATGGAGCGAATTTTAGCTGACCCTGCACATCCCCTCTACCCAAAGTTTTGATCAGCTGCAACTCAAAGCTTTCATACGTCGTAGATGGAATCAGACGGCAGTTGAAATCTTGCTTGAAAATAGCAGCAGTCCCACCACCTCTTCCAGACAGTCTTGGTGAATTTAGACACCTGCAGTCCATGGGAGTTAATTCATTTATAGCGCTCAACTCGCCAGGGTTTACCCAGGTCTCGCATAAAAATAAAAAGTCTAAACTGTGAGATGTAAAAAGATCGTTCAATATGAATGTCTTATTAGCGATAGACCTTGCATTCAGCAGAGCCATCTTCAGAACAGATAGGCCTGGGGTAAGCTGAGGAGCGCACTGCCTGGTATCAACTCTCACCAGCTGTGTCACTGATTCAGCGAGAGGAGAGGCTGGTGCGCTGGCAGTGGCGATGGTAGACTCTCTCCATTCATGCCGGTTGATCTGTGCTGCTATCACGGTCCGGGGGCAAGGATCTGTAGGCCCGCAGGATGACACCGGGGAATTGAGATCCTCATGCGTAGCTTGGAGTCCTTGGCTCAGCGCAGGAAAGCCTTTAGCTTTGATGAAATTGCTGCCATTGCCACGGTGTAGGTACCGTCTCCGACGTACAATCCCCACTGCCCGGCATAGGTTGCGCACACTGTCGCTGATCTTGGCATTGGTAAGGCTGAACTGCAGAAGGTCTTGGGCAGAATATTGGAAAGCCTTCCCTGGAAAGCACATAGCCTCAACGATTCCTCTGCTGTGCTGACAGTCAACCGACTATATTGCAGGCACAGATGTTCGGATACACTTCTTGCTCGTTGTCTGCAGCGCAGCTGTATACCGAGTTTTGATACAAAGTATCACAGTGTTGCCTCAACGTTCTAAAGGCAAAAACTTTGCAACTCCGATAAAAAACAACCTAATTATGTTAAGAGAAGTCACTGAAACTTCGAACAACAATTACTAACTGAGCATAGCCAACTTTAGGCAAATAAAAATCGTAATGAAATCAATAGTAAAAAAACGAAAATAATGAGAATAAATCAAAGAAAGCAGAGCCGTACGGAGCGGCGCATCTGGCCAGCGTCCCCGTTACTAGGCAACCAGTAAACAATCAGTCAGTGCGTGCCCTTTCTGGTAGAGCGCAGCCAATGAGCGCAGCGCTCCTGTTGTAAATGCGGACAGAGCGGAGCTAGAATCCGCCTAGGGGAAAAAATTCTATCGAAAGTTCTATCGAGCACATTTTCTATTGCTATCGAGTATGTGTCTATCGCGATTCATATCGCTATCGTTTTATCGCCCAGCCCTATTTGTGACTGTAGGCTACTTTATACCTACTGTATCAGCGTTAAGCTTGACAGTGATTTTCATCACTTAGTTTAGCCTAGTTTCCCAAGGTAGAAAAGGCTGATTGATCAGTCGGTACAATGAAAAAAAAAGTCCTTAAATAAGCCGCTCCCGAAAAATAACCTCAGAGCTGCTTTTATTTTGCAAAATGCTTGTATTAACCACGGTTTATGAACGGGAAATTACAGCATGAGAACAGGACAGCCATGTTGATTTGTAAGTCCTCATCCACAAAAGGGTTTCATGTCTTAAAAAGTCTTAAAGCATTGAATTTGCGAATTTGGAAATCATACCTTAAAAGACTTGGAAAAACTCCTGAATTTTGATGTCTGGGTCTTGACATTTATGTAGGTAGACGGGCCTATTCTTCTCCGTATTGCATTCTCCTCAAAAGTTTCATTTGTCAACCACCATAATTTGATTAAATAGGTTACGTAGCCTAAAGGCCACCGCACACTGGCTCCGACACAGTGCTGAGCACTCTGCTTTCAACATCCTATTCCATTGTTTTCAATGCAACCCTGAACACCAGCACCGAACCCTTCTGCTGTCGATTGTGAATTACAATCAGTGTTGGGGAAGTTACTTTTAAAAAGTAGTGTTTGCTCGTTACTCGTTACTTCTTGGAAAAGTAGTCAGTTACTTTAATTAGTTACCTTCTATGCAAAGTAACTTTTTTACGTTATTCGTTACTTTTACGTTACTTTTGAAAAAAAGAAAAAAAGAAAAAAAGAAAGTTCTACTGATGACATAACAGGTATTTCTTTTATGCTCTTTATTCTGCTCTTAACATGAAAATATTTGGCTGCAGGCTTCAACACTAAAGCCCTGTGAAACAATAGTAAATAACAGCCTCAATACAGGCTCCTTATGAACGTGATGACAACCTCAAAATGGCATGTGTCTTAAAATTAAACATGCCTAATCTCATTCCAACAGAAAAGGCCTACAGCTGTGAGGCAACAAAAACAACTCAGCACAAAACTAGCTTGAATCATCAGTTCCCCGGGGAACTTGAGCTATAAGCTCCACGTTAGCATGCCCTAGGCTACTTTCAAATGCTTGGAAAGGTTAGCAGTTGAATTAACGGCAGTGGACAGAACTTTCTTACTAGGACACAGTTTACACCTTACACTTACATTCCTCCCCTTAGTTTCAATGGGTTCGAAGTAATGAGCATAGGCCCTCAAAAGTTATTGTTGGCTGCTTCTTGCTCTCTTCATGCCATCAGTCACTGAAAGGTCTCTATTAAATGATGGCGCTATTGTGCAACATGGAACAGAGAATCGGTGCCGCTGTTAAATATGTCCGCAGGGAAAGAAACGTTGGGCCGTATTGGAAAAGGAACTACGTTTCGTTACCAAATTTTCAGTGGTAGCGCGTTACACTACTTTTTGCGAAAAAAGTAGTTACGTTACTGTAACTTATGTTACTGTAACACGTTACACCCAACACTGATTACGATTGAAGTCTATTTTGTCGTAGCCATCCATTGACATCCATTGTTATTTCTCATGCTATGGGGCTAGGGCCGTTGCAAAATTGTCGGATTCGAAAGTGCTCCCTAATGCTGTCATAGCCGGTGTGCGGGCGGCTTAAATAGCTGGCGGAACCAAAGTTCAGAAAGCAACGCTGCTTTGGGTCTGAACACGTCACTGCAGGACCAAAACAAACACAAGCAGCAAGCATGTGATCGAAACGAGGATGGGTCAGGAGACTTGGCTGCTGGCGGAGCCGGTGTGCGGACGGCTTGACCATCCATAGGCGGATTGATCATTGTGATTGATAGCTATACCGGTAGGCTACGCTGATGACCTGTAGAATAAGCAAGCATCTCTCTTCCCCAGACTGTAATAAAAATAACCTAATTATTTCACGAAGTTTCTTTGTATAGAGTGGGAAAGTTTAGCCCTGTTACGCCCTTCGAAAATCGCCCAGGTTCAGGAAGCACGTTCGCGTGCGCGTTCATTTTCACCATTGATGTTTCGAAAACTCCGGCTCATAGGCACTTAAAGCCTTCACTCGGTCTAATCAGCTACGGGGTAGGTGATGACCGTGTGTAACCTTCCATTCTGAGTAAAAATGTGAACGAAAAATGGTCAAAAGTCAATATACTTACGCGTGTAGGCGCCTATTTGAGCGAAAAGTGAAAAACTTCCTATCCCATAAGTCAATGCGAGCGATAACATTTCTTAAGTTTATGATCTAATGGTAGTTCACTGAGCCTCCTAATCAGTTGAGTACATCACAGTGACTTACTTCCTACAGTTTACTGTGAGTGGATTCCGCTTAAAATACATGGAAAACATGTTTTACCTGATCGAAATTACTTCCTGAAATGGCGTCATTTGCTCCCAGAGCCCGTTTCCCGCGTCTGAACCACGTCAAATTACGTCACTGCGCCGTTGCTACTAACAGATTACCTAGCAACGGTAATCTCCTCCAATCGAAGGCACTGCAGGATGACGGGTAGTGTAGTGGTTTCTTGTTATATTACTATTAAAATACATTTTTATTAAATCAAGGTTGATGCCATATGAACCCATGATCACAGGCAATCCTTTTGTTCTGCCATAGCTACTTGAAAGTCTACATTGTGTGGTTAAGACTGTGTGAATAATAATCAATTTCTCAATGGCGAAAATGACTCATTTTCATTCTCCAAACAAGGTCAAACCAGGTCAAAACCGGTCAACGCCCACCTGCCCACTCTATTACTGAAAGGCCTAAGCATTTTAACGATCTCATTGCACATTGATGCAATTTTCAGACATTTGAGGAAACAACACATAACGTCCTAAAAAGTATTCCTCAGCGTCTCAAATTGTCTAAACTTGTTCATTCTTGCCTGAAAGGTCATGCCCAAGGCCTGACTGAATCGTGAACGAAATTGCATCTCAGGGGAACAAAATTCTAGAAAGGCAGCCTCATGAACTGCCGTTTAGAGAAAGTCATAAGCTGCGCAGGTATACAACTTTGTTGGTTCTTGATTGTTCCATCTTACTTTTTCTAAATTATATTGTCATTATTAATGGTATTTATGTTCTTTAAATGTTTATGCAGTGGAATTCATATTGTTTTTTGATGGGTATTTTAGTACAGCCCTGGCTGTATTTGACAGTAGCCTGGGCCCTGACACTGAACTGTCAGTCATACTTGGCTGAGATGCTAGAGATCTAGCCTGGCGATGCCATCCTACGTACCTCCGCTAAGTATTTTATATCCGCACATAGTCTGGAATAAACCCCCTTCCCGCCTTTCTCTCGGTTACTCTACTGTTTAGCCAATCAGCACACAGTTTAGAGCGATGTCTCAAAATTTTGTAGTCCTACAGGATAGGGACGCGTTTGTTATTCTCTCCCCCGCTTTCGAATTACATTCAGAAAATTGGTACATGACATTAGCATCCATGTTCTTGAGGATTTATTGCCACTACGATGTCAAAATAGGTCAGAACTTGCGATAATACTTTTAATGCTGAAAGCGAAAGTTGTAGGCGTGAGAGCCAGGCGAGGGAATACGTCATATCCAAGCGGAAACCTATTTCAATCGCGTTGGGCCAGACTGTATGACATAGTCAACAGTCGCTTTCGCCCAGGCTACTAGAGATCATCCACAAACCTGTGGTTTCATGGATCATTCACATAAAGCTTACAAATAATATTTTTAATTCGCGCATCTATTTCTAATTTGGTTGGCATATCCATGTGCTGGATGGGGCCGCGCCGCAGCTATGACAGGGAGACACCGCGGAGTGACTGCGCTAATTAAACAGAAAGCCCCGCACAGCGTTTTCACACACTGTATGCTCCATCGCGAAGCCCTTGAGGCTAAACGCATCGATGACGAGCTTAACCAAGTATTGCAAGAGGCTGTGAAGGTGGTTCATTAAACCAGTTGGTTCATTTATTAAAACTCACCCCTTGAAGGACCGACTTTTTGGCATTCTGCTGTGTGACTAAATGGGATCTCTGTTTAAAGGATTGCTGCTTCATTCAAATGCACGCTGGCTTTCGCGAGGAGCAGTTTTGAACTGTGTATACGAGATGCGGACAGAGATCGCGAGTTCCTTGCGTCAAAACTTTAGCTGGCCAACCGTTTCACAGATGCACCATGGCTTTTCAAGCTTGCATATTTGGCAGACCTATATCACCAACTAAATGTGGAGAATGACATGCATTGACAAACAGTAGAAGCCGTCATTCTTCATTATATAAAATGCTTGCATGTTTAATTTGGGATGAACTTTTTTTTTGTTTACAAACTTCTCTGTTTTTGCAGGTATAAACACCTTGGGCCTACAAAAAAAAAAGTTTTGGTTCCGGTTGGTGGCTGGTTGAGGCCATGGGCCGGTAGGGATTTTTTTTTTTTTTTTCTTCCTGTGACCGTAAGGGCTGTTCTATTTCATATCGGTCAACACGCCACAGTATGGGTCATCCTCTCCGAGAGGGTGAGCTGTTAGGAGACGGAGTAGCAAATTAACCACTCCCCGCTACGTGCGTGTGATCAACCTCACCTTACAAATACAGGTGCGCGCACGCCGGCAATTCCTCTTTTTTGCCTCCTGAGAGCTGAGTTGAGACGCGAGAATTTCTGGAATTTCTGCTTCTGCTGAACAAAGCCTCTCTCGTGAGAGAGTAACTGGAGTCAGTGAGCGTTTTGTTCATTTGTTCTGAATATCTTGTTCTTTGAACGAATCCTTCTTCCTAAAAATAGCCTCTGCCCTCGCGAGGGAGAACGCTACTGCGGGAAACACGTTTCTTTTTATTTTTCGAGCTGAACGGGCTTGTGTGATTGTCAAATAAATTTTTTTCCTACATTTGCGGTAAGTATACGGTGGCGCAGCGGTAAAGTGATGGACTTTGGATCCGGCGGCCTGGGTTCGAGACCTACCTGAGTTATACTTTTTTTTTCCATCTCAGCACTTTTTTATAGTTGCAGTATATTTGCCGTGTTTACAGCTTGAATATTGTTTTGTTAAATTATTTATTAAACAGCTTTCATTAGTTAATTCATTAAACAGCCTCTGGGAGCCTCTTTGTCCGTGAGGGCAAAAGCTACCTAAGCTAGCTGCACTATATAGCCTCTGGGAGCCTCTTTGTCCGTGAGGGCAAAAGCTACCTAAGCTAGCTGCTCTATATAGCCTCTGAGGGCCTCTTTGTCCGTGAGGACAAAAGCTACCTAAGCTAGCTCCCCAAATGGACACACACATTGTTGGTGGTATGTCGAAGGAAGAGATCATCAGTCCTGGTCTGGTACACTGGACTGTGAAAGCCAAACCTGGCGTCGTGCTTGAACCATAGAAGCCATGGACTGGCCCAAGGCCTGTGCGTGAGCGCTGGTTCCCCGGATCAGCATATCCACCACTCTAAGCATCTCCGGAACCTCACCGTCAGGGGCAGAAGATGCCATGTCTTGCAGTAATCCTTCCAGGTAAACCAGCAGAAGTGAGTTAGTACATGACAGCCTGGCTGCTAAAGCTGAGGCCTGATAGGTTTTCCGCAATTGATAGTCGATACCCCTGCAGCGCCTGCTGGGATGGGTTGCATCCTTGCCAGCCCTGGCTGTTGCACCAGCCAACATTGCAAATGTAGGGCCTACAATAGGAGCTGCTGCCAGCCCATAGTTCTCAGCCCCTGCCAAAGAGGCCAGCTGCGTTCTTGGCAGTGAGCAGTCAAGGAGGGCAAGGGAGCTAACCCGCTCTGTACAATTGGCTGCTAGGGCAGGCCGCTCTGGATCTAGCAACACCTGGTTTCGCTCTCCCCGTCAAACCTGGACTGGTCCACAGCGTGCACCAGCCCAGACGGCCACAGCAGGGCCAAGCCAAGCTGGTCGTCGTTCCTTTCGCCAACAAGGGAACTCAAGGCCTACTCGAGATCGGCAATCTGGGCGCGCTGTGCGACGCTGACGGTTACCGGCCTCCGATTTCACGCTTTACCACTCAACACCTGTCTCATTGGCGCCAGTGCACTCGTTGCCCCTGGGTGCTCAACACCCTGGAGTCAGGATATCGACTGCAGTTCAGAACCAGGCCCCCTCATTTTCACAAGGTTGTCCCGACAGTCTTGGAAGGCAATGCCGAGCAAGACTTACTTTCACAGAAAGTTTCCGTTCTCATGAGGGAAGGGGCAGTAACACTCCTGCCTTCAGAAAAGATAAGGCAGGGGTATTACTCCACCTATTTCCTCATTCCAAAAAAGGATGGGGGGTTGCGCCCCATCCTCAATCTCCGTTTTTTCTTTCAAGGCTTTCAAGGAGTACGAATACACAGTTCTCCCTTTTGGCCTGTCCCTGGCCCCTCGAACCTTCACCAAATGTATGGACGCGGCCCTCGTCCCACTCCGCCGCCAGGGCATTCGTGTCCTGAATTATTTGGACGATTGGTTAATCTGTGCCCCAACAAGGGTGCGAGCAGAGAACGACACAGAGGTGGTGCTGGCGCACCTCCTCAAGTTGGGCCTGACCTTGAACAGGGAGAAGAGTTCACTGGTTCCCTGCAATACAGCGTAGTACCTAGGTCTGGTGCTGGATTCCGTGACAATGAGGGCTTGCTTGTCTCCTCGGAGGCAGCTGGTGTTGGAAGAGAACTTGTCCCATATTCTGAGCGCAATGCAAATTTCGGTAAAGCGAGGTCGGAGGCTGCTCGGCCTGATGGCAGCAGCAGCTCATGTTGTACCTCTGGGTCTGCTCCATATGCGTCCACTACAACAGTGGTTCTCGAAGAATGGTGTGAGCCTCTACAAGAGCGGGGAACGTGTTCTGCAGGTGGATCCAGAATGCATTCCAGGCATACGTTGGTGGCTCACTGCACTGAGCCAGCCGGAGGGAGTGCCCCTGGGCCAACAGGCATCGAGAGAGACTGTAACAACAGACGCCTCCAGTCTGGGCTGGGGAGCTTTGTGGCGGGGCTGTCCAGTCCATGGCTGCTGGGAATCCGCATGGCAGGGGACTCATGTGAATCTGTTGGAGCTCGAGGCGGTGCATCAAGCACTGATCTACTTCCTTCCCAGGCTGCAGAGCAAGAATGTCTTGATTCGGACGGACAGCTCGACAGTGGTGTCATACATCAACACACGGTCCTTATCTCTCCACCGGGCGACCCACCAGCTACTCCAGTGGGCTCATGCTCACGACTTGTCTCTGCGGGCAGTGTATCTGCCAGGGCAGGACAATGTGGGAGCAGACCTTCTGTCCAGGGGAGGACCGAAGCCAGGGGAGTGGCATCTACACCCGGCCATTATACAGGAGATCTGGGCAATCTACGGGCAAGCACAAGTAGACCTGTTTGCGACCCGGGAAACAACACACTGCCATCTCTGGTACTCGATAATCGGTCCCAGGGGGACACTGGGAGTGGATGCCCTAGCCAACAGGTGGCCTCCAGTCCTCCTTTATGCCTTCCCTCCATTTCCATTGCTGCCAGCAGTGCTGGCCAAGATACAGAGGCTACGGGCCAGAGTGTTGCTTGTGGCACCAGACTGGCAGAAACAATCTTGGATGCCAGACCTGGTGGCCCTGCTTGCAGGGTCTCCATGGTGTCTACCCCTGAGACGGGACATGCTGACGCAGGGCCGCGGACTGCTCAGTCACCCGAACCCAGGCCTGTACAAGCTCCATGTATGGCCACTGCATGGGGGCAACCAGGCGATCTAGGCCAGAACGTTATAACAACCCTACAGGCAGCAAGGGCACCCTCCACCAGGGCCCTTTATGCTGGTCAGTGGGAAAGGTTTGATCGGTGGTGTCACTCCAGAAGTGTTGACCCTGTGTCATGTGATGTTCCTGTCATTTTGTCCTTCCTTCAGTCTCTCTTAGAAGGAGGTCTTAAGGAATCTACATTAAGAGGGTATGTGGCAGCCATATCTGACCGGCACCGTGTCATAGATGGTTCACAGCCCCTTGTTGGGCGGTTCCTCAGAGGGGCCCGGAGGCTATGTCCATCACGTCCCCGTATGGTCCCATCTTGGGATCTGAAGACTGTGTTGGAGGCACTATCAGGTCCACCTTTTGAGCCGTTGTCTCAGGTTGATTTGGAGCTTCTTACCCTTAAGACGGTATTCCTCCTGGCTATTACATCAGCGAGGCGTGTCAGTGAACTGCATGCCTTGTCAGTCCATCCATCTTGTCTGAGGCTGGGGAGAGTGGTTCCCCAGTTTCACTCTTGCCGAACCCTGCTTTTCTGCCCAAGGTTCTTCCTCGGTCCTTTGTTTCAAGGCCATTGATTCTTGAACCTTTTCAACCTCCTCCTCATGACACTCCCGACAGTGCTAGGCTTCACCTTGTCTGTCCAGTCCGGGCACTACGGGCTTATCTAGAGACCACCGGAGCCTTCAGACAGACTGACCAACTGTTTGTCTGTTACGGTGGGTCAAGCCGTGGCCAGGCAGTTTCTAAACAGCGCCTGGCTCATTGGGTTGTGAGGGCCATTGAGTTGGCCTACAGAGGGAAGGGGCTCCCTCCACCTGCGAGGGTTGTGGCCCACTCCACCCGGGGGATGGCAGCTTCTTGGGCACTGTTTCAGGGTGCTTCCTTGGAAGACATCTGTGCAGCAGCTGGATGGCTGTCCACCCTTACGTTCGCACGATTTTATAGGCTTAATGTTGCCTCTACGGAAGCTGCCTCTGTCCTTCAGGCAGGAGGTCAGGCATGATCTACTGTCTTACTTTTTGGTGTGTGTTAACACTTGGTGATTGTTTCTGAATAAACAGCATGAAATGGGAACTGTTGTTGTGTGGTCATTTATTTTGTGACTAGGACCCCCGCTACGTCCCCTCCTGACATTATTTGGTACACTGTTGACCCATACTGTGGCGTGTTGACCGATATGAAATAGAACGAAGGGTTACGCAGGTAACCCAGGTTCTGTGAATGAAGGTCAACACGCCACATTGCGTGGTCAGTCGGGGAAGGGCATGTTGCCATGTGGCAAAAAAGAGGAATTGCCGGCGTGCGCGCACCTGTATTTGTAAGGTGAGGTTGATCACACGCACGTAGCGGGGAGTGGTTAATTTGCTACTCCGTCTCCTAACAGCTCACCCTCTCGGAGAGGATGACCCATACTGTGGCGTGTTGACCTTCATTCACAGAACCTGGGTTACCTGCGTAACCCTTCGTTTTTTTTTTTTTTTTTTTTTTACTGTAAGGCCGCTATTTTTTCCATAGCATAGACTACCTAGACAACCTACATATACTCGACCAGCTTGTATGTCCCATCATGTTACTCACACACTCTAAAATAAATGACACCACTGACAAGTGAGCGGTGCTCGACACCCTGTCCATTTTACAGCTCTGTCATCTTTGCTGGCTGCTGATACAAATGTACAAGGGCACGGTTTGACTTCTTGATGCACATCTTCAAATTATATTTAATCTCACAATTTTGGTTGGCAAAATCAGTCCAAGGCCCTGTTGTTCAAACTCACCAAGTGCTGTAGGTAGGAAAAAGAATAAGGAAATTTGATAGAACATAGTCCGAGCAGTGAACCGGCAACTCATACTACAGGCAAGTGAATGCATAACAAATAACTTTCAGTTCCATTCAGTCAGCATTAGTAATCGGTTTGTTATTTGGTCTAGGTAGCATCAGATTTTCTCATTCTTTATCTGAAAGGAATATCCCACCTTTCAATGAAATTGGGATATTCACAGTCTTACCTGGAGTTACATATGTGGTTAAAAGTTTTTGGTCTAAGTGAATGTGTTTTCTTAGTCTGGCAACCCCAATTTTAACTTTAGTCTAGGCATAGGCGTTGGAATGAAATGTTGCCAACAAGTTGCTATCTGGCTACTTTACATTTCATATCAACTCGTTGGTAGAATTACATTCCAGCGCCAATGCTTAAACTAAGAAAAGGTCAAATTAGGGTTGCCAGACTAGAAAAATGCATGCACTGACATATTTTGCCGACATATCTCCAGGTAAGGGGGTGAATAATCAATATTCATAAGGAGGTGAAACAGCATTCAGGTACCTGGAACAACAGCTCTGACTAATTCACACTGGATTTCTCCTTTAAAAGAAATGATAGTCAATATGCAGTAAATCTATTCTTATTGGCTTAGAATAGCCCATCTCAAGGCAACTATTGTGCATTGCACAGAAAAATATCAATAGTATGCTATAGCCTTCAAGTTTGAATGTCCCAGCAAATTGAGGGGAGGGAGTCATGCATTACATGAAGTAGCCAAAATACTACAGAACTACAAATGTACATGTAGCCATCTCTGAATTTCTTCTAAATAAAATGTCTAAGAAAATCCTCTAATTCCAGATATGCACAGTAATACTGCGTAGGCTGCTAGGATAGCCTAGTATGTGTAGCCTACCCTTCCTCATATGGACAATGGAAAGAGCGCATGAGCATTGGCAATCAGCTGTAATGTTCGACCTGTCAAAACGGGAGTGTTTGAATATCATCTTTGGTGTCTGGATGATCGCCAATCCTAATAGGTTTAAGTTAACATAAGAGGAAGAGTTTAATTGAGTGCAACAGTTTTGAACAACTTTTGCGCGGCATAGTTATGCTAACCGGATTTTAAATAGCTATTTAGCGAGTTCTGTTATTATTTTGTGCACAGCGGAGGGGGATCTGTTGCGCGAGCAGAAAGAGCGAGAGGGAGGGGTTGACAAGGAGAGTCTACGTGAAGGGCAACATACCGTAGGCCAAACTCAATCAAGTTGAACTTCGTCTGTTAAAGTAAGAATAAGGACATCTCACGATAACGTTTGCCTGGTGGCAGCTAATGTTCATAGAGCACTCTACAATTTCGGAACGTTCCCTCTCCTTACCTGCGGCCGCTTCTCTTCTGTGTAGCCAGGTCAGAGATACTGTCAACCGTCTCTGGCCAGGTTATGGTTGCGTCTGAACTTTGCTCAAGCTATTTAAACTGGTAGCCAACATGTAGTCGCCTAAAAATCA
Organism: Sardinella longiceps; assembly: GCA_027497455.2. NCBI lineage: Eukaryota > Metazoa > Chordata > Actinopteri > Clupeiformes > Clupeidae > Sardinella > Sardinella longiceps. Next base: position 23,563,592 of record JAODXP020000020.1, read on the forward strand.
TATAGCCTAATAATACGAACGTATCTATGGATATATTTAATTCGCATTTTTTTTCTCCAAGCTCATAAAATAAATTCCAAAAACTCAAAAAAAATGTTTGGGTCGCACGAAAAATGACAGGGTCGGTCGGCAACCGGAACCATAACAATTTTTTTTCTAGGCCCTGGAAAACAGAGAGCTTGGCTTGGCATAAAATGTCAAAAAAAAAAAAATAAATAACCATAATAATATGGTTTATTCACTTATTCCCTTATTTTTAATTCTGTCACTGTAGCTTACACATGAGTGTTTACTAGTGGTGGCAAAATTAACTGATTAATCACGTGATTAATCCAAAAAATTTAACTCGGATTAAAAAAATTAACTCAGATTAATCCTGATGGATATGGTTCCACTTTCATGGCATGTATTATGTTCAATTTCAGATAGATTATCAAGTCAAACTATACAAAGATTATGGCCTAGCTCCTGACTGTCCAACAACATGTTTGGGGAATCCTCTGGGGTAGGGGACAGGTGTGAAATGCCCCATTTAAGACAAACAAAGCCAACTATTTAGTATCAGGGCCTTTACAGGGCAAAATAAGGATCCAATATACCCTAGCATCCAAATTCTTACGGGAGGAAATGAGTTGTGATTAAAAGTGATTAATCACGATTAATCTTTGAAAAATTTTGTGATTAATCAGATTAATTTTTTTAATCGTTTGACAGCACTAGTGTTTACGCATGTTTCATATCGGTGGGCCTCAGCTGAAAATTTACTGGTGTAGGGGGGGCTTGGCATGGTAAAGTTTGGGAACCCCTGTAGCCGACAACAGCCAAATTACTTTGATGTCTCAGATATATATTGACTAAGGCTTTCGTTGGATCCGACGGTATTATATATGTGCGATAGGGCGCCTAAAATGGTAACCTAAACATTTTGTTTTTTGCAACTGTGAGGAAGGCTAGGACATTGAGCATAAAAAAATAGCCAATGCAAATAGGACCAGCTAGGCCTTCCTACCTAACGTATTGTTTGAACATTTTGCCTAGATTATGCCATTTCTTGGTTGCTTTCCACTACTGGCTGATTTACCTAAAAAGTGTTTTCTCATCCCCCACGACTCAAAAGGATATTTTGCCTGATACGTTGACATTACACACATTTTATATCAGGCTTAAATTATGCCTCTCAAGTTTGGAATTCAGTGAAAAGTTAAGTTTTAGAGTCCTTTAAGTAAATTCTGTGTGATTCAGCTGGTAGGCCAGCTGAGTGTTCCGTTCAGTTGCCTTTTAATGTTTTTCTGGACACATCACCACTAATGCAGCTCAAATGATTTCAGTGATGTTCTTGAATATTTTCTGTTAATTCCTCTGAGGTTCATGACTTCTGATTGCTTAGTGAAGTGGCATTAATTGATGCTGGTGTTTCGACAATGGCCGCTACAGGGTGTCAGAATCTGCTATATATCATTTGTTTAAGGAGGATGGAGTGTAGTTTGCTGTTGGCTTCCTGTATGAAATTTTTTATGTATTTAAATGTAATAATAAGTGCCAGAATAGAGAAGTTTGCGCTAAAATCCTGGAGTGGTATAGAAAACAATACATCGCAATACATTTCAGCCCGAAGTGTTTTTTTTTTAAAGCATCTACTCATAGAAATTACGGATGAGACGTACAGAAAAGGAACAGACGATCCGCTAAATTACCGTTGTGTAATTGCCTGTAAACAGCTATGCAATGTCCTCATCAATCCTCATCACAAAACCAGCCACAGACTAGACTTATGCACGCAAGTGTAACCAACTAGCTCGGCAATCCTCACAACCCAATCACACTCTCAATAAATTTCATATCGTGAGCATTGTTTGTCCCATCTCCAAAACAATTAACTGTCTTAGCAAATTATTGGTAGCAATGACAACCTCTTCATAATTAACAGTACAGTCAACTTTAGGTCAGCTAAAGTTCCTGAACCAAACCACAACTCTGGAAAAGTTATCCTTGGTTGAACAAATGACAATTCAATCTGGGCTCTGTAAAGTTAGCCTAGGGTTAGGGTTAGTGCCCATGTGCTTGTGCCCAACATGACTCTCGTGCATGCACTGCCTGGTTCACAGGTAGGACGCCATATTTGAAAATGGCGTATGCTAACGTGCCTCTGCATGCTCTTGATCCCCTGTTTTTTACTGACTGCTGATTGTACTGCCACTCATGGACGTCACTAGGATCCAGAGTCAAGGGGGGCTTAGCCCCAGAGGGGTAATATAATGTTTCATAAATAAAGTATCTAAAGGATATATCCCCAGTAACAATTTTTGGTTCCGGGAACGTTCCAGGAAGGTTTTCTTTAGGGTACATGGGAACATTCCCTGAAAGTAGCTTTGGTTGTCTGAAGGGGCACCAGGAAAGTTTTTTAAACAGAACTAGAACGTTAGCTGCTGGTTTGCAAATCTGGTTATGCTAACGTTCCCGCAACATTATCCTAACATGACATTTTGTGAGAAAAATATTAATAATAAACATTGCAGGAAAAAAAAACGTAGCTCTGATACATCGCTAATTGCGAGTCATAAAATTATAGCCTAAATCTATTATCATAAACAGTCAAAATCAAGTTGTTAAATGATAACTTACACATAATATCTATCAGATTGTAATGTAAATACAATTTAAAAAAATAACCACGAGGAAACGTTTTCGGACGGTCACAAAGTTACCACACTGTAACGTTAGAGTTTTAACGTTTTCCGAACCAAAATATGATAACGTTCTTAAAATAACCATAGGAGAACCAGGAGGGAACGTTACTTAAGGTTCCCATAACGTTCCGTGTTTGCTGGGATGTGTGTATATTGGCAACTATTGATTACTTGAAGGACATTTATAAGAATCTCATATCTTAGGCTATTTTTATTGACAAAATTTGTCTAAATCAATTCATCAGACTGGTTTGTGAAGAAAGATGTTTGCAAATATCTCCATCAATGACTGTGGTGTAAATGAACTAGGCTCTTCTATGCTAAATATACAGAATAGATAGTTAGGGCAAAATAAGCGAGATACAAAAATGTCCCAAGTAGAAATGGATTCTACGTGAAAAAGCACTGTAGAATCATGTGTGAAAAGTTTGATAGTGACCTTTATCGCGAAGTTGCTTATTTTGCCCTAACCATCTATTCTAAATATAGCTGCATACTTATTTCAGTCTAATGCACTGAGCAAGATACACCAATGGTAACAACTAGCTTAGTTCAAATCCAAGGGATATCTGATGATACAGTCAAATATGAAAGTTTCTCAAACATTTATTCTGCAAAATGAGCATACAATAGCTACTAAAATAAATCAAATAAATATGTCCATCAATGCATGTAGGACAAACTAATCTGGCATAGACTACAGGCTAATTTATATTTCATAGTTCGTCTTTTGGAGAATATGTTGCCTAGAAATTTGCTGGATCAGACCATAGCCTACCAAACTTCAGATAAGACTATTTTTCCTGCTCAATTTGAAGCATAGTTCGTCATCAGTTACAACAAGAATAAAATGCTCTCAGTGGATGCAGGCAGAGCTGGAGAATTTACTAAGAAATTACAAATGTACTTAAAATGGACTTTCTCGTGGACCGTTTGTCATAGCAATTAGTGACTAGTACCATTGGAAAGCTTGGAGCTAACTGAACGGAGATACGGAGATTGCGTATTTGACGTTAACATAACCGCTAATATAACCGCTAAGAATAGATGTAATTTACATACAATGAAAATAATCTGCCCAGCGCTAGGGGGCTTGGGGAAAACTTATGGACCTAACGACGTCCGTGCTGCGACTTATTCTTTGTGTTAGAGAAACAAGGGATCGCTCAAAAACGGATTTTCTCAGTTCTTCGTTCAGGTGTTTACTGTTGCTAGGTTACCAAAACAGTGCCAGCTCGTTATTTGTAGAATGTAGATAACTGAAAACAGCAGCAATCATTCAGCACTCAACTGATTAAATATGACATTCAGACAAAATAAGTTAACGTGGACTTTCAGTGAAGTTGTTTATCCCTCTATAGTAGAGCAGATAAGTGGAAAAATACTTCAGTTTGGGAAACAGGCATGAAAATTGGCACATATGCTCACTGTGACACACTCTTTAGAAAAGTTTGAGTGTCCACGCAAAATTTCAATATGGCCGCCATTTTTTCACCATTTTTCATTATTCAATATAAAACAATAGGCCTACATCTCAATGGGGCTATTTTTTTCCTTTAGTCCAATGAAAATGAAACTTTACACAGTGAAAGTATCCATGAAAAGTAGCATTTTTTGTATTGCAAGTTTTTTCTGAAAATTAATTGTAGTATGCAAATGAGCTATACTGTACCCTGATTACTAATACTAATTGTAGTATTCATGGGTAGTGAAAAGATGAAGAGGGTGGGACGTGTCTCAATTGATATTATATGACACCCTGTGGGAGTATGCTTTTGGAAAAGGTATACTTTAAAGGGTAGATTTGTTTCTTCTTAGTGTCTCAGGCTCAAATGCGTTGGCTATACACCAAAGTCACCTGTACCAGATGATCTATAAATGGAAATTAAAGGGAGGAGGGGGGTGGAAGCTGTCTTAATTTATGTTTTCTGAGATCCTGAGACCTGCTGTTTTCAAAATAAATATCACTTATCAAGGTTAACTATTTTTTCCTACATTCCATAGGCACTTTTGTATGAGAAATGCACCCAAATACTCATTTCCCCCCAATATAGGCATAAGCAAATGGAAGGAAGGGGGTAGGATTTGAAAAAAAAAAGTTGGATGAAATCCTGAGGGTATAAGCTCTCAGAAAATATATGGTTTATGGGGTCTTACATGTTCCCCCCTAGTGCTATAAGTCTAAATGTCACCAAAAACAGACAAATTTGCAAACACCAAATTTCTTAATTATGGGATTTATTGTAATAAGGACAGAGATGTATAGTAACGAAGTAGAACTACTTAAGTAGCCTACTTAAGTACTAAAATGCAGTATCTGTACTTTACTGGAGTATTCTTTTTTTCTCCTACTTCCACTTTTACTTCACTACATTTTTTTGATGAATTTAATACTTCTACTTCGTTACATTTTTGATGTGCTGATTAGTTACTCGTTACTTTTATTAAAATATTACCACATCCAATGACAGCCTATCAATGCAGACGAGAGCATCACCAGGTTTTCATGATCATTATTGGACGATTCAAGTGGTATACGAGACCTCATGCTCCTCTTCGACCTTTCAGCGTACTGAATGCAGTCAATTGGGAACGATTAGTAAGGGACAGTCTACTGCTCCATTTCGAGATAGAAGGAGTAGCCTACACCAAGTTCCTTAACTTCAAATGATTTTAGTAATATATAAAGGGAATGGTGGTGACCATCCCTGGCCCTACTTAGAGCCCATGGCTAAACAGACTATTTCAGCCAAATAAATGTAAAACAGTATGAAATTCAAACTTTTGACTGCTTTCTTTAATATTAACAGTACTTCTACTTTTACTTTCAGTACTTAAGTAGCCATTTTTTAAATACTTTTACTTGCAATACTTAAGTACAAAACATTTTGAACACTTTAGTACTTCCACTTAATTATGATGTTTAGTGACCACTTCTACTTCCACTCAAGTAATTTTTTTGATATGGTACTTTTACTTCTACTCCACTCCTCTACTCCAGTACTTTATACAACTCTGAATAAGGAGGGTGGGACATGCCTCACTGCCACATCTTGCAATGTTATGTCACATACTGAGGGTGTAAGCTTTCTGAAAATATATGGGATGTATGGTGAAATTAGTTTCCACCTCATGTTTCAGAGACCAAAATGTAGATGTGTATATTTTCCTCAAAAATCCACAACCAAGCCCATTGATTTCAATGGGAAATCAACTTCGATTCCATGTATTTGCTTTGAAATTTTGAAATTTTGCGTGGACACTCTGAATTTTTTTTAAAGGAGTCTATGGAGAAGCTATGTACAAAATTTCAGAATTGTTTCCCTAACTGAAGTATTCTAGTGGAAAAATGCACTTATCTGCTGTACTACTAGGAATAACAGTTTGTGCTTCGTTTGTTGTGGACATTTTATGCTCAGTCACATTTGACTAGGCTGAATGAAATTTCCCTTGATACTAGGGCTGGGCGATATGGCAAAAAAAAAAAATATATAATAATGGTTTATTTTCCCATATTGAACAATCTCGATTTTTATTGCGATCATGAAAGAAATAATGTAACCCCCACCCCCCAGAAAAAAATAAAAACATAAATCAATTACAAAATATTTAATTACATTGAATTAATAATAATAATAATAATAATAATAATAATAATAATAACAACAAAAAAGCACTATCATATAGCATAGGCTTTTCTATTGATCTTGTCATTACATTGGCTTAAATGCAATTGTAATAGGCCTACAGATACTGCAATTTATTCCTCTAATTTATTAAAATTAAAAAAAAATTCATAAACTATCCTTCAAATAAGTACAGCAGAAATGTCTACCAGGCAAGGTGATCTATGGTGTGATGCATGCCTACAATGCATGAGCACACTTTAATTCAGGGTGAAATGCATTTATTGTTTCCATTCGCCCTGCAGAAGGCTCTCATTTTTTATGATGAAATGATTTCATGTTAGACAAAGATAGTCTGTGCGTCTGCATAGTACATAGTCTCATAAGGGTTAACGGGAACCGTAGCTAAACGTTGCAACCGTCAAATGTGCCCCACTATTTCTCCCTTCCTTGCCTGTTTTACCGCTAATAACACTGCTTGCTCACTCACAATTTAATGTTTTTTTTAGCGATCACGAAAGACTTTCACTCGTGACTGTCCGTGAGCCAACATTTAACTATGGAAAGCACGAAAATTTCTTAAAGAGGATAGAGATGCGTGTGTCTTCATAAATATCCGAAACGACGGCTATTTTCTCTCTGGTAAGGTTGAGTTTGCTCACAGCGGTGCAGGGAAGGTGGATTGTTGGCAGCGGCTGTCGCGCACCTTTCCAACTGCATGTGATGCACGTGATCGAGTAACTATGCCTACAGCTGATCACCATGATCAAACTGAATTTGATCGCAATCACTAATAATGATCGTATAATCGCCCAGCCCTACTTGATACTAGCCTGACATAGCCCGACCATAATACTGCTGTTCATCCGTATTCATGGTCTGGAGGGTCTTTAACCTGGCGCGATTATACTGCGGGGGGAGGGCATTCACTTTTGGTTTGAAACAATTGGACAGCTCGTCTAATCAGTGTCGCTTATTGGCCGGTAGACTCTCGCCCAAGAGGACCGTTCCCAGACCATGGATACGTATGAACATTCGTATTATCGGCGGGCTATGTCAGGCTAACTTGATACTACAGACTGTGTTGACATTGTATGTCCAACCCCTTCTTTGACTTTGATTGGCTAGCAAGAGAAAAGTGACATTGATGAGCCCAGCGCTGTTCTAAAAGTTCTAGTCGCTCTGAACGCTGAGGCTCATAGGATTGTATTAAAACTAAGTGCTAGCAGCACAAAAAGTGCTCTCTGTGGACACAGACCCTAAGTGATCGCTGCTTAGAAATTCCTGCTAGTTTGCATCTTGAAAATGCAAATGGTCACCTTTGGAAGATGGTTGTTTAGTGCTTAGAAATTTCAAATTGTTTGTGTAGTGGAAGTGGTGTAGAATAATGCTATGGTAGCAAGAAATAATATTAAAGTATAATATTTTATCTTCTCACAGCTGTGCCTTTACCAGAGGGCCTAAATGTGGTTTCAGTGAGAGCAACATCTGCCAATCTCACATGGAGTCCACTACATGGGATGCGCCAGATTCCACACAGTTTCCTGGTCTCATACTGCAGTGGTGGAACTGAGAAGAGCATCACTACAGACTCATGCAGCACAGAGATCTCAGACCTACAGCCAGCAACTGATTACACAGTCAGAGTCCAGACGAAGCTCAAGAATAATAGATTGAGTGAAGCCACTACAGCTGAGATTCAAACAGGTGAGTTATCATTATGAAAAGTTACAGCTAAATTGACTGAATGAATCTGTTTTCTCTAATGTGGCTCTGTAGACTCACCTGTGCTTATTGTCATGATAAAGAGCCGATTATGTGATATTCACTGAAATAATTATGTTGTTGGCTGCAGTTATTTCAAGTTTTTTTTATGAACCAGGCCAATAATGTAATAAGTAGCCAATAATGTAATATGGTATTACATTATTGGTAAAAGGTTATTACGTTATCGTTTCAGAAAAAATCTTACATTATTGGCAAGTTATTACATTAATGCTTTATTACATTAAAAACTGTGAAAATTATTACGTTATTGGCAGTTGTTACATTGGTCATTATTACATTATCGGCCTTTACATACCCCGTTATTATTGAGCTGTAATGTAAAGTGTTCCCAATATTTAAAATTTCTGTACAAATAATGCAGCAAATATTTTAATTTCTATCATTTTAGGGAGATACCTGATGATGTCTTCTACAAGCCATAATACAAGTCTGTTTAAAACGTAAGTATCACAATTCAGATCCAGACTTTGATGAATCTGGAGTTAGAGCTTAGATCGAGTACAGAATTTGAGCTTTTACAATAACGTTGCACTAGAAAGTTGCCATTTTATTGCCATCTGTCTGCCAACATTAGTCGTGTACCGTAATACTGTTTTGTGCAAAATGAGGTATGTTTCTTTCATTCATTCATTCATTCATTCAGTCTTGCTGAGATGAGTCAGCAAAATATTATAGGTGGACATTTTTGGCAAATGAAAGTTAATTCATTGAAAGTTAAATTTAATTCTCTGTTTACCTGGATTGCATTCAGAGGTAATGCTTAATTGACCCGGTGTGTTAGGATTGGCAGCGGCAGATGCAGCAAGAAGGGTTACATGCGAGGAGTTAGCAGCCCAGACCCAAATTGTAATATTTTATATAGCAAGCTAAGTGCCCAGTGACAATGAATATAAGGCCCAATCCCATTTCTATTCCCTAACACTAGCACTCGTTTTCGAGTTCCCTCCAAGATGAGACACCCCTCGATTGTGTAGTGAGAAGTGCGATCTTCCCCTAATAAATGGGACAGCACTTCGCATAAAAACGTCTTCACCTGTTTCATGCGTCTATCGTTAACACTGAACGGATATAAGGCTCTTAACCGGGGTAAACTGTTCAAAAGCCGTCATCGACAATTATCATCACCCACATGAGAGGCTCTGGTAATTCTGGTGAAAGATTTGCGCACTTTGAAAAATATCGATCTTTCTAATAGTCATGTTTTAACACACCAGTGCGGAATTCAACTGAATTTACATCAAACTAAGATATCCCAACATTAAAATATATATATACATGCTTAATTGCAATAGTAGCTATATTTTTTAAGTTCTTATCCAGAGCTGAGAGAACGGGACACAGCTCGGGCAGTCGGACACAGCTCGGGTACCGATACGCAGTTTGCAAAGAATCGTGGGTAATTTCATCTTCACTTCAACTTCACTTCGTTCGAAGTCTGCACCCGACCTCCCTCCGTTTGAAGGGGCGATTTGAAGGGCTGAAAGCCACTATCCCTCGGTCCCGAAAGTATTGGGACACCCTACACTTACACATGAACGCGCAAACCCAGTGTTAGGGCCAAAATCGAGGGGAAGTGATAGTGAAGTGATAGAAATGGGACTGGGCCTAAGAGAGAGAAGAGACAGAAACTTGACAGAAAAAGTGACACTATGCAGTAGAGGAGGCAAAACACTACTTCTAGACATTGGCTACACCAGAAACATTGGCCCAATAACTCATGGCTCTATCACAGCCTGTTTAGCATTAACTTCAGTCTCATTCAGGCATTTGAACAATCAACAGCTTCAGTCAATTAAGCATTACGTTAAAAAATTCCCATATAAAATGCACACTACCACGACCCCTGGTGTCCAAAGACACACAGCATTTACCGTTTTAAACATTTCTACAAAAAAGTAACTCAATTAGTAACTAAGTTACTCCATTGCAAAAGTAGTTAATTACTAGGGAAAGTAATTTAATCAATTGGCCTACTGCATGATATTTAAAATACATTCAAATAGGCTTACTGTAGTCTATACGGCATAGGGCCAGGCTTGTCAAGAATTTGCCCCCTCCCCTTATCATTGGACATAATAAAATCAACAGGGTTTTCAATAATCTTTAATATCAAGAAAATATATAGGTTGGCATAGGCCTATTTTTTGGAGATACCTAGTTATGCAGCATGTTATTAGGTTAGAAGTATCTTTTAATATTTCTGGAAATTGTTTGCTCTGGGTTAGTAATTAATTGAATTATATTAATACCAGGCTATTTTGAGAATTGTTTATTAAACAGGGATGAAATAGTCTCAAACTTCCAGTGCACTGCATTGTTGCCTGAGATGACCATAGGGCTAATGCAGGAGGGACAAGTTTGACATATAGGTTAGCAAAGTCACAAATGGTCGGTGAACACCTTGGGGAGCTTGGAGACATTATGGAAGTTTGGAGATATCACATTTGAAATCGGTAGGATCTCACTCTGTTCTAATTTGTTTGGCATATCGTTTGAGTTTATCAGACATGACCCAAGTGAAGGAGGAGGAACTGTATCATATTATTTTTGGATATAATGTCACCGACCGAACTATTTAACACACCAAAATATCAGTATCAGCGTTGCAAACCTTTGTCTTGCCATTTCGATTGATGCCCCCGATAGACGTTTCTCTGGGATGAGAACTCCGCTGTATAGGCTATAAGACAAGAGCACTTGCGTCGGGCGCATGCACTGGCCTGAATATGAAAAGAAAGTGCGATCTTCTTTATCCTGCTGAGCGCTACCAATGCGCCTGTGTGCCATATGGATAGTAACGTGTAGCGTTACATGGGCAGTAACGGAAACGGCATTAGTAACGCCGTTATTCCCAACACTGCAGATAGCTACTTACAACCCCGAAAGCCACAACTAGCAAGTGGTCTTCTTTGGCCTGCATGAACTTATCAAAATTCTGCTCCCCGGCAATCGTTCTAACTTATTGCAACTTTATTATGTTGCAATATACTTTGGGTCCTTATCACTCCAAACTTCTACTTTAATTATCATCTCAACCGTTTGCCGTTTGATAGAGAATACTGTAAAGCATCATATTTCACCATATAGCTTGCTAGTTGTAGCTTTTGGGGGCACCCAGCTAGGTGGTAAGTAGCTGTACAGTTACTAAGTTTTCAATACTTGGTTTATGTTGGAACTGTCATTATACCATAAACAAAAGTATGGGGCTATTTTGAGCCTTTCTATAGTTTACACAGTGATTTGGTCACTAACACCTACCTGGGTGCCAGTGGAAGCTACAACTAGCCATCTGTCTTCTTCGGCCGGCACAAACTTATCAAAATTCTGCACCCCAGCAAACATTCCAACTTTTTATGTTTCAAACTTTGGGCCCTTATCACACTAAACTTCTCCTTTAAAGAAAGAAAAGGTATGCTTTTTTTGTGTATACACTGCATATTTTGCTATTGGAAATGGAAATTAAGGTATTTGCAGGTGAATGGTTTCCTCCAGACAAATCTCATGTTGATGGATTTGGACTGAGTCATGGGCTAGCAATGCAATGATTTAGAGACAAAAGAGTTTACGAATATAATCAATAGGACATAACTTTTCAGCACATTTACTCCTTTCCTTTTATACTGTGGCATATCATCATGTGAAAGTTTCATGAATCACTAATCAGAAATGTCAGTAGATAAGTCCTGCTCTAGTTGCTATATTTTTTTTTATTATTAGGGATTCCCATTATGAAGCGTTTCCAGATCAGGATTTCTCTTTTGAATAAGTAAAATGTGCATTAGTCAGCGTATGCAAAACATGTTCCATTCATAAAACTAATCTATTGTATCTTTTTTTTCAGTACAACTCTCCCCATAACAAAACTGATTGCACAAAGCAAGCAGATGCGATCAGGCCGCCCAGCATGGTACTTGCTGCCAACAAAGCTGAAGGAAATCAGCAAAAAATCAGAAGTCAGCAGATTGATTTATGGAAAAAGAGACAAACAGAAACCTACTAAAACCATCCTCATAGTTGGACAAACCGGAGTTGGTAAAACTACTCTCATCAATTCCATGGTTAACTACTTGTTAGGGACACAATGGGAAGATAGAGTCTGGTTTTGGATTTCAGATTATAATACCAGCAGGAACCAGGCAGAATCTCAAACTTCTGTCATCACTGTTTATGAGCTTTTCCTGGAAACAAGTTCTGTATGTCTGAGAATTATTGACACTCCAGGGTATGGAGCTACGAGTGGAATTGACAGTGATAAGAAAATTGAAAGAGATTTGCATGTGCTATTCAAATCGGATAACGGCATTCATGAAATTGAAGCTGTCGGTCTTGTAGTGGAAACAAGTCAGAATCGCATTACCCATTTTGACCGTTACATATTTGATGCCATTCTCTCTCTGTTTGGTAAAGATATCAACAACAAGATAGTAGTGTTCATCACACACTCTGATGGTATGTATGCTACCAATGTCTTCACTTCCCTTGAAGCAGCAGATGTACCCTATGCCAAAGATTCCAGAGGAAATCCACTTTATTTCATGTTTAACAACCGACAGCACGAGGCATATGAAGACGTTAAAGAGGATAGCTACCGGTCTGCATGGGATTTGGGGTACAATAATTTTGAAGAATTCTTCAGTATTCTGGAATGTTTTAACAAAACAGAGCTTAAGATGACAAAAGGTGTTTTGAGAGAGCGTGAAAGACTGGAGGCCTGTGTTCACTATCTACAAGATGCTATCAAAATGGAAGAGCTTAAACAACAGGAGCTTCAGCAGACTCAAGAAGCTTGGGATGAATATAAAAACAAATTTGGAAACAGTGAAGACTTCACCTATGAAGTTGATGAGCCTTACTCAGATGAGGTCCCAGTTCCATCATTATGGTGGCATTGGACCAAATCAGCAACATGCTGCACCATCTGTGAGGAGAACTGCCACTTTCCAGGCTGCTGGTGGGTGAAAGATCTCTCCATGTGTAGCGTCATGAAAGATGGCCACTGCACTATTTGTCCTGGGAAGTGCCCTGTCTCTAAACATGTCAAACATGAAAAGATATACGAGCTAAAAACCAAGAAGACTACAAGGACTGCTGTGGATTTGAAACAACGGTATGAGAAACGGGGGGATATCATGCAAGCACTAGATGACACAAAAAAGAAGAAAAACAGGTTTTTGGAGGATGCTTACGATTGCATCATGAAGTTGGAGAAGATTGCATTAAAGAATCTTCCCTCCACTCTTGGTCATTTGGGGTTTCTGATTGAGAAGATGAAAGAGACAGGAGACAGTGAAAAAGTTCAGATGTTGGAAAAGATAGACCAACGAATCAAGGACTCACACAGAAAAGAACAGTGTTCGGCTGATGACATAGATTCAGGTAAATGCTGTAGATAATTTGTTAAGTGCTCATATTCCTAAATTATGGTAAGTTTCATAATGCAAGTAATTCTAAACAAACTTTTCAGTCTACTGAAGTGCCAGTGGTGAATTATTTTTCTTTTGCTCATGTTCGCATGTAAGCAGTTGACCACAAAAGGTCGGTGGTTATGCTGCTTTTACCACGGGTGTAGACACCATGGTAAAACCAGCTTCATCACCAGACTTGAGTGGTTTATAGCTAAACTGTTAATAGCTAAATGGCAGCCAAACCTAACTGATGTCGGCATATCAAATTGATTAAGTTCCGTTTTGATATGCCTGCCTGAGTCGTTGTAAATTGTGAATTTAACAGCATTTGACGCGATTCAACCAACCAACAATCAATCTACATGGAGTCAAAATCCAAAACCTTGCTCAAGTTCCATTTACCAGACATGGGGAATAAGTAACTATAGCTGTGCAGACATGGAATAAAGTGAAAGTGGCAATGTAATTCAAGCATAGACCTGTTGTACAAGCCTGCTACCTGCACTACATAGTGAGTGGAATGAAATAATTTGGAACAACATAGACCGAAGGCAAATGTGAACAAGCACTTAACATTGAGTCAATGGAACAACATACGAAACCGAAAGTAAAGTAAGCAATAAATCCCGAGAGGCCGTTGATAATGCTGGTTTTACCCGTGCTAAAACCAGCATTAACACCGGACTCGAGGGTTTATTGCTTTTCTAAAACTGTTACCACGTTAACCAGCAGTGGTTTCATCAACGGAAGACACAACCAATGAAATATAGCGAGTTATTTAGGGTGACCATACGTCCATATTTCGTGGGACATATCCGTATTTCACGTCCTGTCCTGGGCGTCCGGGGTTATTTTTAGAAAGTGAGGAAATGTCCTGGTTTTTAAATTACCTTCATCATTGGACCATTACATTTACAGGCACTAGGGCACTGCACACGGTGCTGCGTGTGACATAATCCGTGCGGGCAGCCCTGTTCTCATAATCAGAAGATAGCCGAAAATAAGTTTGTTAAACATTCATCATGAGTACTCCAATTAATCCAGCGTTATCCTTTTGCCTTGTCTTTCATTGTCTTTCGGAAGCTTTATATGGGTATATCTGCTCTTACAATGGAGGTATTTGGTATTATAACGTACTTGCTTGAGAATAAGATGGCTCAATTTCAGTGTAAAGATCGCCCATTAGAAAAGGGAATTTTTTTTTCTAGTGTTTAAGGCTGAACTTGGTAAAATCATCACACATTATAAGACCTGCAAACTTTGAGATAAGTTTTCAACCTGATCTCACAGAAGTGAAATGAAACACAACTCACTAAACACAATCAGTGGCAGGTTACACTGTTGACACAAAATCATGAATAGCCTAAAGAACTCTGCGCTGAAAAGAGACAGCTACATATTCAGCATTGCTCAGTGATGTATTGGGAAGAAGCTGTGTGTCAATAACTTTCAGTGGGTGTGATTTCTGTTTTCATCCCAATAAAGTCTACAATAGGGTGCTCCCACCACAGATTGCATTTTTTTATGAATTGTGTTCATTTCACAGATTTCTATTCTAGATTATGTTGAAGTTTTATATCATCCTATATCCTAGACTACCACGATCAGACTGGATATCCATAAACTTTGATTTGGGGAATAATAGTTGTATTAAACCTTTGGGACTTTGTGTTTGTTTTTGTGTTGATTTACCCGGTTTAAAAGCGGCTGCTTTCTCCTGCGCGGAGGCCATCCGACGTTTGTTTATCCCTAACTTACAACTTTTCTAAGTTTAATTGTAGAATTGGAGCACCCTCATCCAATTTAGGTGGTGTATTTCAGACCTTCCCCTTTTTCTATAGCAGCTAGACAAAGACATGCATATAATAATGTAACTAATACAATAAGTGAGTTTAGCAAAGTCCATAATTAGCAGGGGGAGGTCAAAATTAAAAAGGAAAAAAAAAAAAAAAAAGTTCAAATAAGCCTACTATTTCAATACATCTCCTATGTTGAAATATTTTCGTCGCGCTTCACGCACATCTCATACCCCTCCACCCAAGGTGTCCTGGTTTTCCCAAATGAAAATATGGTCACCCTAGAGTTATTCATTGATACTAAGTAACACATAAGCGCTGCTCCATTCACTTTCTTATGGTGCAGCAGTTCAGAACGAAATGCGGTTGAAGCTGTGCTAAATGCTTAATTTACAATGGCATCGAACGCGTTTTAAACCAATCACAATCGAGGACCGGAACTATCAGTTTTAGAAGGGCTGTTCAGACCTGGTTGTTGTTTCCCAAAAGCATCTTAAGCCTAAGTAGTTCAATAAAGCCTATGTAGTTAAATAAATAATAGGCTATGTATTGAGTAGTATGCCAAGTGACTTCTGAGCCAGTGCAATTTACGCCATGTCAAAATGCACTCTGTAAATTTGATAGGCTATAGGTCTATCTTCTCTGATGCAGAAGTGTTTGAATTACCACAGTGGCTCGATATTGCCTGGCATTTTGGGCACTGTAGCCTACTTCTATACTATTTCCACTCAAAATTACAAGCATGAGCGCCTTCTCAATTAATGCATTGAGCGCAGTATTTGACAACACAAAAGGGAATGCACGCAATTTTTAATTTATGAAGGCCTAGATCTAAGGAAAGGCCTAAATGGAAAACAACTAAAATAGCAATTTTCCCATTACTGATTTTGCCATATAGATGACAAATTTACACACACAATGTTCACAAATACATTCTGACGTTTCTCATATTTATGGCTCGGCCAAGCTATTGTTTCACACTGGGGTCCCTACCTCCTTTTGTGTCATAGGCCAACATTTGTTTTGGTTGGGTTTCGTTTCGGGGAAGGTGGGCAGTAAGAATTTGTGTATTACATACAGTACAGACCAAAAGTTTGGACACACTTTCCCATTAAATTATTTACTTTATTTTCATGACTGTTGCCTTCAGTGACAATCTACAAAATAAATAAACTTATGAATGAACACGTGGCAGTATGTACTTTATAAAAAAATTGTGAAATAACTGAAAACATGTTTTATATTCTTGTTTCATCAAAGTATCCTTGTTTTGTTTTGATAACTGCTTTGTACTCTTTTTATTTTTTTGTTGAGCTTCAAGAGGTAGTCACCTGAAATGGTTTTCCAACTGTCTTGAACAGTTATTCATTCCCAGTGATGCTAAGAACTTGTTGGCTCTTTTGCCTTCACTCTGCGGTCCAGCTCACCTCAAACCATCTTGATCGGGTTCAGGTCCAAAATTTTGTCATAACCTCACACTTTTTTGTTAAGTACATAATTTCATATGTGTTCATTCATAGTTTTGCCGCCTTTAGTGATAATCTACAATATAAATTGTCCTGGAAATAAATTAATCGCATTGAATGAGGGGGTGTGTCCAAACTTTTGGTCTGTACTGTATAGGTTAGTGATTGATAGGAATGTGGCTATAGATGTTTCCAGAGTGAAATGTGAAGCGAGATGTGAAAGGCTCTTTTATTAGCCTACTGGTGTCTTCTGCCCTTACCATTAGCCTAATCTATGAATGAATTGTCATTAAAGATTATATTGTTGCACGTCGTTGTCGTTATAGTTGTGGTGTGACTGTTGCCATTCACATTAATTAGAGCAATGTTTATTTGTCTTTATAGTTAGTTATCGTTACAGGATCGTTACCATTGACTCAACGTAAACTGCTTATTTGCTTTTGCATTCACCATCAGTCTGTTTTTCCAAATTCTTTCATTCCACTCGCTATGTAATGCAGTCAGCAGGCTTGTGCAACTGAGCTATGCTTGAATTACTCTGAACCTTCACTAAATGTAATTCCATGTTAAATTAAATAATAATCCACCAAACAATATTGTGAACCACCTGTAGTCATTGGGCCTAATTACAGACAGTTAAGAAAAAAAACCTTTGCTTTATATTTTGTTTGCAGGGTTCCGCGTTCCGAGTTCTTCAAGTGATACACCACACTCTGATATAGATGAAGATGAAAGCTCACGTATTCCTATGTCCTTAATGAAGCACTTATACCATGGCGACAATCCCTGTGATTTTCTGCCTCCTTATTGAATTCTGTGTGTGTCTTGGTTACCAGAGAAGGTAAAGTAAATAATTAGAAAAGGGCATTGTTTTTTTTGTTTTGTTTTTTCAGAGCAGTGAGCCAACATTTACCGGTGCAGTACATTAACTGTCTGATTACAAAAGTTATTTTAAAAAAAACACAAAAAAAAACAAGTTCAATATATACAGTTATTTTATGTTACAACAATACTTCAGTTTATCTAAACTTCTAAATGTTTTAGTGAAGGATTCATCTGTTAAAGTATGAATGTTATACACCATGCTCATGCCCCCCTCCCCCATCTGATTTATTCATTTTCAATACAAATTAGATTGGATGTGCAAATAATAAACAATCTTTTACTAAAATCTAGACTCAGCCTGGCAGCCTTTTGTGTTGTCTTTATTCAGCTATGGTAATTACAGTGGTCCCAGAGGTGTTTTGTCATTAGTGGGACTAATGCAGATGCATGTATGCCGATAAATATCTAAAACAAGTATTGATGCAAGTGTTTTGCTACTGAATGGGTGTCTTTTATCCTCTTGTCTGGCTAATTCCAGATAGTCCACGAGGGCAGTGGTTCCAAACTTCTTTTTTTTCCGCACACCCCTAAAGCCAGACAAGGGGGGGGGGGGGGGGGCACCAATATTGAATGAATCATGCATGTACAACATACCTCCAGGAAAACTCCAGTTATCAGTGGGTTTAGCACCTCCCCTTTTTCACTTGACTACAACACAACACAGACATGTTTGGGAAATCAGACAAAACAAAATATTGCATATTGTATTTAGCAGACAGTAAATTCGAAGCATTGAGAGCAATGTTTATAGGACAATAACTTGCACTGAAGTTGCACTTGTATAGCCTATCCAATATGGCGTCTTACCCCAACGCTGGTGAGACAGGAAGTGAAGTTCTTAGACAGGAGAGAGATCTCTTTACATAGCAGAAGTGTTATGCTGGGGGAAGTTCAAAAACACAACAGGAAAGAGAATAAACTTTGAGTAGTTAGTTGGATTAGTTGGATCAATACATAGAATCTAAAATTTCTTCTAGTAGGGGCAATGTATGTGCCAGTATTAGGCTACATAACTTATTTAGAATACAGTTACAGTTAAAAGAAATGATAATCAGAAAACAATAACTTTGTTAAGATTGAAGGATTACATTACATCTCTGGCCTTGTGTGATGGCACACACATTTGGAGCCCTGGCACAGTACACATTTATGCACGTTCAGTAATGCATCTTCTTTTCTACAAAGAAACTCTTCTTTGCTGCTGGCCTTGATATTAGACATGATTGTTATGACACAATTACTTGCAGACTTCATAAATTATGTTTTATTTATTTTTTTACATGATTTGGACTTGCTTATGAAATGACATGTTACTTAGGTGCAAGGTCAGAAGCGCATTGATTTAAAAAACAGCTAATTTTAGTTTGTGCTTGAAAAATGTTTCTCAATGGAAACAAGCGTTACCATTAGAAAACGAAAAATATGAGGAAGATCCTTCTGACAGACACTTTTGTTGCCTAATGCAGTGGACGTCTGTCACGAAGAAATTATGAAGACCTGTTATGATAGGTTTGTAAAACCCATGCACAGGACATGCTTTCATTTAAAGGTGCCCCGCCACACAAAACCGTTTTTACCTGTTGCTTTTGGTATAGAATAGGTCTATATGACCTCGAGTTACACCGTGCATGTGAAAATGTAATACTGTCTTCGCTATCGGCAATAGCCCATTAAAAGAAATAGCGGAGAAATTAGGTCAATTTGAATCCATGGTCTGTGCTACGTAGTATAGACAACGTTACAGCCATTGGCTGACTGAGGAGAATTATCGCCCAATCCATGCTCTCCTGTATTTGACTAAAGCCCGCCCCTTGAAATACTCGCGAAAAAGAAGGAATATCCATGAAATGGTAACAGGCAACTATTTTTAGTTTTAACTGAATATCAAGACGTTAGTGAGTTTAGCTTTGGCTATGAGTTTAGCAAACTGTTAACTCATCTACCTGCTAGTCCATCATTTATTCAGTGTCCTGTATATTTTGAGAAGAACTTGTCAACTTGGCGAATTCAACAGTCTTGGTAAGTGTAACGTTAATCTGACTGGATAGGCAAACAGTCGGCTACTCTTGCAATAAGTATCTGATTATGTTGGCTACTGTGACATCCTGACTATGTAGTAAGCTTACCTTTGCAAAGTGGCCGTTTACAATCTGCAAGCTAGGTTGGTGCAGATATCCTCTTTCTCGGTTTCATGATAATATTCCAAGGTTTTTTTTTTCATACCTCGCAATTCGCAATTAAAACTAATGTAAATATTCAGCCCATGTGCTTTACAACGTCGAGCTTCAGCAGCGAATCAGAGCGCAGCCCATTATCACAGTGGAAGAACCGCATGAAATTTTCGAAGGCTATTCCTACACTCTGCAAACGATCTAATTACTGTCTCCTTGGGCCGTTCTCAGTCCAAGTGAAGTCGCATACCCTATTTGTAGACCTCAAAGAACAATTTAGAATACCCTGTAGTGGTATGGCATGGCACCTTTAATATTTCTTTGGAAAAATTGATGACTTCAGTTACTATTATTTGCACGATCTCTGTTCCTAGCGCATATCCTTCTGATATAGAAGCAAATCATTAGGTTTTGCTTTTGGGCATTATATGTTGGAGAGTACTGGAAAACGTTCTAAACTACCATACAATATTTTGTCAAGAAGTTTAAAATGGAATAAATCAGTTCATTCATCTCTACTGTTATACTGAGTCCAAGAATGCAGGGGCGGTCCTACCCACTTTGGTGCATTGGAAATGCAGTTGCTGTTTTTAGTGGATTTTTTAGATGACTGGAGGCATAATTGGATAACTGACAGTTTAAATGGTTGAACAGTTAATTAGATGAGAAGTTTGAACCACATGACAGTTAAGTTGACTAACATGATAACAAGACTTAGCTTAGTTGAATAGCATCAAAAAACAAAAATGTTGATTAGCATGCTAACCATGTTAGCTAGCATGCTAATAGTACTAGCATGATAACCTGAAGACTTAACCGAGTTGAATAACATCAAAAACTAAAAATGCTAATTAGCATGCTAGCCATGCTAGCTAGCATGCTAATAGTGCTAGCATGATGACCACAAGACTTAACCGAGTTGAATAACGTCAAAAACTAAAAATGCTAATTAGCATGCTAGCCATGCTAATTAGCATGGTAATAGTGCTAGCATGATGACCACAAGACTTAACCGAGTTGAATAGCATCAAAAAGTAAAAATGCTAATTAGCATGTTAGCCATGCTAGCTAGCATGCTAATAGTACTAGCATGATGACCACAACACTTAACTGAGTTGAATAGCGCCAAAAAACGAAAATGCTAATTAGCACGCTAACTAAGCTAACATGCTAATAATGCTAGCATGATGATCACAAGACTTAGCTGAGTTGAATAGCATCAAAAAACAAAAATGCTAATTAGCATGCTAACTAAGCTAACTAGCCATCCCGCCATCGAGGACTTTTATTTTGAAATAGTTGTGGCCAGAGGAAACAGTTGATAGGAGTTATAGTTGATGCCAGTTCACAGTTGAATTGATTGACAGGTGAATAGTTGAGCAGTTTAAATGCCCTATAGTTTAAAAAATGACAGTTGAAGCCATAGACTGTATGGGTTGAAGCAGGTCACCACTGATTGGTTATCACCGGGTGAAAATTTGCATATCCCCAAGATGATTGGCTAAGGCCCCACTATGACATCACCCACTCTAGCCTCACTCTAAACAGCTCAATGTTAAGTCAATGAAGTCAAAGAAGTTTGACCCACATGACAGTTAAGTTGACTAGCATGATAACAAGAGTTAGCTTAGTTGAATAGCTTCAAAAAACAAAAATGCTGATTAGCATTCTAACCATGTTAGCTAGAATGCTAATAATGCTAGCATGATAATCAGAAGACATAGCTGAGTTGAATAGCATCAAAAAACAAAAATGCTAATTAACATGTTAAGCAATGTTAGCTAGCATGCTAATAGTGCTAAGCATGATAATCAGAAGACATAGCTGAGTTGAATAGTATCAAAAACTAAAAATGCTAATTAGCATGTTAGCCATGCTAGCTAGCATGCTAATAGTACTAGCATGATGACCACAAGACTTAACCGAGTTGAATAGCATCAAAAACTAAAAATGCTAATTAGCATGTTAGCCATGCTAGCTAGCATGCTAATAGTGCTAGCATGATGACCACAACACTGAACCGAGTTGAATAGCATCAAAAAGTAAAAACGCTAATTAGCATGTTAGCCATGCTAGCTAGCATGCTAATAGTACTACCATGATGACCACAACACTTAACTGAGTTGAATAGCATCAAAAACCAAAAATGCTAATTAGCATGCTAACTAAGCTAACATGCTAATAATGTTAGCATGATGATCACAAGACTTAGCTGAGTTGAAAAGCATCAAAAACAGAAAACGCTAATTAGCATGCTAACTAAGCCTAGCTAGCATGCTTAACTAGCCATCCCGCCACTGAGGACTTTTATTTTGAAATAGTTGTGGCCAGAGGAAACAGTTGACAGGAGTTGATGACAGTTCACAGTTGAATTGATTGACAGTTGAATAGTTGAGCAGTTTAAATGCCCTCTAGTTTAAAAAATGACAGTTGAAGCCATAGACTGTATGGGTTGAAGCAGGTCGCCAGTGATTGGTTATCACCAGGTGAAAATTTGCATATCCCTAAGATGATTGGCTAAGGCCCCACTATGACATCACCCACTCTAGCCTCACTCTAAACAGCTCAATGTTAAGTCAATGGGGAAAGTTTTAAAAGTTTAAAACAGTCATAGTTTTAAAAGTATAAAAGTTACAAAGTTGAAAGTTACAAAGCAAACAAGTAAACAGTAAGAGCTTCGCAACGCAGTTTGAATGAAGTTTCTACGTTGAGCGGTTAGAGCTGTATTAGTTGCGTTAAAGAATAATAATAATAACTAGAGAATGCAATTTCAGAGAAATTACGAGTGCATTGAAAATGCAGTTGCTATTTTTAGTTGATTTTGTTGCAAATAATTTCAGTAAATATGATTGCAACACATTTAGATGACTGGAGGCATAATTGGATAAGTGACAGTTGGAATGGTTGAACAGTTAATTAGTTGAGAAGTTTGAACCACATGACAGTTGAGTTGACTAGCATAAATTATCATATATGTTAAGTAGAATTCTAAGTGCTGACTAGCATGTTAAATATGCTACCATGATAATCACAAGACTTATCTTAGTTGAATAGCATCAAAAAACAAAAATGCTAATTAGCATGCTGACCATGCTAGCTAGAATGTTAATAATGCTAGCATGATGATCAGAGGGCTTAGCTGAGTTGAATAGCATCAAAAAACAAAAATGCTAATTAGCATGCTAACCATGCTAACTAGCATGTTAATAATATTAGCATGATGATCAGAAGACTTAGCTGAGTTGAATTGCATGAAAAACCAGAAATGGTAATTAGCATGCTAGCTAAGCTAACATGCTAATAATGCTAGCATGATGATCACAAGACTTAGCTCAGTTGAATAGCATCAAAAAACAAAAATGCTAATTAGCATGGTAACTATGCTAACTAGCATGCTAACTAGCCACCCCCCCCACTGAGGACTTTTATTTTGAAATAGTTGTGGCCAGAGGAAACAGTTGACAGGAGTCATAGTTGATGACAGTTCACAGTTGGATTGGCTGAACAGTTGAATAGTAAAATCATTTTCCATCAAATTAGTATGATGAGGACTTTTAATTTGAAACAGTTGCGGACAGGAACCAGCTGGGAGGACGCATAGTTGATGACATCCGGAAGTTGAACTGAATCTGTAGTCTTAAGTGAGAGGATTGTAGTCTATGGAAGTGGTTGCTAAGCTGTTGTTAGGTACCTAAGATGATTGATAGGCTGTTGCTAGGGTAGTTGAAGTGGTTGCTAGGGTGGTTGCTAGGTAAATCAAGTCAGTTGCTATGGTGGTTGCTAAGTTTCAAGTGTGAAAGTGGTTGCTATGTGGTTGCTAGGCAGTTGCTAGGATATTTGAAGTAGTTGCTATGCAGTTGCTAGGCTGCCAATGTTAAGTCTATGTAAAAAATATTTAAAGTTTATAAGCCATAGCTGAAAAAGTATAAAAGTTACAAAGATAACAAGACATAGCAATAAACTATCAAGTATGATCTATATGATGAAAGTTGAATGAGGTTTCTAAGTTAAATGGTTGATGCCAAATTAGGTGCGTGGAAGAAAAATAATAACTAGAGAATGTAATTTCAGAGAAATTACGAGTGCATTGAAAGTGCAGTTGCTGTTTTTAGTGGATTTTTTAGATGACTGGAGGCATAATTGGATAACTGACAGTTGGAATGGTTGAACAGTTAATTGGAAGAGAAGTTTGACCCACATGACAGTTAAGTTGACTAGCATGATAACAAGAGTTAGCTTAGTTGAATAGCATCAAAAAACAAAAATGCTGATTAGCATGCTAACCATGTTAGCTAGAATGCTAATAATGCTAGCATGATAATCAGAAGACATAGCTGAGTTGAATAGCATCAAAAAACAAAAATGCTAATTAACATGTTAGCAATGTTAGCTAGCATGCTAATAGTGCTAGCATGATAATCAGAAGACATAGCTGAGTTGAATAGCATCAAAAACTAAAAATGCTAATTAGCATGTTAGCCATGCTAGCTAGCATGCTAATAGTACTAGCATGATGACCACAACACTTAACTGAGTTGAATAGCATCAAAAACCAAAAATGCTAATTAGCATGCTAGCTAAGCTAACATGCTAATAATGCTAGCATGATGATCACAAGACTTAGCGGAGTTGAAAAGCATCAAAAACAGAAAATGCTAATTAGCATGCTTAACTAAGCTAGCTAGCATGCTAACTAGCCATCCCGCCACTGAGGACTTTTATTTTGAAATAGTTGTGGCCAGAGGAAACAGTTGACAGGAGTTATAGTTGATGACAGTTCACAGTTGAATTGATTGACAGTTGAATAGTTGAGCAGTTTAAATGCCCTTTAGTTTAAAAAATGACAGTTGAAGCCATAGACTGTATGGGTTGAAGCAGGTCGCCAGTGATTGGTTATCACCAGGTGAAAATTTGCATATCCCTAAGATGATTGGCTAAGGCCCCACTATGACATCACCCACTCTAGCCTCACTCTAAACAGCTCAATGTTAAGTCAATGGGGAAAGTTTTAAAAGTTTAAAACAGTCATAGTTTTAAAAGTATAAAAGTTACAAAGTTGAAAGTTACAAAGCAAACAAGTAAACAGTAAGAGCTTCGCAACGCAGTTTGAATGAAGTTTCTACGTTGAGCGGTTAGAGCTGTATTAGTTGCGTTAAAGAATAATAATAATAACCTATAATAATAAGAAGAAAAGTAAGAACAGTAGAGTGCATTTTCAATGCACTCTAATAACTAGAGAATGTAATTTCAGAGAAATTACGAGTGCATTGAAAATGCAGTTGCTGTTTTTAGTTGATTTTTTTGCAAATCATTTCAGTAAATATAATTGCAACACATTTAGATGACTGGAGGCATAACTGGATAAGTGACAGTTGGAATGGTTGAACAGTTAATTAGTTGAGAAGTTTGAAACACATGACAGTTAAGTTGACTAGCATAAATTATCATATATGTTAATTAGCATCAAAACTGTTGACTAGCATGTTAAATATGCTACCATGATGATCACAAGACTTAGCTTAGTTGAATAGCATCAAAAAACAAAAATGCTAATTAGCATGCTAACCATGTCTAGCTAGCATGATAATAATGTTAGCATGATAATCAGAAGACTTAGCTGAGTTTAATTGCATGAAAAAGCAAAAATGCTAACATGCCAACAAGCTAACATGCTAATAATGTTAACATGATGATCACAAGACTTAGCTGAGTTGAATAGCATCAAAAACCAAAAATGCTAATTATCATGTTAACCATGCTAACTAGCACGCTAATAATGTTAGAATGATGATCAGAAGACTTAGCTGAGTTGAATTGCATGAAAAACCAAAAATGCTAATGAGTATGCTAGCTAAGCTAACATGCTTATAATGCTAGCATGATGATCACAAGAATTAGCTGAGTTGAATAGCATCAAAAACCAAAAATGCTAATTAGCATGCTAACTAGCCATCCCGCAACTGAGGACTTTTATTTTGAAATAGTTGTGGCCAGAGGAAACAGTTGACAGGAGTCATAGTTGATGACAGTTCACAGTTGGAATGGTTGAACCAGAGCGGTATAGAAATCAGCTTAATAGTTTGAATAGTAAAATCATTTTCCATCAAATTAGTATGATGAGGACTTTTAATTTGAAACAGTTGCGGACAAGAACCGGCTGGGAGGATGCATAGTTGATGACATCCGGAAGTTGAACTGAATCTGTAGTCTTAAGTGAGAGGATTGTAGTCTGTGGAAGTGGTTGCTAAGTTGTTGTTAGGTACCTAAGATGATTGATAGGCTGTTGTTAGGGTAGGTGAAGTGGTTGCTAGGGTGGTTGCTAGGTAAATCAAGTCAGTTGCCATGGTGGTTGCTAAGTTTCAAGTGTGGAAGTGGTTGCTATGTGGTTGCTAGGCAGTTGCTAGGATATTTGAAGTGGTTGCTATTCAGTTGCTAGGCTGCTAATGTTAAGGCTATGGGAAATTTTAAAAAGTTTAAAATCGTCATAGTTTCAAAAGTATAAAAGTTACAAAGTAAAAAAGACATAGCAATAAACTATGAAGTATGATCTATATGATGAAGGTTGAATGAGGTTTCTACGTGAAATGGTTGATGCCAAATTAGGTGCGTGGAAGAAAAATAATAATAATAAGAAGATTAGAAGAACAATAGAGTGCATTTTCAATGCACTCTAATAATAAGAAGAAGAAGATAAGAAGAACAATAGAGTGCATTTTCAATGCACTCTAATAATAACCTATAATAATAAGAAGAAAAGTAAGAACAGTAGAGTGCATTTTCAATGCACTCTAATAATAATAAGAAGAAAACGAAGAACAGTAGAGTGCATTTTCAATGCACTCTAATAATAAGAAGAAAACGAAGAACAGTAGAGTGCATTTTCAATGCACTCTAAAAAATAAATAAAATAAAAAACAAATATCAGTCTCGGGTAGACAGGTAGACTGGAGCAGTTCCATCCAGTACTATAAGCCAGGGGTCGGCAACCCTAGGCACAGGGCACGCCAAGGAATTTCCAGTGGCATGCGGACATTACACTACCCTAATAATTTAATACATTAAAAATATTCAGACATATGATGAAATATCATTGACCTTAAAAAAAGACTACGCAGCAATAGCGCCCCCCTCCCCATATTTATTATTCAAACGAGTGCCCCCTTTATGCATTGCTTAGATGGCAAAGAAGCCAACAGGTCGGGCCTTCCACTCCTCATAGACCGCAGAATATTTGTATTGTATTCTCATAAGGATTTTGCTGTGTGCACTTTGTGTTTTGAAAGTGTTGTATGTCGAACATGCAATGTTAGACGTCATTACGAGACAAAGCGCGAAAAGACTTTCAAAGATCAGGCAGATAGGAACGATACGATATTTCAGACACACAAGGGAGATTAGGCTACTTCAAACCACATTGACACATATCTGCGAATACATGCGCCAGCTTCAGTCAGAGTTCGGAGAGCGCTTTGGGGACTTTCAGAAGTATTCTTGATCAAGCCAGCTTTGACGGACATGAAATTGATTTGGCTCTGATAAGAGTGGTTGGGCATATATGGAAATGCAGATGATTGAGTTGAAGAGCTCAACATTGTGGGTGAGCAAGTTGACAGAGCTACGTGTTCAATTAACTTACAAAACATGCAGGGTCAACATCACTTACGCCTGCTGGGCATCTTTACCAAAACGTTCAACTGTCTTCACAATATCACACTTACCCTGATATAGCCCGCCCATAATACGAATGTTCATCAGCAGTAGGCCTATTATGGTCGGGCTATGTCAGGCTATATCGCACCGGCTTTAATGTCAGTGTTCGGATCAACCTATCTGCATGAACAGATACACATGAAGTAACGTTATGTCCTTTGCCCCTCCCGAAGTCGTCTGACAGCGGAAGCATATGCATCCAACTTAAAGAGACCAATTACCGACCACACATTTAAGGGGAAGACCAAGGATCACATTAAGCTCGTTCGTGTTCAGAGTCGGTACGGCTACAGGCTGTAGCCAAAGCCAGCGAGATCTACGGAAATACGTCGGTGGGAGTGGAAAAGCATGGGGGACAAGGTGGACAATACAGCTGCAGCTGGCTGTAGCCAAACACACGTGAACATGGACGTGATGTCAGGAGATATCGCGGAAGTTTGTTTGCACTGAAAACAGCTTGAATCCCCTCATTTCATCATTAAAATGAACGTGATAACTGGCGAAATAAATCATATAATGTTGCTTAATAAATTATTGTTGCAATGCAAGAGGAACAGAGTTGTGTTTGAAGGTGTTTTGTTAAAAATAGTAATGTGGTATGAAATGCTTATTTGAGATGGCAAACCAAGCCATGCTGGAGAGCAATAAGGCTATTTCATTGGGCAAAACTTGCATACTGCTTAGCAGCAGCTCATTCAAATAAGCCCATTTTCAGTGAGTACAACGTGGTTGGTGTCATATTTGTCATGAGGAGTTTCAAACCAATCGGAATAATGAGTTACGTCATGGGGGTGGGATGCATCCTCTTGCAGCAGAGAAAAAGGAGATGCGGGTTTCGGCTGTAGGCGCTTTGATACTGCGAGTTTTGAGTGACGTGCTGTGGGCGTAGTTTGGTGACGCATTCACAAGTTTGGTGAAGTCAGCCGGAAGTCGAACACCGCGTCTAACCACAATGCATCGCTTGGCTGCAGCCGGCTGCAGGCGGCTGTAGGCGGCTTTACATCTCAAACACGCCTATTGACTATTAGGCCAAACATTTATTTTCTAACAAGGTAAGGCAGGCCTATTTCAAATTGGCAGGTTATTGTTCCCAAGCCCCGCCCACCTATTGTTACGTATAGCTACCTTGGACAAGTTTGGCAAAACCAGCGTGCCTGGAGCTGGAAATGCCTGTGTAAATATGTTCACTTGTGATGGCTTTCGGTTCAGATAGCCTGAATGTTATCGTTTGAAAATGTGAACAGCAATAAAAACAAAAGTAGACAACGTGATGGGTTTGTCTCTGTGAATGTTCACCGTTTCCCTAT
>JAODXP020000020.1:23597432-23599932 GCA_027497455.2 Sardinella longiceps
GAGCTGCAGCTGGATTGGAATAAAGCAGGAGATGCAGGAATGAAGCATCTTTCTTCTCTTCTGGAGGATCTCATCTGCAAACTGGAGAATCTACAGTGAGTATCACAACACACACTCCATCTCCCTCACACACACACACACACACACACACACACACACACACACACACACACACACACACATACACACAAACACAAACACAAACACACACACACACACAGAGAGAGAGAGAGACACACACTCGAACACAGTACTCCTGTCATTCAAACTGAAGCACGCACACACACACACACAGACACACACACACACACACACACACACACACACACACACACACACACACACGTGCACACAGAGACAGACACACCAATTGACCTATGGCTAAACCACACCCCCGAACGCGATGAGGCAATCACAGTGCGCACAGCTCCCAATACACTCGGACATTCTCTACTGGCACGTCCATTGAAATACATTGCAGTTAGCCAGTTTTTTTCACGGTATTTTAAGTTTTAAAGGGTCAAACGGTGTGAAAGGGGTACAAGCAACTCAAACACTAGGGGCCCTATTTTGACGACGCAAAGTCAACTGTTGTTTGACGGATGGCGCATATGGTTTTGGGGGCGTGCCGGCGGCTTTTGCTATTTTCACAGCGCAGAAAACGAACTTCGCACCGGCGCAAAGTTCAAAAAGGTTGGACTTAGGATGCCTAATTAAACATGGGTGTGTTATGGGTGTAACACAGACATAATCAATGACAGATCAATCTCTCGTTGCCTTTAAGAACAAAGAGCGCAAAGCACCTGGCGAACTGCTATCACACCAGCTGATCTCCTCCTTGTGCATTTACAGAAATTAAGATATTGAATACCGAGCAAGCTCACACGTCGGGTCTAGTCATAGTTAGAGCCGTAATGGGTATGGTAATATTAAATTGATGTCTATAGGCTGCACAAGACACAAAGGAAGCTGATTTAATCCTGATAGATATCTCGGAATATTCATTCGAAAGCGAAAGTAAACTTGATTCTCCATTTAACATCCCCCTCTTCTTATCCCTTTGTAGGTCACCCCCAAAAAATATTTATGAAAAAATTATTTTTTTGTCTTTTCCAGCTCTAGTAAGCTCCAATAACAAGAATCAATGATTTTTTTCTCAATCGACCCCCCCATCTGTATTTTGTGAACCTCTACCAAACGGTTGAGATGACCGTAAGGGGTGCATTTTTCGGGACACTGGAAACATATAGAAAAAATAGATATTATGGTATAAAACTTTGTATATATGCATATTTCTGCATACAATCACATTACAAAGTGATCTGTATTGCTTTTTCAGCAAAATTATCTACTTTTGTAATAGGCTCCTATCCCATTGAAATGCATTGGTACATTCTTCCAAGCCCAATAACCAAGGACAGGCTGGGCCAAAAACTTTGAAATAGCATTTGCCATATAGGTCTTAAATATCTAAACATGCAAAAACCAAATGAGTATGTTTATTACTATGAAAATATGGATTTTTGGGGAGAGGAGACTCGCCCCCATTGAAAATCATTATAATATCGGATATATATAATATACCCTACACTCCCTTGAAATGCTTAAGTATACCATCTAAGGGTGTGGAGGGCATTTTTAGGACCTAGTGTACCCAACCATGGAGTTAAAAAATGTTCTATGAAGAGATTCTATGATTTTTTGATACTTGACATAACAGCCTGTTAATTTCCATTCACCGAATTATGACCCTTTAGGGACATCTCAACCGTTTGGTAGAGCATAATTTCACAAAATTATTAAATACTCAAAACATGTGTATTTTTGCATGAAAATTTATATGTGTGTTCTATGGACTGTTTTTAACAATATTAAACAGGAAAAAACTCCTATACTTGGAAAATATGGAAAAATTGATGATATGTATAATGGCTGAATTTATGAATTTCCGTATTTTGAAGTCATACAAGCTAAAATGGCATGGCTTTAAAATAAATAGAGTTACTGAGCAAGTTTTTTGTATTTAATATATAGTATCCAAGTAGTATAGATGATTCCATGTGATTTAATTAAGGATGGTTTGTTTTTTATCAAAATATGAGGAGTTAAAAGTTGCTATACCAAACGGTTGAGCAAACTTATAAAGGGTTAAATCCTCATGCGTTTTCTGTTGCAGGCTAATACATTGTGGTTAACCACATCTTCCTGAACATCATAATGATTTTCCGATTATAATAATTATTGTTGTGGCCGTCATTGTTATGCTGGAACGAGGACTGCATTACCTATTGCGTTGTGCGCCCATAAAATAGCATTTCAGGAATGCGTGACTGACGAATGACCAGGTTTTTCCCAGTCAGTGGCGGATCCCTTTCTGCGTCTGTATAATAGCATCTGTTGCCCTTTGCGCCTAGCCACACCTTCGACACACCTCCGAGGACGCAAAGTCACTTGCTAATTACTCGCACCGGCGCAAAGTTCAAATTTTACTTGACCGAAA
>JAODXP020000020.1:23604932-23609932 GCA_027497455.2 Sardinella longiceps
CCAAACCTTGAGCCAGTAACATTACAGTTGAAGGCAATACCTTGAAACAGTATAAATGAGAAGAGACTGAGAGGTTTAGTATTCATTCTGATGCCGGTGAATCCGGAGTATGTTCTACATGCTTCGTTACTGCTTATTACTGGAATTAAAGACTTGAACGCTGCCTATCACCAAATAAAAGGATTATTATTTTTGGATCCATCCTTCTTCCTATTTTTTCTTACAAGGCCTAATTATTTGCCTACAATGCCAGATGACACATGCACTGGCTTCAGAAGCCAATAGCCTTGGCCAAAGTTTCTTTTTTTTTTTTTTAAGAGTTGGGATAAAACCTTTTTTGGGGCAGGAAAAGACAATGGCATAGTCATTTTACCAGGGCTTTCATGTTTCATGAACCCGGAAATGTTGAGTACACCAAAGCTTATTGCATAAATGTTATGTATGGGTCCCCAGTATACAAAAACTGCCGGATGCTAATTTGCGTATGTTGAGCATTTTTTTAATTAGCATAATTAGCATTATTAGCCAAATCGCCCATTTTCAACTCATATTTTGCATTTTATGGACAATGTCAATGGTGAATGCTGAATTCATTTCTGACATCATCTTTTCAAATTATATCACATATCTATATTTATTAATTAATTTTAATTACTTTAGACACAATTTTAGGTACTTTATGGTACTCATACAATATACACACTTTGCCACACAACATATGCCATGCCCCCACTCTGACATCTTTCAAAAAGCACCTCAAAGCACACATGTTAACTGACGCCCCCCCCCCCCCCCCACTGTAAAGCAACCTTGGGTAC
The DNA here is from genome assembly GCA_027497455.2 of Sardinella longiceps. NCBI lineage: Eukaryota > Metazoa > Chordata > Actinopteri > Clupeiformes > Clupeidae > Sardinella > Sardinella longiceps. The sequence goes on from JAODXP020000020.1 coordinate 23,605,751, forward strand.
CTTGAAAGGCATTATATAACTATTATTATTATAATAATCAATACATATTAATGAAATCTCTTGACACCCAATGAGATGACACCACCAAATCCCATCACCATGTCTGATTAACTAGAACAACTACGTACCACTAAAAAAAAGGCAATATGGCCCCTCAGAGGATGTAATGTTACGGATCACTGGCCACCACCAAAATCTGTAAAACCTTTTCCAACACTCACATTGTCCAACATTTTTTAAGTTAACTAGTACATAAGACCCTCTCACACACAAAACCCACCAATACTACTACTCTACACTAATATACAGTAGTAAGGTCCCTTGAACATGCATACAGCACACTACTCCACTACAAACACACACACACACCAGACAGCCTCTAACATACATTCAAAACACTGCCCACAACACCCCCTCCCCACATACAACAACCACATCATCACCATGTCCTCGTCCCACATATGACAGCACACTTTCTCATCTCACTTTCCCACTCCTCATCCCAAAATATTCATCCATGTCTGTGCAGTACTTTTCAAGTTATCGTTTACAAAAGACACATACACACAAAAAAACTACTACTCCCATTATCATCTCCCCTGGCACCTTCATACTGTAGGCCCACACACACAACACATTGGCTTATCAGGAAGGCACATATAAGACATATACTACCTCCCCTTGTCATCCCCTACTCCCTCAACATCACTCCTGACAGTTGGGTTAGCGCCCTGAGCTAAAGATCTGCACAAGGTATGGAGTTTTCCTTGCCCCTCTTGCTCTTGTAAGCTCCTTGTTGGTGCCCCCTCCTATCCAACCCACCACTCACCTAATCTATCCTATGCAGCTCCATTCCCTCCCTTAAATATGTTCCTTGACAATGAGACAAATGCAAATGAAAACATAACCTCCACTACTGTATATTCCATACAAGACAAGAAAGGCCCTATCATCATCTTTTCAGACCCTTCATCCCTCTTTTTCTGTGCTTGGTGTTGTGTGAGTATGTTGCCATGTATATAATCCGGACATATAAAGAGAGAGATGAAGGTATATAATGACAGAACAGACAAGGACAGTAGAGATGATGAGGCTGTGTTTCCAATGTATGCTTTGTGTGGTCCAGAAGTGAAGCCCTCTTGATTAGTCTAGCATCTGGTGGGCTGACCCAGGTTGCCCAGACTCAGCAACTGGGCCCTCATTGGATTTTGAGTAACTTGATCAGTCTTTCTGAAAGTCGGGTGTGGCCGTAGTGACTTGAGGGCCCTGTGTTGTATGGCATGTACAGTATATATCTTTTCATATAGGTTGGTGATCACACATAGTGATGAGCTGAAGTGGTGTCATCTCATTCGGTGTTTTCAAGAAATCCCAATTAATATGTATTGTACAGAGGCAGGTTCCAAGTTACAGTGGTGATTTTGACCAGATATTTTTAATAACTAAGGAAATCCACACACAAACCTGAATGTTACAACCTCCGAAATAGCAGCAGGTGTAATAAAGTGAATTAGCATTGGAAAAATATTGTGCAAAAATAGTTATCCAAAGTAACTATGCTTCTTAGGAGGAACATTGTTCCACTGTCAACTGAACACATGTATAACATTTTGCAGGTTTCCTATTCTGGCAGTCAATATGAGTCATGGTGTTGGAATATACTGTATATTGTTTTATCAGTACCAACTTTAGGCCAACTTGTTCTTCACAAAGAAAATTTGCAAGGAACTTCTGTAAGTGTCCAAGTGATAGCAAAGTGATGTGCTGGAGGCATCTGTGAATAGATGTATTGATATGAATTTGCCACAATAACTTTTGAGACTACTGGTCCTTATATTTTGACCATAATTAATAGCAGTCTCTCCACAGGCACTCTACCCGGTGTGTTAAAGCATGCCATAGTAAAGCCTCTGATTAAAAAGGCAAACCTAGACACCTCTGTTCTCTCTAATTACAGACCCATTTCCAAACTTCCAACTTTATCTAAAGTTTTGGAAAAAGTAGTTTTATCTCAACTTCAGTCTCACCTAGATACTCATAACATTGTAGAGGTGTTTCAATCAGGCTTTAAAGCCCTCCATAGCACAGAAACAGCATTACTCAAAGTTTATAATGATATTCTCCTAGCGACTGATGCTGGTGATTCTGTTATTCTTATCCTCCTTGACCTCACAGCTGCTTTTGACACAGTTGATCATAATATCCTCCTCAACCGTCTTCATCACTGTGTTGGTATCAATGGTGCTGCTCTGGAGTGGTTCAGATCGTACTTGTCTGGTAGAGGTTTTTCTGTCAGCCTTTTTCAGCCTTTTCTGTCGGAGATTTTGAATCCTCTTCAGCACCTCTCCACTGTGGAGTTCCCCAGGGATCTATTTTAGCTCCGATCTTATTTGCCCTCTACTTGCTCCCTTTAGGATCTATCCTTAGGAAATATGGAATTTCTTTCCACTGCTACGCTGACGACACACAGATATATCTTCCATTAAAACGCACTGATACTCCTGCATTGAAGTCACTTTTAGATTGTAGAGGACATCAAAGCTTGGATGGCCTTGAATTTCTTAAATTTTAATGAAAACAAAACTGAAGTCTTATTAGTTGGACCTATGGGCGCTTGTAATGCTTCCACTATAGACCTATGCTCCTTGAGTCCTTATGTAAAACCTAGTGTGAAAAATTTGGGCATGATTATGGATAGGGAATTAACATTTGACAAACAGATTAACTCTGTAGTTAAATCTAGCTTCTTTCAGCTGAGACTTAACTAAAGTCAAGCCCTTTCTTTCCTTTAATGATTTTGAAAAAGTGATCCATGCATTCATTACCACTAGATTAGATTATTGTAACTCTCTCTATGTAGGCCTTAACCAGAGCTCTCTTTCACGCCTACAATTAGCTCAGAATGCTGCTGCCCGCCTTTTGACGGGCACACGCAAGAGAGAACACATCTCCCCTATCCTAGCGTCCCTTCATTGGCTCCCAGTGCAATACAGAATTGATTTTAAAATCTTACTTTTAACTTTTAAATCTTTAAATGGTAAAGCCCCTTCTTATCTTTCTGATCTTCTGCATAGGTACACACCTTCACAAACCCTTAGATCCACAGAGCAGTCGTTGCTTACGATCACCAAATCTAAATATAAATGCCGTGGTGATCGTGCTTTTGCAACTGTAGCCCCTAAACTTTGGAACAAACTTCCTCTCCATATTAGAATGGCCCCTTATCTATCTCTTTTCAAATCCTATCTCAAAACATACCTTTACTCCCTAGCTTATAATGTAATGTAATTTTGTCCTATCCTTAGCCTGCCCCCCCCTCTTTTTATTTCTTTGTAGTTATATTAAGTTTTATTTTGTTAGTTATCTTAGTTAAGTTTATTTTATTGACATAAAGTTAGGTTAGAGTAAGTTAGTTAAGTAGTTAAGTTTAATTTTATTTACTATTTTATCTTTTTTCTTTTCTTTTCTCCTCTGTTTAGAGCTTCTCTTTAATCATAATCAAAGTCATAATATAGGCTAAGTTATTTAAGATAAGTAAGATTAAGTTTCTTTTCCCCAATTTTCTTTGTTTTCTCATTAATTAAAAAAAAAAAAATTACCCCAATTAATTTAAGCTATATTAAGCTTCTTGTTTCTGACTATTTGCTTTTTATTATTATTTTATTGTGTTTTGTTTTGTTTTTATTTTATAGCACTTTGGCTGACTATTGTCTTTTGTAAAGTGCTTTACAAATAAATTTGACATTTCACATTTGACAATAGGGTTACAGATATGGAGACATTCTTGTAACACACGTCAGCCTACCTGGCTGATATTGTTATGCATAGGAGGCAGAATTACTGTCAAATTGTATTCAAAGAGTGGGTGATCTCTTGCACTTTCTGGTGTTGGTGTAGTGTTTTTTCTTTGTGTCCCTTGCCCCCTGTTAATTTGGTAACACTTTGCGGTAAGGGTACATGAATTATCATGAATTCATGCATGATTTCATTCATGATTCATTCGTGATTCATGGCTAATTAACCATGACTCATGATGATGTACCTAGAGTAACTAATGCTTAAGATCATGTGCTATTTCAGCAGGAGGTCATTAATGACAAACAATGAATTCATGTTAATTCCTGAATGATTTTATGCATGAATTCATGATAATTCATGTACCCTTACCGCAAAGTGTTACCA
>JAODXP020000020.1:23614932-23624361 GCA_027497455.2 Sardinella longiceps
TATATACCAATCCGTCGTCATAAACCCCCACTATGTTTCTCTGTTAATGCCGACTTGATCAGTCATGTGAATCATTAATTCAAATCTTGCACAATTCTCATCCGGCACTTGAAAAACACTGCCGGTTGAGCACTCTGCTAGATTTAATCACAGATGACCTGCAAGAAACATTCCAGATTTTACAACTTTCAATATCCTATAGGCTATATGAATAAAACATGACTACTAAGAAGAATGCTACTAATCCTACTTGACATTTACATTGATAAATCACCTTTCATTAGTTCTAGACATACTAACTACAAGGACATTCCAATTACATCAATGTTTGAGTAAAAGCAATAAATTGAAGATTAAAACATTCCAGTTACATCAATGTATGAATAAAAGCAATAAATTGAAAATTAAAACATTCCAAGTACATCCAAGCACATGTCAGTTAATTTCTGTATGCATGTTGCAACTTCAACGGTGGTCGCATTCTTGCCAGCATTAGGGTCAATAGGGCCAAAGGCAACAGAGGGAGAACTAGGGTCAATGCGTGCACTATGCCTCTGCCTGCGCCTGCACCTAGCTGTCTTTGACTAGTGGAGAGTGTCTGGTACTGCTGCTGTTTCTCTTCTACCATTTCTGGGTTCCAAAACACTCCCTTAATACTTGAATGAAGCATCTTTCTTCTCTTCTGGAGGTTTGTGACGGGGCGCATAGCCGCCGCCACCGCGGCTAAACGCTGCTTACCTTAGAGACTTTCAGAGTTTATGCATTCATGTCATCATGTACGTCAGTTAATGTCTAGTAAAATGTGGTATCATCGTTCACAACATTATGTTTGTTCCCGTTGCTGTTAAAAAAACCATCAAACGCATCAAACGCAAACGCAAACCATCAAACGCAACGAGAATATGCCTAGGCTTAATTTCCCTTCATTATCATTCTTACCATTTAAAATCATGCATTTCAATTCACCATTATGTTAAAATAACCACTCGACAAACATGTATCATTTAACCTTTTATTTTAAGCTGTGTGAAGTTGGCCCCCCTCAAACCCAAAATGCTGAAATAACACTGCAGTTCGTTTGTGCTGGTTTGTGCTGCAAATATTTTCGTTTGTGCTATTAAAGCTTTTTTGAGTAATTTAAAAATACATTTTCGGACATGTGACGTCACACAGCCCCTCTCCACCTCCAAATCACTCCAAACAGTCTCTATCTGGACATGCCTGAGGCTGCCCACCCTCCTCAAACCCAAAATGCTGAAAAAATACTGTTTGTTTGTATTGAAAATGTGTTTCTAATAGTGCTGTCAAGCGATTAAAATATTTAATCGCGATTAATCGCATTAATGCCGTAGTTAACTCATAATTAATCGCAATTAATCGCAAATTTCTTTCTATTCTAAATGTCCCTCGATTTCTTTTTGTCCCATTTTTATTTAATTATTTTCATTTTAATGCTGTTATCAACATTCATTGGTGGGGGTGAATACCAATTTAAAATAAAAGAAAACCCAGTTGCAGCATCAGAAATTATTAACATGTTCAAGTACTGCCAGAGAGATGTTTGTAGTATGTCTTTTATGTTGCTAGTTCACAAGTTTACAAAAAAAAACAAAAAAAAAACCCTGGATGTTGGCCCTCTAAATTATACTAACCTATAAAGAGCCTCAATGAAAATATGGCATTATGGTCTACATGAGTAAATCTACATTGAGTGAGCATGCCTTCAATATGCATTTTGGCATATTGGTAATTGCCCTGCAAGAAGCTCTCATTTTAGTGACGAGGTCATACGTTCAGAATCAGGTAGGCCAGGGGACGGCAACCTTTTTGCCATGCTGTGCTATTTAGAAATTTTCATATTAGTTAGTGTGCCGTTAACTACGTGAAATTAAATACTGGCGACAGATTTAGATGGATATGGACATTTAATGCATTTAGCAAATGTAATTGCACTGTTTTATCCTCACAGACTTCAAGGATTTAGAACACCCATGTTTCCCTCTCCCTCTCTTTCCATTAGATAACAACCATATAGGCAACAAATTCACAAAGTAGGCCTAACATCCAAAATCTGACAGTAGGCATGTTATTCACAGAGCCTACTGAAAATGGAACTGATGAATAATAACACAGATTGAAAACAAAACAAAAAAAAAAAACATAATAGGCCACATAAAGTAACTTAATTAACAATAACCTGCCAATTTGAAATAGGCCTGCCTTGCCTTGTTAGAAAATAAATGTTTGGCCTAATAGTCAATGTGATCCCTGGTCTTCCCCTTAAATGTGCGGTTGGTAATTGGTCTCTTTAAGTTGGACGCATGCTTCCACTGTCAGACGACTTCGGGAGGGGCAAAGGACATAACGTTACTTCATGTGTATCTGTTCACGCAGATAGGTTGATCCGAACACTGACATTAAAGCCAGTGCGATATAGCCTGACATAGCCCGACCATAATAGGTCTACTGCTACAGCGGGCTATATCAGGGTAAGTGCGATATTGCAAAGACAGTTGAACTTTTTGGTAAAGATAACAAGCATGCGCCCAGATGCCCTGTGCGCGCGAGTACACAGTCTCCTTAAGTGATGTTGACCCTGCAACGTAGCTCTGTCAACTTGCTCAACCACAATGTTGAGCTCTTCAACTCAATTATCTGCATTTCCATATGTGCCCAACCACTCTTATCAGAGCCAAATCAATTTCATGTCCGTCAAATCTGGCTTGAAAGAGAACATTGCTCTATACTTCTGAGAGTCCCAAAGCGCTCTGCGAACTCTGACTGAAGCTGGCGCAGATATGTGTCAACGTGGTTGGAAGTAGCCTAAACTCCCTTGTGTGTCTGAAATATCGTTCCTATCTGCCTGATATTTGAAAGTCTTTTCGCGCTTTGTCTCGTAATGACGTCTAACATTGTATGTTCGACATACAACACTTTCAAAACACAAAGTGCACACAGCACAATCCTTCTGAGAAACGAACAAATATTCTGCGGTCTAGGAGGAGTGGAAGGCCCGACCTGTCGGCTTCTTTGCCATCTAATGCATAAAGGGGGCACTTGTGTGAAAAATAAATATGGGGAGGGGGGCGCTATTGCTGCGTAGTAAATTTTTAAGGTCAATGACATTTCATCATATGTCTGAACATTTTTAATGTATTAAATTATTAGGGTAGTGCAATGTCCGCGTGCCACTGGAAATTCCTTGGCGTTGTGGCACGCGTGCCTAGGGTTGCCGACCCTTGAGGTAGGCTATATGCGTCTCGTCTGCACAAAGCTATTGCAATAATGACGCTTACAAACATTCTCTCTCTCAGTTGCGCTCCGACCTGTTTCACCTCTCTCACTCGCGCTGCAATTTTGAAACTGATATTAGCCTATTTGTGGGGTATTCAGTTCAAGAGAAGGGATTTCTAAGTGACATTAATCCTCTAGCTAATTAACAACCTAAATATGCGAACATGCGAGTGAACGTCAACGATTGCGTCTGTAAAATATTTGTTTTCACTGACATCGGAATTATCAATAGGCTCCTCAGGCTTTGGAGCAGACACATCTACACGCTTGTGTAGGCTACTGGTCCTAGGTTAAGCAGTAGGCCTACTTCAAGCCTAATACAAACCCAGGACTGTAGTAAACTTGGACAGTCAAAGAGTTCCACTTATCTTTTTAATAGATAAGAGGTTCACACATTGTTGCACAGTACACAGGCTAACAGCCTCTCAACTGAACTTGAGTGAGTGTTCACGAAAAGCACTCCTATAGCTGCACTATAGTGCCCTCTAGTGTCTTGGAAAAAAGATAACAGTAAAACAGAGTTTACTTCAAGGACATAACATCGGGAGGTGTTGGAATGGCGGAGATTTTTTTCACATTCCATATTTAGATAATGGCGGGGAAAATATTTACAGCACAAACCAGCACCAACGCAGCACAAACGAACTCCACACAGGTTTTATTTCAAGTTAAATTCATACAGCAGTGCAATATTTAAAAAGTTACGTGTTCAAACTTTTCTCACCTCCATTCAGCGGCTCATCACTTGTTGTTTTGGCCAAAAGAATCACAGCACCGACAGAGATCCTTCTTTACGGAGATAAATCTGAGTACCCACTTCCTGGAGTCATGAGGCTAATGACAAATAAGGTAGTTCTGGGCGGCGCTAGCATTTATGCAGTGGAGAAGCTCATTCTGTAACATTGAAGTCTATGGCAGAATACAAGAATTCCACTGAAATTTTAAAAGCCTTATTTTTCTGAGTAATGGATGTACATTTTGGGCATGGTATGGTAGAAAATGAACTTTTAATCAGGTGTGCACCAAGTCTGTTAATGTGCTGAAGTTTTTTTTTTTTTTTAGATCATGTCAAAATCATACAATACATGTGTCAATGTCCATGGTGTACAAAAATACAAATGATAAAATATGTGCTATCTAGCTTTACTTGACTTTTGCATCTACGGAGGTTGACTGATTGGGGATGCCAGCTGCCACTGATTAGGGTGGCAGCTCACTGGGAGGGCCTGGCCAGGCTAGTGGCTGCTAGCTCGGATGACTCCAATTTGCTCCCATAGACATAAACTACCACAACATATCTGGCTTCTGAAGAATCTGTGGCACCGACTTCCGCGTTTAAGAACACTATGGCTTCCGGGTTCGCTTCCTGTGCGCAAATTACTTATTTAATATTTTTAGACTGCTGAAAAGTTTGCTGGTTATTCCTGCTACAGTACCATGATGTAATTAATATTATGCAATTTTCCTCTTCACCAGATAATGTTTTTCGGCTGTTTAAGCGTGTTTAAGTCAACCTGAGTCACAATTTGCAATTTTCTTCCTGCAATTTGGTATGGTCCAATTTCAGGGCGCACTCAGGCCTAACTTAAACCCTTGGCTTCAGATGCCAAGGAGGGCAGGTCCTGATCAGATGTATGTCTACATTCTCTCCTGATTTTAGTCATTTTGTTTGTCTAGACAATGTCATTTTTATGGGAGCAAACCTTGACAAGCCCAAGTCATTTGTACAGCTGGTGTTTATAGACTTTTCGAGTGCCTTCAATACTGTGCAACCCCATCCAACAGGAAAACATCTTCAACACATGGAGATCAATCCCCACCTCAGGTTGACGGACGATTCGTTCAATCGACGTTTCCAAAACGACATTTCGTTCAAACTTAATACATTTCGTAGAAGACCTGAAGACCTTTCGTAGAAGACCTGAAGACGTTTCGTAGAAGACCTAAAGACTTTTCGGTCAACCCATGCAGACGTTTCGTGCAACTGAGCAGACATTTCGGCCAGGCTGCCTATTTTGTTATATTAGTATTATTATTCGTTATAAAAAATGTAAATAAGCTCTACAGTCAGTTTCTACTTTCTACCTTCCCTTTCCACTTGTGATAAATAAAGAGATTGCATTGACATGCTGTTGTTTGAAATTCGCATTTCTTTCATGTTCACTTGGCATACGTTATCGTCACCAATGCTGGGCTGAGAAACAAACTTTTATGTCGGGTATACTGTAGGTAAGATGATGCATGCATGCAAGGTCATTTTCTCCATGAAACGCACATGAAAAAAACGCTATTAACGTCAACACAATTCATGGAAGTAATGAAGGTTTTGTTGTCCTTTTTAAAAATGTTGCGCGAATAATTACAAGCAATATCGATGGTTAGTATTAAAAAAAAAAAACATGTTGTATGAGAGGTAGTTCAGTTCTGATTCATTCAAATACACCCGACAGCATGCTTGTGGGTGATGCAAAATGATAGAACTCCGGAGCTCTGTTTTATCTGTGGCTCTTATTTGACAAATAAATCTATTGAATATTGCAAATGGACTATTATTCAAAATGAACATGCAGGACGCATGCATGCATAGGCTATAGTTTTCTTGATCACTTCTATTACCATTTTGCAGTCTTTATTTATTTATTTATTTTTTGCTCAAGCACTGAGCATTTACACTATTTCATAGGCTACTTGAGATTAATAGCCTAAAGCAGGTGTGCCCTACCAGTCGATGGCCAGCACAGTCCAGGTAGATCGCGAGAGTTTCCAAGAAAAAAAGAAGCTCTGATAATGCGGTTTCATTTTTTTTTCTTCTTGTTTTTGGCCATATGACATAAAGATCGAACAACTGCTGCAAACCACTGCGGAGTGACGTGAGACAGTAGCCTAGGTCAGTGGTTCTCAAACATGTTCTGTCATTCCCCACTTTGGAAGACAGATAATTTTCACGCCCCACCTTAATCTCAAGGAGATGAGATATTTCTCCGAGATGAATGGACAGGCCTATAGATGGACATATAGCCGCATTAATGTTAGAATTTTTTATGTAAAGTCAAAGCTAAATTTCTCTTGAAGCGCTCATCACCGCAACTTGTGAATAAGACTGTTGGAAGGCTCGATTTTCGCAGAATATCTCCGTGAGGAATACTTCGCGAGAATCTGAAAGCAACTTTTGATATGAAGAAAGATTATGTGGTGGTTGACATGCAATGCTGATAAATAAATGCTTGTAAAAATCATCTGATGTGATTTCAAAACCGGATAACTCATAGAGAGTAATGCATTGAAGGCAGTGAAATTGTCAGGTTCTCCTGTTTATTTTGATATCCAATATGCTCTATTTAACTGAGGAGATCATGAAATATTTGATTGAACGAATCGTCCGTTCCCCCTACCTCATACTCTGGGTGCTCTCATTCCTGACGAACAAACACCAGAGAGAGAGTGAGAGTTAACGGCCACCTCAGCTCACCCAGAAGGATCTCTACATGCGCTCCACAGGGCTCTGTCATCTCACCCGTTCTTTACACTCTCTATACCAATGACTGCAGAAGTACAAACCCGGGCATTACATACATCAAATATTCAGACGACACTGTCATCATGGACTTCACCAACTCATCTGATCAGTTACAGTCTGAGCTGGCCACATTCTGGTGCTGTCGGAACTGCCTGGATCTCAATATCACCAAAACAAAAGAACTAATAATAGACTTCAGAAAAAAAAAAAAACTCCACCATCCCCACTCTGACTGTCAACAACCAGTAGATAGAGAGGGTTGACACATACAAATACCTTGGGACAATAGTCGACCACAAACTCAACTTCAAAACAAATACAGATACCATCTACTCTAAGTGTCAGCAGCGTCTCTTTTTCCTCCGTAAACTCCAGGTCCACCAATCCGTTCTGACAGCATTCTACAGATGTTTCATTGAATCCATAATCACTTTCAACATCACTTCCTGGTTTGGAGCACTCTCTAACATCCACAAGAACCCACTTAACAGAATCATCAAACTGAGCAGCAAAATAATTGGGCAACAGCAAGAATCACTCACCAGCATATACAACAAAAGGACTAAGAAAAAAGCAAAACAAATCACTTTGGACATCACACACACTCTACACAGTCAGTATTGCCTCCTACCCTCAGGCCACAGATACAGAGCACCTACAATGAGGACAAATAGAGCCCTGTCAAGCTTTGTCCCAGCATCCATTAGACTCCTGAATGGCTAAACCCCCTTCTTGAACTGTCTTCTCTCTCTTTTAACACCTGGACTCTTTTTAACTTTTATTTATTATTTATTGTCACTGGTATTAACAACTTATTTTATTTATTCACCAGGCTCAGCAAAGATCTTTATTGTCTGCCTATGTTCAGTGTTATTTGCATACTTGTGTGTGTTGGTTCATTGTATGTATTGTACACCCTGCTCCTCCACATGTGAAGTTCCTAACGGAAAAATAAAGTTCTTTGAATTGAATTGAATTGAATTAGTTATCCTGATTTACTGACAAATATGTCAATTTATTTTCTATTTTGAAAAGTTTCTTGTTTTTTTTTCTTCTTTTTTTCCTTCTTCATTATTTGTTTATTGTTTATTACTATTATTACTATCTTTTTGCCTTACGGCATTAATTTGGGAGCAAAAAAAAAAAAAAAATCCCATCTGCATCTAATTCCGTCCTGAGAGTACCATCTTTGCTCTACCCGCTCCGACACACTTACCCTTAACAAGGATCCTAACTGCAAACTTGAGATATTACAGTGATTATCATAACACACACTCCATCACACACACACACACACACACACACAGAGAGACACACACTCAAACACAGTACTCCTGTCATTCAAACTGAAGCACGCACACGCACACACACTCACACACACACACACACACACACACACACACAGCAACTACTCCCTTACTACTTGTCCTCTTTTACACACACACACACACACGCTCAAAGACAAACACACCAACTATTACTTATTGTTGTTCTCTATTTGAAATACTGACACACTCACTCAAATACACACACACACACACACAAACACAAACACATCAAAGAGGGGAGCAGTTGGTACCTCATGGGGTACTGCTGGACATTCAAGATAGAGATTGTGTGTGTGTGTGTGTGTTTGTGTTTGTGTGTGTGTCCTTCAGCTGATGTGATGAAGTGTTTCCTTCTCTCTCCTACAGCCTGTATAACTGCAGTATTGGAGAGGAAGGCTTCAAAGCTCTTGCATCAGCACTGAGATCAAACCCCTCACACATGAGAGAGCTGCAGCTGGATGGGAATGAAGCAAGGGATGCAGGAATGAAGCATCTTTCTTCTCTTCTGGAGGATCCCAACTGCAGACTGGAGAAATTACAGTGAGTATCACACACACACACACACACACACACACACACACACACACACACACACACACACACACACACACACACAAGTTTCTATCTCCCATGTCCAGCAGTACCCCATGAGGTAATAACTGCTCCCCTCTTTGGTGTGTGTGTGTGTGTGGTGTCCTTCATCTGATCTGATGAAGTGTTTCCTTATCTCTCTTACAGCCTGTCATACTGCAGTATTGGAGAGGAAGGCTTCAGAGCTCTTGCATCAGCACTGAGATCAAACCCCTCACACACGAGAGAGCTGCAGCTGGATGGGAATGAAGCAGGAGATGCAGGAATGAAGCATCTTTCTTCTCTTCTGGAGGATCCCAACTGCAAAGTGGAGAAATTACAGTGAGTATCAAAACACACACACACACACACACACACACACACACACACACACACACACACACAGACACACAGACAGACAGACCTACCACTCACCATACACTCACACACATACTTTATACCTGAATTTATGTTACACTGATGCACCATCTGCACTCCATCAGCACACACACACAGACACACACAGCACACACACACACACACATGCATACACAGTACACGTACGACAGTACAGGCAATTACGCACACTCGGCACAGACATACAGTATTTGCCACTCACTCCTGCCATATAGGGATGTCCCGATCCAGCTTTTTGCACTTCCGATGCAATACCGATATTGTAGCTTTTAGTATCTGCCGATACCGATACCGGCCGATCCA
>JAODXP020000020.1:23624461-23656961 GCA_027497455.2 Sardinella longiceps
TGAAGACTGAAAGTATATTGCCACATCATGAAAAGTTTGAACATTTGCCAGGGAGAATAATTTGCTGGCGGTCTGGTCATTAGGCTCAATGGGGTGAGATGTGTAGGATTGTGAAGGCACAGTTTTGGATGCTCAACAATGTTGCAACTTTTCTGGAACAGTGGGTGCACACTGTGAAGCTCACCATAAAGGTCCATTCACCGGCTTTACTCTCTACTTCTCCTTCTTTCTCTCTCTCTCTCTCTCTCTCTCTCTCTATCTCTCAATTCATGAAAGCTTTATTGGCATGAACGTTTCAATAACATCTCTCTCTCTCTCTCTGAGAAAGTGTGTCAAAGTGTGTCAATTCTGCCCCCCCCCCCCCACAAAAAAAAATAAATAAATAAATAAATAAATCTAAGCCAATGACCCACCCTTTACATTTTTAATACAGGTGTGGATATAGTATTTTTGAGAATTTATGATATTGCAATTTCTATATGGAAAACAAGCAACTTTATATTTTATTGAAAAATGAAATGAAGTGGCTTAGTACAGTCAGTGGTTTGTGTGGTAAGCTGAAAATGAATTTCAGTGCAAGTGCAAACGCCACTGAATGAAAAGAACCACGAAATGAAAAGACAACAACCTGCACTTCAGAAAGAAGTAGCTTAAATGCTTAATCTTTCTTTTGGTCAAACATGACAAGCTGTTAATAGCATGAGTTTCCCTGCAGTACCACAGGGGTGCACAGGTGGCGCTAAATGGCTTCAGTTTGCCTACCACTCCACTAGCCCCTCTTTCACTGATTCATTTTCCTCACAGAAAATAAGACAAGGTTAATGAATTTTAGTTTGGAAAAAATCATTATTTGCATAATTTTTCTCAAACTAAAAATAGAAAACAGGTCCCACAGACCCAAAGACCTTATGAGGGTTGTTTCATCCTGTCAAATTACTATCACCATCTTCAGGTACAGGCAACATTCATGTGTGTACTTTTAATTTTCTTCGCTCTTCTTCTTTTCCCATGTCCACAGTACTGATCAAATGTTTTTTTTTTTTGCTTCTTAGTTTTTTCTTTTCTTAGTCATGCATATTTTTCATGTAGGCCTACATTATACAGCTAAAATAGAAAATGCTCAAATTTATTTTCATGAATATTAAAAATATCCATTTACTGAATTTATTAAATACTGAATGTAGGCCTATCCTATACACCAGAAAGTCCATCACCAGCATGATGGTCTAACTGTCAGAAAAGAACTCAAACAAGGAGACTTAAATATTTTCCATCACTGCCTCTTGAAAAGCTGTGTTCTGTGATCACGAAGGCTGGTGAAATGATGATAGATGCCTGTTGAAAGCCATAATATGACTGAATGCTGAATCTGTTTGCTGTTCAGAGAGGCTTGCTAGCCTGTAAAAACAAAATAAAAAAAAAACTCAGTAGAAGTATCATGCCCATGGCAGAACTGCTGATTATATAGGCCTATTCTGTATTGCTTGATTGCCATTAAAAAACTGTAACAGAGAGGTCTCTGCTATAATTAGCCTGGTTTTCACATTGGGTGGTATTCTCTCGCAGGTGCTTAAGTCCAAAAAAGTGCTTAGTGCAAGTAGAAATTAATGGAGCTAAGTGACTTAAACAACTGGGAGAATATACCAGCCATACTGATCTGCAATGCATAGTACAACACCTTTCACTATCACAGAGAGATGTTTACTAAGTAGGTAAAAAACACCAAAAAGTCTTGTGAATTGCCAGTATTACTAGAGAGTTATGCAAGTATACCAATGGGATCTGGGAAGGGCTGTAAGGTGGTGGAGCCTGTCAGAAGAAAAAAGGCATCATGATTAACATTTGAAATGACATTGTAAGACTCACGTGCAAAAAAAATGTGGCTATAAGAAAAATGTAAAACCCCAATTCCAAAAGTAATAATTGGTAAAATTTGAATAATAACAGAATGTGATCATCTGCAAATCTCATACACCATGTTTAGCTGCAAAATGTAATACCCAAAACATAGCCTAATATATATTTTACACTATGTAATACTTAAATACATTTTCTATTCATTTTCACTTCACATCTTTTAGAATTCCCTTATTTTCACAGAAGATGGGTCTCATCATATTTTTACTCTATGACTGCATGTAGCCAACTAATCAAAATGCTTACAGGATTATGGAGAACAACTGATTCTATCTCCACACCTCCGTCAATGGCAATGCAGTCTACATTGATGGGGGGGATGCGGTGATCATAGTCTATGAAATGGTAATCATTCACAAGAATCTGGGCGAAGGAATGGAGAGACACTTTAGTGATATTGGTAGTAATATTGTCAATAATAAAGAATAATGTTTTTTTACCAGTATTATTATAATGGTTGTAAGAGTGAAATATACCCCTGTACCATATAGGTATTTTTGTTGACCAAGAATTTCAGGGTGAAGCTCTTCCCACGTGGAAGTGGTGATGGTCTCCATGTCTCCCACCCCCACCGTGAGCCTTGCAGGGTGTTACACACAACATAGTTTGCGCCGAATGGGCCATACCGAGGGTTGAAATGAAGCGCTCTGTCATTGCCACATCGGAAGTCCACTTGAAATCTACCACCAAAAGAATTGAAGAATTGTTGTATGCTAAAGGTTTATAACAGTGTTCGCAGACTTGTACATTCTATCTGTCTATAAAATGGTTGACGAGGTTATGCACTTGGCCTATATTTTATGGTGAGAAAACAACTCCTGAAAAAGGAGTCATATATCACTGTGTGTGTAATATAATGTTATCAGACAGTCCAAAAGGTCAACAAAGTAGGCTGTCACATTCAGCTGTAAAGTCTTTCAGAAATAACAGTGACAACATCATATTGACATATTGACTCATATTGACTTACAGGACTATCAAGGACTAGTAAAGCTAGCAAGTTGCTTGAAGGTTTAACACTTAATTTGGTGGAAGCAATTACGCGGTTTAGTGCCTTGTGTAAGGGCACCGCATCCACAGATTTTGGACATGGGGACATGTGGAATCCCCATCCTCTTCAAATTGAACCAATTCAAATCAGTCCAAGACCGCTGCAGCCCAGAAGTTGGCCATTTTTGTGGAATTGCAATCTTGTAACACGTTTGTGTTACTGTCAAAAGTGGCAGTCAACATAAATTTCCAAAATGTATTACTAGTGTTCACCAATTAGCGTAACACTGAAACAGGACATAGAAGGACCAGCAGGGGCACCACAGAAACTTTGGGCCCTATCATATGACAGAAAATAAGAGAGGGTACCGCACACTCCTGTCCAATATGTAGTTAATTACAAACGTTTATTACAAACTGTGGCCTTTTTCAAGTTATATAAAAGGCCACAGGCCGAAACGTTGTTTGTAATAAATCACATATTGGACAAGAGTGTGCTTAATTGAATGACTGCCTCGACACGTTGGCTTCCTCCTCCAAAAATATGACAGAAAATAACCTTATTTGGGGTTCTCAAACTCTGGAGATTACTGGGGTCCACTGACAGTGACTGCCCCACCCTGCCCCGTCCATCAGCACTGTGTCAGAGTCTGAATGGTCTACTACACCTCAAGAGAGTTTGCTGTTGTTTTCCATACCTACTGGCACCAGGCATTACGCTTCCTTTGACAGTGATGGCACCCGAAATAGGAGCAGTAAAAGGGATTTTCTGGGGAGGAACAATCATCACACTGCTAAAACTGTCTTGCGCTGTCTTGCGCTAATCATTAATTTTATTTCATTTATACTAATCAGGTCATTTTTTTTTCAAAACACAACACTTTCAATGCAAAGTTTAATCTAAGTTGTAAAGTAAAAGTATCAAATTTGGTTGCAAATGATAAACTTTGCCTATATTGGTAAACACAGCCTGTGTGGGGTTTGGGTAGCCTAGTGCACAGGGTAATGTACTGTAATTGTCCTCGAGACTTGCTTTCATAGTGCTACATGTTACAAATCATTTACAACCACTTATCCCTGCCAGTACCATCCCCATACAAACTTACCAAGGCCCAGTTCCCCAAAACATTCTTATCGCTAAGTAGGCTAGTTCTTTACCTCTTCAGGGTGCTTGCTCTTTTTCCAAATCAAAATTCCAGACTTTTTCCAGACTTTTTCAAAACTGATATCTTGTTCCCCAAGACCTTGACTCAGGGCCGCAACTAATCCCCCATAGAAAAACAGTACCACTAAAATTACATAGAATCAATTCAGCATCATATGATGACCTTCAAAGTAGTATTGTTGGTAATGTATACTGTGAACAACACATGACACAACAACAGTGAAGGCAGTACATCAATGAAGAGTATAGGATGCATATTTGTATGGAGAAGTAGTAGGGGGGTTTGGGGGTTCCCCCCAAGAAATATTTGAAAAATGAGTTGCCATTTCCTGCAATCTGGTGCATTTTAACTCTCATAGCAATTAATTAAGTGGATTACCTACTGCATTGCACATTATTTGAATGCTGCATGAGGTCACTGACAATAGCAGCCCTGGCTGATATCATTGTAGTTGGTAGTCAGTGAGACCTTGTAATATTTCTTAAAATTGAACCAAATTCATTTCATTTCAGACCTTAATGGCAGTTTGATAAATGCACTGATATTCATTATTAATTATTTCATTGAAAATGTGTCTTAACACTTGAAGGAAATGGGCTACAGTAGCCTACCCTGAATCACTAGCCTAATTATCACAGGGTAGGCTATTCCTTGACCAACATATCAGTCATGGTATGTCTGAAATTACCACTTCAGCCTAATATTGGAGACTACAAAAACAGCTGTGCTTGGTACAGTGATGTTATTGCTACCTCATTGTAGATCTACAGATAGGTACTGTATGCCTATGACTTCCACTGTTTTTTGGAGCCTATGATGCAGGCTCGTCATCATGCATATAGAACTGTTTCCACAATAGGCTAGCCTACTTCGAACTCATGAATTAATCTGTAGGACAAACGGTTTATCAAAGCAACTAGTAAGCAGAATAGATGAGTAGTTCTTGTGATGCTCTTTAAAATGTTATATGTATGACATTTCTGAGAGGAGAAGTTATTAAACAGAGAAGAACTGATAGATTTGGAATCCATAAGCGCACGGTGAGCACATCGCAATATTAAATGCGTTCACGGTTTTTATAACGTGAGGGGTAGGCTAGGGTGGTCTGTAGTGGTAGGGACGATGTTAAGGTTACCTGCTGTCATTCATGCACAACTATGTTTGACATTTCATCTATCACAGACATGGGCGCACTTTTCAACTGGGGTGAATTAAAACTGTGAACAATAAAGTAGAGGGGAGGGGTCTTTCTTACGTTGTTTTAAATCATAGTTTTTACACCCTTATACTATTTCTTATTTCAAAATATTCTGTGTCTTTGAGCATACTTTTTTCCATACTTTATTAAGACTTTCACATAAAATCCAAGACTTTTCAAGGTCTGGAAAACAGCATTTCAAAATTCCATACTTTTTAAGACTTTAAAGACTTGCGCAAGCACCCTGCTCTTCCTTAACCTTCCTCTTAACGTTAAGACGTGATCCCCGAAATGTTCGTACACTAAGTGTATCTTCTGTAACGTTAAGTCACACTTTCTTAAGGGTGGTCTGAACCATTCTTAGCTTTCTCTTATTTACATTTACATTTATGCATTTAGCAGACGCTTTTATCCAAAGCGACTTACAAAAGAGGGATAACAATCAAACTGCAACACATAAGTAAATGCTTACCAGGAGTGCCATTTGCTAATAGGAGAGCAAGTGCAAGAGTTTAGAAGTGCTTGGTCAGAGTATTCCAGGTAATTTAAGGAACTAGGACAACAGATACTCTTGAAAGAGCTGGGTCTTTAAGAGTCTCTTGGCTTATGTTTTTGGCTTAAACATAGGCTTTACAGCTTTAAAAAGTGTTGTATTGATCTCAATACTTGCGCACTTACTGCCAAGGAATATCTGAATTGGTTTCCTTGCATTTTGTGTTTTATTTCGCATAAATTAAAAATCGCCAAAATTCACTAAGTTGCTTTGCTTTTCAACCCTTCTAAAATGCAAACATGCCACATACACAACTCATATTGGGACACATTATGTTTTTACTCATATTGTATTATGCATATTTATTGTTAATTGCAGCACCTTAATTCCGGAAAAGACATTTTCACGCATGCTCTAAAGAAGCGCAAATGACAACAATCAATGACAGGAACATGGATTTGGTACCTTAAGTGATAGCTAAGAACAACGTGGGAACACACTCAGAAAAGTAAACAACTTTGGTAAGATATATCTTTCGAGTCTTCTTAGTGCGCTAAGAGTGAGCGTTATCGGGGAACCGGGCCCATCTTGTTAGATGACAATCTCATATAGAATCATCCTTATAAAACACCTTTCACGGAATGTTGTGCAGATTCAACTATACTGCATATTTGTACCAAATGGTGCTACACTTGTTAGGCTACTACGATCAAAGGAATAGTCCACCTTTTTTATGAAAATGGATTATTATAGGTGAAGTCAGTTTAAAACGGGGAAGTAACTTACAGGATTGTTGTATTGTTGTCGCATGTTGTTGGAGTTCCCTTGGCTCCTGTTCAGTGGCTTAATGAAAGGTGTAATTCATATCAGCAGACTCAGGCCTGCTCCATTGCTCCACCCCACATGTTTAGTTTCACTGCTAATCAGTTTGTGAAAGCAGACTTGTTCCACAGCCTTACCTCTCCCATTCAACCTATTAACCCCATTTACAATAACTCACCAAAAACGGCATTTTACTCAGTAATTTTTTTCTACATATTTAAAGGTGTCAGGGAGCCAACAACAGTTTAGAGAGCAACGTGATTACAGTAGGTGATATTAACTTGGATAAATGATAAACCTTGGATGTGTGCTTGCATTGTTTAGGTAGAAGGGACATAGAAAATAAATATATTATTGGTCCGTGTAGCATTATTGTACCTGTGCTCAATATTAAAATATATGCAACTTTAATTTAAATACAAAATCTTTAAATAAAAACATGCTCAAATGCAATTTTACAAGACCAGCTAAATCTATATGTGTAGGCTGGCTATTGATATGGTATGGCTAAATGGCGCCCTCTTTGACACCACAATTGACCTATATTTGATTTGTAATATGTGACATCACATGTAGGCTTTATTCTAATTTGCCCATGTTTGAATCTTCAGGATTTACATATGAAAGCAGGACAGCTCTTTTGCCATGCACAACCTCTTTGTTTTGAATCAAATAACCTCAAGCAACAATACAGAAAGCCGAGGCTCTTCTGTTATCAGTTACCAATAGGCCTACACCTGACTTAAAGGAGAAATCCGGTGTGATAAGGACTACAAGTATATTGCAACATTGAAAGTTTGAATGTTTGTCGACAATGTTCAAATGTTTGTACAGATCGGAGAAGACCGCTTGCTAGCTTCCAGGTGCATATACAGTAGCTAAGCAGCTATCTGTACAATTATGCTGCATTCCAGGAAGCTGGGAGGTAGGTGATTTCAGACCTCCAACTATGAAAAGTGCACTGGAAGCGGGAGATTCTAGTTAGTTGTGAAGTGGGAGTACTGATTTATCCCAACTTCACAGTGATGAGGTAGAACAAAGTATCTCTGGGTAGAATGACATCACACAACAATGGCTGTGCCCACCGAAAGAAAACTTTAAACACAAACTGATTTGGCTACTTAGGCTACACCTAGCGATATTCACTCAGAAGCTATAACTTATAAGCGGTCTTCTCTGGCCTCCAGGAACATTTCAACATTTCAACATTCTGATCCCAGATGTTCCATAGTAGGCCTAATATAAGATAAGAAATCATTTTGTTTTCATCGTTGTTGTTATGCAGTCATCTCCACCACATAGGCCTACTCTAGGTCTAAACAGGACAAGAGGGGCTGTGTCTGTTAAACCTTGACTGCAATATGGAGGCCAGATTGACACTGAGTACACATGAAATATGTTGCAATTAATTTGTCTGATGATACTTTGTTTGCTGTACATAGTTTAATTGCCAACACAATCTTCAATTACAGGCATTCATGTAACAATTTTTTTATCAACAAGCTATACACCGCAGGTGATATTAAAAATCAGTACAGTGGATTCCATATTATGTTTTAAACAGTACTGTCAAATTTAAAACGATTATTACAGAGAAATTTAATAATCTACTGAATGTAGGCCTTGATACTATTTGTTTGGTCGAGCTAACCTACTCTGCCTGGTAATTCACAGATTTAAAACATTACCTAATCTTTTTAAATGTATTTTTGAGCTTTTATTTCATTATTTATAATCAGAATGGATGGTACAGATGTATATAGATAGTAAATAATATGGGAAAGAGTTTTGTGGAATGGTTTCCGTAGCCAATTGCTCCAAGACACCTGCGGATGCAAGCATAATCTACATATGCATCTCGAAATTCATTTCCAACAAATGTCAAAAAAATGTTCACAGAGAAAACAACTTCTAGAAATGAAATGCTATTGTGTATTCATGCGGAGACGTTTCTGTTGATGCGATGATGATGGGAGTCTGTTGCATAAGGTAGGCTATAATATCACTGTTCAGTGATGCCTGGTGACCTGTAATAATAAATCAAAAACAAACCTCAAGAAGAGTTACATGCCCACTTAAATTTTAAATAGCAGATAGAACTGCAAACAAGATCATTGAGATACAACATAAGGATAGACATTTGTTTACCAGGTCTCTGCCATAAGAACAACTCATACTTTTGATGATGATAAAACAATAGCATTATGCTTGACAATAGCTCTAAATCAAGTGTGCTTGCTATTGATATTTTAGAAAATAATTGTCGGTTGTCACTGGAAGCAAAAATAGGGAGTGAAGGGGTGTGTTTATGTTTAAACTTGAAGTATGTCTGTATGTGCCTGAAACAGGGCCGGACTGGGACCAAAACATGGCCCAGGCATTTTTGGCTGTGGTGGGCTGACCATGATTTTATTCAATTATAATAACTTCCTGGCAAGCTAAAAGGCATTCGTTAGACGCATTACATGAACATAAGATATTTAATTGGACTAGCCCAATATCCTTCAAGAAAATTATGACAGCACCAGCCTAGAAATGGCTATCGGCCCACTGGGCATTGCCCTGTATGCCTTATGGCAAGTCCATGCCTGGCCTGAAAACTATTTTTGTATTTTCACTGAGGTCTGACCGATTAAATTTTCTTTATAGGCTAGTCCAGACATTTTTGACTGGAGCACCAAAAGTTGAATTAAAAAAAAAAACAATAATATTATGAAAATGACCAAATTACAGAGTTATTTGTTCAGGTATATAGTTTAATGAGCCCCATGACTATCAAATTACATTTTTGAGAGGGATAAAATGTGATATTGATCAAATTTGACAGAAACACAACAGGAGAGCTAAAAATATCTAGATATACCCTAGTGGACATGCAATGACACTGACATGCAATTTAGTTATCCAGTTATGCAATTAAGAGTATACCAGTGAGCGCTCATGCTGGGAATGGCTGTCTGCCTGTCAAGACAAAAAAGTATGGTTGTAAACATTACCCTTTGAAATGGGAAATTATGACATGATACAGCATCAACCAGAATAACAAAGTCGTAAACAATTCTTTAAACTGCCTTATAGCTTGTGGCAGCAACAGCAGTATAGCGTATAACAAATGATTATGATGCTTACTCGAGGATCATGGATATCAATTGATTCTATTTCCACTCCCCCATCAATGAAAATGGCATCAACACTGGTGGCAGGAATGCAGTGGTCATAGTTCAGGAAATGTTGATCGTTCACTGAAATCTTGGCAAATGAGAGATATTATTCAGTACTGTAATAAAAAAGAAGGATACCAAAAATAAATTATAAATGTTCTTGTATTGAAATATATTGAAATATAGGCTGTTCTTACTGAATAGGATTTCCGGTTGACAATGAATTTCACAGTAAACTTGTGTCCGCGGGGGAGTGGTGATCGGCTCCATGTCTCCCAGCCCCACCTTGAGCCTTGCAGGGTGTTGCACACGACATAGTCTATAAGGCCCAATAGGCCATAACGAGGGTTGAAATGAAGAGCTCTGCTATCTGTCCCACAACGAAAGTCCACTTGAAACCTACTCACATGGAATAAAACAACTGCATCATTAACATTACAACTATCTCTATCTTGTTCAGTTTAGAGATAACAAATGGGTAAAAGTACTTGTAATTCACTTTCAGTCAGGACATAATTGCTTACCGAGTCCAAGCCCGGGGGTGGGCGGGTGGTGGTAGTGAGTTGTGTATGACAAAACAAGGAATATACCGGACTAAGTTTATGCATAGTCCAGATGCACAAGCCTTCTAACAGCAATATATTTTGCATGAAATGAAAGAATTTTGAACAGCACAGACCTAACGCGAACGCGAAACACTTAACATTGAGTCAATGTAACCTCAGATCTTACTTTCGGTTTCCAACAGTCAGGTCCCATTGATTCAGAGTAAAGTGCCTGTTCGCTTCTGCGTTCGGTCTGTGCTATACCAAATAATTTTTTTCCACTCGCTAACTAGCGCATTTAGCAAGCTCTTTCAACAGGGCTATGCTTGAATTCACTCCGGAACTTTCCTTTAAAGGGCAACTTCAGTCATTTTCAACAAGAGCTCTATTGCTCAAGCTTCTTGAGATTAGCCAATACTGAAGACGCAAGACATTTTGGTCCAACCATATAGGTTTCCTTGAACAGAGAATAATCACTTACAACTGGCCCAATGGGGCAGAATTTTGAACTGTATTTTTAACATCTTAATATACTCCAAATGTCACCACAAAAACTGTAAAGTATCAACAGACACCTTACAACACTGAACTGTATTGTGTATGACTACAAATGGCTGAAAAAGTGTTAAAACTGTGTGTTTTGTAAACACTGCATAAAAACACCATTTTAACCACTTTGTCAGACATTTGTAGTCATAAACACTATAGTTGTGTGTTGTAATGTGTCTGATGATGTTACATAGCTTTTGGGGTGATATTTGGAGCATGTTTAGATGCTGAAAATAAAGTTTAAAAATCTGCCCCATCGGGCTAGTTGTAAGTGATCTCTGTTCTCTGTTCATGGAAACCTATATGGTTGGACCAAAATGTCTTGCGTCTTCAATATTGGCTAATCTCAAGTAGCTTGAGCAATAGAGCTCTTGTTTAAAATGACTGAAGTTGCCCTTTAACAGTAAAACTATAAACCAGGCATTGAAACAGTAAGCTAAAGCCCAAATAAAGATTATTATTCTATACTGGTATTCTATTATCTCGCTCTACTTTGCTTTGCCACTGTTGTACTGTTTGCAGTTGTTTTCCATACCTGCTTGCACCAGGCAGCACATTTCCTTTGACAATGATAACCATTTCATCATGAAGACCACCTTCAATAGGAGCAGTAAAAGGGATTTTCTGAAGAGGAAGAATGATCACAGCATCATTCGCTGAACACAGCGGTGTTTTGAATTGGTGTTTACATCTTGTTCGTTCCTCCGATTGGCCAGAGGCTATCCTGTTGCATGCAGAAGTAGTTTGAAAGATAACAGCTTTGTTCCACCCACGACTGAGTTTGGTCTATCTCTCGATGCCAGACTATACATTTCAATCACATGGCCTGCCAGGTTAGGTGTCCTCCAGAGGTGTTCTCCAAATTGACCAAAAGACAATTGACCTTTCCGCGACCAAACCCCCAAAACGGTAACTGACCAATCATAGCATAGCAATTGGTTACTACGCTCGGGACCTCAGTCAAGCTAGCCATTTTGACGAATGGAAGTCTATGAGAGAGACGTCTACTTGAGAAGAGGAAATGAAATGTTGTGCTTATAGCGTGTGTAATTCTGACACCCAATATCCAAAAAGGCTGGAGGGAGGGGTAAAATTACATCCCCTCCTGAAACCCAAGCCCCAGAGAGAGAAATGCCTGCTGTGGATCAAACAATGTGGACGATCCCCCCATCAGCGGAATGTCAGCAACATAAACAGAAGCACCTACGTTTGTTCCAAGGTAGCTAAGAAGCTATATTAATGTTGCTAAAATCTGCCCACTGCATCGAAAACGTGAGAAAACCCCTGCTTCAAATACAATTCAGTTTTACCACCTGTCATGTTTGCGTAGCGGCAACTGTGTAGATAATAGAACACATACATATAGCTGGAATGAACCTGTTAGCATTAGCATAA
Organism: Sardinella longiceps; assembly: GCA_027497455.2. Classification (NCBI taxonomy): domain Eukaryota; kingdom Metazoa; phylum Chordata; class Actinopteri; order Clupeiformes; family Clupeidae; genus Sardinella; species Sardinella longiceps. Next base: position 23,636,698 of record JAODXP020000020.1, read on the forward strand.
CTGTTGTAAGTTTATTTTCACTGATGTTTCTCAATGTCATTGCAGCATTTTGTTGGTGGGCAACCCACACTTGAAAACCCGAATCCAATCGCAGCTATAGCCTACCGGTGCCTCTATCCGGAACTCATTTGTCTGGCTACAAACACGGCATGCAATGTCGTGGATGTAGCCTTCATAAGCATATTGCAGACCCTTTTGCCTGCTTCGATCTGAGATCTTGCCGTTTTTCAAAAAATTGCTTGTGATTTCTTTGGGTAAAGCCGAAATTGACACGATTGAAAACATGTTGCCACGCCATTCATACCAATGCTGAGAACCTGGGAGACGTGAAGCTTGACTGATATAGCAAGGTGTTGCTAAGGTGGGAGGAGTTTGCGGAAAGGTCAATTTGACGATCAAGTGAATTAAATTTAAAGTTGTTAATTTGATTTGGTTCTATCTTATGGGATATAAAGACACATTTTGCTTCCATTTCAAAGTGTTTTTTCAGATAAGTCCCATTTTTATATATTGTATACTACACTATAATTTGGTTATGTTGTAGCCTGGCGATGCCATCCTACATACCTCCGCTAAACATTTTATCTCCATACGTAGTCTGGACCAAACCCCCCTAGCTGCCTTTCCCTCGGTTACTCTACAGTTTAGCCAATCAGCACACAGTTTTGAGCGATGTCTCAAATTTTTGTAGTCCTACAGGATAGGAACGCGTTTCTTATTCTCCCCCCCACTTTCTAAATACATTCACAAAATTGGTACATGACATTAGCATCCATGATCTTGAGGATTTATTGCCACTACGATGTCAAAATAGATCAGAACTTGCCAGAGATCTGTTAATGCTGAAAGCGAAAGTTGTAGGCGTGAGAGCCAGACAAGAGAATACGTCATATCTAAACAGAAACCTATTTCAATTACGTTTGGCCAGACTGTATGACATAGTCAACAGTCGCTTTCGCCCAGGCTAGTTATGTTGATCTATTTTCTACAATTGCCTGTAACCATCATTGGGCGCAACAAATGTCTATCATAGCATACCTCAGTCAGAGCCAATACCAGAGCCACCACATGACGTAAAATGTAATCGAGGGCCGTACAAATCCCTTTTTGTTCTGTGATTGGATACCGAATGCAGGCGAAAAAAATTGCCCATGGTCACCATGCTGCTTTGCAGAGTGAAATAAAATAAGCGCGCAAAGGAGCATGGGAACTCCCAGGCTAGTAGATTGGCACCATTTTCAGAAAGGGGAACATCTGAGGTAAATTTGAGGAAAGTTTGGTGAGGCTAATGATTATGACTGCCGATATTGAATATTGTGTTTACCAAGCTGAATTTTGTGCTTTTAGTCTGCAATTTAGATGCATGAATAGGGTATTTTCTGTATTACAAGATGACTAACAGGGAGGCTACACTGGATGCGTTAAGTCAAAGACTTATCTGCCGTAGCAATTAGCTTCCATTATGAACAATGGAAGTGGCTACACCAGATGCGGCATAACAGTCAACATTCTAAATTCTATTCACCATTCATTTCAATGTATTTTGTATTTGTATTTTGATGGAACTTGACAATGCAATATACCGGAGTAAGTTTAAGCATAGTCCTGCTGCACAATAGCCTGACATAGCCCGACCATAATACTGCTGTTCCTCCGTATTCATGGTCTGGGGGTTCTTTAACCTGACGCGATTATAGTGCGGGAGGGAGGGCATTCAGTTCTGGTTTGAAACGATTGGACAGCTCGTCTAATCAGCTTTGTTTATTGGCCGGTAGACTCTCTACCGATGTAAACATGCGCCAGAAGACTGACCCAGACCATAGTTACGGATGAACATTCGTATTATGGGCGGACTATGTCAGGCTAGCTGCACAAGCCTTCTAACAGCAATATATTTCGCATGAAATGAAAGATTTTCGAACAGACGCGAAACACTTTACATTGAGTCAATGTAGCCTAACCTCAGATCTTACTTTCGATTTCCAACAGTCAGGTCCCATTGATTCAGTGTAAAGTGCCTGTTTGCTTCTGTGTTCGCGTTCGTTCTGTGCTGTACCCAATTATTTAGTTCCACTCGCTAACTAGTAGCCTTGACACGTCAGACTATATCATAAGAATGTATAGTCTGAAGACCACTGATAGACTGTACCTCAATGGAGGGGCGCGGTGATTGCAGTTGTCTTTCAAACTGCCTCTCCACGTAATAGGCTAGCGTTCCGGCCAGTGGTACCAGCTGGTATATCAAACTTTTCCCGTAGCCCGTCGGTAACACGGCAAAGACATCTTTTTCAGAACGAAAAACTTCAGTGCACTTTCTTGTTTCACTTTCAAAGAAAATGACAAGTGCAATTCGTCCAAAACTAAAGCCAAAGACGATTCCGCTCTGGTTTGAGCAGGGCTGTCGTCATCGTAAACAAAGCCCGCCTTACGATTTCCTGTACACATACCGCGCTGTGATTGGTTATCCGCCTCCAGAGGAAGGCTAAAACGGGTTTCTATCAGTGGCCTCTAGACGTACCTCTGTGCAAATTCAAATTTGCTACCACTAGGGGTACGTCTAGAGTCTAGGCTAGCTAACTAGCGCATTTAGCAAGTTCTTTCAGCAGGGCTATGCTTGAATTCACTCCGGTACTCTCCTTTAAGACTTAACGCATCCAGTGTAGCCCTAGGGTGAGATGCTCTTCTAAAACATGAATTAGGCATTATCTCATGAACACTAAATGTTTTTTTTTTTTTTTTTACTTTTTAATTTTATATTATTCTTTTGTATTATCTATATGATATTTTTATGCTTTATTTATTTAACAAGTGCTGTAGCCTACTATGCTTCAGCAATACTTTCACTTTCACTTGACTTCAACTTTGATTTAGGAGCAATATTTGGTCAGGCATATCTATTATCTACTGACTAAAGTACTGTACATGAATTGTACTTTGTTCTCCTCTGTTAATGGTAAATAAGAACATTGTGGCAAGGACATATGTGCAGCAAAACTCATAGGTCATGCGAGTGTATGTATGATGATGTAGGTATTTCAATTGTGCACGTCTCAAACGTGTGTCTGTGTGCATGTCCTCCCTTGAATATCCCTTGGGTTAAATAATGTATCTTATCTTACTGTATCTTAAATGCTCTCTGCATTAGGGCAGTGGAAAGATCATTTATAGGGGTTGTAAGATTGTGTAGCAAAAAAGAGTCAAGGCTACTATAAGAATTTAGAATTATTCAGTAATTCAGATACCACTACTAACAGACACTCATGTTGACGCATTCTAGCCATTGAGTTCATAATTTGCCTATTTTGACTATTTTGGCATTTGTACAGTAACATACCTAGGAAATGATGTCATTATAAGTCAAGTAATGCCACTGTAGCCTAAGTCAAAACACCTGACCTAAATCTATACTAAATCTGATAACAAGTAAATATAAAATGAAGACTATGGGAAAAGGTACCAGGAGCATACAGGTGGAGAGGGAATTACAAACACAAGTTTGATTATTGTTCAAATAGCAAAACACAAGCCTGGGAGTTCCCATGCTCTTTTGCAAGCTCAATGTCTTTTCACAGTAAATATAAAAGTAAATATCTGTGTAAATGAAGTCAGTGATGTCAGGATGACAAATTCTTGTGTCATTGTGTACAGAGAAAACAGTCAAATTGCTCAGTTGTTGTCAATGTAACAGTGTACTTGGGAGATGTGGTGTAAGCTATGTTTTTTTTATGTGTACAAGTGACAGAATGATGCACATGAAGCCAGTAGGTTTGAGAATTTCATTCCTGATGTGAGAAATGTACCAAGACCACTGAGAAAAAGTATAATTTACAGTAGGCCTACTATGATTTCAAGATGGGTAAGTAACTTACGGGATTCTTGTATTGTGGCATCTTGCTCTCTTTCAGCAATGGGTTCCCTCAGCAGAGACTTGAAGGCTGCCAATCATGTGAAGTAGGTGAAACCTGGCTACCTTTCTCCAGTATACTATATTGCTCCACCCATACTTGCTCATACATTCAGTGAGGTTTCAGAACTGGCATGTAGCCACACCTCTCCCCATAAGTCATGTATGTGTAGGTATACATTTATTTCCCCTCACAAAACAGAGCGTCATTATCTTCATTATATTTTATCCACATACTGCAGATGTATTAATAAAACAACATGTTATTCTTGGTGTGATATTGCCATCAAACATAAATCAATGTGATGTTAATGATGGGGCATCTTCTGGAATGATCATGCTCAGAAAAATTCCAAGTGACTAGGAAATCCAGGTTGTTATTTGGGAAACGGCATAATGTTCTGTCAATCCGTCTGATAAAACCTCCAGGAGCACAAGAGGGCAATGAACCAGGAAACCTGGTCAAATACAGTTCAGTAAAGGAAGTAGTTATAACAGCAGTTTTGTCCTTGACTCACACAATACATAAATAAGCTCTTACTGAATTCTGATATGTTGCTTCAAAACAACCATTAGGAGAAAAAAGACTGGCAGAGGAGAGATCTTAGGTTGCAGTTAAACTGGACGTGGACTACAGGCTTTTTCCTGAGAGTTCAAAATGACATTATGAGGCATTGACGAGAGCTAAAAAAAAAAAAAAAAAATACTGACTACTAAATGACTACCTCAGGATAAAAAGACAAAATTTAGTTCAACTTAATAACAGATCAAAGACAGAAATAGCGCTCATGTGGAGAGTCAGGACTTCGGTTTAACGCCTCATCTTAAAGCCATCAATGATATGCTGCAGAAACACAAGCACAATGTGGATTGATATTCAAATCATAGCACTGTTGTAAGAAAAATTATTTCTAGTATTAAAAGAAATTTAATACAATACTGATTGAATAGCAAACTAACAGATAACTAGCTGAATGGGGCAGGGAAAGCGAGTTTTTGATAACTACTGGTTCATTATTCAGGCTATATTCTGCCACATTACATCTTTAAAAAATCTATGTACAGTATAATAATCAAATGATTGTAACCAATCCACTTGTTACTTCTTACATGTGCACTGACAGTGACTAAACAAAATGAAAGCTTACCATCTAAAGAGAAGAATTTAACAACTGCAACATTCAAAACATTTACAAAAGATAACATGAGAATCAATCAATTAATCAGAACAGAACAAAAAGAAAGAAAGCCCAGACATCGTCACATGACAAGCATTGTTTATTGTCTCTCAAAGATGAAAACAGAACGTGTGTACAGAATGGCAGCCACATGCAATACAAAAATATGAATTTTACATGACATAACATGTATTGACCCATTCTAAAAAATGTACAATTCATTTCTTACAGCATTTTATACATGAAAAAATATAAAGATTTATTTACATTTGGAACAGGGGAGCCGTACCTATTCAAAAATGTTATGATGTACAATATATATATATTATATTATATATATAAAATGTACAAATATTACAGTAATTACAGCATGGTCATTAGCTGTACAGTGAAAATCCTATGTATTTATATGTGTATATTACACGTCACCTATGGTTTGTTTGTTTTTTTCATACCAGAATTACTTGAGTCTCACAGAATTAACTTCTACATTTTCAGACAAAATATACTTACTCACCCATCTACCCACACCCACAGACAAATACACCCATACACACACACTCACACCCACACACACACACACACACACAAGTGTGCATGCATACCAGCATACAGTAGGCAAATGAGAACACAAAAACACAGACTCCCAGGCATACAACAGAGGTAATGTTGATCAAACTAATGAGGAGACGCTAACATGCTAGATTGCTGCTGAAGCTCTCTCTCTCTCTCTCTCTCTCTCTCTCTCTCTCTCTCTCTCTCTCTCTCTCTCTCTCTCTCTCTCTCCCTCTCTCTTCCCAATGGTGCATGTAACCCTACTCCAAATGAATACACTACATAGAGTTAGGTTTAAAATCACTCAGAGTTTTGAGAAGACACCTGCTTCTCATTTTGGCTTCTTTGTTGCATTCAAAACGTCCCAATTCTTAGTGGGCCACATGAAAATACAGGCAAAAGATAGCAGCACATCTGGGTGTGTCCAACTGTGTTATGGCTTCCTTCACTGTAATCCACTGTCAGGGCTCTTGTCACTTGCTGGCATCCATTGAAAGTCAGTGTAGCTGTTCCAATGTGTCTCTGTCCACTGTGAGTCCACGCAAACGCTGGTGAGACACAGTACATGGGATGCCACAACAACAAGAAACAAAAAACAAATAAATTAAAATAAATAAATACACAAACAGTTGTCTTTGTTGTCTATGAGTTGATGTGCCAAGGCGCTGTAGGTCAGGCACCTGATACACAAAGAAGAAACAGAGCTCGCTGTTCAGACAGAGGGAGAGAGAGAGAGAGAGAGAGAGACTGTATATGCCACTTCAATGAGGCACCAGGGGTGCCACAGATGTCAGATGCACTACTGGAAAATACATTGCTGCTGGACAGTCACTGGTGGGTCTGCCAGTACCATGGTGACCAGCTGTGAGTTTTTATTTATTTGTACACAAAGGTCTGAGTCCAGTCCCTGGTTTTGTCAGCAAGAAGCACGTCACAGCAGCATAGGTGAAGGTGTGTGTGTGGGAGTGCTTGTGTCGGAGGTGGGGGGGTTGATTCACTATCACACCAATTTCACATACACACACACACACACACACACACACACACATGTCCATTTCACTGAACACACACCGTAAGCCAGAAAGGAGAATCACAGACTCTTTTTTTTCCTCCAAGAAAAAAAAGGAAGAAAACCAAGATCACGTAAAGGCAAGAGTTTTAGATGGGTCAGAAGCAGGAAATGGGTAGTAGTCCGTTAAGCTTCTTCTCCCGTCCTGTGGGAGATTCTCCGCTCCCACACATCGAGGAATACAAACGCAAAGGACGAGGAGCAAGAAGAGGAGGAGGAGGAGGCGGAGGTGGTGGAAGATCAGTCTTGGATTAGTGGAAGCAGAATCTGTATCAGGCAGAGTCAACGCTTTGCTTTACTTTAGTTTGTTTATTCATTTTTTTTTTGTTTTTGTTTGTTTTTTTCTTCTCTTTTAATCCGAAAGTTAAGGATTTCAGGATGCATGCAAGGCAGACCCAGGCTTTAGTTGTTTTGCATTGCTTAGGATTCATAAGAACAGCTACAACCTGTGTTAAGAAAACAGATAGAGCAGAGACAGAGGCAACACAGAGGAAAAGAAAGCAGAAGAGTGGGATGGAGAAAGAGAGAAGTATAAAACAGAGAGAAACAGAAAAAGAGAGAGAACAGGAGGGTTAAACAGTGTTACAGTAAAAGATATAAGTGTTAGATTTACAAGGAAAATGTGAAGAAAATCACTGTTATACATAATATTAAGAGAAGTTACTTTTTTAATAATAAGTTGTTTAATTGGCAAAGATCATGCATGCAGTGTGCAGAAGAAGATTAAACTGTTTAGCATAACAATTTGGAAAAAAGTGGCGTTTTCAAGATGACATAACATTACAAACCATTTCATATGTCACCCATAGGGATGAATGGGAACTGTGGCAAAACGTTTCAAAACGTTATGACCGCTGAATTTGCCACAGGAAGAAGTGTCCCCAGTCATTTATCCATTGGAGACTGACCAATTGAGAGTTACTGTGTCACTAAACTCTATGAGTGAAGAGAAATTTAAAGGAGACATAGAATGGAAAACCACTTTTACATTGGTTTTGATACTGAATAGTTAGCTTTGTTCGTCTCAAATGGGGCAATTCACAACTGTCCCCTACCCCGAAGGATTCCCCAAACATGTTGTTGGACAGTCAGGAGCTAGGCCATAATCTTTGTATAGTTTGACTTGATAACCGTTCCATTTTCTATCTGAAATTTAACATAATACATGCATAGCTATCATGAACATGAGGCATGGTTCTGTCCTCTTTCATATGGAAATCCTACATTTAGAAATAGCCATTAAATGATGGGCGAATTAGGACAAAGCCTACAAATGATGTCAAATAGCACAAAGCCATTGCAGTTCAATTAAGGTGGCCAGAGGCGTTGTTTAGGCAAAAAAAACAAAAAAAAAAAACATTTCAATACACAAAACATTTAATATGTCACCCATAGGGATGAATGGGAGCTGTGGCAAAACGTTTCAAAACGTTATGACCACTGAATTTACCACAGGAAGAAGTGTCCCCAGTCATTTATCCACGGGAGACTGACCAATTGAGAGTTACTGTGTCACTAAACTCTATGAGTGAAGAGAAATTTAAAGGAGACATAGAATGGAAAACCACTTTTACATTGGTTTTGATGAATTAAGAGAGGTTGTGGATGGTCAAAGAGCTATCATGAACATGGGGCATGGTTCTGTCCTCTTTCATATGGAAATCCTACATTTAGAAATAGAATGTAGCCATTAAATGATGGGCGAATTAGAACAAAGCCTACAAATGATGTCAAATAGCACAAAGCCATTGCAGTTCAATTAAGGTGGCCAGAGTGAGGTGTTGTTTAGGCAAAAAAAAAAAAAAACATTTCAATACACATCTTAAATATGAAGTGTATAACTAGGCATGTAAAATATCACTTGATCTTCTTTTTGACAAAATACAATTGAATATATTGTATTTTAACATCAGAGAACAAGGTACAATACTCAATTAAAGCCGCAAGCGGCGATGACGGGCCCTCGCACCATGTGCACCGCCAAGAGTGCATACCGCAAGAATGTTACACAGTGAATGCACATTAACTCGGAACGGCTGTTATGTCTTTGTGTCACCCTCATGTTTTACACTCGCACACACACACTCACTCAGTCTGCCTTTTACACTATTTCCCTTAGTAGGGGCGCTACATAGATTTACATAAGTCATCCTGCATGATCAGAAGATGGTTCACAGTCTGTGTACCAACTTTGGCTATGATAGGTCAAACCGTTTCCAAGTTATAGTGTTCGACCACAAGGGGGCATTAAAGAGTTTCGATTCATGGTTATGCGTGGTCAGAACACGGTCAGGAGTCCATATACCAAGTTTGAATAAGCTACGTCAAACCGTTCCCAAGTTATCATATTTGACCACTAGAGGGCGCTAGACAGTTTCGATTCATGATTCTGTGTGGTCAGTACACGGTCAAGAGTCCATATACTAAGTTTGGATAAGCTACGTCAAACCGTTTCCAAGTTATAATATTTGACCACTAGGGGCGCTACAGAGTTTCGATTCATGGTTATGCGTGGTCAGAACACGGTCAGGAGTCCATAAACCAAGTTTGGATAAGCTATGTCAAACCGTTTCCAAGTTATAATTTTTGACCACTAGCACTTTTAGCACCTTTCCTGCTTGACCAGGTCGTGGTGCTATAACAGGCACGCCCACGGGGTGTCTAGATATCATCACAGGCACACGATCTATGAACCTGTGAAGTTTCAGATCAATCGGGTAAAGTATAGTCAATTTCTGGCACTTTTCCTACTTGGCCAGGTGGTGGCGCTATAACAGCCACGCCCACGGGGTGTCTAGATGTCATCACAGTCATACTATCTATAAGCCAGTGAAGTTTCAGATTAATCGGGTAAAGCAGTATCAATTTCTAGCACATTTCCTGCTTGGCCAGGTGGTGGCGCTATAACAGCCACGCCCCCGGGGTGTCTAGATATCATCACAGTCATACCATCTATGAACCTGTGAAGTTTCAGACCAATCGGTTAATGCTGTGTAATTTTATGACACACTTCCTGTTTCGTGATGAGCTATTAAAATCATACAATTTCATAAAATTGTTATTTCAACATAGTACGAGATATCAAAAATCCGTTCGCAATTTGGCATCATCAGCATCTAGAGGTCATGTACACCAAATTTCACTTCAATCTGACATACCGTGTCCGACGAGTACGTTAAAGTTCATTGTGTGTCCAAATTTTTACACTCCTTATTACCTCACTTCCTGTTGGGCGTGGCTAATGCAATGTAATACGAAAGTTGTTCGTCTTGGGGAGACACACACACCTACCAAATTTTGTGCGCGTAGCTCAAAGTATATGCCAACCATGGCACTTAATGTCAATTTCTGTACTTTCTCCACCTTGCCAGTTGGTGGCGCTGTAACAACCACGCCCATTAAGTGTATGAATGTCGTCGTAAGGATAATATCTATAAATTTGTAAATGACATTCAGACGATTCCATCAACGCCCTGCGATCTAATGACACATTTCCGTTTTTTCAGTTTTTCCCATATTTCACTCATCCGCCATCTTGAAATTGTAAAGGGTATGAATAATCCCTTCGCAATTTTACATCAGCAACATCTTGGCATCATGTCTACCAAATTTCACAGGAATCTGACCAACGGTGTCCGAGGAGTACATTAAAGTTCAGTGGGTGTCCGGCCCCATAGAGCCCAATGTAATTTTTTACTTTAGGGGGCGCTACAGAGTCCCTGGGCCACACCCAAGTCCATGCCTCTGTATACCTCTAGTGTGCCATACTTCCAAGGTGTGTGCAAAATTTCATGAGTTTTCACGCACGGGAAAGGGGTCAAAAATGGCCGGAACCAGGGGAAGAAAAATAATAATAATAATAATCCAATTAATCCATTCTATGTCATCTTTAAAGGATTTAATTGGGTTGATAACAAATGGGTATAGTTTGTGGCTATACCCATTGTGGCTTTACTTCTAACTTATTTATATACATAGAGTTAATGACACAGCATAACAACTCGACCCCATTCACAAAGCTAGAAGTGTACAAGTCTTAAGTGTACAGTTGGACCCTGGTATTCACAGCTGTTTGCCATTCATGTAAATTGGGTGACTGGGGTCTGAATGTCTGAGACTAGCTGTTTTTAACGCCGTGTCAGTTTAGACTGCATGTGGAGCAAACAATTCAAAAGCCTTATAGTTATGAAGATAGAGAAGATCAGGACTAGAGATGAGAGAATAATGCCAAATGATAATAAAAACGAAGAGAGAGAAAAACAGTTGAATTCCAGACATAAGGAAATGGTCTCAAGTAGACTCTGGTCAGAGGCCCTAATCTCCTAAAGCTGAGCCGCATGAGGTCTGTCTCGGTCTGCACTAGGAATAACAAGACAAGACAACAGCCTCAGCTCTGTATCGGGGGTCAGAGGTCATGCCCCTACCCCTCCTTCACCTCATCTGTCCCGTCTAGCAGCAGAGGAAAAGCCGTTGCTAGGATACATACTCAGCGGACTTCCAGAAGTGTCCGGGATGGGAGAGCCTTCTGTTGAGTTTGGGCAGCTTCTCCAGCATGTCTGCCAGCTGAGTGAAGGTGGGTCGCTCCCGCAGGTCATACGCCCAGCACGTGGACAAGATCTCCTGCAATGAGCCAGCACAGGACAGACATATTTGTTTTATGTATGTGTTATGTTTCTAAGTGTGTGAGGTACGAAAACAGAAGAAGGTTGAGGCACAGCAATAATCTAGTATCCAAAGATAAGGGAGATAAGAGCAACTGTTAGCAATCAAGGATCTTAGATACAGTAAGATCAGTCCACAATCCACACACCATACTGCTGTGGTTATGTAAACAGCCCAGTCCAACTGAAGCCAAAGAACTTTCGGCATGAAAGATTGACAATACATCTCTCCTCAAATGAGAAACGTCACTTGCACTAACTCTTTACTGATTTGCTGAAACACCTAAGCCTGAAACACACAGAAAAACAACAGCCTACATGCATAGGCCTTAACTGTGTAAATGCGTACATTTCAGTCTGAAATACAATGTCACCCACATGTAAGATACAAGGGAGTACTGTCTCTTGCTTCCCTGTTAAAGTGAAAGGCTGTGTGAATTTCCCCTGTAGCCTAATGGAGTAGAATACTTCACTTCATGCAAAGACCCTGAAGCCCCATAACAGGAATATGTTTACTTTCCTGTGGGTGTGTACTTTGATTGAACTTTCAAACCACTTTGTCTAGCCCTATGAAATCTGATTATTTTTTCTCAAATTTCGTTTAATTATTTCCAAAATTCCGTCGTGTTTTTTTTTTTCTGATTTATTTTACAGTTTCAGATTTTTCTCTTTTTTATGGCCCTATACAATTTCTGGGGGGGTCTTTGTCATGCCTGATGTTTTATGGGTCAAAGGGCCCATACTACAAGCTCTCCAACACAATAAGTGCATGCACCTTGGCCTCCCTCAGCCTAGGAGATATAGGGTATCTTATCAATCTGGATTGCCTATAAAATTATGAGCATGATGAATTGGCTGTTTTTAGTGCATGCTTACATATAATGTCATTAGAAAAGTAGATCATATTTTCAGCAGGCTAATTAATTTTTCACAGAAAGGTTTTCAGTGAAAGGGGGCACAGTGGCCCCCAATGTTTTAATCTGTTTCCACGAACAGTTGCAGGAATCCAAGTAGATGTTTTGAACGCCATTTAAATAGGTTATCGTTACTTCTTGCCCACCAATAGCGGACAGTGCCCCCCACTCAATTAACATTAGCTACTGGCTCGTTATTTTGTCTTTGTTGCATACAATTTTCTGGTGTATTTTCCTACAGACAACATTCAGTGACCTTGAACAACAGAGCTGATTCACGCCGGATTTCTCCTTTAATACCTCCTCCCCAACCACCCCCTTTACCTGGCACTTGTGTCATCATTCATCTCTCTCTACTCACCGTAACCTCCTTGCCCAGGCTGGTCTCGGCCAGCACCTTCTTGATGCCCTCCCCGCTGCCCACCTGCCAGATGGTGGCCTCCACGGGCTGGTTGGTGATAGGCCAGTCTCGGGCCTGCAGCTCGTACCATATGGTCCTTCAGGCAGGGGGGTGAGGTCAGAGCAAACATTTAGTCTCACGAGGTGGAGGCAAACGCCCTTCACACAGCATAGCAATTTACAGCATAGAAATTTACTTTTTTAATAACCAGCAAGCCTTTACTGGTAGAGGCGCAAAAAATGGCATTGCTGTATAAAGACACTGTAAAATTAACTTGTAAAATAAAGTAATTCTCATGTCATTGTTAAAAAGCTACTTTATGCAGCTTGTTTTTATATAGCTTGGATTGCTTCCAGACAGGAATGTATAAACAAACACATACAGGATACCAAAAAAACATTAAGCATAATAATGACATAATGACATCCATCTTTATATGAGCATGCATTCACATTTGTCTTGTGTGTTCATTGCGCATAATGCATGTGTGTACACAGAGCTTATCATACCCAAAGGCGTAGACATCAGCAGCGTTGGAAAAGGGAAGTCTGTCCTCGTTATTGCCAGGGCTCATCTTACGGACAATTTCAGGAGCCAAGTAACAGATCCAGCCATGTGGCAACTTCAGCTCGTTCTCACGCCTAGAGAATACACACACACACACACACACACACACAACAAAAGCATATTCAAAATGCACGAATCCACTTAATAATATTCAAAATGCACAAATCCACACAATAACACAGTACACACATATTATTTTGGCACACGGAAAAGACCCAAACAGAAACACACATGATTCACATGAGTATGACATATGCAGTCTCCATGACTACAATTATTCAAACTCAGATGATCAAATTTGATGCAGACTGTAGATTTTTATTTTTTGTTTATACACTTTATCTCATCCCCATAACCCCATGTACCAAAAGTGCTGTATAAGAAGAAATATCGACTCATTTGCACATTTTGTGCAGCCCACAGCAGGACCTTCTTTTGGTCTGAAACCTATTCTGCTAATTTGGGCCGGGTTTGGCTGAGATGTGGCTGAGATGTGGCTGAGATGGCTTCTCAGAGGAGTGAGATGTTCCTCTTTCTTACCTTCCTTCCTGGACGACTCCAGAGATTCCGAAAAGGCCAAAGTCTGTGATGATCACCTTGTTGGTGTCATGAAAGACATTCTTGGATTTCAGGTCCTTGTGAACGATGCCTTTGGCATGCAGGTATCCCATTCCCTAATAAGGACCCAAGAGTTAAAACTGGAATATGCTGCTTGTATTTAGCGTCAAAAAAAAGTTAAGCAAACAGGCTTAGGCTTTGCAACAGATAATGATAAAGACCAAAATATAGCTGATAATACCTTTACAATTTCTTGAGCGATTTGCCTGGTCTTGTTGATATCCAGATTGTTCTTGGTGTCTCTCACGACAGAGTACAAAGTCCTGCCTTTGCAGAAACTGTTAAACAAAAACAAACAAATGCATCAAATACAGAAAAAAAAAAATCATGTGTATTATTATTTTTAATTATTTTCACTGCACTCTGTCCTTCAACAACAAAATATTATTCAACAATAGGCCAAAGGACCTAGTGTTTGGTAGAAAGTATAAACATGACTGGCTGAGCGGGATGTCCTTGACTCTGACCTTGTGATGATGGCCAAGTGCGGCGGGGCCATGCAGGCACCCATGAAGAGCACAACGTTCTCGTGACGCGTCTGCCGGTAGTTCATCACTTCCTTCTTGAAGAGCTTGAGGTGGTCCTGGTTGTTGCCATCGATCTCCAGTAGGCGGATAGCCACTTCGCCGTGCCAGCGGCCCCGGTGCACGCGACCCCAGCGACCTTTACCGATGAGCTCGCCCAGATCCAGCTGCTCAAAGGGGATGTCCCACTCCTGCAGGTACACGCTGGTCTGACTGGCTTTACGGGAGATGGGACCCTTCCAGTGAGTTCCGCCACCTCCGCCGCTGCCCCGCGCGCTCGGGAGATCGTCCAGCTCGTCACCGTCGCACTCGCCGTCCGAGCCCATGTGGACTTCATCTTCCTCCAACTCTTCCTCCTCGTATTCCTCCCCCTGATCCTCGTCCTCCTCCTCCACCTCTTCTTCGTCTTCCTCTTCTACTACTTCTTCGTCCTCCTCAGCCTCCACCTCCTCCTCTTCCTCTTCCTCCTAATAAAGGAATGTTAAGATCAACGTGAATCAACACCCTGCCCTAATGACATGGCATCAACACTACTTCCAAAACCTCATGACATGAGTAATAACTATACTACATGCATCATGTGCTGTTTTTGTTTACCCTGCTCATTCAAAAACAGTTTATGTATTTATAATTTATGTCGGTATCATTTATTTACCCTTTACCTTCCGGTGCATTCTACTCATCAGTAGGCAAATGGTCATGACCAGTCCATGCAAGTACATGGAAGAAGTCATTTGGTTGCCTAGCAACATTGCTCAAATGGTCGCCCAAAATATCACCGATGGCAAAACAAACTAATCTAAAAAGAACAGTATTTGTTTACAGCCTCTGTCAATAATGTTCATGATATACGTCATGTCCATGTTTAAAAAAGGCCTCATGTCACTTTGAGTCACAGTGTTAGACACTTCTGCATTGAAATACTGTAGTTAAGAATCTAGTCTTACCTCTCCATCCTCATCCTCTGCCAGCTCGGCCCGTAGGTCTTCGGCTGACGGCTCGTTCTCATTACTGACATTAAAACACAAAACAAAATATTTCAATTTCAAATACAATTGGAAAACTAAAACAAAAGAAAAGATTGTCAGTGAGGTGGAGATCCTGGTGAAATGGGGGTGGAAGTGCTGGTGAGGGGAGGTGTTTACTTACACAGTGTCTGGAAGGCCACTTTCGGAATGCAGCGTGGATGAGCTGGACACGTCTGTGTGGACAAAGACAATTTAAGTTTCAATAAAATCTTAATTTTCATGTTCAATGTTTAGAAGAATTTCATGATTAAGTCCAGTGCCAAGAAGAGTTTAAGTGCATAAAATCCCTGTCTACAAAAAGGCTGTGTGTTGTGCCCTAAACACATGTCTGAAAAAAAACTTGCAATGACATTGGTGTCCAGCAGGAGGCAAAGTGGTACACAGTCATAACTCTAGCACACAGTCGAGTGGCATCTCCCCTTTGTCCCAAGCAAAACACCCAGCAACATTCAAGATATCACTTCTCTACCCATCATTCAATAGAAAGTTCAACCACCCTAAGCGATTAAAGCAGGTTATGCAGTCTAAATAAATGTGTTACTGTGATTAAAAACACATCGAGAAGCAGGGGGATAATAGGGGAGGAAACATGGGGGAAGGCCGTAACCATTCAGGGAACGTTAAACTCACCAGGGAAGATAAACTGCTGTCTGTGCTGAAAGTAGCAGGCAGCTTGGGAACAGAGAGGGGGAAAAAAACAAGTCGCAAGAGCCAGAGGAGGGAGAGACGGAAAGAAGGGACAGAGAGAGAGAGAGAGAGAGAGAGAGAGAGAGAGAGGCAGAGAGAGAACGAGGGAAAGAAGCAGAACATCCAGGTTAAAAAGGGGAAAGAATTTTTGGGTTAATGAGAAGGTAACAATCTCTGAGCTAAACAAGCTTGGCAAAAAATAAATAAATAAATAAACCAAGGTCAAAACAAAAAATTCTTTCATCATATGCAGTGGTGTGGTGGTGTTAACACATCCATCCAGGATAAAAAAATGCAAAGGTTAACATCATTAGTAGGTGTCTAAACAGGCGGTGCACACATTCACGCACACACAGTCACCCCTGCACATGCACATACACATAAGAGTCACTTGCAAAGCCTAACTGGGAAAGACTAAAGTGTGACTAAAACAGGATCCACATTTGATTGGACCAGTCCAGAACCAGACCCAGCGGAGAGCAGAGACAGTCTGGTGTTGGGGTGATGGTCCGCTTGGATTAAAAACGACGACTACCTCTGGAGACCACTCTACTGATGTGGCCAGCCCAGGCGGTCACTGAAGAGTCACTAAAGGTGACAATGCACTGTGGCAACTTTTTGGGTAATATTGTTAAGCAATCACATGACTGATTCCCACTGCTGTGATTGGATGTTCATCTACGTCTCTCCCCAGTTGGGAGATGTGGCCGGTACTCGACTCACCTGGGAAGTGGAAGCGGTTGTCGCGGTGACCCTTGGGCGAGGGGTTGGGTGGCGGGGTGGCACTGGGGGGGTTGCTCTGCTGGAAGGGGGCGGGGGAGGAGGGGGTGGACGAGGTGGTGGAGGAAGGGTTACTGCTGGAGTCCAGCTGGTTCAGCACTGGCGGGTGGTCCTGGAGGAATAAACACAAATATACAAACACTTCCATGAAGGTATATGACAGCACAACGGCACTATACACAAAAAATATACTTTGTTATAGTCACCTCCTGGGGTATTCTGACTATAATTACACAACGACTGTTTGTAATGCATACTGTATGTTGGAACTACCAACAGGATGTATGTTTCATGCATATCTGCAAAAGCATTTATGTCAGGACCAACATGGTATTCTCAGAGTTCTAAGATCATAGTAAAGCAGTACAAAAAAAACCTCACAATTAGATTTACAAAACTTAAATTCTAACAGCAAGAATGGTTTTGTACCCTAATCTTCAACTTAATGAGCCTCTTTCCCATGCCTAGGATGAATCTCAGTCCTACATTAGAGGAAAACTTTAATGTTGATTCCCAAACCAAAGCTTTTAGACTAGGACCAGTTTAACCTGAGTAAATCTAAAGTAAAGTAAGCCGAGGAAGTCTGCGTTTGTGTTGAGAACTTGGAGGCTTCACCTTCTTGGTTATTGCCTTTGGTAGGGTGCCAAATTGCGGCGCCTCTGCCGGACGATCCACGGGATTGTTGATGTCAGACGGCACCGACTCCGTCCTTCGTATCTTGGTAACTATGGAAAAGATGGAGGAAGAGTTCGGAGCAGCCACAGACAAACGTGGTTAAAAGACGCTTTGGAACAACGACAACAAAAAGAACAGTTAAACAGGAGGTGCATCCAGTTCAGACAGTAGACAGGCTGAACTCAACACTTGCCCTACAATGGTTGAAATGAGATCAGCTTTAATGTATTAAAGACATGCCATTGTGCTTTTAATACAGTTAAGTGCAGTTTTCATTTTGGCGGCTCGATGAGTGTGTGCTGAGCCTTTTTTCCCTCAATGGAACAAGGACACTGTGAACAAAAGAGGCCTCAGACACACGCGCACACACACACACACACACACACACACACAGCCGCTGATTAAACTCTCAGCCCTGGGCTCTGTCAAGGGCCTCACCAGTGGAGTGAACGAGTCAGTTCAGCTTTTAGTGGCTCTGCATAGGTATTAGCATAGCTCAGGTTAAGGGGAGCTGTGCACAGATGCTATCCCAAACACACACACACACACACACACACACACACACACACACACACTCTCTCTCTCTAAAAATGAAAACCATCACTCCTGAGCCCTAGCAAACCCAGAGATATGGATTAAAGTGTATTGAACGCAGGGAGCAGACTGGGACACTCACTTGGGAGAAAGGAGATCCGACAGGAAGGGGCCTCCTTTGTACATTTGTTGTGACACTTTAACCTGTAAAACACACACACACACACACACACACACACATCCCACAATCAGTATACACACAACCGCACGACAGGTGCAACGCTGATATGTCACCACCAACAGGTGTGTGTGTGTGTATGGAGAGGGGAGAGGGGAGGTCATTTTTACCTGCAGTGTTTGCATTTCACGCCAAAGATCATGTTCTTTTGACACACCTGGCAGGTCTGAGAGAGCCAGGACTTGGTAGAGAATCTGAAAGACAAATGAATGAATGAGCTCACCTTATGCAATATATACAGCATCTGTCAGTGATTCTGGTGCAAAATACCACGAAGGACTGCACATACACACACACAACCTCTCATGCATGCCTTGTTACTCATTTGATATCGGATTTGTTGGGCATGATAAAAAGTAAAGGGGCTTACCTGTGTGTAACATTCAGGCCGATGTCTCTCCTGACCGTCTGAGGGGAGCTACGATGGACTGTAATGTTATCTGTTTCAAAAGAGTGACACAACAACATCAAAAACAAACCAAAAATGGGATTCTTGTCAAACGCATGACACCACCAAGTCCAAGTCCTAACATCACAGAGGACACCATGCTTTAAAATAAATGAACCATAAAGTGATTGGATGTACTGCAGCATTTTGCAGTTGTTCGAAACATTTACAAACTTTAATGTCACTAAACTTAGCGCGTAAATAGGAATTTCAGTTGTTTCATTGCCCAATGTTCATGTAATAAATAGGCTTATTCTCTAATGATGATTTGACTATATGAATGCATAATGTCCTGTCTTAAATGTCCTAAAATGTTGTATGAATACATTGCTAGTAGAATACTATGAATACATTGCTAGTAATGTTAATAATTGTCCTATAAGTGCATGGCTAAAGTGCCCTAAGTAGTGTGATCCTGATGCCAGTGCCTGGCGCGGTGTGGGCACTTACTCTTGAGGCCGCTGTGTTCCTCCAGCAGGGTGGGGGTGCCAGGCAGGGTGTAGGGGGCGGTGGCGGGCATGACGCCGGGCGTACGGGCGGAGAGCAGTGGGGAACGCGAGGGCGAATCTTCACATCCGTTGCCGTTGATCTGCACGTTCAGGAACAGCTTGTTCTTTTTGGTGCACCTGAGAAAGCGGGAGGACACACACACACACACACACACACACACACACAGAGGCACACGTGCGTCAGTCAGGGCAGTGCCAGGGATCACTCTAAAGCAGCTTAGAGACGGGTGAGCCTCTGGCACCATCATGGAGACACGTTATTGTTTAAGAGAGTGGCACAAAGGGCCACTTTAACAGTCAGGGGGGCCCAAGGCCTTTCAGGCAGTTTGAGGCAGTCTGCTAAACTTGACATTTCCATAAAATTGCCATATATTATTACATTCTAGAAGATATCAATAAAAACAATATGAGTGTAAAGTGACTGTAATGAAAATAGTTTTTGTTAAATTAACTGTAAACACAACTACACAAAAACCTATTTCCAAAGGTCTTCACACATTGTAAAAAAACACACTATAAATATACCTAGCCGAAGCTTTTGAGGTTTGAACCCAGTAAGCATAAGCATTGGCTACATAAAAGTAAAAAATATCTACTCCACTCACACATGAGGGATGGGGCCCTGAAGTAGATAGGGTACTCTGTGAGGATTGTCCATTTGCAGTTTGTTCCTAGCCTGGCCATTGCATTTCTACACAATTCCCACTCAATTCCCATCTCCTTTCAGTAATCTGTCTAGGATTCTGGCCATTGGCCTTGTTAGTTCAGGATGCCATCTTCAGGAACACCTCCAGTAAGCAGTCGTTTCTCAATAGCCCAAATCCCAGACCCTTGTTCAAAGCCAAGTGGAGACTGAGGGGCTGGTTATGACTACAATAGTTTGTTCCATTCAATACCCTCCAATTTACCCCAATTCAGGGCAATGCAATTCGATTCAATTCGATTTAATATTATGATTTGATTTGGTTCAGCCCA
>JAODXP020000020.1:23659461-23669461 GCA_027497455.2 Sardinella longiceps
GGGAGCCGCTGTCACGCCGCGTGGGCTCAGACATCCAGGGACCGCAGTCGTCTCTCAGCTCACCACCTGGGTCAAGATCAGAGTCAAGGATGAGGCCATTTTATTTATACAACACATTTTAAACAACAGAGGTTACAAACAACAGCATTACTTTAATAAGTGACAATAAAAACAACTAAAACTAGAAAAGCACTCAGAGAGTGAAGACCTCCGCCAAGGCAATATGGTCACTGGCGCAATATAAATCTCAAATGGTGCTCCGAATAACCAATCAGCACCAAAACTTAACCACTTGTCCCAAAACACACGTCAAAATATTTCATCAGAGGTAATAGCCTTAAATATAAAATTGGCTGTATAATAAATAAAAATAAAAATAAACAATATATAAACTACTGGAGAAAGAACAATTGGAAACAAACAGCTATTTGAAGACGGAGAACCCAGTATCAGCGGCTAAAGGTCTGTCCATGGGTTTGTTCCCTTCATTAAATAAGATGAGTCTAATTAACCCAACTGTTCAATTTAAACTAAATATTTCTAAGTGTAATCTTCACTTTTTCATTATCTATCAAACCTAAAAAAAAGAAGAAGTCTTTAAATCCAAATCCCAGCAGTGTTCCAAGCTCAACACAACGAAGCATCGACTGAAGAGAATATTTGTTGATGTGGTGGACTGCAGTTCTGTTAGCAGATCTCACATTTGCATAGTTAGTTATTTTATAGCACAGCGCACATATATTTTTTATCAATATCTTCTTCCTGGAAATCAAACATGAGACCTTTGGCCATTGGCATTGTTTGGCATTGTCAGTGTCCATGAAAAGAAAGGACCTTTTCTCATTTAAGAAACGTGTTAGTAAACCCACTTACGCAGTCTTCAAGACGGTTTGCATTCATCAATACAAATTTAAGATAATTCTTAGGAAGATACTGTAAGTGTGAATGAGACCCATTGATATTTAGCCCATATTTAGCAAAGATTCTCCACACAGCTCTCCCAGGTGGTGTGTATGAGCAGCAGAGGTGGAGGTGGGAGAAGGGGTGGAGGCATAGGGGGCACAAAGGACACACACTCACCGGATTCAGTGGCACTCTTGAGGCAGGACAGGGCGGCACTCAGCCTGGCACACTCCTCCGTGCTGGAGCCCAGCCTCCTCATGGTCTCCCGCACTTGGGCACTGGGCATCTGCAGCAGGGCATCCAACGACAGCTTCACGGGCACCGCCTGGGCACAGCAGGGGACAAAATAGAAATACACACACAAGGATAAGGAATTATTGTGTGTTTCAAACCACAGTGATGGGTGGAGCTACTACTTTATGGTATCTCTCTCTCTCTCTCTCTCTCTCTCTCTCACACACACACACACACACACACACACACACACACACACACATTCCTCCCTTGCTGCTGACCATCCTCTGTGCCTTCCAACTATGCAAAACTGGACAGCACTGTCGGGCTGAATCGAAGCAGGATGTTTGTATTTACTCAGTACTTGACTTGAGTTCCGTGTCCGTAACAGGTAGCCAATCTACAACACAACTCAAGTACTGAGTGAACTTTTATTGTTAGTACTTTAAACCAACACAAATGTAAACATGAGGAAGAACCTCTTCTTCAAACAGCACATAGGCACTAATGGTGCTTTTTTTCTATACAAAGTACCTACTCTGCACTCTCACGTTCCATGTGCGTTTCCATTGCATTCCGGTACAAAGTCTGGTGCCAGTGATAGGTGGGGCGAGGGGCAGCGCAAACTGAGAGTCACCTCTAATAACACCCATCCTACACCATCATCTCCAACCAAATAAAGTCCCTGTAGGCTGTCTAGTGTCTACCCATGTGCAAATGACTTGTCTGTGGTCTCTGTGCATGACTGAAGCCCTCAGAAAAGCACACCTGCTGGCTGGCTACTTCTACGGAAGGGTAAATAAGGCCTTAACATGGCAGTGAATTTGCACAATATCACCAGTGTATGTTCCTTTGACTCAGGGAAATGAAGTGAGTGTGTGTGTGTGTGTGTGTGTGTGTGTGTGTGTGTGTGTGTGTGTGTGTGTGTGTGTGCGCACAAGTCTCCACCTGAGTAGCTCCACCTTTACATGGAAACAAAGGGAGTTTATTCTATTCAAATATGGCCACACAAATATGGCTAATTACGATGTAGTTACCATAATAACTGCCATGACCTACGACAAACCACATTGCCTCTGTTCCACCAATCATTGCCATTTTCCCCATACCAAATATTGAACTAAAAATAGATTTGACCTGTTTCTGAAATAATGTTAAAACACCTAAGAAATATGCACATGGGTATAGGTATAATTAGTACTTATGAATTATACATATATATATGGGCATATAAGCACTCCAGCCTTAAAGATTTGACATTCTCGTGCCTACATGGATGATACAAATGGCTTTCAGATAACCTCCGCAATACCAAGCAGTATCGTGTCAATGTATATCATATTCAACTGAGCAAGTTTCGATAGCTGAATATCTGGTTAATAGTAAAAATTTATACCCTGATTCAGCTATAATGTAAGTCTATGGAGGGGCTTATCAATGGGCATAAGTGGACGTGATGAACACACGGACAAAGCTGCAATGCTAGCAGCGTAGTTTTTGCTGTTAAGTGTGTGACTATTTCTAGTCGTAACATGTTAAATATTCACTACATTCATACCAAACAGGATATTTCAGTATACGTACAGAGAAAGACTTAATTTCCAAATGTAAACGTCCATAACGTTGGTTTTCATTGAGACGAAATGGCGTCTAATGAATGCCGACGTTATGTACGTTGACGTCTGAAATTAAGTCTCTCTCAAAACGATACTTAAGAATCCTATTGGTATGAATGCAGTGGATATTTACATTTGTAACGAGAGAAATAGTAATAGACATCACATGCAAAAACTGACTGATAATATAACAGCTTTGTCCGATTGTTCATCACGTCCACTAATGCCCATTATAATGACCCTCCATAGTCTTATATTATAGCTGAATCATGGTATAAAATTTTGTACTAGACTAGATATCAGCTTTCGAAACTTGCATCAGAATATGAATATTTACATAGAGATAATACTGCTAGTTTGTACTGGAGGTTATGTGAAAGCAATTTGTATCATCCATATAAGTGCGACTTGAAGTTTTAATGTCACGTCCACTATTTCGCTGGAATTGCCCATATATATATATATATATATATATATATATATATATATATATATATATATATATATATATATATAGGCTATATATTCTATCAACCTAATTCTATGTAATTCTCATACAGACCCCATCAACAGGCTACTCCATTCCCCACCACCCCCACCCCTCTTCTCTCCTCTCTTCTCCTCTCAACTCCTCCTCCCATCCCTGGCCTTTGTGCCTCTGTACACAATGGGTGTCTCTGTCACGATGGGGTGTGAAATTCGAGAGCCACTGACATACCCCGAGCCTGCGATCTCTCAGACTAATTAATCCGGCGCGATGATCTGATTACCTAATTAAGGAGTGCCGCGATTGGACGAGGCTGAAATGACGCCGTCTGAAGAGCTTCTTAAAGCCTTTGTGATATTAACACCAATGTGGGGCTTAGCGGGCAGATCGGTACATTGCACAGGCTCGGCTGTTTGCAAACATGCACTCCAACAGGACTCTCAGAGGACCAGAACTGCCTCTGCAGATAGATAGTACAGACTGACTTCAGTTGCTTCCAATTCAAGTTCAGAGCCCCAGTAAGTCAAATATACTGTACATGGAGCAGACGACATACCGGGGCAAATGGGACCTCAGATTTTAAAGTCGACACAGTCATATAACTTATTCACATAACACATAAATCCTTTTTTTTTAACGACGTGCCTCTTCCAGCCATTGTGTCTTTGCACTGACCGAGGGACTGTAAATGCTTTCTCATACACACACACACACACACACACACACACACACACACACACACACACACACACACACACACACACACACACATTACACTCACAAGAGTTTTGAACACAACCCGGCTATGGCAGGGTTGTGTTCAAAAACATTCTATGTTTATATTACATGTACTGTATGTAGACAGCAGGGAAGTCCCAGACAGATCATATTACACTATCTGTAGGATCTGATTATTTACATTCATAGCACCAACTACATGTTTACTGTACACAACAAACACACAAACAAACAAACAACTGGGACCCCAACAGGCTGCCCCGTAGTGCTTTGAGATTAGACACAGAGTGTGTCTGGGATTAACAATGTCTGATACAGAGTGTGTCTGAGATTAACAGCATGTATCAAACAGCTGGGCTTTTCCCGAACAACAATGCAAATCGCAGCACATCTAGGCGGCAGTCTGTGTATACAATACTGTACTAGCCTACTGTGTGTTTCATTTCATTTCATTGCATCCTACTGTAAACCAAAGATCCTAGGGCTAGAATACAGTATGTGCTGTAAATTGTGCTTTAAAGGGCAATTCAGACTGAAAATCCGCAACGAGACGAAACGGTTTTAGAACGGAGTTGCGACGGTGTGAATGAAATGTCGCAGGTTGTTGCAGGCAGTTGCAATCTGTCGCAAAAGATTTAATATGTCAAATCGCAGTTTCGGAGTTTCAGAACGTCCACTTTTTTAGAACGTCCAAGTTTTTAGAACGTCGCAGCCCGTCTCGTCGCGGATCTTTGGTCTGGAGCTACCTTAAGAGAGACAAATCACACGCAGCAGTTGAACCTCCAGACAGGAGCCAGGTTACAGTATGTAGGGCTCATACTATTAGCCTTGGGTGTTGGTCATTGAGATTGGCTCACTGCAGTGCTTTTTATCTCCAGTGTATTATTCGAGATCCAAATAATGTCAATTAAAGGCATATAGAGCATAGTTTAACATGAAATGTAGCCAAGCTAATTCTAAAGCTGCTGTCACATCATTTGCAAAGCAAATCCAGATTTTCTAGTTCTATTTCATTTTTCTTTTCCTTTGGTTGAAAAGGAACTGGTGAGTGTAGCTAAGAATAATGTGCCACTGGAATTCAGGTAGGCCTAATGTTTTTTTTTTTTTGTTTGTTTGTTTTTTTTTTTATGTTTTATGAAAGGTGCAGTAACTGATTCTGTATTATTGTTTGGGGACAGGCTGTCTCAAATTGTGTGTTTTCAGTTGCAGTCAGGTGTCATTTATTTAGTTTATAAGTTAAAGACACAGTCAGTGATTTCATATAGTTTGTAAACACATAAACACTTTTTTATCTCTTCATTTTCTTGGGTCAGTTAAAAAAAAAAAACAGCAGGCTAACAGGCTAACATAGCCTAAAGTAGCCTGGGCCTTAGTAGGCCTATGACTAATGGCAAGAATGTGAAAATTCTGTGTTATTGTTTGCGAGGCAGGCTGCCACCATTTGTTTGTTTTCAGTTTTCAGAGCCTGCGTATCATAAAACACTAGTTTTTACACTGCCCCTTAGAGAATTAAGAGCTAGTGGGCCATGAGGAAATACAGCATTGTTATGTAATAATAAAAAAAGTTTTATGTGTTTACAAACCATGTAAAATCACTTACTGTGCCTTTAAGTCATCATACAATAATACTGTTCTGGCTTGCCAGAGAAATAGCGGTAAGACAATCCCCTTTAGTGTTATTGTGCTAAAATGGCAAATTTGGCAAAAGAAGTGAGATGAATAAATGTTCTCACTTGAGCTTCACCTTGGGTGATATAGATATGAAATGAGAGCAATGAGAGAAATGAGAGCAAATCACAACCCAACATTCACCACATCTCCAGCGATCTTCTCTTCTAATGAAAAACAAGACAAAAACACTTCTCAGACAATAGCTTTGGCACAGTATGAAACTTTTCAAATATATTCCAACACACTGCCACACTACATTACAACCCTTACACCCTCTTACAACTTCTCCATGAGTATGCTATGCTACTGGTGCCACTTAATGGTCATAATCCATCCATCCATCTATCCATCCATCCATCCATCCATCCATCCCTCCATCCATCCATCCCTCCATCGGGCAACCCCCTTCCATGAGATCCATCCATCTTTTCCAAATCCCTTCTAGGCGTGGCTAAACCCGCCCGGGCAGGCGCCCGACTGACGCTCTTAACCACAGTGGCAGCAGCTGCGCTGCCCGGCACGTTACGTAACATTATGTAAGCCCTACTTACAGTGCTTCCACCACGCAGGCCGCACCACGCCGCTCTGTGCTGCTCTGTGCTGCTACTGCTACTGCACTGTGCTGAGATGAGATTGTCACGATCTTCTCAGGAAATGTTTTTTGAAACCCAGTTGCAGGCAAAGAGCATAAACACAAGGTAAACACAAGCACATGGCACACAGGAAGACTAGAGACAGAATACAAGAAGCTAGAAACTCAAGACATGAACTAAAGACATAGAAAACACAGGGGAAACTAGAAACTTAGAAACATGAACCATAAAACAAAGACACAGAAAACTCAAAACCCCAACAGAGATGAGATGAGCTGAGCTGGGGGAGAGCCATTGTTCACTGACAACAGCATCATCCATGGGAGCCAGCAGCCAGCACAGGCAGGCAGGCAACACAGGCAGGCAGGCAGGCAGGCAGGCAGGCAGGCAACACAGGCAGGCCGGCAGGCAGGCAGGCAACACAGGCAGGCAACACAGGCAGGCCGGCAGGCAGGCAGGCAACACAGGCAGGCCGGCAGGCAACACAGGCAGGCCGGCAGGCAGGCAGGCAGGCAGGCAACACAGGCAGGCAGGCAGGCAGGCAGGCAGGCAGGCAACACAGGCAGGCCGGCAGGCCGGCAGGCAGGCAGGCAACACAGGCAGGCAGGCAGGCAGGCAGGCAGGCAGGCAGGCAACACAGGCAGGCAGGCAGGCAGGCAGGCAGGCAGGCAGGCAACACAGGCAGGCAGGCAGGCAGGCAGGCGGTGTATTCTGGGCTAACGGTGTCACTGGAAGTGGGTCAAGGCACTGAGCACTCCACTCACACTACTATTTGCCTACATAATGAGAACTGGAATGGAACTGTGCTGTGTGTGTGTGTGTGTGTGTGTGTGTGTGTGTGTGTGTGTGTGTGTGTGTGTGTGTGTGTGTGTGTGTGCGTGGCAACAAGTGCTGAGAATCTGTTGCACAGGGTATAACAGGCTATAATAAAGTAAGGCAATCCCAATTGATTTCTCTGATCAAGTCTGATGCGCCTCTAATGACGCTACAGCTAAGTGCAGCTTCACTATAGGCCATAAATACCATCAGACATGTGGTCAGCGGATGATATGATCACATCCAGGGTACTATATACTCAAGAACTAATAGATGAGCATGGACACATTGCAATGCATACTGTATTACTACAATACATGTCCTCACAAGATGCACTTGAACTTAGAGGCCTGCAGTTGAGAATATAATTGCTTACAGATGACTTTAGTTGGACATTTCATGTAAAATGTGAACGCCGTTTTTTTTTTTTTTCACTTGTGTTCCATGTGCATTAGGTTGCCTAATGAGAGGCCACGTTCTGATGACACATTACAGGTCTGCTATTGCTAGTGGCCTTGCACAGTGTAGTGACAACTAAGATGTATCATATGTACAGTATGGTACTGTATATGTCTATTTGTAACTAAATTAGCTGTCAAAAATGTCTTAAGACTTAGACAAAAATATCTTAGATCTTAGACTCAAGGGCAAGTAATATGTAGTTTCTTAGGAAAATATACCGTATCTCGTAGGAAATGTGTTTTCTCAACCCTCTAACTGTATTGTAAGTAGGTAAAACACATACTTTATTTAATTGTTTTTGAAAGGTACAATTTACTCTTTCAATAAATACATGATGTTTTGCTAAAGGCCACTCACACTTATAGGTCAGGTTATTGTCTTACAAGAAAACTGTGCATACAATATTAATAAGAGGACGAGAGTAAGTGTGCTGCAATAAAAATAAGTTTGGCCTGTTGTTTGTTTAGACTAAATTTATTACATGGATTTAATTTATTTATTCCAGTCTTCCATTTTTATTTCATGTTTCCAACTGAGTTCAAATGAAACAACGCCCTGGCCTGGAGCAGGCACTGACCACGCCTGCAGCACATATTCTCAACTTGAACTGTTAATTATCTTGTTTACTTGCTGCTATTGACATTCTGCGTCAGTCAAGTGCTCATACTTTGTGGTTCCTTTATATAAGTGGAAAAAAAAAACATGCAATTCTGAAAATGTTTGGAGATGGATATTTCCAAACCACTGCAATCCTACACATGCGCACACATATGCACAAACACACACACCCTCACTTTTGCACTATTTGTTTACCAACTTAGTACCAAACAAAAACATTTATGAGAGCCAGAACTGTCTTTTCTTTGTACTGTGCAATTCTAAACCATTTGTCTGCATAAAGAAAGCAAGGCCCGATCATGTCTATCTGATTCCACTAACCAGTTCTACTGTCTAGGCATCCATTTCCCAAAACAAACAGCTACTAATGACAGAAATGAGAGTCACCTACTTTTTTGGTGGCAATACAATCGGCCATTGCGAACCAACCAAGTTGCTAACGGGTAAAAGAGAAGCTGGGAAATTAACACCAGGATGCAGTAGCTATGGCAGCCAACCCTGGACCCCAACTATGGTCCAGACCAGTCGGTGTCTAGGGTCCAGCATCACCATTGGCTCACATTTATGCAACACTTGTCCCATCACTTGTCCCATCATGTGCCCAGGCCCACTATGTTAGTTAAGCAGGAAACCAGTAACCCAATAGACCACTACCGGTAATAACGGTTTGCTCTTTGCTCTCTGTGGTGGAGGAATAACACAGAAAATGCTATTGTGTAGGCCTATACCTGCAAAAAGACCTAAACTTGGGTCTTTGGTGAGAAATGTAACCAAACATGTGGGATGTGTCTACCCTAATGACACCACATTACACACAAATGTCAAATCTGTGTATGGTGAAGATTAATTCTCCATGCGTGTCTCCTGTTTCAGAAATGGCCATTACCATGAACGTGATTTGTACACCTCATTCAATTTAGGTAGACAATACCAAACGTACACATTTACAACTAAATTATGTAAACATAACATTCTACAGTGCTGTATATCTATGAGACAAAGTACAGTTCACTATACAGTCCAAAAACACACACACGCACACACACACACACACACACACACAGTACCTGGGTAGACAAAGCTATTATGTATGCAATATGGCTTAGCCATATAAATATGTACTGTGAAGGTTACCTCAATAAGCTCTGGCCTGAGGTTGATGGTACGCAGCCAGTCTCCGAGTCGAGGGTAGCTGTCCAGAGCCTGCGGCCTCTCCGTCTCCGGCACCTTCTGCTTGCACTGCAGCTGCTTGCAGATGTACTTCATCAGCTTCACCTGAGGGGGGCGACAGAGCACACATCAGATCAGATGAAAGGAGAGGAGGGGGAAAATGGTGGATCTGCTTCATCACTGCTCAGCATGGAAGGACACACACAGCAAGTGCCAAGGCCCCCAAAAAAGAATTTTTTCAAAAATGTCCAAATGCTTGCAAAAGCTGCATCTAAGTGCTCTTCTACGTAAATGAGATTATGAGTAATCTAACCTCTTAAAAAAAGCGAAAGAAAACGAGAAAGCATTGTAATGGGCAGCTCCACGAGTGCACAGATTATGTAGCGATGCCTAGCCTAACATTACCATCCCTGCTGCACTTACCGGGGGAACTGACTCTTACATAAAAGGTTTTACGCAGCTGAGATGTGACATGAGCTCGCAGAGCAAGTGCTCAGGGTCCCAAAAGCACTCCAAAAAATCAAGCAGGCACTGCGCTGATCATACGTTTTGAATATCTGTCTGATACTATCAATAGACATAAAGAAACAAGCATGAGGATCCAACCACAAACTCGCATAATCAATTCCTCCAGTGGAGGTTTGCAAGAAACATCAATTTACACATCATAATTACATTACCTTAATGTAACA
>JAODXP020000020.1:23674461-23679461 GCA_027497455.2 Sardinella longiceps
CCTCGGAGCCTCCATTATGCTGCGCTACAATGGGCTGAAGAGACGCCCCTGAAACGAGCCGCCGAGAGCCCGACGAACCAGCAACCAGCCACCAGCAAGGAGCAAGGTCTCTCTGAGTGGAGCAATGACACTAAGCAACATTCACAAAGAGATACACAGATTCACCTACTAGCACACACACGTACACACACACACGCACACACAGACACACACACACACACACACACACACACACACACCTCATAGCACTGAGTCTGCAGCAGTAGCGCAACAAAGACCCTGAGCCCACCAGGCAGCAGAATATTCTCTCATGGACTCAAAGGCAAGCGAAGAAAAAGAGGCCAAGAGCAAGAGAGAGAAGAGATAGATAGAGAGAGAGAAGACGAGAGAGAAGAGGAGAGGTAGGAAGAAAGGAGAAGAGGGGAAGGAGGGAGTTCTGAAGCCAGTGCAGGGGTCAAACAAGTAGGAGGAGGGCAGTGCACTTGGGCACTGCACTACTTGGTAGCATTAGCATCCTATTAGCGCACAGACACCTAGCGGCTAGCGCGCCTTTACTGTTTGTACATGAAACACACATCCACGAGCTACATGCTAATTACACACACAGCAGACCACAGGCTCCAGCCTCTTCATGGAGACACTGCTCCTGCTGCCTTCACGTCATGGAGAGATTATCTTGTATAATGTTCCACTTCCAGAGTTGAGGTGGTTTTATGAGAAAATACACTAGGCCTGCATGCTAAAATATCAGCCCAAAGGAATGGGGAAAGCTGACAAGCACCCCAAAGCTTTTACTCTTAAGAGAGAAACAGTATAATACGGGGTCAGCTCTATGTTCCCACAGCCCTATGTTCCCATTTGTTAAGAATTTTTATTTTTGACAGAATTTTTGGAAATTAGGCCCTATGTTCCCACAGCCCTATGTTCCCACAGCCCTATGTTCCCATTTGTTAAGAATTTTTATTTTTGACAGAATTTTTGGAAATTAGGCCCTATGTTCCCACAGCCCTATGTTCCCACAACCCTATGTTCCCACATTTCTTAGAAAATTTGGGAAATTGGGCCCTATGTTCCCACAGCCCCGCATGCTCTCACATTACAAAGATTTAAAACAAAAATTAGACCCTATTTTCCCACAGCAATATGTTCCGATAAGGGCATGTTTACACCAACACAGGTAATATTTATCCATTTAGCCCTTCCGTTCACATTAGAATGGAGGATTCTGAAACTGATTCCAAAAATGATTGCTGAGGTCGATTTAAAAAATGATCGCTGAGGTGGATGAATATAAAATCGTTGTGGAATGTGGATGCAAAACTAAACCCCACTACCTGGAAGGCACCATTGAGGGCAAATAATACCAAAGATCAAATCTTGCTTGAACTTACATAGGGAGTCTACCAGGCAAGGGTAGAAATGTGGGACTATAGTACCTAACTTTGAAGAAAGAAAAAAAAAACTCTTAGAAATGTGAGAATATAGGGCTGTGGGAACATAGAGCAGTGGGAACATAGGGCTGTGGGAACATAGAGCTGTGGGAACATAGGGCTGTGGGAACATAGGGCTGTGGGAACATAGGGCTGTGGGAACATAGAGCTGTGGGAACATAGGGCTGTGGGAACATAGAGCTGTGGGAACATAGGGCTGTGGGAACACAGAGCTGTGGGAACATAGGGCTGTGGGAACATAGAGCTGTGGGAACATAGGGCTGTGGGAACATAGAGCTGTGGGAACATAGAGCTGTGGGAACATAGACACGCTCCCTATAATACAGTAGTCTAACAAGAAATATTAAGGTCAGATTTGAAGTCTCTGCAGTGATCTTCAGACAGGTGCTACAATGACAAACAACGTTTCTGAGCCACATTCTCATTTCTAAGCCTTGGCTGTAATATGGCTTTGCCATAGCCACTGACTTTTTAATGCGACACAGAATATAAGCTCAAATCATTTTGCTGCATTTCATCCTAATTCTCTTGTTTGTCTCAATCTGTTTAGAGGAAATCCTCTTTTTGTCCACTTCTGATAAGGTCTGCTTAACCAAACGAACCTTTCTGGTCCATGTTTGACCTTTATATCCGCTGGACCGATCTGACCTTCGCAGGGAGCCAATGAGAAGTCGCCCATGGAGGTCAGGGGACCGAGCAAAGCGCAAGTTGAACTGATAAAGTCTGGTTCCTGAACCCTGTCTATTGGCTCTCAAAAACTCTTTCAAAACAGCTACAGTTGACCCACTTCTCAAACACCATGACCCATATTCACCATCATGACATGATCACACCAAAAAAACATCCTGGCAATGTAAAATGACCAATACTGTGCTACTGTAAGTACAATCAAGGTTGGATTTGAAGGCATTTTCAGTGCTTTAGAAAAATACAATGTTGATTGTAAGTGCATAAGTTCACTATGGTTCCTATCAACTGCATATGAATAGAAAATATTTTAGCTGACTGCTTCACAAGATCTTGAAGGAATGCAAAACACAGTTTGAAGGTCCTTACGAGAATCTTCAGCCATCACCTGACAGCATTTTTGTCAAGTTAGAGAGCAATTAAATATGTAGCTTATCATTTGGACATTACTTATGGTAACACAGAACAAAGTCAATTGGCTTTAGAGAACTTTGTAACACATGTCAGATCACTAGTCAAAAAGACTTGTTTTTAGAGGTCTTATTTGTGCTGCTCAACCTCAGATGGGTCCTGTCTTCCTGTTTTGTGAGTGTTAGCCACACTGGTAGGCTGCATGCAGCCCATTGGACACTGACATTGGATAGACTCCAGTTACCCACAGGGATTCACAGAGACCATCCACAGACTGTGACTACATCCATTTCCGGCGTACAAAAATATGAACGTTGGATTCTCAAGAACGCTTTTCTAGAAATCATGCATTCTACCTTGTTTAGATGTGATTGGGCGATCAGAAGGTTCATAAATCTGGAAAACCTTGGACTTTAAAAACTGGTCGATCAGCAAATCTGTCAACAGTAGGAACTCTCTGCACTTCATATGACATTCTATTTTAGATAAAGACCGTGTTGTTTGTTTGGTTGTTTGAAAGCAGTCCATGCATAGCTGAGCTAGCGCTAGAGAGCATCACTTACAAGGGGTTTCAGACACTTACACAGTTCTACATAGAGAATTCACTGAAGGAACAGCTCAGCAGTGATCTTAATGAAAGTTATAAACCCTTGTTTAAATGAACCTATAGACACTCATTCACTGTCTGAAGGCTGGGCTCAGGCTGATGGATGAGGCGATGGGAGATGGTTAATACTGATGGCCAGGCCAGTCCTCCTCTCCTGCATCAGGCTGGTTTGTATGAGAGACACAGAATTAAGCAACTGCACACACAGTGCCTATAGTACAGTAGGCCTGCCGTGAATTATACAGTATGTAGGCACATGCATGCACTCTCTCTCTCTCTCTCTCTCTTGCATGTGTATGCACAAACACAAAAACACACACACACACACACACACACACACACACACACACACACACTCAGTTCAAACACAAATTTGCAAATCTTGTGTATATCCTCACACATACTGTATATACCCAAACTAAACAGACACACACACACACACACACACACACACACACACACACACACACACACACACCTACATACCAGGTAGACAAAATCACAGGCGCTGCACTGAGAACAATACACTGCTGCAAGCGTGACGTCAGGTTGCCTGGCAACCTCACTCCTGGGTCGCTAGAACGCTTTTCTTTTTTTTCTTCTTTTTTTTTAAAAAAGAGAGTGGGATTTTCCCACTAACAAAACAGAGGCGGATGTGCTCTTACCAAAAACACCTCCTGGATCCAATAATATCATTATAACATCAGGACACAGTAAACAATAATATCATAACAACACACACCTCCGTAAAACACACAAGACATGTTCTGATGAAACACATCAAAACATTTAAGTCAATCAGCTTCTGTCCACGAAAGATTGCACTATGGACAGTCTGACAATATGTGATGTCATGTACTAGAACATCAGTGTAGGACAGATGCACACTATCTCAACATACACACCAACTCAAGTCAACAAAGTCTGTTAACCCTCACAAAATTCTACTCATAAATAGCTGACACGAACAAAAAGTCAAACATTACCAAGGCATATTTGAATAACAAGTGTGTGTTTTCTCTCCTGTTAGATCAATGTGTGAAGACAAACTGTGGCTGGGAATCTTTGAGTGTGACCCACCTGCTCGACAACGTGAGCCTGAGGTCTTGAGTTTATCAGCAGATCTGTTTATTATGGTGACACCCAAAGACGGGAAAGGGGCTAAGCTAAGGCACAGGGTGGAGGGTGGTCAGTGTTTCACACCTGTTAACCTGCACATGAAAACAAACACAACCACCCTGGCTGCCAAGGAAACGTGTCTGAAACACACTGAAATAGAAGGGACGGGACGGAGCAGGGACAGCAGGGACGGAGCCACGCCCACTAGGCATGATAGGCTGACTGACAGACAAGCTGGCCAGTTACATTACAGCTCAAATCTGAGTATTACTAATTGAATCACCTGTCTATTTCAATTGTACACTTTTATTTAATAAGAAAAATACTTATATTTCTATGTTGCTGAGAGCTTGTATGTTCTGGAGTACACTGGGTACGGTCCTTCTAAATATTAATAGGCCTATCATGTTTTGACTAATTCTATAACCACAACCTGGGACCTCTGAGCTGAAACAATGATGATCATATCTCACTTAAAGGAATGTACCGGAGTGAATTCAAGCATAGCCCTGTTGAAAGAGCTTGCTAAATGCGCAAGTTTGCAAGTGGAACAAAATAATTTGGTACAGCATAGACCCAACGCAAAAGCGAACAGGCACTTTACACTGAATCAATGGGACCTCACTATTGGAAACTGAAAGTAAAATCTGAGGTTACATTGACTCAATGTAAAGTGTTTCGCGTTCGCGTTAGGTCAATGCTGTTCGAAATTCTTCCATTTCATG
>JAODXP020000020.1:23684461-23686961 GCA_027497455.2 Sardinella longiceps
AAATATACAGTAAGCACAAAAACCCAAGTTTGAGGATGGCGGGTAAGTCATGCTTGGCCATAGGTTTAATGCCTTATAACTAAGTTCTGCAGTGAAACACCCATATGGCAAACCAAGGCAAAAGAGTCCTGGGGCACCAGCAGCAGCAGCAGCAGTAGCACAGCTAGATACAGGCCATATTGAGATCAGCGTCTCTCATAGGCCTCATAGGGCTTATTTAAAAGCACAACCTCCAATAGCAGCTCCCCTACAGCAGGTGTGGCCCACATCTTAAAAGAATGTGTCCCAATCCTTTCCTGAGTCACATCTCTTTAAGACGGATCTTCTACCCTGCCTGTGCATTGGTGACAAGGGCTTTTTAGAGCAGTTAGCAATATGACAGGTAAAATGGAGGCACACAAATGGATGGATCTCTTTAATCTGGGGTAATCGAGGGTGATGAAAAGAGAGCAACGTGGGGTGGGAATGGGGGTTGGGTGGACAAAGACCTCAGCCAAGCTGGCCTACAAACAGTGCTCCTGTCATTTGAGACAATAAAATGCACAGTTTACAACCCAGTCTATCAGCCTGGCTCTTATCAGTCATGTTTTATATCAACAGTGCTTCTCTGCAACATAGCCTACTACAGGGCCAAGACACATGGAGGTCATTTAACCAACAGGAAACTGATAATTTACCAAAAAGGAGAAAACACAGCTGCCAATGTCTACATTTCACACTGGATAAGTGCAATCATGTGCAGGGGTAATGTGGATTATTATGAGGATTTGGAACACTATGAGGATTTCAAAGTGTGCATGCATAGTCACAAAATACTATGCAAAGATGTCAGTTCCAAATATGTGTGTTGTGGCGGCTATAAATAAGTCGGGGGGTGTAACACATCAGCAAGGTCCAAATGTCCCAAAAGACAAGGGTTAATCGCCATAGTTAGACGTGGATGGAACCGACTGTTTGATATTATGCGATCACGAATCATGTCATAAACACGTAATAACATAACATCTTATTATCAGCAGGACCACCGTCTCCTTCAGTTTGATTCCAATTGCATTAAAATAGGTTTAAATTCTGACAGACATGCTACATGAGACAGTAGGTTTTGCCGGTTGATGTCAAATCATACAGCCTAGCGTGTGCCTCCGCGGTGGTCCTGAATGCGGGCCATCACCCTATGCGCAAACTACACGTCCATCAGAATTGTTTGCACAGGCCACCACGTCATCCGATACTCGATTGTATTGATTTCTCATAAATTATCTCTACAGGTGCAGCAGATTGGTAGCCGTTTAAGGCGGGCTAGGCATATTGACAGTATCGGCTTTAATGCGCTGGGGGCTGTAATAGCTTGAGCAACTCCAATTGTGAGAACCCACAAAATCACTCACAATATGGCGATGCGTGCACTATTTATTTGTCTTTTTGTACAATACTTTTGTATGTTGATGCAGATGCGTCGAACTAAAAACAGCACGAAACCAGGACAATTTGTATGAAGATTGCAGCATAACAGTCAACGGGATGGACAAAGATTAAAAATACGCAGTCAAATGCTGCAAAATATCCGGGGGATGCTGCCAAATATTTCACCTACAGAAAGAGGTCAAAATAACAACCTCATCAAACACTAGTAAGATTTTCTATTTATAGCCTTTGAGCATCAATAGGATGGCTGGCCACTGTGATCTATATAAATAAATCCACATCTACATACATTATTGTCAGTGCGTTGTAGGCCACCACATCGTGGAGCACAACCCACACAACTGTATACTGCAAAAATAGGAAGAGACGGATGAGGCGATACCCTTAAAGCGACCAGGGAGAGAGAGATAGCCTGCAGCCCATCACTGTGGCGAACGCCTGCATGACACTGCAATTTGGCCTGCTATTTTTAAGCATTCTCTGCGTTATAATTACCTCTAAAGTGCGTATTTCTTGCTGGGTGAGATCGTTGGACGCCGCGCATTTGGTCCGGAGCCCTTGTAAACTGGAGATGGAGATTTCGATCATGTTCTGGATGAGTTCGCATTGGTGTAGCGCGGCCATCGCTGCGCCACCGCCGCTATCCCTCTCCGACTGTTCATCACTTTCGACCATCTTTCCACCTTTATCAGACACACTATCCATTCCTCGGCATTAGGCACGTCTTGTGTGGGTAGATATAAACTGCAAATAACAGAATGCACATGCACTGAATTCTGTAACCAAATAAAACAGAATGCAGTTTAGCCCGAACGACGACAACTGAAATTGTATTAGAACGCAGCAGAGAAAGCAAATCAAAGACAGTCTGATACGAAGCACCCCAACTCCAACGGTGCTGATTTAACAGCGCAGTTGGGTCGTGTGGTTTGCTTGCACTACTGAGAGACTCCTATCTCCTCTTTCCTGGCAGCTCTCACATAGGGTTTTAGCGTCTGTCAGCTGTTAGAAACATCACGGAACGGTGCATGTTGGGAAATGTAGTCTATGCGCTAAGAAATTGTCAGCGCTACAT
>JAODXP020000020.1:23689461-23761961 GCA_027497455.2 Sardinella longiceps
TGCTCAGAAAGACTCATGTTGCACCAAGAGCACTTTTGTTGCACGTTGCACCAAGACACTTTTAAAGTGTTGGCTTTACATTCAGTTCACACACAAATGAAATAGGCCTGTGTGTGTTTCCAATTTATCTACAGCAATTTCAATTGATCATCAACAAAAAACACTGAAATATATCCTTGTTTACAGGCTATATTGAGCACATGTTTTTCAAGGTGTATTTTTGTTTCTCGGAAGTTTTATTTCAATAATCCACCTGAACAGTGTAAACCGAACGATTAAAATCGTTACATGTATCGTGTTAAGAACGATACATGTAGATTGTGACCTTTTAATAGATGCAGAAACTCACAATCTTTCTAGCGGACCCCTGTAGACCTCAAGAGTGGCCGTGTAACATTCTAGAAGCCCCAGCCTCTCTACTCACCTTCTTCTTGAAAGGCATTAGGACTGCAGTCTCATGGTCTTTGCAGACAGCTCTTAAAGTAGAAAGCACAAACACCGCTCTGGTTGATCCAATAGCAGGGAGGCTTCCCCAGCAACCCCCCTCACCGAGTCCAACTGTAATCCCAGCAGCGCAGGGCAGCCTGGGAGGACCCTCCGTCCCA
This sequence comes from Sardinella longiceps, assembly GCA_027497455.2. Lineage (NCBI taxonomy): Eukaryota > Metazoa > Chordata > Actinopteri > Clupeiformes > Clupeidae > Sardinella > Sardinella longiceps. The sequence goes on from JAODXP020000020.1 coordinate 23,690,067, forward strand.
GCCGGACCTGTGGAGGAGGAGATGAGGAGGAGAATAGCTGAGCATATGGTGGTCCTCTTTACTCTCTGCTTACTACAATAGCCCTGCCTGTCCGACTGCCTGCCTGCCTGCTTGCCTGCTTGGCTCTTAGTTAATCTGCCTGTACTGTAATGCTCTTGGCCAGAGGGAGCGGTGTGGTTTCCTACACAAGGAAGCCCTCCAAGGGTTACGTCAGATTAAATTGGATTACAGGGGGAATCTGATAGTGTTCTCTGTCACAGCTCACCTGACACAACACAACAGGGCCTAATGGTGTGTGTGTGTGTGTGTGTGTGTGTGTGTGTGCACGCTCTCGGCCTGTTTCTGTGTTTGTCTGTCCAAGAGTGTGTTTAATCATCCAAGTCTTTGTGTGTGTGTGTGTGTGTGTGTGTGTGTGTGTCTCTAGGTTTATCTGTCTGTCCAAGTGTCGGCACGTGTGTGTGCGTACGTGCAATGTGTACTTCACATCTGCATATACTGTATGTGCACCTGTGTAAATTTTCCAAGCCTTAGCAATGTAGAATTGTTCGGATGCATTATAAGGTCCCTTCAATCATTGTTGTTCAATCTTCATTAATATTGATTATAGAGTCAAATGTTGCATTTGTTCGGTTTTGTTTGGGTTGACATTCAAGATAAGTAGTGAGATGACAGAAGATTGTGAAAACTTGTCGACCTACAGTATACCAACTAAAGGGGATGACATTTAAGCTATCCATTAAACAGTACACGCTCATGGCCAAACTAATTCTAAAGCACACTTACCTGTTACATGTCATACAGTCACCCTCACATACAGGTAATTGTAAAACACATCATCCACCGGTGGACTCTGTTATAATAAAATTAAAATAATGAAATTAAATTAGTCCATTTATAGTTTAAGAAGTGAGACCAGACATGGTGGTTTAGCAATGCATCATGTATGGCTTGTGTCAGCTACCCTACTTAGATAAGTGGAAGGCCAGATAGATAGATGTTACTGCAATATGCATCTGACCTGTCAAATAAACAATAAATAATCTTTTTTTTTTTTTTTTTTTTTAATAAACACTACCACAGATAACAAACAACAGTCAACAGCTGCACATGCAGCACACACAGACAGGGGCGGGCGCTGCTAGAAATGTTGGGCCCTATGACAAAAAATAATTTTGGGTCCTTTAAATATTGATCTTAATATTAGAATTTTCTCTGGGCCCCCTGTCAGTGCCAGGCCCTTAGAATCATCCTAACAACCCCCCCCTGCACACAGAACACAACCGTGCACACAGCCTAACTGCAGCGGTGTGCAGCTAGTGGCTAGCGGCTTACTGACAGTAGTCTAGTGTGGACTGGTGCTGCTCCCCGGTCTCTATGGCCTAAAGTCACGATTAGGCCCTCTGTTAGCATCCACAGTTGGGCACTCTAGGCTGACTTCATGGCTCTGTAAGGACAGTGGTAGCATTGCTAAGGAACTTGGCTACCAAGATACTGTTAGAGTGGAAATTGTGAGTTTGAATCTACCTGTGCCCTTGAGAAAGTACCCTATGTTGCTTGAGGGGAGACTGGTCCTAGAATTAATTTATAGTTGACCAATATAAGTCGCTTTGGATAAAAGCATCTTCAAAATCCATAAATGCCAATGGTGTAGTTTCAACATGTTAAATCTTACACAAAAAGGTCGACAGAGGTCTGCTGGTCAAGCAAAGCAGTCAGAGAGGGCCAAAAACACTCATGGAAGCTGACACAATCAGACATGACATGAGACTCGGCCCTGTGTAGTCCAACACACTGTACTGTATGCGGCGTCTGCAGGGCTGTTTCAAGGTACTTAGGGGGCCCCAAGCAAACAGGACATGGGGGCCCTTCACCTCCCATAAATACCTACATGAACCACTTTGTTGTAATCTTCAAGTATCTTCAATATAATTATTTGTATTGTACAGTTGTGAAACTCTATTTTAAAATCTTTTTTTTTTTTGCAAAACATCACCAACTAAACAACTAAAATGATTAAACAGTCAATTTTGGGGGCCCCTTTCAGCCTGGGGCCCCAGGCAATTGCCTGGTTTGCCTGTCCTGTTGCGACGGCCCTGGCGTCTGTTCTGTCTGCTGAGTGTGGAGAGTGATGAAGGCGACGCAGCGGCGATGGCGACTTTTGAGCTTAAAGGCTCAGCTGAGTGGAGGCTGCAATAGCAGTAGCCCTGGCAGCAATTAGCAGAATGACGAGCTCACAGGCTTAATCACCGTAGCTCACGCTAGTCCTCCTCGCCGCCAGCCTCACCAGCCACGACCCCAAACACAGCACAACCCCCACCCTCAACACAACACAACCCCCATGCCTTCAACCAGACACACGAGTGTGTGTTTGTTGGCCCTAGGTGTGTGTGTGTGTGTGTGGATGTGCACTCCTATTTATGTGTGATGTAGGACTCTACATTATCTCTATCTATCTAGCTATTTGTTTACCTATTTGTCAATCTATCTATCTATTGATGTCTGTGTGTGTGTGTGTGTGTGTGTGTGTGTGTGTGGGAGGAGGAGGTGAGGTCCTGGCCGAGGGAGACGAGATGAGAGAGAAAGGAGGTGTCAGGTGTGGGAGGTGATAAGGGGTTGATTGGGGTGACAACAGTCACACTCATAAATCCAGCCTCAGAGCCAGAGACGAGCCTGGCTGTCAAACAGAAGCCGTGTCTGGGCCTGTGCAGAGGAACACAGGCAGACATGCAGTGCTGTGGAGTCTAGATAAGCAGGCAGCAGCAGCAACACAGCACCACACTGGTATTTATCGCCCTCTGCTGGACACAAGGGGAAGTGAGCGAAAATTCCTGTATAAAATAAAATAAGTATTTTTTTTTTTTCAATACAAAATCAATTTTAATATCATTGGTTAGACATCATAACTACAAATTTGCATTATTAAAAAAGCATAGAAATGAACATAGTGAATTGTAATGTATACTTAGCTTTATAGCTAATCCTGACTTTTCATTATTTTACAAATTTCACATTTTTTTCTTATTTGGAAAGGTTGAAGGTAATTTAAATGTATAGCTTTAGTCTCTCAAAACTTTACATACAGATAGATTCAGAAGTGTTTGGCCTACTGAGTCCACACCAGTCTGTGAGCCAGAGTGTTGCGTAACATGCTGCCACAGGTTAAGTCTGGGGACACATGAAGAAGGCGATGAGGTCTTTTTCCTTGAGAGACGCTCTGGGCTGAGGCCCAATCCTGTGATGGAGCGGAGCCAGACTCACACCCAGAGAGGGCACACTAAGCCACTGCTGTCACCACCACCGTTGCCGCCAGGGTCTGGACAAGGATGACTATGGCTCGAGGAGGTAAAACACTCTTAGGAAGACTGAGAAACGTGTCTCCTGGGCTGGGTGAGACTCAGTCACGATCAGGCATTTAGCTCCCAATATCAGCACTCTATATGAGAACAACAACTCACAATAAAATAATAATATTTTTTTTAAATCAAGGAGCTATCAGTGTGAAAGCTATTCTCATCTTCACTTTTGAGTCCAGCTCCTGATAAAAATTGGGATGTGTACGTTCTTTTCTCCATACTTTTGGAGTCATACAGTAGATGGATACTTTAAAGATTGAGAGAACATAGCTTTATTTGGGGGAAAAGTAGATTTATTTAAATTAATACAATTTAAGTAAAGATAATCTTGGAACAAAAACAATTCTCTAAACAATTATTAATTAATAATACATATTCTACAGTTTTAGTACTCATATACAATACAATGCATTGTATATGCCATTTGTTTCCACCACTCACCGATGCTGAACAGAAAAACAGAGGCACACACAATATAGTGACAGTACTTTCTTTTTCTCTGTCCAAACGTCATAGCCTATGCTGTACATGGCTGTGGTCTTTCTATGGATGATATAGTATGATTTAAAGGTATGTACAGAGATCCATTGTAAACAATGAAAGAGAACTGTATTCATGTGACATAGTGGCCCTCCACCATGTTGAGGAGACCATTCAACAGGATTTTGTTTTTTACAACAGTTGAACGCTCAAGATTGCTCAATGTGATTTAATGTGTTGCTTTGAGACAACAACTTGGTCCAATATCAAAGGTCAGTAGTATGTTATACAGGTAAACCCATACAGGGCTGTTACAGTATTCAGAGACAAGCTAAGTACACCATCAGCGTTCCTCAAAGTCGAGGAAGCATGCTTGGAAGGCTGCTTTTTCAAGCATTCCACGTCATTATCCGTCGCCAAGTACTGTTCCAAAGTCAAGCATCCTTCTTAATTCTAGCGAGGACAGAGGCCTTTGTTCATAGATTTTTCAAGGATGCACTGATGGATCCTCGTTTTTGAAGTGTACGGCTTCCAAGGCTAGTGTGCTACCTAGGAAGCATTCTCGACTTTGAGAAACGCTGCATATCTTAGTAGGAACACCTCTAACATCCTAGATTCTGGAATATGGTGGCATAATAGTCAAAATATACATTTGTTCACTCTTGTATAGTGTTTTAAAAGCACTGCAGAATAATAATTTTTTATGTGTTGTTGATTGAAAAGTGCTGTGTGCAGTGAAAATAAGCCTACATGATGACAACCATGAGAATCTCGTCATGAATTCCATGACAGGACATGACTACACATCATAGGTACACATGATCTCCTTGTGACAAAACCAGGATAGATGTGCCATCTCAAACAGCTGCTTCTACAAGTTACGCTGTGCTTACATGCTAGGCTGTTCCAACGGTGTGCGTAACAATGATTTATGAGTGTAATTTTATCATTTAAGATATTAAGCTTGTGTGTATTTCATTCATTATTTCTGTTTTCATTATGTTTCAGTGAATCATTTTTTAAAAAATCCACAAACAAGTATTTATAGAATAGTAGAATGCATACATAATGTTAATAGGCTATATGTAATGATTATTCCTTTATGTTTCTTCAAGGATATGGATGTTTAAAATATAATGTCAGAAAGCAAAAGATAGCAAAAAGATTCTCCCTGAGCAAGTAAAAATATCATAACAGACCAACAGCCAACCTTTGTCCGTCCTCCTCTTCTCAATTGTGGTATTGGCATAACCCACCAATATGCACACAGCACTGTTTTCCCCAACTTAACCGAAACACCACACTGGGAGGAAAGGTTGAGTCTCATTCACCAACATTCTTACTTTGAAATTTGTTCCTAAATCTCCCTTACAAAATTTTTGCAAAGATTCAGAATACCAGTGTTTTTTTTTTTTTTTTTTTAATCTGGTTGTTTCATATTTGATTGCTCTTACTGTAGGCCTACAGTATGTCAGAACGAAATCTATGCACATTCAAGAGCACTGACGCGTTGTGTAAATTTACTGGTTGTTGTATTTTTCATCAATTTTGCAACTGTAAAATATTGCAAGAATTTAAATCTTTTAAATGAGGCCGTAAGAGGAACTCTATGAAAATCCTTAGGAGGATATTAGTGAATGAGGCCCTTTGAGAGTACAGTAGGTCCAAAGTAGATTTGAAAAACATTAAAACCAATTATAAAACCCATTTCTATCCCTCAGTGGATTTAGAGAAATGAGAAGATCTTGGCTGACAGACTAAGTAAATGGTGTTAGTAGTGGCTATGCCATATGATACCTGGGCTTTTCCCATGCAATTCCCCAGTGTTGATATACATGTATCTCCTCCTATGAGTTTAAATTATTTAAATTAAATTAATTTCATTTAAATTATTTTATTTTGTTTACTATATCAAACATTAACTGCTGGCTGCCTGTGAAAAAATGCTCCAATGAGACAAAAAGACAAAAAAAAAAAAAAAAATTGGACTACTTAAAAAAAGAAGAGAAAGTGGATGACAGTGTGCTTCACTGACAAGAGCACCTCACAGACATAAAGCAATGTCTAGATGTCCCATATAAAGGACTTGTTTCAACCACTTGAGCCCCAATGTGTGTTTGTTTTTTTTACATACATTACATTCATTCAACAATCATCACTAATCATAAAGGCTTTAGTCAGATTAGGGCAGATCTGAAGGCATATGGTTATCATATGTAAAGGAAGGTTTAACTGCCATTTGCTTCCATCTAGAGGGACACCATGATGTAACCACTGCTCCTCCATGCCTGGCTGCACTTACGTAACTGCACTGTTGTGGACTTTGGGGAGTTGCAAAAATTAACCAGTTTTAAGCCAGATTGACTTACTTTGATTTACTTTTTTTTCGGGGCAAACAGAACATTTCACTAATAAAAGTTTGTCATATAAACAAACTCATTTCACCCTTCCCATATGGGAACGTCCTACTGAAAAAATATATAAGTCTCTTATCTGTCCCAATGTTCATCCCCTGCAATGTAGGTTTGAATGTAAAGGGGGGCCTTTCTTCACAAATTTGAGATGAATGACTGAAAGACAACTCCACTCAGTCTCAAGTGCTGCCTATATTCTAACACGATTCAACACGCCAAATCATTGAGATGAGCAAGACAATGAAAATATACATGTGTTTTCTAAACAAGATGACTCGTATTAATGTATGATTACACCTTCCTCTTTGTGATGTAACATGGAAAAGGTGTTGTCCACAAGTTGACTTCCACGCGACAAGACTTAAGGTTTATGGGGGCGTCTCTGATTCAAAGATACATGGCTATCATCATCATCATCATCATCATCACCATCATCCAAGAACTCAAGAATCAGATGGAACAATCTGGAAAAGAAAAACAGAATTTTTTTTTTTGAAGTGACAAACTGACATACAACGCACACCATTACAGGGATGGGAAATATTATTTCCTGTGAAGTTGGATAAGATAAGATAAGATGAATGGGCCTACCATGAGAGTTCTTCCTTGTTTTGTTTAGTCTCTTCTTCCTGAGTGTCTGGTGTCTTGAGCTGGCTATCCCCATCTGCACATAAACATGGTTTAGCCCACAAATCACTAACCCCTCTCCCAGTGGTTTCATCCACATCAGGTTTTCTATGTCTCTTCTCACCCATTCCTCATGATGATATATGGCCCACATTTAAAGATAAATGTCTACAGCAACAGCTGACTTTCCAGCTCAGGCACGTAGTTAGTGCTAAAGGAATAATCCGGAATTAAATGATATTCACACTAACGATTGGGGGTTCATCCATTGAGTTGGTAGCAATGTAGCATTGGTACACTGTAAAAAATGATTTGTAATGGTTACTTGAAAAATGAGTGGAAACTCGTTGCCTCAAATGAGTTAAGTAACTATAACTTATCTTTTTCAAGTTAAAAGCACATAACATCTAAAAAGATAAGTTATAGTTACTCAACTCATTTGAGGCAATGAGTTTCCACACATTTTTCAAGTAAACATTACAAATAGTTTTTTACAGTGTAGCATTGTGTGATAGAAGCATTTCACTGCAAATTATTCCTTCCAAGATGTACGAGGAGTAATATAGTCTTCCTCATTATCACTGTGGCTCTTTAAAATGACTGTTGCTTTACACAATACAAGGAGCTTATGGACAAAACACAGTTGAACACGGATCTAGGAAGCACTGACTGGGGAGGCTACCCCAAGAACCACAGGGCTTTCAATTTTTCCGTTTTCAGGAGGGAGAATAGAGGTCCTTTGTGCTGCTTGCTCTTACCAGGTGGTGGTGGTGCATCAGCATCTTCCAGCAGGTTGGCAGTGGAGGCAGCAGAGCCCAGTCTACATGGAGAGTTAAGGAGGGGCAATTCTGGTTCTCTTCTCTCACACACACACACACACACACACACACACACACACACACACACACACACACACACACACACACACACACACACACACACACACACACACACACAGACAGAATCCAAAGCATTCACTCAAGGACTTGGCTAGGCCGGAAGTTCTCAGATGTGCTTCAAATTTCCACATCTTGGCCATCTTGGCAAGCAAAAGTCTAGGCCAGTGGTTCTCAAAGTGTGGTCCGGGGACCACTGGTGGTCCGCGAGCAAGCTCAAGTGGTCCGCGAGGTTTTTTTTCCCCCAAAATGTGAATTTAGTCTATGTTTCTTACTAACAGTATTGGTAGGCAAAAGATGAATTGTTCGCTGAATACTATGAGGCAGTCCTGTACTATTAAAAACTTCAGGCTACCTGAATTTGAAGTGCATAGAAAGGCCTATTTAGAAATGTTTTAAAGGGTAAAGGGTAGGCTAGCAGCATGTGACTTGGAGAGGGGGCGCGAGGGAAGATGGTCCCTGAAAAAATGTTTTGGGCAAAGTGGTCCTCGGTCTGAAAAAGTTTGAGAAACACTGGTCTAGGCTCTAGGCTACCTGACCAGATGAAGCAGAGCAGTTGGAGGATACGAGTGATGCTTGAGCAGGGCCTTCTTCTTTTTTTTCCTCCGGGTTTTCTCAGAGAAGGATCTGGCAATTTCCAGCAGTTTCTTCCTTGTGGCTGTTTGAAGTTGGAGTAATAGAGGCTATAAACACTTGAAAAACCTTGTTTCTTAGTGTTGACTACATCTACTCACAGTTAAAAGAAAAATATATCCACCCTAAAGCACCTACAGTGTATGCCTGTGCTGTGAATATTTCATACCTGTTACTACACTGTTAGCCTCATTTAATAACACATGTAAATAATGGGAAACATTAAAAACGTTTTAATAATATAATATAATATAATATAATATAATATAATATAATATAATATAATTGCAAATTATGCTTTTTAATACATAAATAAATCGTCTTTCAAATGTATTTTTCTAATGTTTGAAAATCACCTGACACCTATACTGAATGTGATTGGTTGAAATGATGTTGATGTTGCAGCTGTCCAGTGGTTGTCCCACAGGCCCACAGTACAGAGCTGAAGTACAGTACAGGTACTAATAGAGCACTTACACTTCCCCATGTGCTTGAGTTTGTCACGGAACAGAGCGTCATCAGAGGCCGAGGGCAGGGCCTCACCAGAGGAAGCTGTAGAGTGGTCCCCTGCACAGAGCACACACAACAGGGCATGAAATACTCACACACGCTAACACACACACACACACACACACACACACACACACACACACACACACACACACACACACACACACAAACGTGATGTGAGATGTACTGAAGATGAAGATGGTGGCTACCTGCAGTCGGACGCTCTCTGCAGGTGTATGCAAGATGTGAAGATGAGTATGACTGAGTAACTTTAACCATCTTTGTCTCTGGCCCCTGGTGGTCTAGAAACACACACACACACACACACACACACACACACACACACACACACACACACACACACACACACACACACACACTTACTGCTGGAATGAAGTGAAAGGAACCACATGGGAATAAGGAGAACACCTCTCTCTTCACAAGTAAAGGAGAGTCAATAGTTAAGAGTACCTGCATGCTTCTGATAAACTGACCCTACCTCAATAATTTTACAAACAGATTATTCTATTCAGATTATTCTGTATCAAGGTATTCTAGACAAAACTCTGCAAGTTATCATTGGCTATCAGCAGTTTCTCTAAACTATATAGCAGGAGGACAGTCTGTTTTATCATTGATCATTTTATAACTGATATCTCTGACGGTCACTGTCACTGTCAGTATGGTTGTGCTATACCTGTGTGAACTATGAAGTGACAGCATGCACATGACTTAATGATTATGTTGTATGTGTATACCTGTATGTATGTCTGTGTCTGTGTGTGTATGTGTGTGGCTGGTATGTTAAAGTTTTTGCGCATGTGTGTGCATGAGTGACTGCGTGTAGGCATGAGTGTGTGTGTCTATATAATTGTGAGTGACTGCTATGTGCTGTGAGTGTGTTTGTGCATGAAAATGTTGCATTTCCTACATATGAACTGCCATTATTATTAGCCAAACCCAACAGTCTCTTGCCACACCAGTTATTATCTGTTAAACTACTCACATGCATATCACTGCACAACCTGACCTGTCCAACAGTGCTAGTCGCTAGTGTATAGCATTCCTCTATATGAGTAGCGGTTCTTGAGTAATCTGGTCTTGAAATCACATCAACTTTCTGCGTTGTCTCCAAATGTAAAAAATTATAAACCACAATTATTGTTTTCTTGATACTACGGTTGATGTGCACTAAATTTAAGGAGTACCATATCAAACACTGTTAGATTCAGATAGATTAGACTGTCCCAGAAATAAACAAGAAAGAAAAAGCATAGCATGTGTAGATGGCCCTTATAATGACTGTAATAAGAGCTTAAAAGTAAAGGTAATGAAATTAAACTGAAAATGGTCAGCGATTCACTAAACATTGGATAAAGTGTGTGGATGGGCTATGTTATGGTGCACTAAAATAAAAACCTAATAATCTTTAATATATTATATTTTACCCAAAAGCCTTTTTAGAGTGCAAACCCAACACTTTCACAAGCTATTTCTGGCCACCCTGTGAACAATTTTCTGTGGGCACCACTGGACGTTGACTTGTTGTGGTTGAGAATATTTGTGTCTCTATGAGTGTGAGTGTGTGAGTCGCTGTGTGAATGTGTGTGTGTGTGTGTGTGTGTGTGTGTGTGTGTGTGTGTGTGTGTGTGTGTGTGCCCTCCCCCGCACCTCTCTCCAGGGCGATGAGGAAGTCGCGGTTGCGCTGCAGCTCTCTCATGAACTCCTCGTTCTGCAGGTAGAGGGCGACGCGCTCGTCCTCCAGGTACTGCCTCAGCCGCCGGTCCTCCTCGTCCTCCAGGTGCCTTCCCAGACTCCTCTCCGGCTCCCCGCCCAGGTCTGCCTGCGCCGACACACTGGTGGGCAGCGGGGGCTGAGACAGCGAGGAGAGTGAGGAAGAGGAGGAGGAGGAAGGCTGAGAGAGACTGCTGTGGGAGCGCTGGAGACGGAGAGAGGCAGAGAGAGAGGGAGAGGGAGAGAGGGAGAGAGAGAGAGAGAGAGAGAGAGAGAGAGAGAGAGAGAGAGAGAGAGAGGGAGAAAGAGAGACAGAGAGAGGGAGAAAGAGAGAGAGAGGGAGAGAGAGAGAGAGAGAGAGAGAGAGAGAGAGAGAGAGAGAGAGAGAGAGAGAGAGAGAGAGAGAGAGAGAGAGAGAGAGAGAGAGAGAGAGAAATAGGGGGAAAGGGAGTTGAACTCTACTTAAGAAAGTATGCATACTGTACTGTATGTAAGAACATGATCTCACAAACACACACAAACTCCTACTCTATATGTCCACAATGCAATACATGTACTGTATGCAGATTTCAAATACATGACACACAACAACATGACAAGCTTCAACACATAATGTCATCACAACCTAAACTCTACAGCACTTAATTACTTGCTGCATTGAAAAACATGAAATACATCTGGAACATCAGTATCCCTGTTCCTGCATGTATGCATAAATGTGTGTGTCTTCCCTCATGTATATGTGTGTGTCAGGCCGCAGTGTGTATGGGTGAGATAATTCTGTGTGTGTTTCTGGTAGCACATGTTAGAGAGTAATATTATGTGTGTACTTGCGTGTGTGAGTGTATATGTGTGTGTGTGTGTGTGTGTGGGGGTGTGTGTGTGTGTGTGTGTGTGTGTTTGTGTGAGTGGACTATGCTTGTGTGTGTGGGGGGGGGGTGACTATGTGTGTGTGTGTGCGTGTGAGTGTCTGTGCTTGTGTGTGAGTGTGTGTGTGTGTGTGTTTGGGGGGGTGGCGAGTATGTGTGTGTGTGTGAGTGACTGTGTGTGCATGTGAGTGTCTGTGCTTGTGTGTGTGTGTGTGTGTGTGTGTGCGCGAGTGGGCGCTAGCTCTGTCTCTCTGTGTGGTTTATAGCTCTGCAGTGGTGCAGCAGAGTGAGATGCTCCTGAACTAGACTAGACTACACTACACTGGGCAGGGCTGGGCAGGGCTGTGCTGTGCTGTGCTGGGCTGTGCTGTGCTGGTCTGATGAGTAGAGCCATTAAGCCCGGCTCCATAAATTCACCTGCAGACTGTCGCGCTGCTGGGGCAGGATTCGCAGGAAGTCGTCTGGGAGGTTGCCTAGCAACGGCGGGTTCCAATTCCTGTAGCCACTCCCCGGCTGGGGCGTGGGTGGTGGGGGATGGGCTTCAAACCTGGCGCAGAGGTGGGCAGAGGATGGCAAGGTCATTCACAACACCATGGCATCAAACATCTCTTTATACCCTCCCTCCTCTAAACATCCTCTATTTCCTCTGTATACACTGAGAGCATAATCACTTTGGATCATTTCAAATTTTTTCTGCTCTTATTTCATTGCTGGCATTTTTGATTCATCAATTACTTACACTGAAGTTTGTAAAGACTCACATACTATACTGCAGTAACACTATTGGACCACAAGATGGAGTCATAAGAAAAACTGAAAGTGGCCTGAAAAGCAATTCTCCCTTTATGACTTTAAGGACTGCTACCCTTTGTCGTTATGTAAGCCTAGAATAGGATCATAAACTATAACAAACAGTCTATCAGAGGTACAAAAACAACAAAGGAACAAGTCATAATGGTTATTATACATTTACTGAATTTCAGAAATGCTTTTTTATGTCTCAGAGTATCCACACACCCCTTTGAGTTAGCATTCTGCAGCTTTGATAGACGTCATATCCTGTGAAGCCAAATAAAATCTATGCACACTAGTCAGGATACTGGCCCAGTCTTAATGTTGCCCTCACAGACTAACACACTTAAAAGTTTGTGTGGATTTAGTAGTGCTCTGCTGTCAAAACTAGAAGTGCTCAAGGGCTTGATTGCACCCTTTCGCATGCTGACTAAGATGAATTTGTTTGCTTTGAAGAATCACCCACAGCAACACTGGAGAAATGGATTTGTCAACAACAACAACAACAACAACAACAACAAAAAAACACCAGGTAACAATTTATAGTTGCCAAGAATGGAAACGTGGTTGCAAAGCGACTTTAGTGTTGCTAATTAAATGATTTATCACAGGTTGTGTCCCAATCATGCAAACACCAAAGCTAGCACTCACTGTCTTGCAATCTCATTCACTAAATATTGTAAGTATACTGTAAGTAGTGTATGATTAATCTGAAGGTAATTTTACCTTCATGTCTGAATAATAATATTAGGTAGATTAGTACATACTGGTGGGCCAAAGGTTTATCAATCCTGAGGTGGGGAACAATAATAAGTGTTTCTCAAAGTTGAGGAAGCATGCTTGGAAGGCTGCTTTTTCAAGCATTCCACGTCATTATCTGTCGCCAAGTACTGTTCCAAAGTCAAGCATCCTAAATTCTAGCGAGGACAGAGGCCTTTGTTCATAGATTTTTCAAGGATGCACTGATGGATCCTCGTTTTCGAAGTGTACGACTTCCAAGGCGAGTGTGCTACCTAGGAAGCATTCTCAACTTTGAGAAACGCTGAATGTCTCATAGTGAAGACAAAGAACTCTCTCTCATCAGCCTTTACTGTTGCAAATGAACACCAATCCTGCTGCTCACAGATGTGTTTCATGACCTCTGACCCCTCTATTGAGCACTATTGGTACTATGAGGGCTCTGGGTCTAGTTCACAGGGAGGATATTGAAACTAAGGCAATATGACAGCAGAGGGGTCTATTTGCCTTGTATGTTGCACATATGAGACACCATTGCAATCACCAAAACAGCTATATTCATGAAGTAAACAAGTTCAAGTCCAAGTTCAGTATTCACTTTAATAGCTAGCAAACTTTGTTTCGAAGTGACACTCGTGCAAGCGGAGGGCACTCTTATTGGTGGGTTAAGGATTGATAACAGGGCTACAATTCGGATACTCTTGAAGGGAAAAGGAAATTGACATCAGATGTTGTTTTCATAGAAATTACGAATGCAGTAAAATATTAATACGCCAATAAGCATTTTTTGGGGGGCAACCTTTTAAATTGAGATGTCATCCAACTTCTCTCCTTTAATTACTATGAGAGAGGAATTTTATTTTATGACTCAAATTTATGACTCTATAAATTCAAATTATAAATGTGCTGCAAATGCTAACCCACACAAAATAAATAATCATGAACCTACTTCTGCATGATCTTACGCATTTTACCGAGTATGATACTAGTATGAGTTTCACTATTACAAAGTCAATCAGGCATTTTTCCGTAAATATTGTCACGCGGTCCAAAAAGCAACAGGCATACAGTTAAAAGTGCTGCACGAACACGTGAAGATTGGGTCACACTTGCTCCTAGAGGCATGTCAGTCCCTGTATCTAAGCACTTCACTCACCTCAAATTTGTTTAGGGTGATACTCAATGTGGCAGACCCTCCACGCGAACGTGCAAGCAAAGTGGAAGGAAGTGTGTAAGGAAAGGGCGAGTGTCTCACCTGGGTGGGGGTGTGTTGGGGACGTCAGCAGGGTACTTCCTGTCGTAGATGTGCATGTCGTAGGAGGGAGGGGCGTAGACAGGTGGGGGCTCTTCATCTGAGCTGTCTGGCTCTAAGGTGCGCTCCAGAATCTATAACGATATTTTAAGGCATTAAGACTATACCATGATATACTGTACACCAGATAGCAAACACTGACAGCATTAAGTCCATACCATGATAAACTGTACTGTACATCAGATAGTTAACTCTGACAGCTAGCATATGGTCTGGGTGTGCTGAAGGAGATGGACACGGATGGAGTTTCGGAGTTTGAGCATGTGCAGTCATGCATTGCAAGTGCATGTGTGTGAGTGAGTGTGTGTGTGTGTGTGTGTGTGTGTGTGTGTGTGTGTGTGCACTGCTCACCCAAGTTCACATGTCTATAGTCACAATAAAATATTGAGCACATTTAAGTGTTATTATGCTATGCACACACACACACACACACAGACACACACACATTACAAGCGATTATCTACCAGATCTGGTTTCTAACTGCAGTCTGGGAAACACCACAAAGACCCACTCCAGTGACACATCAAATATTCATATGATGTAGGCCAAAGTGAGAATTGCAGCACAATAAAAACTAATTGCATATTGAGGGAAGTTTATGGACCAATTTCTGTGAAACATCAAATATTAATACAATAAAGAGCAGAGTGAGTATTGAAGTGTCGTAAAAACACAATTACACTGATATTAACTGCGGTTTCAAGTAGATTTGAGGGTGGTTTAGACATAATACTTTCAAAAAGGTACAAAAAAAGGATCATGCTTTCTGGAAAACATGATATGACTGTCTGACTATTATCTGTCTAAGTGAGTGGCTTGAAACAGCCACAGATGCTATGCTATGCTATGCTATACCCATTACTGTGGCTCAGCTGTGATTCCTGTTTAGTTCAGTTAGTTACAGGTTATTTAACAGACTTTAACACATTTTTTTCCAAATCATTTTCGAAAGAATTTTCGCTTCTTTTTTACCATTGTTTACCCGCTTCGTTTTGTTCTCTGCTCTCATGAGATTGTATGGGTGAGATTATAAACTTACAACAAAGATATTTTAGAACACTTCATCAACCGTCTCTGCTTACAACATATTATGAAAGAGGGCAATGGTGAATTGAAAATGCCAATTTAGCATCAAGGAAACAACTTGGAGAAACAATGTACTATAATGTAATGTATTCCTATTTATTAACTTTACAGTAGTTATCTCATAGGTGTGGTTCACTTTTGGCCCAGCTGTGGCTCACCTCTGGCGGTATGCTATCCTCGGAGTCGGAGCTGTCATCGGTGCCCTGACCATCGATGCTCATCTGCAGCAGCTGCTCGATGGTGGCCTCCACGACACCATTGTTGGCCCAGAGCACACACTCGATCACCTGACGCTCCACCCCAGGGAACATGGTCCGAAAGTCGCCCATGGCCTGGTTGAACTCCAGTCGATGCACCACTCTCTGTGGCCTGCCGGGGGCGCTGTTGTTGTTGAGCTGGGTGCCCCCGCCGTCACCCGTACCCCCTCCCGTGCTGCCGCCATCGCTGGCACTGTTGCTGCTGCTGCTGCTGCTGTTGCCTGTGCGGTGTGAGCTTGTGCCATGGGACCTGGAGATGGTGCGGTGGAAAAGGCTGGTCATCGTCCAACAGAGCCTGCTCGTCTCTGTGCCCGTGCCCGTGCCCCAAGTCCTCTAGTAGGGCGGTGGTGCCCACAGATAGGTACTGTAGGTCCTGTGTCCTGCCCTTGTGCCCACTGCTGCTGCTGCTGTGCCCGCTTACTCACTCACTCACCCCCCACTCCTCCTGGTAACCTTGGCGCCCTTTCTCAGTGCCTGTTATCCCCGCATGGCATCCGTAGTATGGGCAGGTGGGTACTAGGAGCAGACAGACAGAGAGAGAGAGAGAGAGAGAGAGACAGGCAGCCAGAGTCCAGCAGGCGTCCTCTTTGGAAAGGACAGAGGATGAGACTGGCACAAGTCAAACTCTCTGCCACCAATGCACCTCTCAGGACCTGCAGAGAGGACAATAAATAACAGCACAACGTGTAAGACAAACAGGCAAGACAACAATGACACCAGCCTTTCAGGGGGCTATTATACTGTGGCACATATACCAAAAAACAAACAAATGAACAAAAGAAAGACACAAATTCTGACAAATCAATTCTCTCTCAGTCTCAGTCTTTCAAAAACAAGCAAAATACAAAAACATACCTGGGGTGCACTTAGCATTTCAAATCTAATCAAAGTTTGTTCACATGGGGTAAATTAGAATGCTTGTGTATCTGTGAATTTTTAAGTTATTGACAGAGAGAGAGAAAGAGAGAGAGAGAAAGAGAGAGAGAGAGAGAGAGAGAGAGAGAGAGAGAGAGTCTGTGTGGATGAAGCACAGTGGGGGTGTAGCGGCTGTCTGTTTGAGTTAAATCTTGATCCCCCCGGCTTTGTTACCTAGGGCGTCTGTGTTCCCATGGCAACCTGCACATACCCTCAGGCACAGTGGTGGCGTCAGCGTCCACACCAAAGACCACATGATCCGCAACGACATTACACACACACACACACACGCACACCAAATTCATCAACATCTTAATGTATGTAAATTGGGATTTAGAATTGGCCAGTGTGTCAGATTAAGGCTCACTCGAGATTAAGAATTTGAGACACCAGATTGAGTATTCAGATGACTAGTGTGTGAGACACACACACGCAGCAGGTGGTGTAACTGACCCAACGACTTAGAGGCCTAATTCGACTTTTTCCCCCCCTTCTCTCTCTTCAAACTCTTCAATGACATTGTTTCTCTTGGTCCTTGTAAAATGATGAACTACTAAGAAAGACTGCAGAGTAGAGTAGGCATAAAGTAGACACTACTTACAGTATACAGCATACTACTGCATTGATACTACTACTGATAATGAAACAATTATAGAAATAACACTGTGCATTTTCGGAAAACTGTAACATTTAAAAAGTATGTATGATAATATAATTGTGTATATTATGCTATGTGTGAGTAAATGTTCTTACATTATTTAGATAGGGTTCTTTTAATTACATTAATTATTTATTGATTGATTCATTAATTTACAAAATATATACATATAATATAGATATGTTTTTGCTGAAAGATAAGCTTTCAAGGGAACCATGTCACACATAAGTGAACTATGTGCTGTGTGCACACAGCGGTTGTTCTGATGTAAGACAGATATCACAGGGTCAGGACACATCCTGCCAGAGTTTTGACTTCATTAGCCTAAGCTAGGGCTGATGGGAGACCCATATCTCTTGTGAGCATCCTGGTGCCATGCCAACACCCACACCAACAACAACAACAACATGTGACCCATCCCATCCTTTCCCACTTGCACTGGCCGAAGGTGAAGAGGGAGAGAGAGAGAGAGAGAAGTGGGTGGGGGCATACAGAAGAGAACAAGACACACACACACACACACACACACACACACGCACACACACACACACACACACACACACACACACACACACACACACACACACACACACACACACACACACACACGAGTGGTAACCGAATGCACCCAGATACACAAATGCACACACAACTGACCAAAGAATATAAGGCATTAAAAATGCATTCTTCCAAAAATAGCAGTTCCTCCAACAAGATGCAATTTTTGTTTATTGCTCAGGCAAACCCCCGCATCCCTCCATGCACCCACACACACACACACACACACACACACACACACACACACACACACACACACACACCATTAAAATCAGCAAAGAACAGACTGAACCCAGCAGGCTGAATGACGAAATCTTCCTTTACCCACTCCAGTGCCTACACTCCACACACACACACACACACACACACACACACACACACACACACACACACACACACACACACACACACACACACACACACACACATACAAAGACACACACACATACAAACACACACACACACACACACACACACACACACACACACACACACACACACACACACACACACACACAGACACTAAATAAAGACTGCCGTGGCATTACACCAGCCAAGCGTGGCATATGTGTCCCGTTTGGAGGGCATGTGGTGGAATGATTAACGGTCTGTCTTACAGTTCGTAGTTGGCCCATCTGCCCACAGCCCGAGGAGCAGACTGTAGGGTGTGTGTGTGTGGCTGTGTGTGTGGGTGATTGTGTGTGTGTGTGTGGGTGTGCAATGTACAGTTTCATGTATTCAAGGCTAAGAGTCCAGGGAAGAGCCTGGCATTGTGGTGTGTGTGTGAGTGTGTGGAATCATTGGGCAGGACATTTTCACAGGGATGTAAAACATACCCGTTGGAAGAAAACGAAGAAGAAAAAAAGAGGCCCCTGTGTGTATTGTCACTGCTATTCAATTTGGGATAGGGATTTTGTAAAAAGTGGGCCAATAACAAAGAAAAGCATGCTACTGTACTATAGCCTACTGCGCTAACTGCCCATCTCTACTAGGTCAGATTAGCGTCCCAGGTTTTGCTATGGCCGTGTGTCCACAGACATCTATAGCCATACTTTTGCTCATCCAATGCCACATAGGCTGAACTGTTGTGACATATGTTGTCTTGATCTTACTGACTGGGTGAGAGCTGAGCTATAGTACATTAGCCTGATAACCAAAGAAAATTGAGTCCTATAGGTGATAATCTGGTGCCTCGCAACCTATAGGCTACCCAAGTGTTAACAGTAGACATGCATAGAAAAACAGTAAAAACAGTAGAAAACTTAGAAAACAACAAAGGCTAACAATAGGGTTATGAATTGAAATATTCCTCTTTTTTTTGATAAGGTTCAAATAACTCTAATATAACCTGCATTTCTGCCATCATGTGACTCAAAACCCGCAACTCTTACACAGGCTGGGAGTTGAGCCTTCTGGCAAGTGAGCTAAAGCCCTAGCGTCCGAGTTAAATTGACTAGCATGTCCCTTAGGCCAGTATTCTCCCAGATGCTTCAGTCAAAAAAAGTTCTTGGCTTGATGAATTTCAGCCTGCACTTTAAGCACTTTTTTGGACTCAAGCACCTAGGAGAATACCACCCTTAGACCATCGGGAGGGAGCTTTACCAATGTACCAACTGCACAGGTAGCGACCAGCTGGCTACCGTTACCTTAGCAAATACACTTTGTCAGATTATTCAATTAGCTTCCAACAGACTTTAGACTTTACCCAGCCTCTAGATCTAGAACTTGCAACTCAGCCCCTACTGGGATTGCTACTATTATTTGATTTCATCATTCCCTGATGGATGCCACATATATACAAGAAAAGCCTCTTGTGTTGGTGTTGTGGTTGTGTTTTCTGTGGCACACTCGAGTCCCTGAGCATCTCTGTGTGTTTACACTCAGTGAGGTGTTTACAGGCCCTCTGAGTCCTCTCTATCCTCTGCCAAGCACGCTCACTGTCTGTCCTCACACCACACCACAGCGCAGTGTCTCCACAGCGCATCACCGCAGAGCAGCGCAGCTCAGCTCGGGAGGAAATGGGCTTTTTATGAGTCGTTCATGCGGACTCTGAGTGCTGCTGTGCCTCATCATCCCTGGGTGGGAGCAGATCTGGCCATGTTATTGTCTAGGGTTAAAGAAGTGACTAATGATCCACATACACATACTGTACATGCATACACACACACACGCATACACACTCACTCACTCACTCACTCACTCACTCACTCACACATACACACACACACACACACACACACACACACACACACACACACACACACACACACACACACACACACACACACACACCATTTTCAATTCATAAGCTTCTCTGTTGAAGTTCCAACATCAGCAGTCAGTTCTGAGGCAAATTAAAGAGCCTAATGTTTAATCAGGCTATTGTATGATTTTCAGAAATATAGTATCATATTTTATTTGCAAATCTTGTTCATTAATGTCTAAGCCTTAGTAAGTAAGCCTTAGCCTACTGGGACAGAAAAAAAAACATATAAAAAATATCAACAAATCAACAAGCGGTCAATCATACCATACCATACAGAATATGATGCTGCTACTCCATTATCTTGTTATTGTGGTATTCAATGTTATCAAATCAAGCAAGGGGAACAAATTAAATCTGATAAGGAAGTCACAATGATGCTGTAAGCAATCATGCTGTTCCTGATGAGGATGTGTCTTCTGATCTACCTCACATCCTCCAGGCACACAAACTAAGGATGTTATTAATACAAAAAAAAGTCAGTCCAGTTTCTCCTATTCTAAGGTTGTACATTAAGTTGGTTTCAGAAAAGTAGGACTCGCATGAAGCTACCAAGAATTTCACACTCAATCCTCACAACCCTAATCACAAGAGTCAATCCATTATCAGAAGAGACTTTAGATTCCCCAATTAATTAACCCACAAATGAAGCAAGACACTTGAAAGTCGAAAACTTTCAAAGTTTACATTTCCTCAAAGACAAATGTCTATAGAGGTACAGTGTACCAATTTTACCTTGTTGTGACAAGCGTCCTCTTGTTAGCCTTGTTACACTCAGAAGGCGCAGACAGAATCAGATCTGTTCTTCTCTAGTGCCCTACAACAATATCACACAAATCCAGCTACAGTTCTGGGCTACTGCTCACACAGTCTAAAACACACACACACACACACACACACACACACATATATATACATATACACACACACACACACACACACACACACACACACACATAAACACACACTCTCTCTATCATTCTCTTTCACACCCACACCCACACACTCTTTCATTTTCTCTCTCAACACCACCCCCCCTCTCTCTCTCCCTCTCTCTCTCACACACACACACACACACGCAAACACACACACTGCCAGGTCATACCATTACAGTAAATCAATCCCCTGTAAGCCTGTCCTACGTTTCTGTGTCCCTGCGGAGGGGCCGCGCTGTATCGTCATTTCCACCTCTTCATATTAATGGACACCTCTCCCCGTGCAGCACAGCGGGGGCAGGCTATCTTTAGCCCTGGAATCTACCGGACGGACGCCGCTCTCACTGGGCCTCTGGTCAGTGGGATGGGATCACGACTGGAGCTGTTTACTCCCACCAGGGGGGCCGAGGGGTGTGTGTGTGTGTGTGCGTGTGTGTGTGTGTGTGTGTGTGTGTGTGTGTGTGTGTGTGTGTGTGTGTGTGTGTCTCTCTGTGTGTGTGTGTGTGTGTGTGTGTGTGTGTGTGTGTGTGGGGGGGTTCCTGTAGTGATCTTGTGGACAACACACAGGGTGGGGCCTGAATCACGAAAAACATGGTCGATGACTCAGAGGGCAAAGACCCTCACTGTCCATCAGAAGCCTCTGAAGGTCAATGCCTCCTGAGACGTCACCTTGTATCTCTTACTGTGCAAGCAACAGAATGCTGCTCTTTTATCTTCAAATAACGGCTAAAAGAGAAACACTCAGTTTACTCGCATTCATCAGATTATAAGGCGATTACAATTTAGAATATTTAAATCCAATTTCTGTTTTCATTACATCAATAAGAAAAAAAAGACACATTTTTGCATGCAACCACACCAAGAGATCTATAATCTCAGATTATACACCTTAATTGTCATATACAGATAAATGAGGTCTCCAACATTATCACTGTGCTCCTCGAACTCTTGTGACTGTGTGACGCTGGCGATGAGGGTAGATAGATTCACAACCCTTTTAGCCTGCCTTTGACTAACTGCATGCTGTACCTAAATGCAAAAAAGCCCTGACTATTGACATCTTAATAACCTAGATCACTTTTTTCCACCATGTTGCTTTTCTGTAATATTTGTGCATCCATTCATGATGATGGCTAATCTGTGAGTTATCCTAATATCCCCCTATCACAGACTAGATGTAAAATTGGGGGCCAGGTGAGTGAGGATGTGGGAGTGCTCAAAGAGGACCCACTGTGAGTGCAGTCGGCAGGTACGGTAACGTCCTGAGGTGTAGCTAGTGAGGAGATAGGGAGGAGGGGGTGTGGTGCGCACTGTCTAAACAAACATTAGCACACTACAGCTGGCTCAGTCAAGTCCTCTTGTTGCTTTGGCAGAGTGAGGTTATGCCAATATGTCATGGCAGATTTATGACACACATATTTGACATTACATGTCTTTATAACTTACAGTAACTCAGTCAGGGCAAGCAGACAACTAGAGTCTGTTTCAGATAGTAGATCTCTTGATGGACCCCAAACTCCATCTGTCTTCTCTGTGTCCTAAGCAAAACAATAGTTTCTTTGAGAAAAGATCAGGAAAACAAAAAAATGAGATCTATTTAGAGACTTCTACCAGATAAATTTGGAGACTTCATCAAGCACTAGAATACAGGAAATAGAAATGTGTTGGCTTGCATGTTAAAGGATAACTAACTAACCAAACAGTGATTGTGTCTTTGTGTGTGCGTGTGTGTGTGTGTGTGTGTGTGTGTGTGTGTGTGTGTGGAGAGAGAGAGAGAGAGAGAGAGAGATAGATAGTTGAAGTCAGGAAGGTGACAAATCAAGTATGTATGTGTGTTTGTATGCATTTGTTTTTGTGTGCGAATTAGGAGAGTGTGAGATAGAGTGTGCGTGTGTCAGTATGTGTGTTTGTCTCTCTCTCTGTGAGTGTGTGTGTGTGTGTGTTTGATCACATGCAGAGCCGAGTCTGTCGAATCTGTCAGGAGAAGAGGCAGTCAGTCAGTCAGTCAGTCGTTCTGGCCAGAGGGAGCAGTGCAATCTGATGACACAGCCAGTGTTGGACCACCTCAGCAAGTGTGAACCAACACACAAGATGGCCCCAGTCTGTGTGCATCACCGCCACTCATGCATTAACACAACATTAGGAAAGTGGGATTCACACACAACATGCTTAATGGACAACATGGAGTCTCTGGACTATGCACACTGTTCAGACAGAAACACTACAGTTTATCACTTGGATTAGGCCTAATCTCAGTCCTAGTCTAAAAAGACCCAGATTAGCAGTACAATAATACTTCCACTAAATTGCATTTTGCTACAATTTTGTAATCTTCTAAGGGTTCAGTTTCACCAATATTTTTTAGTAAACAGTCAGCGAACAGAAACTGACGACAAATAGGGAAAGATCAAATGAGGTGGTGTCCCACCGCAAAGTAAACATACACTTATCAAGAATATCCAGAGTCTTTGCACAAAGTGGAGGGAAATGAAAGCTATTTTAACAGAAATAACAGACACCATTAGAAAGACTACAACAGAGGTCTTCCCAATTACCTATTCCCATCACTAAAGCCTGGAAACTATGGTCAGAGACCACAGCAGGGATGTGATAAACAGACCAGCTGGACGAGAAGGAATCTGGCTATATTTCCATCTTGCATTCATTGACAACTGCCACACATGCCAAATCACACAAACTGACAATTTACAACACCACAAACTGGGAGTTAAGTGCAAGTTAAGTGTAAGTGTTAAGTGAGTTAAAATCCCAGGGTGTTAATTGCACTCACTAGCACAACTCTTTCGGTATAGGGAGGGGGTTTGCACCACATTCAGCTATGAGCAACTAGCTACTGTTATATGTGCAATATCAGAGATGCCAAGCAGCAGACAGTTCTCCCATATCCAGCTCTGGCTATAACCACAGTCCCCGTCAGTCCAAAAAATAATGCAACCACAACATACCCGCAACAGGCCATAAGATGCGAGGTGGGTTCATATCAGCTGACCCCAAAAACAGGATGCAGTGCTTTCATGAGAGGGTCCTTTGACTGACTGACCGAAGTATCACAGTGATTACGTTCATGTGCCTTGAGAATTAGATTTGTTTTGAGCTATCCCCTCCAGCGACATGCTCACATTCGACTTGAGAAAATGAACCCACAGCAGTGTCAGTGAAAGGCTCCAGGACACAGGAAAGTTGAGCTGATGGGAGTTGATTGGAGCCTAGAGGACTGTGGGACAGGGGCATGAAGCATCCTTGCATAGATATCAAAGCCATCAACAACATAAATCACCAAATATTCAATTGTATGTTTTTATGCCAAGACACTAGAACATAATGGTGGCTGCATTTTGATTCTGTGTGAAGTAACCGTTCAAATCATTGTCCATGCCGCATTAAGCTGTTGCATTATAAGGCACCGAAGCCCAACTGACTGACCTGAGAACATGAGCATGAGATTTTTAAAGGGGAATCACAGCTAAGGTGATCGCCGTGGCTATGGCCTTCATGGCCTGTGTGAAATTCCAGCCATGCTGTGGGGTTAGACTTTGTGGTCACTGTATCCATAGACACCACAAAATTAACAAAGCCACAGGTGATCCATAACAGGCTTTCCAGTCTGTTATGCATTTCTTGAGAAATTATTTTGTAAGGTCATCATCAATCATGTTGAGTTATCAGCACTAAGAAAACCAAACACACAAAACTGTTCATTCTTCTGAATGAAAGTTCTCCTAGGACAAACTACCCTGTAAAGGCCGATCCAGATTTAACAATAGAAATCACATTTGGCTGTTAAATCTGAAAGACTACTAAGAAGCAATATTATTACAGCACATGCACATGTTAAATAATAATTTACAACTATTAGTGTCCAGGTCGGTCTTTAGTATTTTTTGCCCTCAATGGTGCCTTCAAGGCACTACTCCCCTCAGTTTAGGTTTAGGATGAGGGTGGAGGGAGTTAGGGTTAGGAATAGAGTAAAGGCAGTGCCTTTTAGGCTGTGCTGTCTAGAAGGTGCCGTTGGGGGCAAAAAACACCATGTCCCTAATCCTCAAAATATTGCCTAAGAGTTGCAAGTTTTACTATCAGCCGATTTACAGTAGCCTAAAAAAGGGAAAGTTCTGCTTTTGCCTTCTTGAATGGTCCAATGTTTTTCTACCATGTCCCACGAAAGTGTCTTGTATCCCGTGTGGTTTTCAGCTCTCAGGCAGACTAGTCTATCAGGTGTGTCAGGTTGCAGCCAGCTTCAGCATTTCATTAATGAGCAAAAAGCAATCAACTCCACCTCTACACTCCACGAAACTCCAGCAAAAAGATCAAATCTGACACGCTGATACACGTACGCACCACTGATCTCATGCAAGGTATAGGGTAGGCTATGAGTTTATCTTCTGTCACTCAACAGATCAAAGCTCATTATTGGCAGTGGTCCGATCAACGAATGGGCTAAAATATTCAGTCATGCAGAATGTCATACTCATCATAAATAATGCACTCTATGGGTCCTTCAAAGGGTTCAAATATATTTAAAACTAGAGGACACTTTGCTGTTCATTTTCTGTTGACCAATAAAGTAGAGCTTGAATGCGCGGAATGAGCTACGTAGCCTCGATTAAACTTTGCAAAAAGAGAAGAAATCACTTGCAGAACATAAGTCTATGGGTGCAAATAACGTTACATTGTTTCTTTATACGCATTTTTACTAGGCTACAACCCAATAGGCCTACGCATTTGTAGAATAACCCTTAGTTGCAGCGTGGTAAGAAAAATAAACCAGCAGACCTAAACGTAATCCTACCTGGTGCAGGAAATCGCGTAGGTTGTGGTGAGGATATCGGTCACATCGTTGATCATCCGTCGGGTGATTAGGCTATAGGCCTTAGTCGGTCTTGAAAATCCTGCAGATAATTTCAGTCACTTTCCGCCTCTCATCTCACCCAATGGCATCAAGATGGCTTGATTGGTTTATCCACCTAACCTACACGCACAAGTAAAATCACATTTTTGGTAACGTTAAATGCAGAGGTGCCTTCGCAACGCAGGCATAACAATTCTTCTACAAGATACTCGCCGTTACATGTATCACAACATAGTCCTTACCATGTTAAAATCAGTAGGCTACCGATGCGCTAAATGAACGCTTGTACCTCCTTGCTCCATTTAAGCATCACTGTATCTCCTACAGTTGGAGCTGACGTAGCGCCTACAGGACTGGGTTGTATCGCATCAGACTACACCGCAAACCTCAAGTTCTCAGAGCGCGTCTGCCTCGACTCGGCTGGCGCTTGTGGCTACCCGCGGATGACACATTTCTGTAGCCACAGCAACTACCAGCGCTACTGTGTCTTCAGTTCATTCACCAGAATCAGAGAGCATCCTAGCGGATACATGACGGTACTGCTCGGATGCTTAGCCCGCATCTTACGTGTTATGCATGAACTCCTGATATGAGGGTGAAAGTTTAGCCTATGTACAGGGGCAACAACTAGAATAATATAGCCAGAAAAACACTTCAAAATGTACTGCATTAATCCAAGATGGACATTCCTATCATTTATTCTGAATAGCTTGTAGCATACATCAAATCTGTGGCCTAAATTGATAAAATATTTTCGTGCTAGTGAAATCACCCAAACCAATCAATTAGGCACTTGACATTCTTTACTCAGCCAAAAATGTTGTCACTCCATTTGTAACTTTTTTTTTCCTCCAAGAAGGGGAACCGGATAAGGGACATATAAAGTCCTAAATACGATTGTTGCTTCTGGCACTCTGAGCTCAACATTATGATTTATGTAATGCGTGTGTACAGCCATGACACACTTTCAGGTGTGTGCAGTGTAGCGCGTTGCGCCCGGAAACTCCATCTACAATAGTAAGTGGACCCATTCTTCTTGACTGGAGGCGGCCAGAGCAGTGCAGAGCTTGTCTGGAGGGTAGGCGTTTACACTGCCTCTCAACAGTGACTCAACAGTTCCGGTGGGCAAGTGTGTGTGTGTGTGTGTGTAAGCGAATGTGTGCGTAATGACTAAGAATGGCCTAGTTTACCACCATGAGAATGAAGACGGAGGATATCATGTTTTATAGTTTTCTTTTATTTAGACAACCCAAATAAAAGGCACATAAAACATTGCGCATGTTTACATAATAATTTCTGACAAACATACATTTAAAAAATGTAGGAATGTTTTACCTTTCTGCTACCCAGAAAGCCTAGTTTTCATATATACAAAATTACCATTGTTAATGTTCTAATACAAAAAGTTTTATAAAAGGTTATCTTGCTTTTTCTTCGCTCACTTTCGCTATTGTAACTACCACATCCTCAGAACTAAATTGTTTGTACAAAGATATACATTCAACTGCCTTCACAGGGGTCCAGGAGCATCCAATTCATCTTCTCAGTTTAGAAATGAGAGCGCACTCAATTGTAATGTTTTAGTTCAATGCATTTCATAGTTGTCAACAATTTGGCAAAAACGAGGAGGCCATTATAATGCATCCATTTTAAAAGGACTAAAAAGAATCACTCTTTTTATCAGGACATTCTCTCTTCAAAAAGAAAGACAAAAGATGAGCAAAAAAAATAAAAATAATAAAAATAAAACCTCATGCATTTTTCTTTTGTTCTTTCCAAGACAAAAATTAAATGCCTCACATTTGAAAAATAAGGAGCAATAAACGTGTCTAACAGATACAAGCTACTTGCATTCCACCAGTCCAACACAAAACAAAAATTGCTCAGACAAAAATTGGTGAATTACGTCAACGGTAGCAGGACAATTAATTGGCATGTCATTGCACACTTGACTGAACTAATTAGTGTCATTTTTTTCCTTACATCAAAAGCATTCTCCTCAACTCCACCAAACGAGACATTTCATCTTCCCTCATAAAAAGTCCTCATGCTTCTCTGCTCCAGGAGCAGAGCCCAGATGCATGGCCAGTCTGGAACCAAACTGCCCCCAGTGGCAGCAGCCATCTAGGAGGGACTGTAAGAGAATCGATTAAATAATAATACAAATTAATAATACTAATTAGAAACAAAAACCCAACAAAGGAAAACAAAACAGAACAAAAAACAAAACAAAAAACATGCCTGTGCACCACTAATGGCTTACACAGTGTACCTAGCATCACATTTGCAGGGCTCGACACCCACGTAGTGACAATAAGGAGACTGGTCCCGTCCCGGCGACAGACCCCCGTCCCGGCGACAGACCCCCGTCCCTTGTTGCAGTGAGTGTTCTGAGCGACGTGTAGTTCGCAACGTCCTGAGTCGACACATAGGCAGGCCAGGCGAGTGCTCCCACACTCTCGGCAGTGTTCGATCTGACCTCTTATTCCTTACCATTACAGAGATGGGGCATGCACGCGCACAAACACACACACACACACACACACACACACACACGACTGCTGCCTCTAAAGAGAGCTACACCCCACACACTTGTATTTGGTTCTGACATTAAGTTGGAGGAAGAAGAGGAAAAGAAAAAGAATTTCGAGTCAAGCTAATGACTGCAACTGAGGCCTAGGACTCATCAGCCCATAGATATGGACGGCAAAATGGAAATAATGAGCAGTTTGGGATCCCTGATTGGTGAAGGACTTCTGCTTGTCAGCCTCATTCAAAATGGGGGTTGGATAAATACAAAGTAACAATGAAACTAATTAATTCCAGGAACCAATTGACATGTTACGCATGGCCTAATAATAATAATAATAATAATAATAATAATAATAATAATAATAAACAACCAAGTTACTTTCATACTCCCAAAATACCTGAGCAGAATGTCCCACACTTAACAGGGTCCTTGAACAATAAAATAATATAAAAAAGAAAATATTTAAAACAAGAGTATAAAATACTTCTAAGATCTAGTGACCAACATGATAATAACAGTTCAAAATGAACTTGGTGAACTAAGGTTGTCACTTGCCAGCCACTAGGTGGCGCTGTAAGATCTAGGCTGGATCACTACCACTCCAAAATTTGATCTTTGATAATACTGCTGTTGCTGCTGTTTTTTCTTCATTTTTTTTTCTCAAACATGGGATATGCTTTCAGTGCAAAACTCACTCCTTCCTCCCATGCTGTAGAACTGAATAGTCAATGAATTTAGGGTTTTTCTTTTTTCTTTTTCAAAAAAAGCACTCCAGCACTGTTTTAAGAGAGAGGAAAAAAACAAACAGAAGAAAGCATCCAATTCTAGTGTCCATGAGAACACTGCGGGAAAAAGAAAAACAGTAAAATAAAACAGTAAATGTCTGTGTAGGAGTGAGCACGCATTGGCCTGTGTAACCAACAAAACATTAGACACGACACACAGACAGTAGCAAACTCCGGATATCATCTAGCCCTGGTCCAAGCCACGCCAGACTGGATTCCGAGTTAGTTTCCATCAAGGTAACCGCTGTACCTCAAACTGAAGACGGGCATACCCTCTGCCCTGGAGGATAAACCGTGCAGAAACACAATTAAAAAAATAAACCGCCCTTCCCTCACAGTGGAAGTTTTTTGTCCCTTCTGTACTCATTTCCTTAAAACGTTAAATACTGATTTGCAGGCTGGTGCCGTTTAAAAGACAGCCTAGATAATGTGGAAGAAACTCAAAAAGAACAAACAACCGAATAAACCAAAAAAATAAAAGAGAAACAAAATGAATTCATTGGAGAAATTCTCAGCACTTATTGCGTTCGTCCTTGTGAAAACTCTCCAAATGGCAAAAAAAAAAAGGTCATCGTGATCCAAAAGTCTGAGAGGAGGACTGTTCCAGCCCTTCCGATCCATGTCCGACCGTGGCTTTGTGCATCATCCACTCCAACATTCACATTAATGCTGTGCACGCAACGCCAGGCCAGCACTCCTTCAGAAAGGGAGGAGATAGAACTAAATACAAAAAAAAAAAAAGTCTAGCTAACTATGATTCAGTTCCAACAACCAGGAGGGAAAAAAAGTAATAAAATAAAAATAAAAACAAAAAAAAAAACAAACAAAAAAAAAAGTTTTCATTGTTTGATGCAAGGTTGCTAAAGGATGCAGCGGCTAGGTCAAGGTTTGTTCACACTTGGGGCTGCTCCTTTATAGTAAACAACTTCTCTCAGTGGTAGAGGAGATGAAGGGGGGGGGGGTTGGGGGAGTGGGGGACTACTGAGGAAGAGAATGGGATTGTGGTGGAGGAGGAAGAGGATGGGTAAAAGGTGAGGAGGGGTGACTGAGGTAAAGGAGTGGATGAGGAAGCATGGGGGAAGGTTGGGTGGGGGGGGGGGGGGGGGGCGACTATCGGTATCTCTACCAGGGCGGGGAGGAAGGAAGGACCTGCGAGAGGAAGGACATCCCCTCCATGGGCCGCATGGCGATGTTGAGGGGCCCGGCGATGTTCATGTGCATGGGCGTGGTGATGGCCACCGGGTGGGCGATGTTCATGGGCGCCGTGGTGGGGATGTTGACCGAGGCGATGTTGACGGGCCCGGTGATGGTTACCGGGTGCTGCAGGCCCACGGGCGAGGTGATGTTCACCGTGTTGGTGCCCAGGCTCATCGCCGTGGCGATGGTGACGGGGTTGGTGGAGCTGGAGCTGTTGGTGCCGCGGCTCATGCTGGGGGTGGAGGAGGTGACGTGGGTGACAGAGGACGAGTTGCAGACATCGTTACTATCTGGAAGAGCCAGCGTGAGAGAGAGGGAGATAAAGATAGAGACAGAAAGAAAGAAAAAACAGAAAGGTGGAGAGAAAAAAAAACAAGGGTTGAAGTATGCGAATGCATCAGCTGAACCCCATCCGTTGCTACAGCTACATGATCTAGAACCTTCTACAGTGTAACTGTGAGCATGTCACCTGTTCAAACAGGTGTGAATGTTGGGGTGTTCTAAAGCCAACCCGCAGGGAGAGCAACGGCTGACCACAGCAGAAACCGTTGCCATGGACACTTCACACTTGGTGCAGTGAATATTGTGGCAGCATAGTTTTAGTGGCTGGATGCACAAAAATGTCTGTGTATGTGTGAGAGAGAGAGAGAGTAGAGAGTGTGTAGTGAGAGAGAGAGAGTGAGAGTGAGAGAGAGATGAGTGAGTAGAGAGAGAGAGAGAGAGAGTGAGTGAGTGAGAGAGAGTGTGTGTGTGTGTTTTATGATTGGGTTTGTGTACTCTGTGCATTTTATTTTCATTTATTTTTTCCCCATGTAGTTCATCTTCATCATCATCATCATCATCATCCTCCCCCACACTGCCTAGGCTACGGTGTTACCTTTTCGTGCTTGATGAGAGTTCCACTGCCAGGAGCCTAGTCAGGAATACAGACACAGAGTGTTATGAGGGCCTAACGGCCACCACCCAAGGGACCGAACACGCCCTCAGATCCCAACCTCAGGCACGCCACCAGCTGGGGTTGGCTGGAAGGGATCCTTTACAGGTAATATCTGTTGCGCAACGCAGTTACTAAAGTTGTTGAAACTCCACCATGCAAGTTGCTTTTGGAGAAACTACATAGGCAGTACAAGGGAATATTTAGGATTTAATGCCGAGAAAGCGGTTGTAAACTCCGCTAGCTAAGTGCTTAAGTAAAGGGGTTAAAGCCACCAGTCACTTCTCACTCTCCTGGGAGTGCAGTATCTATAGCCCTCCTGCCTTTAGATAGCTTCAATTAATCAGGATTAAGTAGAGGTTAATAGGCTACATGGACTCTTCCAAAAGGGACTTCCAAAAGGGAAGCGTAAACAACATGTGCTGCTCCAAGTTACGCCGAGTCAACTGGGTTTTGGCCAGCATGATTCAGCACAATCGCGTCAGCTGAAGTCTTAAGAGTAATCATACTTTGGTCGTTTTATGACTTATAAAAGGTGTTTAGCGTTCATTGCAGATTATCAGAATTAATCAGATTCTTTCTTATGCGATTTCAACAGGAGCCTGTTCTGTTAGAACAATTATTTCCCAATTGCCTGTAATCATTAGCCACGGCTAGTCTTAGCATTCTTTAAACACTACCACAGTGTCAATCTGGCAGAGTCTGAGAGACAAGCCATCCTCAAAATTAAAATGTGTGTGATCCAGTGAAGCAAACAACTTCATCTTCACTGTAGCCAATAACTAGCTAGACCCTTAAATAGAGACAACTGAGCTCAAAAGGCACTTCACAATCCATAGAGATAAATGGAGGCCATTCTGCACCTGTCAGAGCCCATAGACTACATACCATCCCAGTGCTGATTAGGTTTCTCTAACAGCACCCATACCCAGGGGACAATGCTGGGGAATGGAATGGCCAGTATCCAGTGTCCACCCGGCTGGTTGCACTTTAAAAGTCCACGGCTAATGATGTACTCGAGATTTGAACTTCCTCATGGCAAATGGAATTAAATCAACACAAGCTCAGAGAGGAATGGATTTTTGCAGCGTCACGTTAATCATATTTAAGTCACTGCTGTTAACAACAACGCTTGCTTTGATGAAGACTCGTGCGAATTGAAAGGCGCCGTCACGTCTGTTCAAATAAAGGCTACCTAATGTATAACCGGAGTGCTACAGATTTAACACAGCACTTAAAAAAGGCTAGAAGTTGTTTACAATCAGGAGGACAGCAACTGTTTAGTCAATTCTCTAGATTCTGAGTGTCTGTGGTATGACAAACAAAAATAAACACATTTTACCAACTCAATTAAATGGAAAAATGTCTGCAGCACATACGAGTGCACAACCCCATCCCCAACCCCCCTCCTCACAGACGAGAACTTGTCGATAAAAAGACAAGAGGAAAGATTCCTAGACTGTGACTAATGACCCAGTCAGCTTGTATCATTTTGGAGAAAGTCTCACTGAGCACGTTTTACTAAGCATGATTCATCTACTTGCACCGGTAAATTCCACTTGCTCCATTAGTCATCTTAAAGAGCCAGAGCAGAGTGAAGTTTAGCTAACCCCAGAACCCCCTCTTTTTTATAGGTCAGTAAAATAGAACTCATAACACGTAGAACAGAAAACAATGGCATTTCATTTGCGTCTGACAAGAAGGCAATTAAGAGAATGCCATTTGAGTAAAATGTACCGGTACTGTGTAAAAACAAGCACAACTGAACAAAAAAAAAAAAATAAAAGATGCCAGAGCCAGTCGAACCAAAACAATGCAATTTAAAGTTGATTAGAAGGCAGACAAAACAACAAATGAGTCAAAACAAAAAGACTGCTACTATGCAAAATGAGTCAATTAAACAAAGATAAAAGATTAAGTCAAACCAAAACAATGCCATTTGAGGCAAAGTAAAAAAAGCTAAAGGGAATAATGATCTAAATAAACAGTTAAGTTTAACCCACATCATAGGGCTGTGTGCCAGACATGATCTAAACAAGTCAAACCCAAATGCTTCCACAGCACGGCTGCTCTGCTCTGCTCTGCTGGGCGACTTACTTTTGTTGCAGTTGTTGTTGAAGTTGGTCTGCTGGCCGTGCGTCTTGAGGTGGCTGGTGATGTAGGCGGCGCTCAGCATCTTGCCGCAGATGTTGCAGGTGACCTTGCCCTCGTGCCGGATCATGTGGGAGCGCAGGCGGTCTTTGGTGGCGAAGGCCGAGGTACAGGCCTACAGACGGAGACGCACAAACACACAGTCACACACACAGACAGTCAGAGGGAGCCAGAGAAATCGGCGAGTGTGAGGAGGGTCAGGGAAAGGTCAAGCTCTCTCTCCGGTTTCTCACACACACACACACGCGCGTGCAAACATGCGCGAACACACGTCCGCACGCATCCAGAGCAACACATCTAGTAGGGAACATGGGTGGTCTAATTGCACAGAGCAGACAGAGTCTACCTGCACCGCAGGGATCGTTAGTGTGAGGACGAGCTGTCCATCTTCCCTATAAGAGCATTAATTTGTGCATTGCGAGGCAGAGAGGTGAGAGACGCTGGGGTCGCGACCCTGGCTTCCCTCGTTACCTCCAGAGCCCCCAGCAGTCACTCCCTCCCTCAGTAAGAAGATAACTGTGTGACAGCCACAGCACTCTCTCTCGCTCTCGCTCTCGCTCTCGCTCTCGCTCTCTCTAAGTAGAACTGAGTGAATGGCACAGCTAACTACTACGGCAGGCAGAAAAGGACACTAAGGTCACAACTGCAGGTTTCCTCATTAACTTCAGTCATCGTGACAGCAGGCTTACTCTCTCCATTAAGGGGGATAACGGTGCCTTGTGGACCCAACTACAAGCATTTGGAGCAGTCTTCATTATCTTTGCACACACACACACACACACACACCCAACTACACCTTGGCTAATGGGGTTCTTTCAAACACATGTACTGCTGTTACATTTCGAGTCTCTTCACACTACAAAGCATGTACTGTATGTGACCCTACAGGCAAAAGGGTGACCAGGCATCAGGCCTCGCTAGGCAGTAATGACAGAACTAAGGCAAACAGGTACTAAGGGCTACAGGCTACTACTAGAGCACATTAGATGCACGTTGACTTGACAGAGGCCAGAGGTGCATTTAAATTTGCCAAAGACAGCTGATAGTGGCAAAAGTATTTTCTTTCGATGCTTTGTGGGAAATATTTCTGTACAGTGTTCACTTGTTCATCTCCTCAGCTTAGAATTAGTAGACACTATTGTTTAAAGGAGAAATTCGGTGTGATAAGGACCCAAATTATATTGCAGCATCAGAAAAAGTTGGAGCACTTGCCGGGAGCAGAATTTTGATACGTTCTTGCAGGTTGGAGAAAACCACTTGCTATTTGTAGCTTCCAGGGGCATCTAGCAAGGTGTCAGTAGCCAATCGCTGTTTTAAACCATAGAAAGGCTCAAAATAGCCCCACACTTTGTTTATAGTGTAACGATAGTTCCAACATTTAAAACTAGGCATTGAAAACTTAGTAACTGTACAGATAACTACTTAACCCCAAACTGGATGCCCCCAGAGGCTACAACTAGCAAGTGGGTCTGCTCAAACTTCTGCTCCCTGGCAAACATTCTAATAATCTAATAATCTTGCAATATACTTTGGGTCCTTATCACACTGAATTTCTCCTTTAAATAAACCATGCATTGACCATCTTAAACCCAAATGGCTAGCTAAAAACAAAGTGACGGCTAGGCCCCTTACCGTGACTTGGCATTTGAATGGTCGCTCTGAGGAATGGACATGCTTGACATGGCAGCTGAGATGATCAGGCCTGCAAAACAAAAAGAAATTGGCACGTTAGAGAGGGAATCTGAGGAAGTCCAGAAACATTCACTTCCACGGTGCAGGATGTGTACCATGATTATTTTTAATAACTGCTACATCAGAGGTTCCAGGTTCCACTGATTTTGGAGCTGCTAAGGGATGTTGTTGGCACAATGGAAAGCACCGGTTACACTGGGATTCGCAATAGCATTTAGCTGGACTTTGACAATGGTGGGCTAATCAATGAGGAGAAATATACATTTTAAAAGAAATGAAACCAAGATGACTTTTTTCAGTCCACATAAATAAAGGGAATTTGATGAAGACTAAAGCAATATTCACCAATGTAAAACTGGGATAGATTTGAAGATGTATGTAGCCGTGTAGCCAGGTAGACATTTTGGCAATGCCATTAAAATGGCCGCCACATCAGAGATTTCTAAATAATACTGGATCACTGATCTGTGAATTTCTTAGTAGACCAGTCACAGTTCAGCATACCAAAACGTTGAGTAATAACGGTTAGTATCACACTTCAGGCTGTTCACTTGTAGGGAATTTCCACAACAGGTCCACACCACACAGTTGCCCTAGCCTGTTGAAGTTCCTCCTCGCCCCCAAATAATAACGGTTAAAACACAAAAATAGGCCTGACTCTGTGCCAGCTGGTCCAAGAAGCGTCCGTTTCACACACACAGGCAGCCGTGGAGCTGGTGAGGAGAGTCAGAGCAAAGTCAGCTCTGATCTCTTCAGCCGTGCTGTGAACCAGAATGACTGCTCCTCTCTCACCCCTATCTCCTCTCTGGTTCTTAACCGAAGAGGACAGCGGCTTCCAGACACACACACACACACACACACACACACACACACAGCCGGTAGCCCCAGCTCACTGCCACTGACCACCACCGTGTCTTGCTACTCTACTGCCAGACACCACTCTTCACTGTGTTACTATTCAAACATAAACACTGCCAACACCACTACCAAAAAAAAAAAAAAAAAAAAACACCTTTCAGCTAGTCTAGACAACACTTTTCAGTGAACAGTGCTATATCATTCAAACTCCACCTGGTACAATAAAAATAATTAATACCAATAAAACACTTCACAACAGCTGTGAGACATTACTATTGATTGCTAACATTCAAACATCATCATCACAACAAAACTTGGCTTGAAATTAAAACTCGACTCGATAAATATTCCAATTTACATTTCCAATTTTAAACTGTGCCACAAACAAATGCACCTTTAGGCTACATCATGCCTATCTGACTAATTTTGTGTGCTGGGAAAAAAAGCATGACTCCTTATTGGTGGCTGTGTTTATGTGTTCTCCTGGGAGAGGAGTGCTAGGAATCGGCGCGGGGCGGACAGTGTCACGTTTCACGAGCCAAAATCCTCCTTTTCAACTCGCCTCCATCTACTTCCATTGCTCACTCAGAAATTAATCCGCAGATTATTAGTCACGCAGTGCCTGGGGTGGTAACAGGACTGAGAGACAGAAAGAGAGGGAAAGAGAGAGCGAGAGGGACAGACAGAGAGAGAGAGAGTGGGAGAGGGAGAGAGAGAGAGAGACTGACGCACACACACTGCTGTTCCCGCTACCTTTTACTGGAAAGGGGTTAGCACTTGAGTCACCACTTAAAAACGGGGGAGCGTGCGCGCACACACACACACACACACACACACACAAACTCTCTCTCACACACACACGGCTGCTGGATGAGAGAGGAAATCCCGGCCCACTGGATCAGTGGGTCCTTTCACTCTCTTCCCATGGGAGGAGGAAGCCGTGACGGCTTCAGTGGAACCACAGCATGATGTTTAAAAAAAGAATAGCACAGAGAGAGAGAGAGAGAGAGAGAGAGAGAGAGAGAGAGAGAGAGAGAGAGAGAGAGAGAGAGAGAGAGAGAGTGAATAAGAGAAAGAAAGAGAGAAAAAGAGAGAATCAAAGCAGTCTACACCCCCCACCTCCTTCCTCACTCGTTCGCTCTTTCTCTCTGTCTCCGTCTCTCTCTCCCCCTCCCAGAAAGGAGCTCTATCTAGGAAGCCAGAAGAGATTTCAGTGCTCCGCAGGCCACAAAAGCAGTGAGTCAGAAAGTATTGAGCCCTGCCATAAATCAGAGCAGAGGCAGCCGCAGCAGCAGCCAATGGTGGCCTCAGTCAAACGGACGCACAATGTTAACATCATATGGATGAGCAGATGGCCTCACTGTCTCCAGCTTGAAAGACACACACACACACACACACACACACACACTTTAACGAGCTTGCTACCAGAGAACGTCATCACTGCATTCTATAGCATGCAACACACCCAGTGTTGAATAGTCAGATTTGGGCTGATCAAAAAAATTTTGTTGCAGTGCTGGCAATAAACATGAAGACTAGGATATGGACCATTTGAAAAATTCAAGCATAGCCTAAATATATTGAAATATATAAATATGCTGAAAACTGGCAATCTTGTAAAAACATCCAAGTCTGATTTGCATAAACAACATCTGTCCAAATCTGAAAAATCAACACAAGGCAAAACATCTGAACAAAACTGTAGCTGATCCTTTCAGAGAGTCTACATTCCATACAGTTATATTCTGCAACCACATCTTAGGCTAGCCGATATCTTATGTCTAACCGCAGTCTTCCATCTAATAAGCCTGTGTGATACAAGATGATTCATTTTCTAATCAGCTGTCAGGGTCTTTCTGAGGGACACCAAGAGGAACTCAGACCCAGATTGCTATTGACAGTCATAGGACCAGAGTAGCATTTAGACCCAATTGAAGCATCCTCAAATTCATTAACCCAACTTTAAAATTCTGGAAGGCTCTAAGAGACTACTTGGGCATATGGTGCATTGCTTGATGTTGCTCTACTTGAGCATATGGCGCATTGGTTGATGACAGCAGTATGTCCATCATCACTATTGCTTAAACAGATGGAAGATGTTTGACAGACAGTAATCAACGATCAGAATGATGGCGGCTAAAGGTGACACATCTGTTGAAGGCAATGAACGGCAAATTAGCATAAATACTGAGACAACATTTCGCCCTCATGGAAATCAAATGGGTCTGCATTGCATAACCTACTTTCAGTTCCATCATGTTCAACTCTATACAGCACATGACTAACACATTCTAGAGTTAGCTAGTACCGAAGAACACCTAATCATCTCTGTGAGTAATGCAGACCAAAAACTCTCAAGTGAATCACACCGGAATCTTTGCTCAAGGAAAATGAAAAGAGGAGGTATAATTTTAATTATTATTTAAGACCAAATTAGTCAATGAGTGTATGAGAACCATCTCATCTAAATGTGATCCCTAAACCTTTAAAGGAGAGTTGAGCGTGAACATGATGGCTGTAAGGTCCAAGGTCGATCTACCCACCTGGAGAAGCCCTTGCCACACACGGAGCAGATGTAGGGCTTGTGGACGCCTCCGTCGTGCGAGCGCACGTGGTAGGTCATGCGGTCCTTGCGCTTGAATCGCTGGTGGCAGATGGGGCACTCGAAGGGCTTCTCGTCCGAGTGCGAGAGCTTGTGGCGGTTGAGGTGGTAGACGTCGCGGAAGGCTTTGCCGCACATCTCGCAGCCGTGGTTCTTCTTGACCGGCTTGGGCGGCTTCTTGGGCTGCTGCGGCTGTTGTTGTTGCATGGTGCCCATGGAGACGGACGACATGACGCTGGAGCCCGTGGAGGCGGAGGTGGTGGCCGTGGTGAGGATCCCGGCGACGGTGGAGATGTACGAAGGGTTGCCGGCGTTCTCACGCGACATGGAGGAGATGAGCGGCACCATGGTGGGCGCCGACTGCGGCGGTTTCTTAGGTCGCGACACCATCTTGATGCCCGTGTGGCACGACTCGTGACGCCGCAGGTGGTAGCTGTCGCGGAAGGCCTTGTTGCAGTAGCTGCACACGAACGGCGTCTTCGTCTTGTGCTCTTTCTTCACCACGACCATCGGGGGTCCTCCACCACCACCTCCCCCTCCGCTACCCCCTCCTCCTCCACCGCCACCCTGGCCACCAGACTGGCTCACTGGGGGCTTCTGGTCTAGTGGGATGGGCAGCACAGGCTTCTGGTCCACGGGCTCCGCACCGGAGTTGAGCAGCGGCAACAGGCTGGTCTGGGCCACCTGGTGCTGGTGATGAAGGGCTTCATTGGCCTGCTGCAGGAGGGACACACACACACACACACACACACACACACACACACACACACACACACACACACACACACACACACACGTCAGTGCAAGAGCCAACACAACTTAATACCTTACACAAATGAATTTCGATATGTGACGAATCTTGATTACGCTGAAGTGATGACTAGGCTGTAAAGTTTGTGCTGCGGTGTTATTTGCTGTGGGTTGGCCAAGAAATGGAAGGACAGGGGTTAACGGTTAACAACCAGTTAGTGTGCTTCTCTGAGCCAAGTTTGAGCCAAGTTCTCTGCTGAATGCAATAACACTCGAGTGCCGCTTCGACCTGTGCCAGGACCATTCCAAAGTATTTATGCCGTCCTACTGCTTTGATTCAAATTAAAGGGGGAGGGCACGACCAACAAAGCCATTGACTGTTACTGAATACAACTTCCAAAAGCACTCTACAGTCAGGTCCAGCCCAATGGCTGTATCCTGGCAATGCTAGAGCCATTCCTACCAACTGCATTGCAATCATGTTGGTGCTGTCAGGTTGGTTTCAGTTTGATCACTGGCTTAACAGCATTAGTAGCTTTCTCTCACTCTCCCTCTCCCTCCCTCCTCTTTCTCTCTCCCACTTTCTCTCTCTCTCTCTCCCCCTCTCTCTCTCTGGAAGGAAGTCAGGAGCTGGGTCAGCAGAGCTGTAGTCGGAGACGAGGGGGGAAAGTGCTTACTAATGGCGAGCGTGTCCAGGGCGATGGAAAGGTCCGTCCTCCTGCCTGGGCTTTCTCAGAATGCCACCGAGCTCCGAGGAAGCCAGCTTCTCTGAGGTGTTACTAAAGCCTCTCGCTGACATCATTCTTGGGCCAGGAGTTTATGCAACGCAGCTCTTTTTGGGGGAGCTTGGCCTATATCTATACACCTCAAACACGTGTGTGTACACACACACACACACACGCAGACTGTTGACTGTCTCTAACCTGCTCTCTTTTTGTGGTGGTTTAATGGGGACAGGAAAAGCCTTCAAGTTGAGCAATTTGCAGGCGAGTAATACTCAGTAATACGTGCACACACACACACACACACACACACACACACACACACACAGAACTGCTTGTTCCACTGAGTGTCCTGTGTTTGATGAGTCGGAACACAACACTGATGGCTCTGTGTGTGTGTGTGTGTGTGTGTCGGGCAAGAGATCTTCTATGACTGCCAT
Source organism: Sardinella longiceps (assembly GCA_027497455.2). Taxonomy (NCBI): domain Eukaryota; kingdom Metazoa; phylum Chordata; class Actinopteri; order Clupeiformes; family Clupeidae; genus Sardinella; species Sardinella longiceps. Next base: position 23,730,628 of record JAODXP020000020.1, read on the forward strand.
CCGTGTCCAAGCTAGCTACTCCACTTACACTCATCATCTGAATCAACAGCAGCGAGGGAGTGAGTGAGTTTGTACACTTAAACACACAGAGAGCAAATGAAAGGGGGATGGAGAAAGGAAGCATTTGTGCGCTACAACATGAGGAGAGAGAGAGAGAGAGAGAGAGAGAGAGAGAGAGAGAGAGAGAGAGAGAGAGAGAGAGAGAGAGAGAGAGAGAGAGAGAGAGAGAGAGAGAGAGAGAGAGAGAGAGAGAGAGAGAGAGAGAGAGTGAGAGAGAGAAATGGATAGCGAGAGAGTGTGCTTGCGAGCGAGCATTACACCAAAGCCAGTGTGTCGGCGGCTTGTCAGAAATAGCCAGTGAGTCATTTGGAGTGCATGTGCAGCGTGTCGCGTCTCTTCGCTTCACTCCGCTCCGCAGAGGAGCAGTAACAACGCACTACAGCTCAGAGCAGAGTAGAGCGGCGCGCCACGTCCAGGGCCGAGAGAACACCAGCGGGGCTCCGTCACCACTTCCGCCTCGCTGCCACCCGATGACTAACGGCCGGCAGGGGCCTCTCACATCACATCAGGAAAATTACCAGGGCACAGAGAGAGCAGACAGAGTGAGAGAGAGAGCGAGAGAGAGAGCAAGAGAGCGAGAGAGAGATTTTAGTCACAGAGTTTAGAGTTTCTCCCCACAGAAAGTCACTTTAAATTATGAGACTGCTGGGGAAAAAGCAGCACTCACTTCAAGTTGTCCCGACTGCTGGAGGGGGAGGGAGAAACGAGTCCAATATGATCAGCCCTGTTCAGACACCATAGAACACCTAAGCATTGAAACACTATTGTTCAGACACTGTTCAATCAGGCTAATAGCATCGAGAGGCTAACTAGGGGGGGCCCTCCAGGAGGTAGGCCTGTTCCGCTGATCCAAAAATAGATTAGGGTTATTCTCATGACCAAATGCTGAACATCAGCCACCCGGTGGTGCCACCCGGCCCCCGGGCCTCTAAATCGGGGCCGATGTGTAAACCTAGCCACATTCGTCAGCACGCAGAGTCATCGGATGACTGCAGAAGTAGTCGACTCATGCGAAGCACGGGGAGGAATCCGAAGGGGGGAAGGGGGGGTGCATTCTTCAGCAGCACAAGGAGACCAAGAGCATTCAAAACACAAGAGGTCCTCTACACTGGAACTGACAGGGATTTTAGCCCAAGACCAATGACTAACCTATAGCCTACATACACCGGCGATGCTTCAGAGCATTTAAAACTGAGATGGTGGCGACAGCAGAACCTGGGGATTCATCCACAGTGATTTCAAACCCAAGGGCAGCCATAGATGGTGGATCTGGACATGCACCAAAGGCTGACAACAGCGATTTAGGCCCAAGATCAAGAAAAACAGAGATGCTATACTTCATGTGGAACTGAGCTCTGAACTGACAACAGTGGAATCGTGCCAAATACCAGACCAAACCAAAAAAAGACTGGAGAGAATCCCTGAAACAGTGGTTTAGGGCTAAGGCAAAGAGACCCTTGAAAACAGAGATCTGCTACTGAACCAAGATATATATGAACAAAACACTAAACTACTGACTGGACCAAACTCTCCACACCAAACCCAACTGCATCATTTCCTTGGGATAAAGCACACTAATCGTAAATCAGACTCTTGCCAGAAGTGCTGAGGAACCACACACACACACAGACACACACACATCTAAATGGGAAGCATGGAATCAATTGGTCCCAGCACCAACTGTGATTAAGAGCCAACACCTGCTACCTGTTCCTTGGCAACAGGGATTTAGGCTGCCGCCTGCACCAGCAGAGCCCAGTGTAGGCCCAGGACAGGAGGGGGTGGGGAGGGGAGGGGTGGGGTGTTCTGCTCGCCACACTCTGAAACACACTGATGTAGTCTAGAACTTAAGGCTTTAGGCTGATATGTATAGGCCTATGTGTCTGCAACAGAGAAACCACTCTTTCATAAGACCATAACAAGCAAACAAAACAGACAGACACTAATAACAAAGAATCTCATGCAGTGAGCATCAGACTCACAAGAGAGAGAGAGAGAGAGAGAGAGAGAGAGAGAGAGAGAGAGAGAGAGAGAGAGAGAGAGAGAGAGAGAGAGAGAGAGAGAGAGACAAGCACACATGTGTGTGTGTGTGTGTGTGTGTGTGTGTGTGTGTGTGAGCACTTTGGTTACTCTTAGCACACCAACACAGAGCAGCACTTGTGAGCGCAGGAGGAGGAAAAACATCCAATCAAGCTGGTGATGGGTGAGGGAGAGAGAGAGGGAGAGAAAGAGAGAGAGAAAGAGAGAGAGAGAAAGAGAGAGAACGCAAGCACTCTGAAGTGGGCACTGGTGAGACACTGCACCGAGCTCTGACGTCAAGGCAGACAAGCCACCTCCACGTCTGACATTAAAAAATAATCAGACACACACACACACACACACACACACACACACACACACAGAGCTCTGAAAATGCTCCTTCCTCTCCGATCACTGGACAGACTAAACAGTGACCTAGATCAGAAGCGGGGGCTCGCTGAGGGAATACCAGCACAAGTTTGTGTTTTTAGGAACAGGACGCTGCACCGCCACATAAAAAAATATTTAAGTACAATTTCTTTTTTTTTTTTTTTTAAATCAAATAGATTTAAAAAAAAAAAAAAAAAAAAAAAGAATCTGTGGCCACATCAAAACAAACCAACACACACGGAGGGAAAACAAAACAAAGGAAAACAAAACAAAACATAAGGCAGGTGTTGTACATCACAAAAAACCCACAAAGCTTAGCCTACTGTCTGGCTGAGTGCAAGCTTAGTAAACTTGTAAGGAGCGTATCCATCACACACACAGCACAGCACAGCACAGCACAGCACAGCCATACAGTGGAGCTGGGCTTCAGTTGTGCCCCTCCGCTCAGTGACAATGTGCCAATAAGAGAACACAATGGCACATCTGGCCGGGACATAGCCCCTCAAGTGCACAATAAAGCCAGGCAAACACGCCGGCTCAGAAACTCTATTGTGGTTCAATGGAGCATCTTAAATATGCGAGGGGCCCCCATACCCTGCACAAACATGGAAAACATTTAAGGCCTCGTATAGGACTACCTCTGGATTACAAGCCCTGGAAGAAACGCTCTAATCAAACACACAACAAAGATCCTCTGCATACAACCCATATGGCAGTAATGTAGGATTTTAGATTCTATTGAAGTTTATGATTCAATTGAAATTTTAAGAGATCTAGAAAACAAATCATATCAATATTCAGTAAGCTACATGAAATATTTCAGTATCTGAAAATGTTCAGTGGTAAAACAAAGCATAGGCTACACCGTGGATCAGATCTACACTACTGAAAAAACAAACAACAGAGAAGCTTTCTCCTCTAAACAATAAAGTGTGCAAGTGACTTTTTAAAAACATGTTCTACAGGTCTTGGGAAAAGTGGGTCTGGACCCTGAGAATTATTTAGTTGAGAAGAGAACTCTTCATTCCCCGTCACAGTCTGAGACCGACTGCATGCTAAAAAAAAAAGAGGACAGCACAATTAAGACAACACGCTCTTCCGTAATCAGCAAAGGCCGAGGTTAAATACCTGACCCCTCTCTTTTCGGGTTCACCCGTCCGTCCCGAGAGCTGGGGGGGGAGGAACGGACAGAGGAGAAAAAAAAGAAATTAAAGGAGACAGAAAGGAGGGAGAAAGAAAGAGAGAGAGGGAAGAAAAATGGATTGTGCATTCTCCTCCTTATTCTATTGTTGCGAGCAGTGATGCACTCGGGCCTCGGCGGGGGGGCTTTGTGTCCCAGCCCTCTATGATTTGGCTCCTCTATTCATGAACATAGAGCCAGCAGAGAGAGAGAGAGAGAGACAGAGAGAGAGACACAGACACACAGAGAGAGAGAGAGAGAGAGACACAGACACAGAGAGAGAGAGAGAGAGAGAGAGAGAGAGAGAGAGAGAGAGAGAGAGAGAGAGAGAGAGAGACACAGACAGAGAGAGAGAGAGAGACAGAGAGAGAGAGAGAGAGAAAGAAAGAGGGAGAGAGAAAAAAAGAGGGAGAGAGCACAGATCGAGAGAGAAAGACAAAGAGACAGAGAGAGAGAGAGAGAGAGAGAGAGAGAGAGAGAGAGAGAGAGAGAGAGAGAGAGAGAGAGAGAGAGAGAGAGAGAAAGAAAGTGAGACAGAAGGGAAGAAGAAAAACAGAGAGGGAGAGAGAAAGAAAGAGACGCTTTTGTCTCACTCACACTCTCAGTGACGTATGTAAACGCGCACGCACACACACACACACACAGTAGCCCTGGGAACTCCCAGGGTAAGTTGCCTGCCGTCTCCCCCTCCCTTTGTGTGCCCACCTGCACCGTCAGATGTGAGTCTCCCTCATATGATCACAGGCGTCTTCATCTCCCAGTCTGCCTGCCTGCCTGGGTCTCTTTCACTCACACACACTCTACCCCTCTCTCTCCCTCTATCTCTCAGGCTCCCTCTACCTCTTCCCTCTATGTGCCTCTGTGAATGAGGGAGCGGTATTTGGTTCTTTCCCTTTCTCCCTTTAACATGTGCGTGTGTTTAGATTTTTACAGCTACAGTCTACACTTTAACCTCTGTGTGTGTAGCTTTAATGTAGTTTATACGTCAGGATTTGTATATTTAGGCCTAGCCTATATATCTGTGTTATTATCTGTGTTATTATCTGTGTGTGTGTGTGTGTGTGTGTGTGTGTGTGTGTGTATGTGTGGAGCAGAAGTCTGTGTGTGTGCAGACTGCAGCAGTCATGGTCCCCCAGACAGTGGCGAGGAGAGGAAAGAGAGGAAAAGAGGAGAGAGAGAGAGAGAGAGAGAGAGAGAGAGAGAGAGGAGCACAGTGACTGCAGCCTGCTGCGCCTTCATGCCGCTCTGACAGTTTTGATCCAAATGCGCACTGGCGGCTGAGGTCACCGCAACGTAAATAACATCCAAACCAAGGGGGAGCCCTCAAAAGACAGCCACCTCCTTGACAATGGGGGAGCGCAGACAGGCCGCAACACACACACACACACACACACACACACACACACACACGCGGCTGGGCTGGGCTGGGCCAGTCTGGACGCTACCGCTGTTCTGAAAAAAAAAAAAAATTGTAATCTTTTTGTCCCACCCCCAACCCCACTACACTCCTTCAGCCTCTTTCTTCTTAGGAAAAAAAAGCTTCTTTTTTATTAAAAAAATTTGAATATGAAAGCAGCATGGCCAGAACAGTGTGTAACATATTCAATGAAAGACAAACACAGCAGACAAAAAAAAGAAAGAAAGGAAAAAAAACGGTATCATGGAGTCTCTCTCATCTCATCTCATCTGGTCTTCACGGTTACAGCGACAACTCCGAAACAACCTGTGGGCCATCTGAGGCATTTAAAGTCTGGTGTCTGCACAAGCATCAGTGAGTGACTTGGACTTTGGCACTGCTTCCATAGTACACATGCAAAGAACACAACTTTCAGCCTTTTCACTTGCTCATCCTCCTCATAAGGCCTTTAAAGACACGTTACCCCATCCCAACGTTCAGAAATCAGCGTCTGGCAAGAAAATGGAACAGTGCACCACAAAAAGAATTTTGATGAGCTTCTATGCACTGGACCCCTCAGACAGTTACTGCCAATGCAGCTCTGCTCTTGCCTGCATATTTACAGAGCAGGTTTGGGTCTATAAAGGCTGGTGCGTGTGTGGTCAGCGCTGATGTAATGAGAGAGTAGAGACAGACAGACAGACAGACAGACACACACACACACACACACACACACACACACACACAGGGAATGAAATTAGGCTGGGCTACACTATTGCACAGAGCCCATTCAGCGAGGAGAGGAGAGAAAGAGACTCGGTCCAGATAAGGTCACTTTGGCCATCCAGATGCCCATTACCATCCCTTCCCATTCGACTGTGTCCAGCAGATCAATAGCCGACTCACCGGCTGACTCGCTCCCTTTCTCTCTTCATCTTTCCAGACCCTTTTTTTAAATCCCAACCTGGGCCGGAAGACTGTGAGTCATACCAGAGTGTGTGTGCGTGTGTGTGTGTACACTCGGTGCCTCTGCTGGGAACAGGACGGGTGCAAACACAGAGGCCGTTCTCCATGCTTCAGCCCCAGCCACAGCACTAAAGGGATTACACGTACTTCCACTCTCTCTCACTTGCTTTCACACACACACACACACACACACACACTTGCTCCCAGCCCCTCACAAAGCCCCCTTGCTTGCTTGCACACCACTGATCACATGAAAGGGACACCGCCTCCCCCTTCCAAAAAATAACAACAGAGCACCACTGGTCACCAAGTCGCGTCGCAATGCGGCCTCAGTGGTTTCCTATTTCTGCTGTTTTAGCTGCCTTAGGTTAGGTGAAAACACAATATTGTACACACACACACACACAACTGACTGGCTTCTTTAACACGAACACAGCAGCTAATCAAATCATTTAAACTGTGCAACAGTGTGGTGTCTGGTCTGCAAAGAGAGAAATGTCTCTATTCATCAGCCAGTGGTGCAGTTGAATTGCTCCGAGCTCAGCAGAGGGAGATGAAACGAAAGCGAGAAGAGATCTCCGAGACGGCGGGCACGGCACACCAGCTGTCTCTCTGCAGGTGGGAGGACGTGGCGTGGGAGACGAGGGAAAAATGCAACAAAATGCACACGGCAAGAAAGGCCACTTCTCACCCTGCCATCTCCGCATCTGCATTTTTAAAAAATAAAATAAAATAAAACACCCACCCACACCTAACTGGGCCCTCTCCAAAAACCTGCGCCTGGCTGCTCGACAGCCTTAGCCTCATCAGGATGTCTAAAGAAACCTCTCCGGAGAAGTAAAGCTCACAGAAGTAATGTGAGATTTCCAAGTTCTAACTAGACCTGTGTGTGTGTGTGTGTGTGTGTGTGTGTAGCTCTATAACATCTGCTAACTAGTTAAGCGTGTACCATGGCTGAAGCCAAGGCTCCGAGCTCGCACCAATTAGCTGGAAACAGCTGCACTCCTCCGTGCACTGGGGATACAGTAGCTCTACCTGTCACAATTATGGCAAAAACTTCAAAGCAAAGACGTGGGCGAAAGAAACACTTGCCTAAGGACAAGCATTTCAGGCACCTCCACAGTCTAATCTTGCATGAAAGCAGACTGACACACACACACACACACACAGTGAGAAAGAGATTTTTAACAATGTTGGTACATTTGTGACTTAAAAGAGATCCGGGATCAAACTTGTTCAATTCCACTTCAGCTGACAGGCAGTGACAATATTGGCCCAGACATCCATGCCTTCTCATCTTATCTCATCAGTTAGAAGGATCAAGTGTTCCAGACATTGGAGAGAAATTAACATTAATACCGCGAAAAATGTAAAAAGAGTCTGTAAACACACAGCGAGTGACATTTTGCAATGTGATGATCAATACAGTGAGCCGTTTTACAAATGTAATGATCAACAACAGTACATGAGTTAAAAAACAAACAAAACAAAAAACAAACACGAGATTACTGCTATCAGCAATTACAGACATTAGACTAATCAGGTTCAAGAAAAGAAAGTCATTCAAGTCACTCGGAAATAGCGCTTTCAACCGTGAGCAAGCCCATTTTAATACGTTTACCACGCAACTGTGCCCCAAAAGCAATAATTTAACCTAAGCGAACGCCAAAACAACACTTTGGTAATGACAGTCTGCGCGTGCGTTTAGGTTCAACTATCTGGGCTGCACGAAACCAATACCCGGTGGCGTATATTTAGAAAGGCAGCTATTTACCAACATGCATATATCCCAATGTAGTCATGTCTGATGCTGTGAGCAGTCTCTGACTCATCTCTGGCAGATGGCCTGAATGGTAATGCTAGATTGAAACGTTTCGCTATGACACCAAGGAAAATAACAGAGAAATACCACGCTGTTCGAAACAAAAAAAAAGACTCGATCCACGATAATATGGATTCATAAGAACGTCATTTATTACAGCTTGTCAATAAATGTTACGTTTACTGTTAAGAGATTTGTTTCACCCATCCAGCCATTGAAACACTGGACATACAAACTCGCTGTAACTTAAATACCCATTTATAAACACTCCAAACAGCGAACAGAGTTCGAAAAGACTGATGGACTGAAATTGGAACTTGCTTGCTCACGGAGACATTGCTAAAGATGCCACATGAGCAGGAACCAATATAAAGTCTTGTGATTTACAGTTTCACGGGGAAAACACCCCACAACAGTCAACATTAAAAGTCGGCTGTAGCGACTATAAGCTAATTTTTAGCCTAGTAGCATTAGCCAAGGCACTGATGTAAGTTTTAGTTATGCGCAATGTAGCCAGCTAGACGGGCTAACACACCAGCTAGTCCCAAGTTAACACTCGCGATAGTCCTCGTGCATAATCACTGAAACAGAACTGATCAAATCCCTTTTTAAGTCACAGATGCATCGCAATTCAATCAGTGCCAGACAATGACACAATCAGTGGACCCGGGTGGTCTGAATAACTGTCGCCAACAGATTCGCTCTTTTTACATGCATAGCTCAAATTCCTACCCCAAACCCGCGGTTACATTGCTATTTGAATCACTAAAAGGACAGGGGAAAAGTAATCAGTGTTCAATTATTTGTAATCGAGACCATACGGGGTACCGATTTCAAAAGTATTTCAAACACTTTAAGAGACTTGAAATCGTGGTCAGAAGTAAAAGTGAAAATGATAAGAGTGAATCCATTTCGTCATATCAAACAAAACTGACCAACGGTTACCACCAAAGAAAACAACTAGACTGGCTTGCGGTGGCGTTAGCGCAGGCGACGGATGATCCCTCATGTTCGCGAGCTTTGATCAAGCTTGAAATAAAACAAAGCTCGGTGTTCAAGTCGCTCAAGTTAATAATTCCTTGAACAGGGTTCGTGGAATATATTTTATTTTTCAACAGCTGACCATTTTCAAACGGGAAAACTGATTTTTCCAGGCGTCATGCCCTTCCTCACAGCTGGAAGCCTAGGATTGATGTACCATTGTTTTGCCAGAATTGCTTTAGCTAGCTACTTTAAATATACTTTAACAAAAACAACATCAAAAACAAAGTGTCCTAACTACTATTAAGTATCTGTAACATATCTCAATTTCAAACCTAAAGCACAAGTCTTACCTGAAATAAAAATGTGCTCCAGCTCGGTTCCATTGCAACACTTAAGAAAAAAAATCTGCAGGAAACCTACAAGAAATCTACAACAAAGCAGCCAAACATGGCAGCTGCTACAACTTCCTGTAACCCTAGGACCAAACCATTTTGAGAAACCCAAGGGGGAGGTCGCGTTCGTGAATTAGTCATATATGCAAATTTCACTAAAATATGCCAATTGTAATGATAAATCCTCGTTGTACTTTGAGTATTCTATGGAAATACTTTTGTAAATTAACAGCACTTATGCCTTTTGAAAGAAAGTACTCTTTTGACAAACCAGCTTTCCCTTTAATTTGCTTTCTGGAGTACCATAGGGGGTATTCGAAAAATGGCAAGAACTTGATCAATTGCTTGCTGCTGTCGCGGGGTATTCTTAAATTACATAGGCGCGTGTTTTGCAGGACACTCTGCCTGAACCGTGTGCTTTCTCTCATTTAAGAAATCCGAGTTCGTTCGTTCTGACTGCAAAATTGTTGTTCTCTAGACAAGGGATTAAATCTCGAGGTTCTTAATAAAGTTTAGGATAGTTAAATCCATTTTCCACGGAGATGACATTTGTCTAAGTTAATCATTAAAGCCAATGCTTTCTACACTGAAAGACTGGAAATTCCCTAGGCCTATCGGTCCACTAATGTTACAAAGTTACGTCGTTAGGATTTCATCTCCTTATAAAACACTACATCTAGGCTATTTTGAGAACCGTGTTTCATAATGACGACCGAGTCACAGAAAGTCACGGATAAATTAAATGCCACTTGGATAATGTGATTGGTATCACTGGCTACACCGAAGTTTTTCATAGTTTACAAAGACCACATGAATCCTACGGCAATTTTCTTTATACATGCACTTTGTGACGATAGCTACCAATTACCACATTGGATAAGGGGTTGATAGTCGTTTCCTTTTCAAACATTAACCCAAACAGTAGCCTATGCTATCAGCATTATGGTTCCGGTGTTCAACAATGACAGCCATTCTAAGTACAGCCCACACATTTTTGTAGATTTATAGGACAGAATGCAACACACCTTTAGGCCGATGCATGCATTCTGTCTCAATTGGGGGGGGGGGGTCTGTACAAAGCTCTGATCTGTACAAAGCTCCACGTAGCATATTGATAGGTAGCTTTAGTAGGCTTATTCCTTATATCTCTGCCAGAAGTTTCATTTTAAAGTTAAAAGTTTGTAGCCTATGATTTGTCAAACAGTCGTGAGGTGTAGACTAGAGAGGTTTTCTTAAGTGAGGGTTGCCTGCTTGGTTTTAATGATAACGTTACAGGCCTAATTTCAAAGGAAGTCACATGCACCTCCAAAATCCATGTCAATTATATAATTTGATTATGATCATCCCAATGCTGTTTATGACAATAGATGACTTATTGGTCTTAGGCCTACATAGTGCTTAGAGCAGTTAAATCAATGCCTACTGGAAAACTTACAAATACTCAATGGTCTGTTCCAAGAAGTTCGGTGTGGGGGGGTGGGTCTGTAGGCTACACCCCTGGTTTCATGGGTCAACTAGGCCTACAGTGGAATCCATTATCTGTCCCTTTACTAGTTGTCTGGAATCAGACATGCAGTAGCATACACTGGTTTCTTTGTAGGCCTACATAATTTCATGTGAGACTATGTTGTTGTTTTTTTCATTATACAACTCAATAGGCTTGATATATTCTAGATAAGTACTGTGTTGAATAGCAAATTGTATGTCATATTTATGTTGCCTCTACAGTAGACAAAAATCTATTTTAAATCAGTATTGTCGTCATTTTCCAGTGCGTTCTTTGAACTCTGCTTGACTGTTAGTTGTTCTAAAAAGGTGCCCCCCATTGTACATTTGAATCTTTGTCCCACTGTACATGGCAATCCTTTGTTCTCCTACAGTGTGTAATCAGTTGCTCACGGAGAATGGTGGAATATGGTGTGGTCAGCCTATTCCCCCTACATCCACCACCATAGACTCCACAGCATCCACTACTGTTTTCCCCTCATTAAATATAGTTATGCAGATGGTATGGTTTGGCATTTATCCACATTTGGATCGCACGACAACTAATTCAACAAAGGTGAGTTATTTTAGGGGGAGTATTAGACTGAATTTAATTTGTTCTTCTCTTAGAATACAGGCAATTTTTTTGTTGTTGTTGCTGAAGAGCATGTCATGTAAATCCTTTTTTTATTATTATTATTACTGGGGGAGATGTTAAATAATGTTCATTTAAGTTATTTTGCATTTTTAAGTTAAATGAAAACTTAAGATGTCAAGATGTAAGATGTGGGATGGAGACCCTTGTCATTGTAACTTGAAGGACTAGCCTACCTACACAGTGTTTCAATACTGCTGAATTGGTTATCATGAGTTACTTCCTACCTATATTTTGTACAAGTTTACATGTACATATATATGTTTAAAGCAAAACTAAGCATAATTTGTCACTGTTTTCCTTTACCAGGAAACTAGTTGGTATCATGGTCAAATCACTTAATAATATGTAACTTCAAAGACATTAACAGTGTTATTACCACTAGCCATCTAAGATGTGCTATTCAGATTTGTTGGCCTGGTAGGGGTATACCATAAAAATGAAAGAAACCCTTTCAGAGCACAATATTGCTGATGATATTGCTACCAGTTAACATATTCTAGCATGCCAATACGCACATGGAGGTATTTGGTGGGATTCACATTCCTTATGCCTTTCAGATAGTTAGATGTAACTGATGCCAGCTAGCCAAGCTGTGGGTAGCAGACCTCCCAATGTCTCAAGAGCCTCTGAGTCAGTTGAGATAACTGCCAATCCAATGTTGCTGTTAGGTAGCGGGTTCAAGCTGGGGCTGGTTCCATGCTGGATGCCTTTGGTTGTTGTGGTGCTAGGACCTGGATTGGAGTGAGGTTTGGGGGGTGAGTGTAGCCAGCTGGTTGATAGCAAGACACACATTAGTAAACCTCATGACACCTTAAGACTAGATATGTGCTAGTGTGTGAAATTTACTTGCTTAACTTTCTGTGTGTGCTTAACTTTCTGTGTGTGAGTTCTGGGTTTGAACCTGGGTGGTGGCCTGAGGCTGAACCTTATTGAACAACGCAGGCTAAATAGCTCCCTAACTTTACACAATGAAGTATTTTTTAATTCTGAAGACATAGTCAAAGGCATCTATTGTAGTTTGCTAACATTACATGTTGTTGCTCTTTCTGTACACCTGTCTGCAGGCTAAAGTATGGGAGACTGGTCCATTCTTGGTCGCTTCCTAACGGAGGTGCAGAACCATTCAACAGTCATCGGTAAGATCTGGCTGACTGTGCTGCTGATCTTCCGCATCCTGTTGGTGGCGCTAGTGGGCGACGCAGTGTACAGCGATGAGCAGTCCAAGTTCACCTGCAACACACTGCAGCCCGGCTGCAACAACGTCTGCTACGACACCTTTGCCCCGGTCTCGCACCTGCGCTTTTGGGTCTTCCAGATCGTCCTGGTCTCCACACCGTCCATCTTCTACATTGTGTACGTGCTACATAAGATCGCCAAGGACGAGAAGCTGGAAGTCGAGAAGGTGCCAGCGATTGCCGGATGCCCCACGTCAGGGGACATCTCGGCAGCACAGATGAAGCTGGAGAGAGAAGAATCTATGGATGCCAATACAGCGCCGCCCTTCAGTTCAGGCCCGGAAGAGCACTGGGGTCCTGTAACAGGTGAGAGCATGGAGCACAGCCTGCTGGAGGAGGGGGTTCCTCAGGTGCGGAAGGACCCCACACAGCTCTCCAGCCAGGTCCTGCTCATCTATATCGTCCACGTGGTGCTCAGCTCCATCATGGAGATCACCTTCCTAGTGGGCCAGTACTACCTCTTCGGCTTTGAGGTGCCACACCTGTTTCGGTGCGAGACCTACCCATGCCCGAACCGGACTGACTGCTTCGTGTCCCGTGCCACCGAGAAGACCATCTTCCTCAACTTCATGTTCAGCATCAGCCTGGGCTGCTTCATCCTCAACATAGTGGAGCTGCACTACCTGGGCTGGGTCTACATCTTCCGAGTGCTCTGCTCCGCCTGTTCCACGTGCTGCGCCCCACGACGGAGCCCGCTGGAGAGACTGGGGCTCTACCCGACCGACCACAACCCCCTCCTTCTGCAGTTGAAGCACTCCCTCCAGAGCAGGGTGGTACTGCAGGCCCCAGCCTCCATGGGGCAGCAGAGGAGCTGTTGTGCGGTGCCAACCTACACACCCGCCATCTCCTTCCAGACAGACTCCACGCTGCAGTGCACGTCCAGGAGAGGAGGACTGGACGATAAGGAGCACTGCAAGGTCAAATTGGCAAAGTTAGGCAGGGGGGAGAAGTCCTGGTTGTAAAAAGGAGTATGTGTCTGTAAAACTGTAGCAAACATTACTCCAGAAATGACAAGATTATAAATAGAGACCCCAACATATGGGCCTAATGTATAATATGCATATTGTAAAATTTTGCAGTGCAGTACTTTCTTTTTGTATTTAGCATTGCCATGATGGGGGGAAAATAGGCTACTATGACCATAAATTTTATACTGTATTATGCGTACTTTCCCCAACTGCCAGTGGTTTATATGACCAGTGAATTTTGATCAGCTTTTGAATATTTCTGCTTTAATTAGGCATTTGGGTGATTAATATTTGATTAATAAAAAAAATCCCATTGAAATGCTGTGGAAAATGGCACAACAGATAGAAATAAACTAGATTCACTCATGAAGACCACAGAAATTGTTTTTTAATCATGAAGAATCTTGCTGCATATGTAAATGGACATATGAATATGCCGGGATGGGATGCAATATTAAGAAAAGTAATTTTATAGAAATTATTGGTATTAATTATTGGACATAGCTATGTCAAATCAAGACATTTATCATTCAATGTTGTGTTATGCTGCATTATGTAAGTTAAAAGTGTTTAATGACAGATACATTTTCTAAATCTAGGCCTATACTGTGGTGATGAGATGTGAACACAGCTGAGTCATATTAGCTGCAGGTAGTGAGTGAGTTGGCGTTTTGGCAGCACCATCGGATTTCACTGGGAATGGATGGACAGTGGTCATCAGAGGGATGTGCTGCAATATCACTTCTAGTCAGTGGAGGATGCTGTGTGGCAAAATGAAAATGGAAAAAAGAAAGGCAACAAACTAAAATAAATATAAAGACAGCAAAGAACAAAAGTAAATTCAGACCATGTACCATGTTTATTGGGTTAAAATAGCCATTAAAAAAATAAAATAAAAATAAAATCTAATTCTGCAAGTTAGCCCTGAGCCCCATGGAACATCTTTGTATCATAAAACCTCAGCAATATTACCAATATTCTAAGTTTATGGATGGATATACTCTTTTCACACAGTTAAAGTGTAAAAGTGTTTGGCTACTATTTGTCTTTTGCAGTGGACAAACACAAATGTGCCGTGGATCTTTTGCAGTGTAGCCTACAAACAAGAATGTAGTGTGGATAAAAAGTTTTACATGTAAATAATTTACAGGGGGAAGGATTTCATGTTTTGGACTAGTTGAACACAGTATAGTGTGATATAGGGCTTTATACAAAGAGAAATAACATAAACAGCCTAACTAGGCCTATATTACTATATAACCATAGCCAACTTTTTACATACCTGCAAAAATGTGTGCATTTCAGAAATACACCAGCAGGGGTCACTACTAAACGACTTCCATAAAGCCATAGTGCGAGTAGTGTCCTACTAACCACCAGGCAAAGCAAGCAGGCTACCTAGTGCAAAAAAAGTGCCAGAGCGCACTGGCACTCTCTGGGAATCTGCAAGGACTTCCAAACACTTCCACCCCATCACCTTGCTGAGAGTGGTAAGTAGCCCTCTTGCTTTGTCTTTTAAATTGTATTTTATTTAAATGACATGGTTTGTTCAGGCTGCGTTTTCTCGGAGTTACCGGTGTGATAAAGAATGAGGGCAAAGAGGCTTAGAGAGCCTTATGAGTGAGCTCGGACTATCAACCACAACAATAACGCTGACGGATTTTCAGAGAAATAACAATTGCGCACAGCGTGTCAGTTCATTTAATCGCGTCCTTTTGTCTCCATGGGTCTTGCTGAAGCTTTTTCCAAGTGTAACGTTAAGAGGCCAACTATTTCAGGATGTCGCTCTTTTCATCCTCTCACAGATTGTCTTTGGGACAGTGGGAGTTTAATGCAGACTAACCTATTTTATTGGATCAACACACAAGATAGCCGACAGTGCTCATTACTAGGCGGCTTGCTTGCTTGTAGAACCTGCGACATTGACTAGTTTGTCACTTTTCAGAGACTGATATGTTGAAAAAAACGTGCATCTAGCCAGTGTCTCTTATTTTGTTCACAATTCAAGGTGAGCGGAGCGGTACAAGCACAGGCTTTAATTTTCAGTTTGCTAGTCAGATATAGTGGCTTGTTACACAATAGTGTAGGCTAGTACAGGGAAAAGGTGAGGTTTTCAGGAAGTGACAGGTGGTCAACGCTGGAACCTTGTCACGATCATTGAAGTGGCGCGAGCAGGGTTTCACATGTCAGCCCGGTGCATAGCCTATTCTATTCAGACACCCATTCCAGTTTTATTTTCCCCCCAAAAATTACTTTAGTTACGATAGCCTATCTGCAAGCGATTGGATATAAAAACGGTTGTCTATACTAGAATTCATTACCTGGGAGGCGGACACTGCTACGTCACTGTCGCTGCGCAGCCAATCATTGAATCACGTGCCAGTAGCCTTTGTGTATCAGGGATCACCTGTGCCTGTAATTAAATCAATATTTACAGTTGGTTAAGGCACTGTGACTGAAAGAAGCATGCGCTCATAACACTTATTTGACTTGCCTTAAGATGCTGTGCCACCTTACCTTATCTGAAACTTGGAACTTTTGTGTTGTTGAGCTACTTTGTCAAACATGGAATAGCCCCTCTCCTGATAACGTTATGCTTGATCAAATCCAAAATTGATTTTCATTTTCGTTTTAAATAGGCTAACAGAAAGAAAGCAATGCATTATTCAAAACGAGTTGGTAGACTATTCAGGAGGCATTGCGGTTTCAATAGTAGTTTGTTGCAAAAAGCCACTCAACTACAACTTTGTCATTAGGCCTACTTACAGTTGTTTAGTCACATTCTTTTTCATTGCTAATATTTATTATTTGACTGAGCACAAATTTTTGGTGTGTGTAGATTATTTACGGAATTATTGAAAAGTGGGTTTTGATAGCCTTTGTCTTTGTGTGTACCACAGACATGGTAGTTGTAGGCCTACCTTTATAACTTGAATATTATGTTATTTCTTTTACAATGAAGACATAATTTCAAGTTGCTCTTAATGTCCACAGGTCTCTCTCATGGAAAGTACACCGTGCTGCTGATGCAATGGCATTGGACGAGGGAAAGACAATAGGGCATAGAATAACGCCATATGGGAAGTAGCACCTGATACCCTGCCCCCGCATGGGATAGCTACTCAGGAGAAGATACACAGGCATCGTAGTAAGGGTGCTGCTATTATAGCCAAATATGTTCCATCTGATTAAAAAAGACAAGGATAAGTCCGAGAAGGATGGAGGGAAGAAGGAGAAGAAAGAAAAGAAGGATAAGAAGGAGAGGATGTCTGCGGCAGAGCTGAAGAGCCTGGAGGAGATGGGGATGAGGAGGGGATTCTTCAACCTGCATCGTGGGGGATCCAAGCGTGACTCCAAGGGCAAGCCGGAGATCTCCAGCCCCATCCCCATCAAGGTGGTGGGCAACACAGAGCTCAGCGTGAGCGGCATGGACTACGAGCGCACCATGAGCCAGAGCTCGGGCCAAATGAGTGCGAGCAGCTCCCGGGACGACCTGAAGAAGGATGCCTCGCAGGAGGCGCCATCCAGTCGGTCTTCCTCCATCAGGGATCGGGCAGCCAAATTCGGGCCTCTGACCAAGCAGAACTCCCAGGTGGGTCAGATTATGAAGAGGTTCTCCTTCTCCTCGAAGAGCAAGGAGGAAAGTCCACCGGAGTCTGCTGCTCAGTCGGGCCAGAACTCGGCCGTCGTGTCCCCTCAAGTGGAGGTGAAGGAGTACGAGCCCCACCATCGGGCTCCCAAAGCTCCTAGTCAACCAATTCGTATTCCAGAGCTAGTCGATAAGACGTTTCCAGTTGACCTGCATCTACCCAGGTTGGTGGTCCCAGAGGCTCCTAAATCTCGAGAACTGGAGCTCCAGCGGCGTAACACTGGTGACTTTGGCTTCTCCCTTCGCCGTACCACAATGCTGGACCAACGGGACGATGGTTCTGTCTACCGCCGTGTGGTCCATTTTGCTGAACCCGGGTCAGGGAGCAAGGATCTGGCCCTGGGACTGGTGCCAGGCGACCGGCTGGTGGAGATCAATGGGGTGAACGTGGAGAACAAGAACCGCGATGAGATTGTGGAGATGATCCGACAGTCAGGGGACGTGGTGCGTCTGAAAGTGCAGCCCATGGTGGAACTGAGTGAGCTGAGCCGATGCTGGCTCAGGAACATCGAGGGAGGGAGCAGAGACACCTGTGAGGTGAGTATCTGGAAGGGGTGAGCTCCCATGCAAGAGTTTGAGTCATGGTAAACCAATGGTGTGCGTGTGCGTGCGTGTTGGTTTTGGAACAAGCTTCATTGTGTGTGTGTGTGTGTGTGCGTGCATTTGCTGTGTCTGTGTGTGTGTGTGTGTGTGTGACTGTGTTCGTAAAACTCACTGTCCATAATGGAGATGCTGTATGTTGTGTGAGTACATAGTGTTGTGATGGGGAGTATCCAAGATTGCAATCTCCTGACAGTGTATTGCAAGACTGTGGTTGTAGAATGCCAGGCTGTGTGCTGTGGTATTTTTAAGGATTGCCAAGAAATGTGGGTGTTGAGCAGACTGGTCTAACCAGGCCTAAGATCACTTTGTGCAGAAAGTCTGACCATGCTTCTTTGGGAATTATTGGAATAGTTTTCACCATTGCCTCCAACTAGGTGTAGTTGAGGTATGCAATGTAAAGAATGTCTGTACTGTGCAATTTGGCAAAGGTGTGTGAGTGTCTCCGTATGTGTTTCTGAGCCTGGAGGGATAACCCTTTGACGTCAAAAAGCATTTGATCAGCTATTTGTCACAGTGTCACAGACATTAATGGAACAAAGACATGTCTTTGATGACTGTACGCAGTAACTTTGAAAGACTTCACACACACACACATCTGTTCAGTTGTCTTTTTAAGATTGACTGAATTGATGGCTGAATGGTGAGGATAACTCAATGAGCAAAGTTACATGTAGAGGCTAATCCATTTTGTAACGAAGTAGTGGCAATCTTCGCTTTGCGCACAAGTCATGTAAACTTTCCATTCAGACTGATATCAATCAATTTGGCTGTAATCAGGCATAAACCTGATTACAGCCAATACAAAGGAATATCACCAATATTCCATTTGAAACTATAAGTCCCATATGTAACTCTGCTTGGTGACATGTTCTTGACGGAAGTGTTGTGGGGGTAATATGTCATGCTTCATATATATTTGATCTAAAGGGAGCATCCAAGACGGGTCTTAATGGGCTCTCCATCACTGGTGCCAGCACTAATTAGCCTCTCTTGTGTTATGGGTTAATTGACTGAAGTAATTTCAGTGGGTAAGATGAAATCTTAGGAATTAATCATCGTTTAACATGGATTGGTTACCAATGTGCAGTGGACCTCCTAGTCACCAAATCTGTACTGTAGGCCTACTGTATGTGTTATGTTGAATCCTTTTGTGTTTATATTGAATGCTTTTTAGCAAACAAAGTATACTAAACAACAAAGTACACTACAGAGTTAGGGATTATCAACAGATACACCTTGTCAAGATGTGAAGGTTTTTGTGGGTGACTTTTCCCTATGTCTCCTCCACTGTCAATGGGGCTTTGTTTTGTCTCAGGAACAACTGGTGATGCAATCAGTGTTGAATGTCTTCCGCTTATGGTTTCACCTGGCACTTTAACCCTTTCCCAGCTGTTCCCAGACCTGTATCCCTTAGTGTCTCATTTCAGAGAGAGAGAGAGAGAGAGAGAGAGAGAGAGAGAGAGAGAGAGAGAGAGAGAGAGAGAGAGAGAGAGAGAGAGAGAGAGAGAGAGAGAGAGAAAACAAGTAACAAGTTCTTGTCTCTCATGTCTACAGTAGAGGGTCAGACACCAAACTGTTCCTGTACAGAGGAAGGTAGAAAATAAGTGACCACAATATTACTGAGGAGTTGAATATCTCACACAGGATCTGATGATGACTGTAAACTTGCCCTGAACGTCTGGATAGGGGCTCCGTGTTAGCCTATAGCCTAAATAAACTGTGAGTTTCACTAAGCTGGGGTGCTTTCTGCTGGACTGCTGTGGGAGAGCAGTGACACATTTTCATGTTGTACCCATCAGGGTACGCTGCTAAAGATAACCCACTTGCAAAGGATGTAGGTTAGCCTAGCTTCAACTCCTCGGCTTCTTTTCTTCTCCTCCTCTGCCTCCATCACTTCTTTAATTACATTTACTGAAAGTGAGCATCCACCATCAAAGGGACAGCTTATATAATACTTAATGCTTATTGAAGGCATATCTAATGTGATGCCCTGTAGTGGTAAGGGCAGTCGGCTACGTGGTTATTAGTGCTTTCATGCTGTGAAGTGCCCAAGACTTCATTAATTCTCTGAGATTCCCAAGCTCAAAAAGTGGCTTGCATTTCATTCCTTACAGATAGCATGTGGACAGCTGTGAAAGGACTGATTTACTGTTGCAATTAGTGGTGTACAGTGCTGGTTTGTTCAAGGACACAGTGACACACTGTCCAGTGATGCTGGAAGCTAAATTGAGTGGGAATATCTGTTTTTGGGACAAGATATAAAAATGACTGCTGCGAAGAACCAGCTGCATGCTATCAAAGTTTGTGTGTTGCGTTTTTGTGCAGGAAAAACATGCCGTGGGACAAAAAGAGGGCTAAAATGGTGGTTGCGGTTAACTATCAACTTTGCTATGTAAGTTTTTTTGTGAAGATTTAGGACCTCCAAGGTACACTAAATTTCCTATAACTCACTGAGAGCACATGCATAGCATCCCAGGATGATTTTTTTGTAGTTTGCTGGTTTGGTGGGGATGTTTTAAGTGAGTGAGTGTTTCTGTTAAGAGGCTTACCGTCCACATGGTGCAAATACTCCAGCATCTGGCCACTAGGATACTAGCAGGACTAGTAGAGACTCTTTTGAAGTGCAGGAAAGACGGGATATGTGTTAACCTTCCGGGTTGCCCATCAGCTGTAAGTCACAGGATGTCTGCCTGTTTCATCTAAGGGCCCCTTTGATGTTCATGTGATGGTGTGGATGGTTGCACACTGTGCATCCATTCTCTGGTTGCTATAGTGTAGCTCTGCACCCATTGGCTCTGCTAACTGTGGCACTGTAAATGAAGCGGTCTTCATGTGTCCATCCCACTTCTCACCCACTTCCTGCTTTGTTTAGCCAATCACCTATGGTGTTGGAAGCTCGGTCACAGATGATGAGCTTCCCTATAGTCTGGTAAAGCCAACCCTCGCTCAGATGAAGGCAATCTTTGTGAAATAAATCCTGTTGTTGGTTGATCTGTTGGTTGTTGTCTGAAGTAAAAACTGTCTAAAGGTGGGCAGGATGTTCTCATAAAACACTGGCTAGTGTGCATGGTAAAGTTGATTGCCTGTAATTGGCAGATTAAAACTATGTAAAGTTGAGGAGAGTGTTCTCATAAAACAGTGATTTGGGCTAGTGGGCCAACCAAAGTTTCATAATAGCCTATGGCAATTTGGATCACCATTTCCCTTCTTTCAATTATATATTACTCAGAGTCTAGCTGGAATTTAGTTTCACCTTGGTTGATGGTGTATGACGACCGGGGCAAAGATGTGTAGTCAGCTGACTGCTCTTGTTTTAGATGGAAGTGGGTATTAGTGGATGACAGGAAACAGTGAGAGTGACCTTACCCTTGCTGTCTGCATGGCACAGCTGCAGTGGGAAGAGAGACTGACCCTATAGGTCAGGGTTAGTAGGATGTATGGGACTCTATGAGTGCCATGAGGCCTCCATACAGCCAGACTTCCTGTTGGTGCTGTGTGGTATAGCAGGGTAGCCTGGTTCATGCACACATCAATAAGAATGAGTGTCGGAGATGTTGGGTAATCAGGCAGGTGTGTCCGTGTGCTGAAAGGGCTGGGCCCTATACTCTGGTATTTATAGAATGCTAGCATTCCTTCAGCTCTAAAGTCCATCTTTTACAAATGCTTGAGGTGTAGGGAGGCCAGGGTTTTGACGGAGGAGTCGAAGTATTTGAAGCATCAGAACCAGAAGTCTTTTTGACATGAACACAAATGGCTGGGTGTCTCCCCAGTGCTGAATCATTCTGTTCAGCTCCCTCCCCTTCATCTGAAAAACACCACAGGGTGCACCCAACTTAAGCCATCACAGCACCTGTTGGAATCCGGACATGTTTCATAACTCAAATGTCTTGTGGTGAGAGAGGATCAAATCCAGGTCTATTTTTTGCACTGGTTTGTTTTGAGAAGGATCAAATATAAGTCTTGTCACTCAGAGCTTGTGAAGAAATCCCAGTTTGAGGGTCCGATATGTAATAAAACCAAGAGTTTCAGTTTCCTGAATTTTATGCAGACCTCCGGCTTTTTGGTTGTTCTTGGCACGCCGTTGCTGGGTCTCCAACAGATTTCTGTTGAGAAATGCTGCCAGTTGGGTTATACAAACCCAGTCTAAGTAGCCTGGCATAAAAAACTTCACAATATCCTGTTATTGTTCTTTTGCTGTTGCAGTGGCATTGGTCTGCTGTTTGATGCCAAGTTTCTGTAAAGCTCTTTAGCTCTGTGTGAGGTTTTGTTTTGTTGCTTTCATGTCTTATTATGCAATCTGACATTTAGAATCTTAATTTTGCAGCGCTTTATCCAGTGATAGATGAATGGGGATATTACATTCTAGGAAGCGAAAACACTGGTTTGTCTGGTACGTTCACGTTACCTTAAGCAACACCTGTAGTAACGCAGCTAGTTGAGCCTGTGTTGTGACAAGCCTACTCTAGAATCGAACCTGCAAGAACAGTTTTGTGAATTAGGGCCCATAAAGTCCAAAATCTTAAAAGCGCTTTGGGATGTTTGCTGCAAGTAGTAAAATTATTAAAACTTCACAACACAGAAGGGCTCAAAAGGTTGTAGAGGTACAGTAACCCATCGCTGAATTCTTTACCTAGACTGCAGAAGAGTCTGACTAAATAACACATGCCCCCCTCCAGACCTAAACCCCAGACCCACAGAGGCTCCACTGGCTACTCCATGATTAGTGTCTTCATGCCAGATATGTCTTAAAGGGCTCAGGCCATGGGGTAAGGGAGGACATTTGGGTTCAGCCAGTTCAGAACTCTCTCTCTCTCTCTCTCTCTCTCTCTCTCTCTCTCTCTCTCTCTCTCTCTGAGAACATTGACTAGAAAGCCTAAAGCAGGAGTGCTGATCATGTGGTTGATCTCTTCCGACCCCATCATTTCATAAGTAGCTCACAAGCTGAGAAATGTTGGGCATCCCAGGCCTAAAGCATAGTTATGTGTTGTTGCTTCTGATATATGCAGCATTCACAGCAGATCTTGTCTTGATTGGCTGCATCCAGTCCAGGTCTGTCTCGGATTGGATCCACAACCAGGCCCAGTCAGATCAGGTCTGGACCAATCAGCAGCTATCTGGGGTGTCCTATATCCTACTTGTCATGACCATGACAGAGAGACTCTTTAGAAAGGAGAAAATTATGCCATGTTGAACTGACCTAGAACTCGGTTCTATTTAAAGACACTTACGATATGAAGAAAAAAAAAATCTAGATCAAGTCAGCTCTGCTGTGAGTGTAGTGTGGTTTTATCTCGGCACCTTTCTTCAGATTTACTCAATGCATATATTATGTAATAAGGTGTGTGTGTGTGTGTGTGTGTGTGTGTGTGTGTGTGTGTGTGAGATCCTTACCACATACTGTACCTGGGTGAATTACTCCTGTCATCCTGTCTCTGATGTCTCATTTTTAAAAGAATGTTCTCTGTGCCAAGATAAACCTCCTCCATTGTAGGACAAAAAAAGTGAATCTTGTATCTTAACTCTGAGCCACACACAGTCTTGGCCAACGGCATCCTTCATCAATCTTTTTTTTGGGGGGGACTCAGTGAGTGTTTGTGCTCACCAAACCTGACGGGCAGGTTACCGCTTCTGCACTCAACATTTCTCTGCCCCCTCCAGATTCTTTGCTCTGGGCTGCGTTCTGAACCACAGCCCATGCAGCGGCACACCTAGTTTCACATGAATGAACCACACACTATTTCACCTAGACTAGAGTAACATTTCAATCTGTTGGAGATCCAAGTGATCACTTGGTATTGCTAATTTTCATGAATGTTTTGCTTTTGCACACTAACTAGAGTACATGGCCATAAAATAGTATTCGTAAACATTGATGATTGTTTCGTAAACATTTGTGAACGTTGATGACGTTGATGCATTTGTAGATCATGTTGATTAGTGGTTTTTGCGATTTGCATGTGTTCATCCTGGTACTGGAATAAACCTGGGCGTGTTTTGTAAAGAGTTTGATTGACACTACCACACCTCTCCTTCTGAGCTTTATGCACAATGCACAATCAGACTATGCTGTGCTCTGCTGCAGTTATTTGCACAAGCCAGAGTGTGGATAAAGGGAAACATTTTGATCATCAGAATGAATAGGGTAATCTCCAGATAGCTTGTTTGTTCAGGGTTCTGGTTTAGAGTATCTGAGTATCACACACACACACACACACACACACACACACACACACACACACACACACACAGAATTTTGCAGCAGCCGTGTGTCCATGTGTTCATTAGAGCGTGTTGTAAGAAGCTGGCCATAGCAAACTGTGGGGTAGACATCTTGTGAATGGGTCCATTAATTAATTGTTGGATTAGATGGGATTATGTAATGGATAATCTTGGCTGAACACCAGCTGCCGAACACAGGAAGTGTCTGTCTGTTGGACTCACACACAAATGCATGCGCACACACACACACACACACACACACACACACACACACACACACACACACACACACACACACTCAGAGACGCACACACACAGTCTGTTTCTACGCTTCTATTTCAATGTGCAGTCTTTTTTTGCCATGCATTGGCAGTTTAAGTTGAGTTCTGGCCCAGTGTCGGCCCTTGTCAGGTCCAGCTCTGGCCCAGAGGTCATTCCTGGTGGGCTTCTGCTCTCTGCCAGCTGCACTGCACTGGGCTTCTCTTAGAGGCCAAAGTCCTGCTAGTCTCCACAGGCTAACAGGAAGCTTTTGTGTCTGTATTTCCAGCGAGCCCCCCCTCCCTTCCTAACACACAGCATCCCTAAACCACTACACACAACACACACACACACACACACACACACACACACGCGCGCACACACACAGGCGGTGGGAAGTTGGAGCACGTGGCTCCAGTGGGCATGAGGGGTCAGGGCTTTTGAGGCGATAGGAAACTGAAACCTTGGCTCGCTCCGCTCAATGACTGATTTTCAGTTCTGCTAAAACTTTCACTCTCTTGACACAAGCCTCTAACTTTTGTCATTGTTATTATCTTAGATGAACAGGAACTGGGACTTTCAGAATCCCTGCCCCATCCAGTTTCTGTTAACAATTTGGTAGAGCGTTCATGTGTAAGTACCTACTGGTAAGGCATGTGGATCTCATTATGTTTGTATAAATCATTAATAAAGTCTGTGAATTGTACACCGTATTCATCACGTGGTGTTATTGTGTACATGGTAGCAAACTTTTTCGGTGATGAGAATTTATACAACATGGCTGTCTTGTTAACAAACTACTGCAAATCAGATGATATGACCATCACAGTAGACCTGTTCAAAAAAACTTTTTTTGTTATTTTGAAGCCAATTGCTGTGATTCCCATTCTCCAAGCTATGGAATGACCAGATATAAAATTATTTTGATTTTGGACCATCGGAAGGCCTGCCTCATGAGCCATGAAGTTTTAATGCTGATTTTTGTTAAAAACGCCTGACATTTTGGCCCATTTTGCCTCATAACTTCCATATCATTAGTCATAGAGCATTATGAAAGGTACCATATGAAAGCTGGGGACATGTACTTTCAGGTGATACCCAATATGTTAGTGATCTAGACAGTCATTGTTCTTTTTAAAGCTAAAATGTGCTACATTTTAGGCGATTTTGGAGGTTTCAGATCAGACATCACATCATTTTACCTTTTACATGTACTAAATGAACAAATATAATGCCAAATTGAACTTTGCTAAGAAATATATTTACAGTAATAGCATTGGAACATTGAAAATAACATTTTCTGCACATTAGGAACACAAAAACAGATGTATTAGGTTGAACATGACAGTAATTACATATTATACATAGGAACCTAACTGAGAGTCAGTTATTTCAATAACATTATCATTTGTTCAGTATGGCTTTCTTGAAGCTGTCAAATATCCTCGTAATGTACTCCACAACCTAAAGCAGACAACTTCTCTGTTCTAGATTTTTTGTTATCTCAGTGGCAAAATCAGACAGTCTGTTTCCCCATCATCAATCAATCGACAACACTTACTGATTTGGTCGGGCAAGAATCACACTTCTTATTTGATGCACTTGGAGTTGAGACTGATTGGATTACTCAACCAGTGGAAACCTGGAAAGAGTATAATCAGGGTTCCCACTCTTTCTTCAACATCAAATGTTAGGACATTTCCAGGCTTTTTTCTGTAAATTCAAGGACAGGGATCACCAACTATCAAAGCTACGATACACCAACATGCGGTGCATTTGGGCAGGTGCAGTGAGCAAATTCATTTTTAGAATAATGTCTTTCTGAGCGAAGGGACTTGCAATAAAAGGACTTTGGTGCAACTAGCTAGAATGAACATCTGGTCAAACTAAACTATCAAAAATTATGGAAAAACATTATTGAACAGCTCTTTGTTCAACACTTTCTTTTGTACAGAGCCTCTGCCCATTCACTAGTGAGAAACAATTAACTAGTAGGCCTACTCTAGGGAGATGATAATCAAGTGGATGAGCATAGGAAGGTACTGCCAGGTTGCTGTAACTTTGTTATTTTGGTCAGCCTTGATGGTTTTAACTGGTTGGGGCATTGCTAGAGGAGTCAAATTATGCTGGTGTGGAAGCTATATTTTCTGCAGAAAGGACATCATACTTCTCCATTACAGTACTAATATTGTTTCTACATCATTGATATTTAAAGTAAGAGGGTTCAAGAAGGCTATCTTTACCATGCTTTGACATCATACATTTTGAAAACACAATCAAGATAAATTTATCTCCTCAGTATAGCCTACTGTACGAGGCCTATAAGAATCTGAATGAGGGATTAAATGCAATTACAATTTTCCTGGACAATGCAGATTTTTTTCCAGGACAATACAGATTTTAGGTAATTTCCAGGTGTTTTCCATAACTGGAAAAGCCACCTCTGAGATTTCAGGTTTTCTAGGTTTTCCAGGATGCGTGGGAACCCTGAAATGGGTACCGATCGGCTGTCGAAGTTTGTGAAGTCTATCAAGGGGACTAATGATGTTTCTGAACGAGGGGTGAAAACGATGTCTGATTTTGCCACTGAGATAACAACAAATCTTGAACAGAGAAGTTGTTTGCTTTAGGTTGTGGAGTACATTAGGAGGAAATTTGACAGCTTCAAGAAAGCCATACAAATGATAATGTTATTGAAATAACTAACTCTCCAGTTCCTATGTAGGCCTATAATATGTAATTACTTTCATGTTCAGCCTAATACACCTCGTTTTGTGTTCCTATGTGTAGAAAATGTTATTTTCAATGTTCCAATGCTATTACTGTAAATATATTTCATTGCAAAGTTCAATTTGGCATTATATTTGTTGATTTAGTACATGTAAAAGGTAAAATGATGTGATGTCTGATCTGAAACCTCCAAAATCGCCTAAAATGTAGCACATTTTAGCATATTGGGTATCACCTGAAAGTACATGTCCCCAGCTTTCATATGGTACCTTTCATAATGCTCTATGACTAATGATATGGAAGTTATGAGGCAAAATGGGCCAAAATGTCAGGCGTTTTTAACAAAAATCAGCATTAAAACTTCATGGCTCATGAGGCAGGCCTTCCCATGGTCCAAAATCAAAATAATTTTATATCTGGTCATTCCATAGCTTGGAGAATGGGAATCACAGCAATTGGCTTCAAAATAACAAAAAAAGTTTTTTTTGAACAGGTCTACCATCACAGTCATACAGACAACCTGGTAATGCCATGTTTCCCCCCTACTGTACCAGTTCTAGCAGGTGTTCTATTTCAGATCTTATTTGCTTATTCCCTAGGGGACTGTATTTGCATTTCCGTTACCATCAGAGGTCTCACTGATTCCCCACAGGTCTACAGGAGCAGCAACACCGTCAGCTGCAAGCGAGCGTCTAGCTTGCCTAGCTTGTCTAAGAACAGACTCATTTTAGGACGCTAAGGTAATTCATTTACTTGGTGGTCAAAAGGCGGTCCGGTAGCAGAGTTTTCAGTCATGAACTATGTACACTGTGTGGAAACATGGTGGACTCATCAGTGTTTGGTCAAGGGTTTGTCCATGTTGTTAAATTAGCTAATTGATTAGCCTAGCCCTAGTTGGGTGTAGTTGGGTATTGCACTTTGGCCATCCTTCCATTTGGGGCACAAAATGTTTATTTCCAAGTCACTCCCATCATGGAAAATGAAGATAGGAAAAAAAACTAAGGAGACTAAGTAGCTTTGCTGGGATTATTTGGATATTGCATGACAAAGTTGGCCAAATATGCCAGGCAAACAAGACTGAACTCGTTTTGATCTCCATCTGTTGGACGTCCTCGTGCCATCTTAAAGCTGCGATGTGAGATTACTGTGTCTGAAGTTGGGGAGGGTCTTCAGAGATAACATTCTGTGTACTGTATGTGTGCTCACTCCTGTGCGTCAGCTCCAGGCAAGGCAAAGTTCAAGGGGAGTCAGAGTTGTGCAATAAACCCAGCCTATTTAGTCAACACTCCTGTGTGGGGAGAGAGCCAGACAGGCAGGTCTGTGTTTTTACTGGTGGGGTAGTAGTGGTGATTGTACACAACAGAGACCACTTTAGAAATGAGTCTATATTTATTTATTCATTTATTTATTTATTTATGGTCTCTCTTTTTTTTTTCTCCAGTTTGCTTCTTTTGTTGTTTTCAAAGATTTTTGATTTTGTGATCCCCCCCCCCCCCCCTCTCCATAGTGAGAATGGTCATTGTTGGGCTTTTGCTTTCTGGTATTGGAACTTTTTTTTTTTTTTTTTTTTCTTCGAGTCAGAGTGGATGCATTGCGTCATGAATGCAGTTTTTTTCCCTCGTTTCTGCAGCACTGTACCTTACTGCACTGTCCTCTGCGCATGTACAGTACTCATAATGTGGTGCATTCCCCGTTTCCCCTGTTTCGCCTGTCTCTTAACCCTGTGTTAGCGGGAAAGGGCAGCTTTAATCTGGCAATAGGTCATGTCCGCTCTCCGTTTTCTACTATTGCAGATTATTGCTGCCAGCTGTTGCTTTTCAGGTCATTCAGAGGAGTCTATCTGTTAGGGATGTGCTGCAATCTCTTTTTCATTCAGTGTGTCTGTGTGTGTGTGTGTGTGTGTGTGTGTGTGTGTGAGTGTATTTTAATCTGGCTATATGTTCCATGCCATTTCAGTAATCTTAATCTTAAATGGAAGTATTGTTTGTAATCTGCAATGAGCCTTAGGTGTTTAAAGAAATTCCTTCTTTTTAATAACCTAATAAAAGGCAATGGATAGCTGACAATTTTTCACAATTGCCCCATTTGTAAGAACAAGCAGAATTTTTCTGGGATTTTTAGAGAAAACAGCGTGTCAGAACAATGGTATTTTAATCCCTCTCACAGAGCCGTGCCAACAAGTCTCAGATGTGCTTTTGGGAGTCAAAACAGATCAGTATCTCTTCATATACAACATTTTACAATGGTGTGTGTGTGTGTGTGCGTGTGTGTGTGTCCGTGCGTGTGCGTGTGTGTGTGTGTGTGTGTGTGTGTGTGTGTGTGTGTGTGTGTGTGTGCCATTCACCTGGTCACACATATTTAAATGCCAAAGGTTTACTTGCTGTGTAACTGCCAGTCCAATAGCAGTCCTCTACATCCACTTCATGTTATCAGTGGAAAATCACTGCTAAAATTGACCTAATGAACTTTTTTGGGGGTCATTCTATATCCTACACAGCTTCCAAGTCAAGAAAATGTATATTTCTGTTGTCACATTGTGTCCAAATATTCGTGACAGAATTACTATTGTTAAAAAAAGAGTTAGTTGTATTTGTCTTATACTGTACAGACCTCACTGGCTCTTCTCAGAACGTCTCTGCTCTGCCCTACTAGTTTGTAAAAGACAGACATTACTGGCAGTAACAATACTACATTACTTCTCCTTCAGTGGCATTGTGTCTATGATGTCCATGATCCTCTTCATATTCCCCTCCTGGAGTTTATCTCTTAAACTTAAGCAGAAGGCTTTCTGCTATGGATGACGGGCTGGATCTCCAAGGCCCCCCCTCCACCCCTCAAGCCCTAAACCCTGAACCCTTTAAGGGGCAGTTAGATTACTGCCATGAATCAGCCAATCTTATAGCTGATTCAGGCCGGTTAAGTCTTTGAAGATTCAGGAAAGATAACTTTGCTTTGACCATCATGGAATGTTGTTGTGGGTCAATATTCTGTGATCATGCTACTATGATGTTTAATAAAAAAGAACATAAACTGTTTGTGATCTATCACTAAACTACAGACTACGGACTACACACTGCAGACTTTTAAAAACTCAACATGGCCCCTGGCAGTGCGGTTGAACCCATGAGGCATGGATTTGCCTAAGGTTTCTTCCTAAAAAATCAATAGAATAGAAGAGAGTTTTTCCTTGTCCCTGTTACTTCTCACTCTAGGTGCTCCTCGTACTGTCAGTAAAGTGCAGCATGGCAATTGTATTGCAATAATAGCCTATTGAATTGAATAGTTAGTGCTGGAGAGCGTATGGTTAGCTTGTTGGAGAGTAGGCCTACTACAGTCCTTCAGAGGATAAGGGCTGGGAAAGCCATTGGGATAAATCCACTGCTACAATATGTGTGTTAGAATGATGCTGTTCACCTGTCCTGTCGGAGGGTAGGGTACTACTGTCTGTTTGTGCGCTGTGAAGAGGCTAATCCAGGTGACTGATGCCCGCTCCATCATCCTCCATTACACCCAAGCCTGAGTAATGAGCGTGCCGCCAACGGGATTAGCGTCGCCCGCCGTTTGTCAGCACCAACCCCCCACACTCCCGCCTGCACCCTCCACCACCACCCACCCACCCACCTCCCTCCCTCCCTCCCTCCCTGAGCTGGTCTCCACACGAGGTGGTGATGTTACCTCACACAGCATTAGCCTTAGCAACCGCTACCGTGGTGACGGGATTAAATTGCGTCTCTCTAAGAATAGACCGTTACAAAGGGGGAGGGGCCTGCTTGCCCAGATTACCACGGAGGTGGTCGGTAGTAGTGGGCGGGGTCTATCTGAGAGGGAGCCAATATGAACTCCCACCTTTGAGTGATTGATGGATGACCCCCCTTGGCAGGACACAATCACAAGTGTGTCCTTGTTAAGGCTAGGGTCAGTGAGTCTTCTTTAGCGTCCTTCGCTACTAGCGCTAGCACGGAGGTAGCAAGGGTCTGTTTAGTCAAGCAGTGCTGACCTATTCATGTGGCGGTGATGGAGGAGAGTGTGTGTGTGTGTGTGTGTGAGTGAGTGAGTGAGTGAGTGTGTGTGTGTGTGTGTGTGTGTTTGTGGCTGAGGTGCCATGCAGGGCTGCAGGCCTGTCATTAGTTGGGCTATTCCTGTCATGCCCTCTTCTCTACCTGAGGATGCCCTCCCCCTGTGCCGAGGTGGAGGAGGAGGAGGTGAAGGTGGAGGTGTCCCGTCTAAGGTAAAGTGCCCTGCTGGCTGTGCTCCTGTGCACAGATTAGACATGTAGGTGACTATAGGGCAGTCAGTGGTACGGGTGCGTGTGTGTGTGTT